>CAUEEP010000921.1:0-600000 GCA_958450365.1 Mesorhabditis belari
AATAGCCAATGTTGCTAATCGAATATCTTATAAGTTGCCAAAATGAAAACACAAATCCCTCTGACCTTGAGCTTATTATAATGTAAAAAGTTAAGTGCATTAGAAAGGGTTTATTTTTATTTCTGAGCACAAAGTACATTCGAAAGTATTCCAAAGAAAAGAGTAGAGTCAAGTACTCATAACTGTTTAAGAATTATGGGTGAATGATGTACTTTGTGCTCAGAAATAGAAACAAATCCCTTTGACGAAAGTAGATAATTACGCAAAGTAAGTCATTTCGCGAATTGTCCTCCTCAATAGCCACTTGCTAGTTAAGTTTTGATTGATTTGATTATAAAAAAACTGATCTTTTCTAGCTGATTCGTATTCACTGCTGGCAGTTCATTTACAAATGGCTTTAAAGATTTTGGGTAAATCATTTCCAAACCATTTCTTCACTTTACATTCATAAAATATGGTACTTTCTTTTGCATTTATTCGGGAAATCTTCCAAAGGGTTCAGAATTGAGAATTTTTTGCTTTTTTTCTATCATTTTGCTTGAAGTTTTTGCATGATTTGTAAATTTAAATGATGAAATTTGGCCTTAGCAATTCATTTGATTCATTCGGCTCAAAGAAAAGTTCTGCTCAAATCATTTTAAGCTTATCATATGTACTCTTGAACACATTTCGTTGTCTTTTACCGTCAACATTATTACCGTTATTACCATTAATAATTTGTCACTGTCTAGATAAATGTTCTATATGAGAAAAGAATTCTGTGAATTTCAAAACTGTAGAACAATTGTAGCACAAAATAACTGTGTTATCTATGTACATCTATTTATTGTCTATCTACGTACTATTATCGGCTTTGTTCAGTGATAGATAGATCAGTGATAGATAGAGCAGTGATAGATAGATCAGTGAAAGATTTCATTCTGAGACATCTATTCAAAAAACTTCAGCGGCAGGATACTAAGTCCTAGAAGAACCCGTAGTCATCCTTATCAAATTTCGCTCGGTTCTCATCCCCACCACCTTTCCCTTTATCATTCTTTCGCGAACCGTATTAGTAGGGTTTGGAATAAGCTCCCGCCTGGTATCTTCTCGTCTGTAGGAAAATTCAAAGTATCTGTAAACGAATTAGATCTAATTGCCATGTCAAATCTGCCTTATATTTAATCTTTTTGTACCTGTTTTTCCTGACTATCGTCTTACTGTATCTCTAGGTTTCTTTCTTTTTTGTGAAAGTATTGTAGCAATTATATGCGGTTATGATTATCTGATTCGCTTCTATTCGCCCTCCTGAATAAAGCATATATATATCTACGTACTATTATCGCTTTGTTCAGTGATAGATAGATCAGTGATAGATAGAGCAGTGATAGATAGATCAGTGAAAGATTTCATTCTGAGACATCTATTCAAAAAACTTCAGCGGCAGGATACTAAGCGATGTGATTAGAGAAGAATAAAGATCGAGAAGCATAAAATTATAAAGGAAAATGATTTGAATGAATTAAATGAATTGAATGAATTGAGAGAAAAGAGAAAATTATGTTGATCGTTGATGAAATCTCAAAAGAGAAGAGGATTTTGGAGAATTTCTAAATAACGGAATCTCGAGAAATCTCGAGCTAATCGTCTCAACAGGTGGACAAGTTCTGTTTACTGATGCATCGGCATCAGCATTAGATCGGTATAACAATATACACCAACTTCGGAAAGCTACCCCCACGAATTTGATATGGCAAGAGGTAAAGCCTTACTTGTTCAACACCTTGACTCTTCAAGGCCTTTGAAAACATTCGTTTTGATCTTCAAAAATTGCCCAGCTCTGGTGGTACTTTTTCACTGTGTACTTTGTGATCAAATCTTGTAAACGCATCCTTTCTGGCGTGCTCGAGTCGTTGTTGCAAGAGAAAACGAAGAAAACTGTGCGTCAGAAAGGTGGTATTTACAAGATTCGATCACAAAGTATATCACAAAGCTAAAAGGTAACCAAAGCTACAGTAACCGTAAAGGAAAGGTACCGTTCTGAAGAAAGATTTCCCAATTTTTATACCCAACTCCCAAAAACACAGCGCAGCACTCAATCGTTTTCATATTTCCCCCATTTTTTATGAATACACTGATTCTCCTGTTTTTGTTTCCTTCCGTAAATCGAAGGGAACATTATTGGTTTTATTTTTCTCCATTTATTGGTGCTCATTCTTTCTTTTCTCATCGTTGCTTGTACATTGGTGGATTTTATAAACTTTTCTTTTTCTTTTCTTTTCTCCACCTTTAGTAATAACATATCAATAAGAGTAATTTGACTATGGATTAAAGTTAAAGAAGCTTTAATCGGGTTTTGTCATTTTTCCCTGTGCAGGTTGCGCGTGACTTCGTCTTTTGTTGAATACATTCCTTTATCAATAAAGTTGATTCCATAATGGTTTGCCGCAGATTTAAACGTTGTTAAAAGACATTTATGTATTTCAAGCTAACTTTGGATTGGTTAAAGTTTAATGTGTTCATCAATGTTCATTTTAATCAACGCTTTATTTAGGCAAAATTGGCGTCGAATGAAACGAAAGCAAGATCAACCATCAAAACAAAAGGCAAAACGACTTGAGCAGTTTAACGTTTAACGCAGTTTAGTAATAACATATCAATAAGAGTAATTTGACTATGGATTAAAGTTATTTCACTATGGATTAAAAGGTAAATACGAAATGGCAAATGGCGAGTTTGCAGCAACAAAGTTTTAGTGTCGATGTCATGTCGATCCGTTTTTTCCAAATTTCTCCGCAATTTTACTTTCCACGTGGTGATCGAGAACGGCTATCTAACCGTCCATAAAGACGGCTTCATTGTCGCAATAGAACGGCTTCATTGCAATTCTCCTTTTGGTGAAAATCTGGTTTAAAAGCTTCTTCTTATTTGTGTGTGTTGATCTGAAGATCTGTGTGTGAGCTGAAGATCTGTGTGTGAGCTGAAGATGTTGCATTTATTACTGACAGGGGGCAAAAACGTACGTTTTATGGACGGTTTTGTAAATATTATTTTTTTACCAAACACTCGCTCACTAAACAAACGAAAGTTAGGGAATAAATGTAGGTAGGCTGGCTGGGATAGAACAAAAGTTAAGCACGCATCCCAGCAACGAAAATTTCCATGTCTCAGCACTGGTCTCAGCACTGGTCTCAGCACTGGTCAAAATATAAGCTTTCTTTACCGAATCCAAATCCGAATCTCTTACCATTCGTCAATGAGAAGAAACAAGCGAAAAAATAGAATATTAGGTAATTCAGATGAAAATGTAAATTGATGATGGGACAAAACGTTTGTTTCTTAAAGCTGATAAACTTTCAGTACAGTGCTTTCAGTGCTTCGGGTTCTGGCGCTATCGTCGTCGGCTCTAAAGGAACCATTCCTTAATTAGAGAATTATTTCAAGAGATTAAAACTAATCTTACTTTCTCGTCCGAGTCGTCCAGGTCGTTGTCCAATCCCTACCATCAGACAAAAACTCAGAAAAAAGTGAAAGTGGGCAACTTGAAATGCGAAAATCTCGAATTGGATGGCTCGAGTCTCGAGATGGCTAGCCGTTTTTATGTTGATCAAATCTAGTCATCTAGTAATCTAGCCCGTCTAGTCAAATCTAGTCATCTAGTCATCTAGTTATCTAGTCATCTGTTGAAGTTCAGCGTAAAACAAAAAAGTAAATGACAAAACTACTAAAAAATACCCTAAAAACTGGGTGCAAAAGTCTTGCAACACTCTATGTTTCTCATTTTTATTGTTTTCAAATTTATTAATTTATACTAATTTTTGTTTTTTTTCAGATGCCAGGTACCTACTTGACGACTCCCGAAAGAGAAAAAATCATGAAAGCAAGAAAAAAAGGAATTTCTCGAGCCGTTGCCTCCGATCTCTTCAAATGCGATCCTTCGACCGTTTCTTTTTTTTAAAGATACTTTATTCAACATGAATAAGTGGATACAACACAACGGAGGACACAATTTTTACCCCTACAATGTAGTTAAGAAAAAACCCAACTTAATGGGAAAAAGAACACACTTGATTTTTGCCAGTGAGATCGAAACCTCGACCTTCCGATTAGGAAACAAGACTCCTAACCAGTCGGCCAACTGGACTATTTCTCGCATTGTTTCAAAACGAACGGGTGGCATTTTCTATAAAAAACCTCATCGATTTTTTTGAAAAAGTGATGTTGCACGACTTTTGCTCGGTACGGTATACTTTTGAGTTTGATTTTGATTCAAATTTGATTAAACCAACATTTTACTATGGTTTGATCGTTAATTTTCAGATGTAGCTTCAAACTATGAAATTCCAATTTACAATAATCATGATGAATGGTCGAAAAGCGAGAGTCGAGAAGATTATTGCAGTGAAAAACGAGTGAAATAGGCGCTTTGTCCAAAGAGGCTCGAATTGGAGGGATCGAAATGTTGGGTAGTCACCTTAACAGAGCTCACTTAGCAATACCAGTAGCACTAAGGAATGCTAAATCTATCGTGCTTGATCCAGATGTCTGATCGCTTGGAGTTTGGTATCTTTAAGGCTTTGGCCTCAAAGATAAAAGCTTTAGCTCTATTAGCTTTAAAAAACTTTTCCAATATAATTCTAATGTTTTCTTATTTCATAGATTTGCAAACCCAACAAAATCTTAGAAGAATTTGGAAACCTTTTAGAATTTTTACGTTAGAATTTTTTTGGAGACTCGCCAACTTCCGGAGCATTTTTGAGTCACTAAAAGTCGAATTTCCAAAAACTAAAAGCGTCATCTTGTAGAGCGTTCTCGAAAATACTTAAAACTTGAACAAGAACAGCGCCTACGCCTCCCTACTTACGTTAGATCCATCCTTGAGTTACATGTGAAGTTCGGATTTGAAATGCCAACATGGATCTACCATTTGGTCGAATGCGTTTCGATCTTTGGTTGTCCATTTTGTTCTCATTGTTGGTCGATCATGAAACTTTTTTGACAATCAATATAAAGCATTATCCATCATCCGAGCTTTTGGTTTCGGAGATCGAATGATAGCAGAAATAGCCTCACAGCAGGAGCTCCAAAGAGCACTTTTTGTGATTCTTGGTGGATTTTTTGACGATTGAACAATGTAAATCACAAAATACGATTTTTGATCCACAAATCGTGAACTTATGATGTGAAAAATCAGTATAAAAGATCCGTGAGCTGAGCGTTTGACATGAGCCTCGAAAAGGGAGCAAAGTTAAGATGAAAATCATCGTCCTCGTCCTCGTCCTCAGTCTCGCCGTTCACCAGGTTTGATTTCGACACGATTAAGGAGGAATTTCTCCGGTTAAGCTCCGGTTCAAGCTTTTTTTGTGGAGATTTGATTAGAAGTTTGGACCGAATTACAAATAGCTACTTAAAATGTAATTTAGATAAATGCGGCCGCATTCTGTCCTTCATTGCCAGCTGAGATCACTTGGGCTCCCGATGGTGGAGGTTAGCGCTCCGGTTAAAGCTTTTTTTGAAATTTGTGATTGGAGATTTGAGGAGCCTGTAGTTTGTCCTTGGGGAAAGATAATTTTCCTTCAATTTCCCTGTTCCCATCTTTGGTTATACATAATACTAGAGTGTAACATAAATGACCGAAGTTTTTGACTAAAAATGGTTTGGTTTGGTTTTACAAATGTTGAATGCACCAAATGAAGTACGATTTGCACCATGGGAAAGATCTATATTTTCTATGCCAAAGAAACATCACTCTTGGTTAGATTTTTAGGAAAATTTCCAATAAAATCTCCATCCAGCCGTTTTCTACAAATTTCAAGTTATCCAAAGCGATCAAAAGCTTTTATTTGAGGACTTTTTGTTTAAACGAAAATTCCGAAAAAACGGCTGGACGGATTTCGTTGAAAATTTTACGGAAAATTTAGAAAATCTATGTCTTTATTTTATGTAAAAAAGTAAAACCAATTCTTTGCACAATCCTTTGAAATAGCTAGCTTGACAATAGCTAGCTTGATACATGAGACTCAGCAAAGAATAGCATCTGAACTGGGTTCTGGAGTAGATATAGGTCAGAAAGCAAGAGCAAGAGCAAGAGGTATTTATTAAACGAATTCTAATGCTTTGGCTTAAGCAAAGCAACTATTGAGTTTAAAAGGCCGATTTTCAGCAGCTCATCTCGACTACTATGGCACTGGGAAATGGTGTAGCAACGTTAATGGAAGCCGCTATAAATGTTACAACGATGGCGACTCAGACGAATGCTATTTGGTCCGGTGCGACCCACTTCCAGCATGGGTAACCTCGGCGCCGACTGGAAGTGAATCAGCCCACAAATGAGTCGCAAAAAAAGTTTCATTTAGACGCCGATTACGACAGCCGTGTCGATGGATGTAAATCAATTGAGCAGTGTTTGTTCGACGGCGAATCCAACAAATGCTACTCGGATGTTTGTCCGCCCTTGCCGGCTAACATCACCTGGGAACCACAAAACGGTTAGAAGACTTTCTATCTAAGGCTTGTTATTCAGGATAGGCAAATTTTTAGTTTGATTAATAAGGGAAGATCAACTGGATGTGCTCACATAAGCCATAGACCATTCAAAGCAGAATTCCACGCCGATTCCAAATCTGTTCCGAATTCTTTTACGGAGCCTTTTGTCAAAAGTTATACGCGTTTAAAGTTGTAAAGAGTTTCCAAAAATCAAACCGCGACATTACAACCCCGTCTTCCGCCGCTTGAACACTTGCAGCGGTGGTAGTGAGTGGTAGTGAGTTAAGATGTAAGGCAATTGTAATGCCTTGAGCAACTCATAGGCAAGTTTTGTTGATTGTGAAGATTGAGAGAAGAGATTGTATGCGGAGAGAGAGAACGCACAAGGGGATAGACACGATAGAGAAGACACAAGACATTAAAACCTAAAAAATAAAGAAGAAAATCAACTACCGGACTCGAACGAGAGAGCTCTCGCCCTCGCCTTTCGTCCTAATTCACTACCATTCCACCACCGTTGCAACTGTTGAGCTTGCGGAAGACCGGGTTGTAATGTCACGGTTTTATTTTCTCCTTACAAAACTTACTCTTTACTTTAAACGCGTATAACTTTTGACAGAGTGCTCCGTAGCAAAAAAGGAAAGCAACACCATGATCAGCATGAAATTCTGCGTCGAATGGCTCATGTGATTTGCCCAGCACACCCAGTTAATCTTCCAGTTATTTCTAATTATAGAGAAAAAAAGAGGAAGAGTAAATACTGGCTGATTCTTGTCCTATAAAGCTTTTTAGTCGCAACTTTCGACTACTATGAAGATGGATGTAGAGGCACTCGTTTGTTGTGTTACAATGACGGGGTTTCTGATGCTTGCTACTTGCCAAACGTTTGTTTTCTGTCTTACCACTTTTCTTGACACTTTTTTAGAAAGGACCTTGTCCACCAAAGCCGATTTCGATCAACTGGGAGCCAGAGAGTTGTAAGTTGACAAAAATCCGAATAAAATCGTCATCTTTTTGCTATTTCGTTTAGCCGCTCATTTCTCCGAGTACAGTGATACGCCGTGTGGCCGGGGCACAGATTGCTACAATGACGGAGAGGCTGATCAATGTTATATGACTGTGGGGAAATGTTTGCCGAAACCCGACTCGATCTTCAACGAGCCCACGGGACGTGAGTAGAGCAAGAAAGAGAAACAAGCTATCTGAAACAAGCTATCTAAATCAAGCTATCTGCATCAAGCTATCTGAATCAAGCTCTCTGAAACAAGCCATCTGAATCGGAAGAATCTTTTGCTTTTCTAGCCGCTCTTGTTGGTCGTTGTCCTGAAGGCTTTGAATGTTTCCACGATGGATCGAGCAATCAATGCTATTGCTATGATACGGCTGGACCAAACATGTGGGTTTATATAGGCAAAAACAGATAACAGCATCGGAATCAGCGAAAAATTCTGTTTCGAAAAATTTAACAATATAACAAATAACAATATAACACATATAACAAATATAATAAATAATTCTTTTGTTTACAGCTGTCTGGACGCTCACAATCAGGCTCTGTGCGATCACAAGAGCAACATGTGCGCGAAGACTTGCGGATTTTGTGTTGGCCCCGGTTCCGCCTGGAAGTATCCCATCACTTTCGCACCTTAAGGAAATTACTCTTGACTCTTAAATTACTGAAATGGGATCACCATTTTTCTGTAGTACCTACTCGAATAAATTTTCGCAAAATCAGCAAAGAGTTTCAAGAAAATCAACAAGAGAAAACATCAAAAACATTTCAATTCATTTCAAATACTTCTTGAGTTAGAAAATAAATGCTAAGGAATGAAAAAGAAAAATTCGTACTACAAAAGTTCGTAATTTGTACTATTGGATTGGTGAATTGAAAACTGCGGGACTTTGAACTAAAATTTATTCAACATAAAACCATCAACTCATTCCAAATAATTTCCATTATTATTGACGACTTCTGCCCATTTTACAGAATGAGTCGGGGAGAATGAGTCGGCGCCGAAAATCAAAAAATGTCTAAAACTTCTATTTGACTTCGTGAAATAACATGCGTTTGATATGAGTAGAATGGTTAACTAATTCTCTACAAAATGACATTTAAAAGAAAACTCAAACATCGCCTCAGCTCAAGAAAATGTCAACTTTCCACAGAAACTACAAACTGTGATCTAGAAAAAACCATTGGTGGGATCTTCCTGCAAATTTGGCAACTTAAGTAATTGAATGTGCTCTATCTTTTTTATATAAACACCAAAGAAGGTTTATGTGAAAGAAACTGTTCAAATGATGAGTCGGACTCTTTGCCATTTTAACCAGCTGCGTTTGGAAGTTCATAAACTGCACGAAAGAAAAGCTTTGTGGAATCTCTCAAAAGTGATTTTGTAGAGAAATAGTGGATCCTTTTGATGAAACCAAACGTATGTTTAAAGAAGGCTTTATGTGTGCAAAAAGTCCCTTTAAAGTTCGGCGCCGACTCATTCTCCCCAACCCAATATCATCGAAAAATTCCGAAAATTGTCAAATTTCCCATTTTCCATTCAATTATTCTTCTCTTTCGTACTACTGGTTCAATTTTTTTTACCTAATCGAGCCGTTTGCATAAATTGCATCTTCTCCTTTCCCTTGGCCAGCAGATGTCGAATAATGCCTAAACCGTATCAATCGGTAGCTATACAAAAGAAGAAATCAAAGAAAAACGCATTTCTCTTCACTTTTCACTTTTAAAACCATTTCTCTTTACCTATTTTTCAATTTAGATTCGTTAATCTTTGAATTTGTTTTCGAAAATGTCTCTTTTCGAGCAAGCTTTCTCCTTCTTGAAATGCACTCGTTGCGGAAAGTTCTGTGAGTTTTAAAAATCAACTATTGAACTGAGGTTTAACTCAGTTCAATAGTTGATTTTTATTGTAAATTGGTGAATCAATTTAAGCTTAAATTCATTCACCAATTTACTCTTTTGCTTTCAGTCAGCTACAATGAGAAGGTGTTCTCCTGTAAGAATCAGCGCAATCGCAATTGTTTCGATTACGAAGCCGTTTGTGGAAAGTGCATGTGAGTGACTTTCAATAAGAAATATTAAGCTAAGAAGGTGCTATACGGGAGGGCCGAAAATTCTACATGCTAATTCTTGTTATTTTTGTTTCCCGTTATGTTCCACATCGAAAAATTGCTTATTTTCCTTTAGGTAACAACATTTATGAATTCAAATTAACATTATCAACAACAATAAAACAAGAAAATTGAAGTTAGAGGATAACGAACAGCAACAAATTCCCCAGAACTCATACATCAAGCTTTGAGTATTATGCTGCCAATTCCATAAATCTTCATAAACCCAAAGCTCAGCCTTTAATCCGTTTTGCTACTTAATCTAGCTCCATAAACGAAAGTTAGCATCTGAAATTTTTAAGCCTCTCCCGATCCGTATAGCACCGCCTAGAATACTTGAGTGATAAGTTTAGGCGATTAGTAACGGTAGCAGCAGTAGTTTACTATTACAATTTTCAGGCACGATCATGTCGAATCGATCCACGTCATAGACAAGCAGCGCTACATCACCGAATTCGTCGCTCGTCGTCACGACATTGAGGGTGAGTGATATAGGGAGATAGAATGCTTCTGTAACAGATAGAGTTGACTTTTCAATCAAGTATTCGACTCAAAATCAATTGCTAGATCTGCATTAAGCTTGTCAGATTCAGAGTCAGATTCAGCACAGAGATATTCTATACAAAGTAAAAGTTTCCAAAGTTCAGAAAAGATCCGTGATTTCATCAACAAGATGGAGACGAAATTCCTTGATGAATCGATTGGTCGTGTGATGCCCAAGACCGAAACGAGCAAGGCCGACACTGCGGTGAGTTGGGTTGATCCATAAAAAACAAAAGATGATCTTTGAGTTTGTAAACTGAAAAGTGAAAACAAATCTGAGATAGCTTATTGATTCTACAACAATTCAACTTTAGGTTGTTCCAAGCGATGTCGCGGCGTCTGTTCATGACAAATCGAATGCGAACGAGGAGAAAGATGATGATGATGAAGTGCCTTCTTGTGCAGAGACTCAATGTTAGTCTAAACATTGAAAAAAAGGCATTTTCCTAATAAAGTATATAGCTGTTATCAAAGCAAACTATTTCCAGTTTACTCGAGACCAGTGAGCTACTTGAAGATGGTGAAGCCATCGATTACCGCCGACGAAGCCCGCTCTCTTCTCGATGATTCTTCTCAATCAATGCAACAAGTGCGACAGATTGCTGCCGACAAAGCCCGCTCTCTTCCCAATGATGAGATTCGTGAGGTGAGTAGCTTTACATGAATTATTAGGCTGTCCTCAAAGTCTTTTCATTTCTTTTCATAATTCCGTTGATAAAAAACAAATTCATCAATGGTTTGCTCTAAATAAAAAGTGTTTATTGCCAATTTTTCATCTTTTAAAGTCAATTTTGGTTCACTTTCAAGCGCAAATTCGAGAGTGAAAACACGTGTTTTTCGTAAAGAGACACCTAAAATCTCAACGAAGAAATTGGCTGAATGAATGGCTGAATTTCTCAAAAAACTTGACTAAATACCAAACTTTTTATGCTCTATCTTTTATCGATTGACACGAATATAGATTTCCTTAGCTAAAGTGTCTTCGCATCATATTCATTCCTCTTTTTTTTCAGATGAACCGCGATAAGAGTGGCAACAAAGTGGTCATCAACAAGGATATCTTCTGGAAAAGGATAAAACGACTCTACGAAGCATGGGTAAACTGTTGAAAACTAAAGATTCTTGTATCTAACGAGGGAATGGTCTCAACTTAAAGTTGGGAATCGATCCGAAACCAAGTGAACCTTATAGAATCGACAACGGAGATTCATAATCTGCAAAAATTAGCTACCAACTCGGCCTGGATAGCGAGATATTTAATTTTAAAGCTTTTCAACAAAACAGAAAATTTCATTGGTGCTTGGGACTTCTGGCTATAAGGGCTTTCTTCAAGCAAGTCGACGTGTCTCTGTAGTGTAGCCGGTAGAGCGGTGGCCTCTAGATCCAGGGCCAGGGCCAGGGGTCGAGGGTTCGAATCTTGCCTGAGCTTTTTTTTATTTAAGAGATTCTTCTGTTTTCATTCAAAATTTTTTATTTCTAATTCTTAAGCAGTTAGACGAGTTTTCGGAACAGAATTCGGAAAATTGCTGGGTCAAACCGCAAAATCGAAATCCGATGGATCCCACCTGGAGGAACCTCAATCTGCCAACCATTAGACTGTTTGTACTTTAGGCAGATGAAAGCCTTTTATAAAAGATTCGCCGAATACGGATCCTTTTATGAACCAAATTTTAAATGAGAACAGAGGAATCTCTTAAATCAAAAAAAGCCCAGGCAGAATTCGAACCCTCGACCCCTGGATCCAGAGGTCAACGACCCGACCACTACACTACAGAGACACGTCGACTTGCTTGAAGAAAGCCCTTATAGCAAGGAGTCCCAAGCACCAAGGAAATTTTCTGTTTTGTCGAAAAACTTTAAAATGAAATATCTCGCGATCCAGGTCAAGTTGGCAGCTAATTTTTGCAGACTATGAATCTCCGTTGTCGATTCTATAAGGTCCACTTGGTTTCGGATTGATTCACAACTTTAAGTTAAGCCCATTCCCTCGTAAGCTAGATTACAGTAGATTCCTGTAGATTCTTGTAGATTAGAGTGTTCTTAATAATAAAATTCCAGGGATCCAGTGAAAATGGGCTTTCCGATGTGGACGCTATTTATTGTGTCGTCGGACTGGATGACGACAGTTACTGCAAGAGTCAATACTTTCAAGTTAGTCTTAAAATATTATCAATTTAAAACCTTGACCAGGTTTGGCTCTATGGTATGGACATGCCGGACACTTTGATGGTGCTTACAAAGAAAGGCATCTGGGTGCTCGCTTCGAACAAGAAGGCTGATTATTTCAATCCTGTAGCTGCTGATTCATCTCACGATCCGGTTCCTGAAGTCACGCCGATTCATCGGAATAAGGTTACAAAGCTATTTCTTGATAAAATCATACCAATAGTCAAGTAGAATTCTTTTTCATGATCTAACTACAGTATTCCTTAATGATTAGAGAAAACTGAATCTTTTCTAGAGTGACAAGGACAAAGCAAACTTCGAGAAGCTTGTCGGGCACATTAAAGAAGCTGGGAATCGAGTTGGATGCTTTATCAAGGATAAGTACAAGAACAAGTTCTGCGCTGATTGGTCGAAAGCAATGCAAGGCTTTGAAATGGTAAGGAAAAGTCATTGGAACAGTCTTAAAAATAGATCTATAGTGTAAAATAGCCAACCAACTTATAGCTTGGTTACGGTAGCCAAATCACGCTTTAGAGCAAGCACTTGACAAGTCAAGTTCCAGGTTGACGTGTCGAATTTCTTTGCGCGTCTCTTTGCCGTAAAAGACGAGGAAGAAGTTGAGTACTGTAAAGAGGCTTCTCTAGCCTCGTGCAATGTGTGGAACCAAATGCGCCGAAAGTATGCTGACTACATCGATGGTGATAGGGTATGTGATAGCCATAGAATTAGACTTGCTAAACGATTCATTGAAACGCTAAGCTTTTCTTTCAGAAAGTCAGCCACAAGAAAGCATCGGACGAGGTGGAATCGCTGACAACAAATCGACAAGTGCAAGGGGTTTTGGCAAAACGAAACATTGATCAATCGTACAGGCCAATTGTGCAAAGTGGTGGCCAGTACTCGTTCAAATGGAGCGCCAAGAGTACGCCAAAGAATATGCATTTCGGAGTGATCATGACGACGTTCGGGTGTCGACTTGAGGTGGGGAAAGTTGAGCTTTGTAAACAAGTTACCTTATTTGTATTCAAATGAACCCTGAGCCCGAGTCTGAGCTTAAGCCTGAATCTGAGCCTAAGCAAGAACCGAGCCAAGCTCAGGGTTAGGCTCAGATCTAGCTCAAAGGATCTGGAGCTAGTTGGAGCTGGAGATCTGGAGCTGGAGCTAGATTTAGAGCCTAAATTACCTAACTATCAGCCGTCAGGTTTGGGCCTAGCTCAGATCTAAGGCCTGATCTTGAGCTTGCCTCTGTCCAGGTCTAAACCTAGTTGATTTACCTAACTTTAAGCCAGGCTGACCTCTAACCCAGTCTGGCTTCCCTAAGGTCTAATTAAACATCCTTGAGGTGAAGTGAATTGGC
This sequence comes from Mesorhabditis belari, assembly GCA_958450365.1. Lineage (NCBI taxonomy): Eukaryota > Metazoa > Nematoda > Chromadorea > Rhabditida > Rhabditidae > Mesorhabditis > Mesorhabditis belari. The sequence continues at coordinate 13,655 of CAUEEP010000921.1, forward strand.
AAGACAGATAGATTTCCGGAGAGTGGATTGAACCGACCTGGGCTTTGCTTTGCTTTCTGAGCAATTGCTCTAACCACTAAGCTATCCGATACCTTAACTTGCTAAGAGAAAATGGGGAAAGACAAGAGAGAAGAAGGAAAGATAAGGGGAAGAAGAAAGAAGGAAGAAAGAAAGAAGGAAGAAAGAAAGAAGGAAACAAGGCCACAAGTTAAAGAAAGCTATAACAAGGTACTTTCAGTCTTACTGCTCGAATTTGTCCCGCACGATGCTCGTGGATCCAAGCAGAGAGTTGGAAGGAGTCTACGAGAATGTTCGACTCATTCAAACGGCTGTCATTGAGGCGTTGAAACCTGGGAGAAAGCTTTCGGAAGTGTACCAGGTAGTTTAAAAATGCATATCTTATTAAGTATCATTTTTCAGATTGGTATCGAGGCATGCAAGAGGCAAGACGCTTCTTTGTTGGATAAACTCTTCTCCAAGGAATTCGGTTTCTCGACTGGAGTCGAGTTTCGCGAATCGCGCTATACAATCTCGCCAAAGTGTGATGAAAAGGTAAAGCTTTGAAGTAGGGATAATATATTTGTATTGGTATTGAGTATTGCATTATCCCAATTTCAGGTTCGTGAAGGAATGGTCTTTATCGTTCAAATCTCAGTCGGCGATCTGAAGAATCCTGGTGTGAAAGATGAACAGGCAAAAGAAAGTAGCTATCTCGATTGGGGACACGATTCTCGTCTCTTCAAACGGCCCTGTGAATCTCACCGAGAAAGCTCGCTCAAAACTGAAATCGATGGTAATTCCTATCAAAGAAGATGATGAGGAAGCCGATGGTAAAGAGAAATTGAATATAGTACTATTTTTATACTCATTAGTTGTTCCCTATCTTACATACAGCCCTAAGCACTGAACTGGTGACAGGCCTGACCATGGCATCAAACATTTAGAATGAAACAAAATAAAGAAACAAAATTTAGAACCAATAATGCCTGAGAACCTCGATTGCGGGAAAAGAAGCGTTGTCCTGGCAGAACACACGAGAAATCAGCAAACGAATGAGGATTGTCGCAAAGAAAAACAAAAGGAATTGCTCGAGATTCTCAACAAGAACGCGCAAAAGCGTTTAGCGCAAGAGTTTGAGCAACCTGAGGTCAAGAAGTAAGTCTTGAACATATGAAAGCAATCAGATCAACCATATAAGCTTCACGACTAGCACCAGATTCAACTTATCTAGCTTATAGCTTACAGGGCAAATCATAAGGATTTTTTTATTAGATATCAGCTTCGTTATTGCTAGCTAAATGCAAATTTAAATCTAATTGCTAGCTAGATGCAAACTTTTGCAAAAGCGTGCTCTGAAAAACCGTGTGAAAATGAAGAGCTGAATTGAGAAAGATGAAAGCTTTAAGCTGCTCATACACAACCGAAAGAACTTTAATGATATTGTCTCGCTTGCTGATCTTGAAATCCGGTCCGCTGGCTAGAATGTGATCGTGAATCCTTTTTATTAGGTTGGCCGGAAAGTTCTTTCCGTTTTTTGAAGCTATTGGGTTGGGGAGAATGAGTCGGCGCCGAAATTTAAAGAAACTTTTTGCACCCATAAAACCTTCTTTAAATACACGTTTTGTTTCATCAAAAAATGGTCCACTATTTCTTTACAAAATGGCTTTTGAGAGATTCCACAAAGCTTTTCTTTTTTGGGATTTTATGGATTCCCAAACACAGCTAATCAAAATGACAAAAAGTCCGACTCATTGCTTGAACAGTTTCTTCCACATAAACCTCCTTTGGTGTTTATATAAAAAAGATAGAGCACACTCAATTACATAAGTTACCAAATTTTCAGGAAGATCCCTCCAACCGTTTACTCTAGATGACAGTTTATCGATTTTGTAAAAAAATGATCCTTTGTTGAGTTGAGGCGCTGTTTGAGTTCTCTTTTAAATATTATTTTGTAGAGAATTAGTTACCCTTCTACGGATATCAAACGCATATCATTTGACAAAGTCTACTATAAGTTTTAGAAATTTCTTTGATTTTCGGCGCCGACTCATTCTCCCCAACCCAATAGATCTAACTTTTTATTTTACGCATCAAAAACGCCAAATAAAAAAAACAGAATTTATCTACTCGAAATATTCACCGTCAACATCAATAACATCCTGCCACTTATCCGGCAACAAATAGATCCCGCGGCGGTAAAACTCACGTGGCTTCGAATCGAAAAACTGAGTGAGTGACAAGCGCATTTCCTCGACGTTTTGAAAGATCTTTCCACGCAAATGATGCTCCAGAGACCTGAAAAAAAATGATAATCGGACGATTCTGGACAAAAAACCTGAACAGATGATAGTCCGATGGTGCCATGTCGGGGCTGTACGGCGGGTGATCCAAATGTTCCCAACCAAACTCGTTCAATTTGCTTGTTGTCAATCTTGCTGTGTGAGGTCTTGCGTTGTCATGAAGCAAAATGACTGGTCCTTGACGGTTGCGCATCTTCGATCGAAGTCGATCCAATTGCTCACAATATTAGGTTGGCCGGGAAGTTCTTTATTGATGTTGACGGTGAATATTTCGAGTAGATAAATTCTGTTTTTTTTATTTGGCGTTTTTGATGCGTAAAATAAAAAGTTAGATCTAGCGTCAAAAAAACGGAAAGAACTTTCCGGCCAACCTAATATTACGCCTTTAAATTGTTGAAAGAAGTCGAAATCCAATGGTTGAACGAGTTGTGCTACACCGCGCTTAAACTCGCTTAAACTGTCAATCATTAAATAAAATTTTACAAATTTCTAATAAACAAAAAAGGATTTTTAACTGTTTTTCAAAAAAAAAGCAAAAAGTTTGATTGCTGGTGGATCCAAACTAAGATCAAAGAGTTCCGAGCGCAGCCACACTAACCATTAGGCTACGAGCTGTTTTTTTGAAATGGCGCAAAGAATGTCTTTTCGCCGGCAAAAATCAGTGTGCCAGAGATTCGAGAAAAGCCTTGGTTTTTCAAACGGCTATAACTTTGTGCGTTTTGCCGATTAACGATTTTTGAAAACAGTTTCTGAACGTACATTTTTCGGCCTTTCTTTTGGTACCTATTGGGTTGGTGAATTGAAAACTGCGGGACTTTGAACTAAAATTTATTCAACATAAAGCCATGAATTCATTCCAAATAATTTCCATTATTATTGACGACTTCTGCCCATTTTACAGGCAATTTGCGGATTCCTCTTTCGTAGTAGGATTTTGGTTTGTGTGTGAGACAAGTGTGAGACTCAAAAATGAAGGACTGGAGATGTCGAGATCCCAGTTTGAGCACTTTTTTCAAAAGAAACCCATTTTGGTGTCAATAGAAAAGTTGTAGAGAATCAAAAATTAGGCGTATAGCCAAATTTCCAAAAAGATACACTTAGTAGTTTCGCTTGAAATGCAAGTTTTGTTGCAAGCTTTGTGAAAATTCGTAAATTTCTTGAAAACCATTTTTTGAATAGTTCTGAAAATTTGGATATAAGCCTAATTTTTGATTCTCTACAACTTTTCCATTGAGACCAAAATGGGTTTCTTTTCTAGAAAGTCCTCAAATTGTCACATATCACAATAGCCGGCAGTTTTCAATTCACCAACCCAATAGATTAAGATTAGCCTTGATTTGAGGAGAAGTCAATGTCCAATTTGAGGATCCGGAGCCGGCGAGATTAGTTTGGCAAAGGGAGAGGAAAGGGCTTATGTAAAAGGCCTGCGCCAGACGACGAGCGATTACGCGCAAAGAACACACAGAACACACAAAATTGAAGTGAAACTACTAAGTGTCTCTTTTTGGAAATTTGGATATAAGCTTAATTTTTGATTCTCTACAACTTTTCCATTGACACCAAAATGGGTTTCTTTTGAAGAAAGTGCTCAAACTGTCACATACGACAATAGCCCGCAGTTTTCAATTCACCAATCCAATATATCATATTGTAACTCGCGGGTAACTTGGGGAAGGTTCCCTTGTGAGCCTGAGATCTGAATTATTACAATTCAACTTCATTTAGAGCGAAAAATGTTTCTTACAAGAACTATGAGAAATTCCCGCAAGATGAGGAAATTGACACGTTGATGATTCACGTCGGTAAGGTGTTACTGTGCTTTCTAAAAGATGATTTATTGTTAGTAAACAGCTATCGTAACCGAATAAGAAGCAGAGTTTAGCCTTCAAATTCAGATCACCACCACGATTCGGTGATTCTCCCATTGTACGGAGTGCCTGTACCATTTCATATCTCGATGATCAAGGTTTGCTTAATAGTATTGTCTTGGAGGTAAGATTATTAGCTTGTAGGTATTAGCTTGTAGGTATTAGCTAATCAAGAATGAGCTATACTCTTTTTTAGAATTGCTCCACGTGGATTGAGAACGACACGATGTACCTTCGAATCAACTTTGCACATCCTGGTGGAAATGTTGGAAAGGTGGGAAAAGTTTGAGTGCAAAAATATTAAGCTATAGAGGCTTTACCCATTACACTAGTACAGTGTAAAGCTAGAGTTGTACGGTACTTGTGTCAAGTTGGATTCTCTACCAAATCCAGTGAAGCTGTCGAGCTCCATTGAATACTTAGATAGTTTTAGATGATACTGATTTAAACAGGTAACGTATTAGGTTGATGCATAAGTCTTTTCGTTCCTTTTCGTACTTCCGCTCAAAACCAACAAATGCACGAATTAAACTACGGTTGATTTCATTAGAAAAAGCAATTATTTTTCTGCAAAATAACATTAAAACGGGTTTAAAAATATTTAATGCCTGGATTTTCTTGAGAGTATGAAGTCGGGTAGTCAAAAAGGGCTGACTCGATGATGCGGTTTAGACACCTTAGCTAAAGAAAACCTATCTTCGTGTCAATAGATAAAAGATAGAGAAAAAAAACGTTTGATATTTCGCCAAAATTTCAGAGAAATTCATTCAGCCAATTTTTCCGTAGAGTTTTTTATAGATTTTTACGAAAAAGGCGTTTTTCACTCTCGAATTTGCTTGAAAGTCAACCGAAATTCATTTAAAAAGATGGAAATTGAACAAAAAAACACTTTTTTTTATAGAGCAAACTATAGATTAATTGGTGAATTTGTTACTTTTTAACAGAAGTACGAAAAAAATGAAAAAGACTTTTGCATCAACCTAATAATACAAATTTGTTGTCATTGCAAAGTATTAGGCGTCCAAAGGCTTTTCTCATCTAAAAGTTCCCATATCAATGACTCCATCTAAAAGCTCCCATATCAAAGACTTCATCTAAAAGCTCCCATATCAAAGACTTCATCTAAAAGCTCCCATATCAATGACTTCATCTAAAAGTTTCTATATCCCTCATTTCAGTTCAATTCCCCCATCTTTCAATTTCCCAATCCACTCGCCACTTACATCAAAAAGTTGACATTCGGAGCAACCACATTGAAAGATCATGGACAGACCTCGGCTCCGTCAGACAATTTGTACAATGCTTTCCTTTTGATCAACGAGATGCGGAAGAAATTCAAAACCAAGGAGGTATTTGATTTCGTTGACATAAACATAAATTGAACAGTCTATGGCTTAAAAGCTATGGCAACACAAATTTGCATTTAAGGCTGAAGAACGAGAAAAAGAGGGTGCCGTGAAACAAGATAAACTCATCATCGCAGCAAATCAAGTGAATCCAAAGTTGAAAGATTTGTGTGTGCGGCCGAATATCATCGCGAAACGAGACTCCGGAACACTCGAGGCACACACGAACGGTTTTCGATACACAGCGCTGCGTGGTGACGAGATCGATGTGCTTTATAACAACATAAGACATGCATTCTTCCAGGTAAGGGAAAATGATTCTAGAAATCTATTGTCAAATATCTGATAGCAGCCGAGTTTGTGGTTTGAAATCGACGTGGCGCAGTCAGGAGTGCGCTGGTTTACAGCCCACATGAGCCGGGTTCGATCCCCGTAGTGCCACTCAATTCAATTCAGCTGTAAACTTGTACCCAGGGGTTTTCGGGGTCGACAAATCGATTCGAGACATTCATTTCATTGAGGCCAGAAAGGGCCAGAAAGGGCCAGAAAGGGGGCCAGGAAGGGCCAGAAAGGGGGCCAGAAAGGGCCAGAAAGGGCCAGGAAGGGCTAGAAAGGGCCAGAAAGGACCAGAAAGGGCCAGGAAGGGCCAGAAAGGGCTAGAAAGGGCCAGAAAGGGCCAGAAAGGGCCAGAAAGGGCCAGAAAGGACCAGAAAGGACCAGAAAGGGCCAGAAAGGGCCAGAAAGGGCCAGAAAGGTTTTGGGGAGACATTCATTTCATTGAGGCCAGAAAGGGGGCCATAAAGGGCCAGAAAGGACCAGAAAGGGCCAGAAAGGTCTGCACCCAGTTCCTTCAAATGGCGCAGTGCCAGAGCTTCTGTCTCGAGCAGGCGGTGCCGGGTTCGATCCCGCCTGAAGCGTTTCGTTTTTGCAAATTCTCAATTCTTCGAAATAAAAGTTGTTTTTTGGGGTTGGTGAGTCGATTAGAGATATTCATTTGTTGAGTTTACCGATTAATTTTTAAAACTTTAGCCCTGTGACAACGAGATGATCATCCTCCTTCACTTTCATCTTAAAAACCCAGTTCTTTGGGGGAAAAAGATATACGGAGACATTCAATTCTTCACGGAAGTTGAAGAAATCACCACCAATTTAGGGAAATATCCTCACATGTGAGTATAAAGTACACTACGATACTTTACGACAAATTTTAGACAAGATCGTGATGCAGTGGCTTCCGAACAAGTGAGTGGGAAAAGATTGAGCTTTTTATAATGGCTATGTTCTTATATTGTGCTCTTGGTTAAACCTGCCGTGATCTTGTTGGCTTGGTTACGACATTTTCTAAGAAATACTCTTAGTTAGAACTATCGTACTTGATAATTGACTCGATTATGATGAATTTTAGAAAAAAAGTACAAACAAATGATCCTAACAATCTTTAGATGAAACGCGAAATGCTCAATCAAACTTTTCAAGCCTTTTGCGACGAAGTGGTTCGGCAAACGAACGAGCAATTCAAGTTCGAAATCCCAGTCAACGAGCTGTCCTTCTGGGGAAATCCAAGGCACAACAGTGTCCAGCTGAAGCCGACCTCGTCATGTCTGGTGAATCTCACCGAGTCGCCCGTCTTCGTCGTCAGACTGGTGAGTGGATTAGTAGTCTTGACCTCTAGCCTGGTCTTGGTTGATTTTACTTGACCCTAGCCTTGAACTGACATGGCCTAGACCTTGTGTATCTTGGCTTGGCTAGTCTTGACCGCTTGGGCAGCTCTGGTCTAGGCTTGCTCAGCTCTAGTCTAGCCCTAGCCTGGTTCTGACCTGTCCTGGTCTAAATTGGCTAGGATCTAGATTGGCCTAAGCCTGAGCTTGAGCTAGATCATTACCAAGACAAGGCACATAGACCATATCGGGTCAGGGCTAGAGTCAATAATCAACCAAGATCAGGCTAGAGTTAGAAGAGACTCTGATTGGTTGAGGCTGGGATTTGAACCCGCGGATTTCTCAACGATTTCTCACTTACCGTGGGACCCCTCTACCAATGAGCTACCAACGACACGTATCCACGTAAGGAACAAGGCTCTACAACGATAAAGCCAGTAAGGGAAACTACAGGAAAGACCTTATCCCTTACTGGTTCTGGCTGTATTGCTCGCTTTGTTCTACTCTGCTTGGCCAGTTCTTTGCTTTGGCTTGGACTTGTGCTGATTCTGGTCTAGCCTGGCCTAGGCTTTCAGTCCTAACCCTGGCTAAGGTTTGGATCTGATTCCTGTACCTGTTCTATACCTGTTCATAACTCAAAACAATTCCAGGATGACGTTGAACGAGTTCACTTTGAGCGTGTTTCCATCCAACTGAAGAACTTCGATTTAGTCTTTATTTTCAAGGTTTCTTTATTTACAAAGAAAAGTGTTAGCATCAACTGTTCAATCTAGGATTATCACCGAAAAACTCAAATGATTCAACAAATCCCGAAGGCCTCGCTGGACATTGTAAAGGAGTGGCTGAACTCATGCGATCTAAAGTACACTGAAGGCATACAATCACTCAATTGGCCAAAGATTATGAAAACGATCGTTGATGATCCTGTGGTAAATTTTACAATTAGGGAAATTTATCATATTAAAGTTATCATATTAAAGTTATAATTTCAAATTTCCAGGAGTTTTTTGAAACCGGTGGCTGGAGTTTTCTCGATCCATTCTCTGACGACGAAGATGAAAGCGATGAGAGTGATTTCCTTTCATGGGATGAGGTTGGAAAAGATTTTGATCTGATTTTGATTTGAGAAACTTTAACTTATTTTATATATTGGGTTGTCCAGTTATGTATGCGCGTTTTTTACTATTTTGTAGTAGATTTACCATTTTTACTCTTTGAGAGCATTTCAACACATAGTACTCAATCTAATATTTGGCTACGATCCAGTACAAAGTGCATTCTCAGGAAAGCTATTTTGACGATTCTGATTCCGATCCCGATTCTGACGAGAACGAGTCAGAAGAAGAGACAACCGAAAGTGAGGAAAATGATCCGTCGCTGGATTCGGATGAAAGCCAGGCCAAGGTGGGCACATACAGCAAAGCTCAAAATGATTTAGACGATCGTATTTTCTTTTCTCTTTGTCATTTATCGAATTACACTCAAAAGCAAACCTTGATCAGTCTATACCTTGATCAATTTCTAAAATTATGAGCCTAAAAGCTGCTATCTATTTTGTTGGTGAATTGAAAACTGCGGGACTTTGAACTAAAATTTATTCAACATAAAACCACCAATTCATTCCAAATAATTTCCATTATTATTGACGACTTCTGCCCATTTTACAGGCAATTTGCGGATTCCTCTTTCGTAGTAGGATTTTGGTTTATGTGTGAGACAAGTGTGAGACTCAAAAATGGAGGAATGTCCCAGTTTGAGCACTTTCTTCAAAAGAAACCCATTTTGGTGTCAATAGAAAAGTTGTAGAGAATCAAAAATCAGGCTTATAACCAAATTTCCAAAAAGATACACTTAGTAGTTTCGCTTAAATGCAAGTTTTGTTGCAGGTTTTGTGAAAATTCGTAAATTTGGCATTCCTTGAAAAGCAGTTTTTGAATCGTTTTGGAAATTTGGATATAAGCTTCATTTTTGATTCTCTACAACTTTTCCATTCACACCAAAATGGGTTTCTTTTGAAGAAAGTGCTCAAACTGTGAAAAAGTCAGATATGACAATAGCCCGCAGTTTTCACTTCACCAATCCAAAAGTTCGAGTTCTTAGCATGAAATTTTTGATTCTCCTGGGGTCGGCGCAAGATCAAATTTTTCAACTTTAAAACATTTTTGAGCAAATCTGACTGCAAATTCGGCTTTTCCATGTATTTTTTTAGTCTAAAAAAGTTTTCGAAAAGATTTTGGCTCGTTGGGAGCATACAGATCCTCAAAAAAAAGTTCAAAAAGGACAAAAATGACCAAAAAACCGTCAAAAATGGCTAAAATTACCCGAAATTGTGTAAAAATGAAGCTTGACCAGTACAGTTTGCTCTAATCGGAGGCGATACTGCAATCAGCATTCGACTCAGTCGAAAAGACTACTGTACCTAGCCTTGAAACAAGCACTAAACTGTATTAAGCTGTATGAGAAGTTGGTCTAAAGTCGACTACGGTAGTATCTAAGCAGAAGAGACGTCCGTCTGTCTGTCTGTGCACAAACGGGACGCTCTAAATTCTAGGAGCGCGATTTAACGGTTCCATCGGCAAACAAGGGGCAGAGCTTAGCCTATGGGGAAACCTATTTTGATCTTTATTTTCAAAAAGGAGCATGGCTTAAGCGGGTATACGGTGAGTAAAAACCAATCCCAATTGCAGGCCGCTGAAGACGAGTGGGATATCTTGAAGGACAAGACAAAATGGAAGAAATTCGCCACCGTTGACAAGGCCAAGATGAGGAGAAGAGAAGGAGAAGGTGAGGAAAAATTGGAAAAATTGTAGTACCGTATTTCCTCTAATAAACGCCCCCCCTGACCAACTTTGGACGCTTCGTTCTCAGCCCCATTTTGAGATATCTTTATGTTTAATATATCAAAAAGATAGCCCTTAATGTCTTCTATCTTTTGATATATTAAACATAAAAATATCTCCAAATGGGGCTGAGAACGAAGCGTCCAAAGTTGGTCAGGGGGGGGGCGTTTATTAGAGGAAATACGGTAGATACTTTTTAGTAAACAAAAAGGTATTCTAAAAGGTAAAAAAGGTATGGTAGATGTTGAGTCTAGGACAAGAAACGCGTAAATCCAAGTCTTTCGTTGCAATAGCTGGATATTTTGATGAATTATTCGGCTTTTCTAGTAGTATTTAAGAAGATATGGTAGATTTGGATGAGCAATAGAAAATACTTGACAAACATTCTAACATTTCCCATTCCAGGCCGACTATAAGTCAGATTATTGAACGATCGATGGCGAATTATTTCGAGAAAATTTTGTAAACATTGTAGACATTTTAAACATTTTAAACATTGTAAACATTGTAAACCAATTTTCTAAATTATTGATTCTTTTATTCATTTAATAAATCTTTCACGATGTTATTTTCTAACGAGAATCAAGAATTATAGACTTTTAGCTCTACTAAATTTCAGAAAATCTCTTCCAACTAAAGCTGTATGCAAATTTAGATAAGAAAGTATACTGAAAAATCTTTTATTCACTTTTATTCAATCCGAATTCAATCCAATTTCACAATCTTTCTGGCCTTAACTCCATCGGGGGTTTAAGAGTGTTACTTGAATGAATTGGCGCCGGTTTATCCATCGGTACATCGAATTCCTCGTCGGAGAGTGAATCTCGACGTTTCTAGAGTAATGCTTGTAATATTCAAAATATTAGAAGACAAGTTACCGCAAAATAGAATGAATCTAATAGAACTCTAATAAAGAACGAATAGAACGGCTAATAGATAAAATAGAACGGCTCCTATAGGAGCGTCGCGTAGTCAGAATGCTCAGTCAGAATGCTCAGTCAGAATGCTCAGGAATGCTCAAAAGTGACGCTGAGATTTTGAGACGAAAATCTGGTGCAAACACAAGTCGAGTACGGCGAATACGATAGCGCTTTTAGTTTTTGCGAACGGGCAATGCTTTTAAGATTTAAGCAGGCAAGATTTAAGCAATTTAGGCATCTATTTGAAAAGCCTAGGAGTTAAAAGAGAAGCCTAAAAGTGAAAAGAGAAGCCTAAAAGTTAAAAGAGGCTTCTCTCCTTTTTTGAAACAGAAACCAGATTGTCTAGTGGATAAGGAGTTTTGCTATGAAACTAACTGCTATGGAACTTCAGCTTCTGCTATGGAAGCTTCGATCTATTTACGGTAGTGCTAAAGTTGGAGACAATTTGATTGCAAGATTTAGAAGATAAGTTACCGTAAAATAGAATGGATCTAATAGAATTCTAATAAAGAACGAATATAGAAATAAAGGCTCCTATAGGAGCGTCGGGTAGTCAAAGGAATGCTCAGAAGTGACGGTGAGATTTTGAGACGAAAATTTGGCGCAAACACAAGTCGAGTACGGCGAATACGATAGCGCTTTTAGATTTTGCGAACGGGCAATGGTCTTCGAGATTTAGGCAATTTAGGTATCTATTTGAAAAGCCTAGGAGTTAAAAGAGAAACCTAAAAGTTAAAAGAGGCTTCTCTCCTCCTTTAAACAGAAACCAGATTGTCTAGTGGATAAGGAGTTTTGCTATGAAACTCACGTCATCTTTTCAGCTTATGGCTTCGATCTATTTAAGGTAGTGTTAAAGTTGGAGGCAACTTGATTGCAAGATTTAGAGGAATAGAACCAATTTCATCGCTCACCTTTGGGCAGAATTTCTTTCGCGTCTCATACGAGCAGAACATTCCCATGATGACGAAAAGGGAGATCACCTGGAAATGATTGTGGAAATGATTTGAACTCGGAAAATTGGATTTTTAAAGTTTTAGTCTTATTGTTAGACAGTTTTTTCTCACTTCAACGCATGAGATCACTGATAATCCAAGCCAAAGCCCGGCCTGTCCACCGAGATCGTTAATCGCTGCAGAGATCTGAAGTCTTAGTTGTAAGGAGTTGTAGGGAGTTGTAAGTTAACTGTAAGAAGTTGTAAGAAGTTGGAAGTTTACTGTAAGAAGTTGTAGGAAGTTGTAAGTTAGTTATAAGAAGTTGTAAGTTAGTTGTAAGTTAGCTATAAGAAGTTGTAGGAAGTTGTAAGTTTACTGTAAGAAGTTGTAAGTTATTTGTAAGTTAATTGTATTTGTCAGTAAGTTATATTAAAGCCTATCATCAGCATTTATCAAAAACCCGATTGATTAGATTTTTTTTGGTAAACATTTATGCAAGAAAGAACCTTCTGGCATCACGAACTCGAATTCTATCAAATTTCTCTGATTCTACACCCAGGTTTTCAAGAATTAAGTGCACCAGAGATGGTGCGTTTCTCCAATCAAACCGAATACGCCGAATGCTCCGTGTAGACGTTGTACTTCAAATCGGAGAAGTAGATCTGCAGAATCAGCGCGTTCTCTTGATACCAGAGTCTTAAATTTAGAGAATTTAGATCCAAATTGACATCGCTTTAATGTAAAAGAGTCTAATAAAAGCTTTAAGTTTGTTATTTTATTTTCTACCGGCAAAAGTTTAATTTTGCTCTTTTTCTCTTTCAGTTTACAGTAAGTTATCCGCGCTATAGTCTCCCAAAACCGAGAAACCCCATTTTTATTTTCAAAAGGTTATAACTTTTTATAGGGTTTATCAGTTTTTATGCTTTTGGTATCAAAAGATAGAGAAAAACCCGTAGAATAAAAATTCCGGTTTACATTTTTGTTTTAGGCTTTTGTTTCCAAAATTTTGCTCCAACAATAAAATATGGCCGAAATTTAACACAGTAAAATCACCCAAACTCGATTTTAAAAAAATTTGTCGAAGGGATTTCAAAAATTCTTTTATTTTCGGATTCAGCACATTTTTCTGCTTCAATCGGCTATTCAAACGTAAAAATCCTATAGAAAACACATTTTCGCGCGGATGTGACGCGTTCTCTTGATACCAGAGACTTAAATTTAGAGAATTTGGATAACTTAGATTCAAATTGACATCACTTTAATGTAAAAGAGTCTAATAAAGGCTTTAAGTTTGTTATTTTATTTATATTTTACCGGCAAGCCTCTTGCATGATTCCAATAGCCGTGAAATTCGTCTGTGTGTTGGCGTCGAATGGATCAGTGTGTCCATCGCATCCAAAAGTCTGAAGTTTTAAAGTAAAGTAAAGTAAATTCGGTTCGCTTTTCAATATAATTAGTGTTTAATAAAAACTATCAATAATATTGCATACTCTAAATACCTGAGTGGCTATTTTTATAGGGAAAGTGCCAAAAAACCATGAGTGTACTGTAACTTTCTTATTGTAATGTAGCTGTAATACTGTAAGTTCCGTAGCCACTAGCAGATTTGCATTTTAAATCCCTTTAGATCATTTTAAATCTAGAAATTTTGAAAGTTTTATCAAGTAGAGAGTGACAATCGAAAGCCAAAGATTTCTGACTCATTGAGCTTTATCTGATTAGCAGCCTAACGACGGGCTTTTATCGCTGAAGTTGAGGTTTTGAGGGCAACGCATAGTCGTGGTGCTGTCGCATATGGTGCTTTCGGAAGCTAGGTTTTCTACGACCTACACGAGCCGGGTTCGATCCCCGTAGTCCCTTTCGTGCTTTCAAGAGCAAGCTTGTCTACGGCCCACACAATCCAGGTTCGATCCCCGTAGTCCCTTTCGTGCTTTCAAGAGCAAGCTTGTCTACGGCCCACTCAATCCAGGTTCGATCCCCGTAGTCCCTTTCGTGCTTTCAAGAGCAAGCTTGTCTACGGCCCACTCAATCCAGGTTCGATCCCCGTAGTCCCTTTCGTGCTTTCAAGAGCAAGCTTGTCTACGGCCCACTCAATCCAGGTTCGATCCCCGTAGTCCCTTTCGTGCTTTCAAGAGCAAGCTTGTCTACGGCCCACTCAATCCAGGTTCGATCCCCGTAGTCCCTTTCGTGCTTTCAAGAGCAAGCTTGTCTACGGCCCACTCAATCCAGGTTCGATCCCCGTAGTCCCTTTCGTGCTTTCAAGAGCAAGCTTGTCTACGGCCCACTCAATCCAGGTTCGATCCCCGTAGTCCCTTTCGTGCTTTCAAGAGCAAGCTTGTCTACGGCCCACTCAATCCAGGTTCGATCCCCGTAGTCCCTTTCGTGCTTTCAAGAGCGAGCTTGTCTACGGCCCACACAATCCAGGTTCGATCCCCGTAGTCGCTATGGTGCTTTCAAGAGCGAGCTTGTCTATGGCCCACTCAATCCAGGTTCGATCCCCGTAGTCCCTTTCGTGCTTTCAAGAGCGAGCTTGTCTACGGCCCACACAATCCAGGTTCGATCCCCGTAGTCGCTATGGTGCTTTCAAGAGCGAGCTTGTCTATGGCCCACTCAATCCAGGTTCGATCCCCGTAGTCCCTTTCGTGCTTTCAAGAGCGAGCTTGTCTACGGCCTACACAATCCAGGTTCGATCCCGTAGTGCCACTCAATCTTGAGTTTTTTTAAAAATTTTAAATGGCACAACTATATTGTCTTTTGAGACTTTTTAAAAAAATGACTTTTACTTTTTAAAAAACGAACTATGCGATGCACAACTACCGAATTCTAAGCTTAACAAACTAAAAATCATATAAATCTACTCAGGAGGAGCTGCGAACTCGCGCGGACAGACGGACGAACATACACTTTCCTTTTCTATATGTTGCATCCGTTCACGAACTAACGTTCAGATCGGATCGGATTTGGACGTCCGTTTACAAATTAAACTTATCTTTAGATTGGTTTCGAACGTCCGTCTACGAATTAAAATGGAACTTCAGACATTTTAGATTGATTTTTCTAATTTATGTTAATGGGAATTTACGTCCAAATCTGAATAGTCATCATGTTGAACATGACGTTCGAATCCGACGTCTGAATCCGACGTCCGAATCATGTTGAACATGACGTCCGAATCCGAATACGATCTAAGAGAATAGAAGACCGGAGTTGGGAGAATCAGGCGATAGCCTTGGAGGATTAGGTCTGGTGCGGAGTCATAGCCTAGGAAAATATAGGCGCTTAATTTAATGATTTAATGATTTAATGATTCGGACGTAACACTTTCACATTAACATCAAATTAGCATTTAAGTTTAATTCGTAAACGGATGTCCGAATCCGATCTGTTAGTTCGTAAACGGATGTACATCTTGGAAAACATCTTGGAAAGATTTCAGGGATCTCAATCAAGCCATCTCAAATCATTTGGGATCTCAAATTTTCAGGAATCTCAAATCATTTGGAAGCGGTTTTGAAACGAGCATGGGATCAAATCTCTGTCGCTGAGTGCGACCATCTCGTGGTCGAAGTTGCGCCAACTTCTAGAAAAGTCTCAAGCAATGAATCGAAGTGGCTTGTGACCATTTTGAGGATTTATTATGATTCTTTTTGTTGTTTTCTCTTTTTCTATTTTGCTTTAAGTTATAAGTTTTGTTATTTAGGTAGCCAGCAAAGCCAGCAGAGCGAAAGTAACAGAACTTTCCAGCCACAGATAGCAGATCTTTATCATTCCCTGAGTTCATTGTCAAAGAAATCATAGATCTACCGTGACGATGAAACCAGCAGGCGTTGTATCGGGTATTCCGTCATCTCCACCGTTTCCATTCCCGCCATTCACTGGATCAGTTGTAGTACTCGTCCTCGTTGTACTGCTCGAAACTCCATCAGTTGTTCCAGTCGTCGATTGCAAATTTGACCACCATTCAGACCTGAACGCTTTCTTATATTGCTATTTTGTTGATTTTACCATTGATTCCCATTCCCATTCCCATTCCCATTGCCGTGTCCATTCCCATGACCGTTATTCGATTTCGTGGTTGTCGTTGCTGGAGTGGTTGTGGGTGGAGCTTTGCTAGGGGTTTCTGGGGTAGCCGGATAGTACACAAGCATTGGATATCTAAATTTTAGCCTCTAAAGACAGTCTATCGATACAATGTGACTATTTTGTAAAGAGAATTTATGAACTAACGTTTAGAAACTTTTAGTCTAGCATTGATTATGAGGAAAAACCCTTGATCTTGAGCTTGCAGAGCTTGCAAACTGGTGTACAAACGCTTAAAGTAAAAGCCTTACTAATTGCAAAAGTCTAAGAGCTGCTTTCATGTTCAAAACTTTATCTTGACCTGCTGAGTGATGCTGTTGCATCGTAGTGAATCTCTTCGCATCCGGGATCACAGCCACACTCCTTCAACGGATCCATGTTTGGCAACGTTTTCGTTTCTTGGCTTCCTTTCAATGAAGCCAAGCAAGACACTGAAAATTGGTTTGTTATCACTTTAGTAAGCTTAGAATGAGTAAGGGATGTGAATGAAATCAAGAATGTTCAAGGATGAAGCCAGACAAGACCAGGAGTTAGGCCACAATCTTCTGGCCTTCTGCTCAAGCCTTCTGCTCAAGCCTTTTGCTCAAGCTTTCTGCTCAAGCCTTCTGCTCAAACCTTCTGCTCAAGCCTTCTGCTTAAGCCTTCTGCTCAAACCTTCTGCTCAAGCCTTCTGCTCAAGCCTTTTGCTTAAGCCTTCTGCTCAAACCTTCTGCTCAAACCTTCTGCTCAAGCCTTCTGCTCAATCCTTCCGCTCAATCCTTCTGCCCTTCTGCTTACTGCTCAAGTTTTACTAACATTTATCGATCGTGCACCAGCTTTGCGAGTCGAGTTTCGGCAATCGTGGAGTCGCACAGCCGCATGCTTTCACCGTTTTCCTGCAAATTGAATACAAGTGTAACTTCACTCTCTTTCAGAAGTCACTGAAATACATTGCTCCAATTCTAGAGCCATTATAGACCCATTTACGTTCTTTAAAACTCAGTAGCGACTTTTTGAGAGAAATCAAACTCGCGACTTTTGAGGGAAATCAAAGAAACTCAGCTTTGGCTAGTAGAAAATCTTTGTACTAAACTTTTCTGTACATTTTCATTTAGAATTTGCTAACCGTTGTGGCGCTTTATCTGTAAAAGTCAAAAAATGGCTTTCACCGCTCCAACTAATTATAGATCACACTAATTTTTGTTTAGTTGCTATTTCGTTTTTCATTTATTTATAATTTAATTGACTTTACTTTATTGTTATTTTTAAGTAATGGAAAGAAGTAAAACGCTCTCGGACTTCGAGAAAGGACAGATCAAAGTATATAAACACGCTGGAAAGAGTAAACGGGAATTGCTCGATTTCTGGAACGAAGTCGACAGTTACCTTACTGATCCAGCTAGATATGGTACTGGAAAATCAACAGGACGAACTCCGCAAGTATCAAAGGTAAAAGACGAATTGATCAGGAAAGATTCTAGAAAAAGGAAAAGCCTAGTCACAAAGAGGCACAAAGTAAAAATTCGAAGGTCGAATTTGGGGACTATGAGGAGACTGTATCAAGAATTGATCTTCAGGTAAAATTCCTAGTACAATTCCTAGTAAAATCCCTGGTTAGACTTCTAATCAATCACATGTCGCCGAATCGGAATTGTCAATTTCAATCGAATGGATTGGAATTGACAATCGAATGGATTGGGATTGGCAATCGAATGGATTGGAATTGACAATCGAATGGATTGGAATTGACAATTGAATGGATTGGAATTGACAATCGAATGGATTGGAATTGACAATTGAATGGATTGGAATTGACAATCGAATGGATTGGGATTGGCAATCGAATGGATTGGAATTGACAATCGAATGGATTGGAATTGACAATTGAATGGATTGAGATTGACAATCGAATGGATTGGAATTGACAATCGAATGGATTGGGATTGACAATCGAATGGATTGGAATTGACAATCAAATGGATTGGGATTGGCAATCGAATGGATTGGAATTGGCAATCGAATGGATTGGGATTGGCAATTGAATGGATTAAGATTGATAATCGAATGGATTCGAAGACTCATCCAAGCATGGATAATCGAGTTTTCCAGATTATAAAACTTAATGGTGAGGCTATTGATTATTAAATTGTCATTTAACTTGTTTACTAAAGTTTACTGTTTACTTGTTTACTTGTTTAGCTGTTTACATGCTAACTGTTTCTTAGAAACTTTTCTTGAAACAGTTGCTCTATAAATAGTTGGATCAGTGTATAAGCCTAGTAGAACTCTAGTAGAATGATCTACTAGTTAAAGCCTGTATTTCACCATCCGCACTTCACTTCTCAGTGTATTGATGAATGAAGAATGGTGCCAAGATAGTTAGATAATAGATAATAGATAATAGATAATAGACGATCATAAACTCACTCCTGAATGCACCCGGAAATACAGGTGTCCATGCTGTGCTTCACATCTTTATAGTATTGCTCGGAATAAGCATGGTGATCAACACAACGACCATAAGGACGCTTGGCACGGGTGATTGATTCCTGAAATTGACTTCAAGATTAATCAAAGACTATGAAGGACTATGAAGTGGGATTGCGGCAGATTGCGGCAAATGGAATTGTTATTTACCAGTGCCTTCGATTTTTGCGATTTTGGTATCAAAATTTAGCTCTTCAATTCGGCTACACGATCATATAAAAAACTTTTCGAAAAACTGTTGTTTAGTAGAAGAAAAATAGCCGCAAAGCGAGAGCATCAGACCTAGAGAAAAGACGGTACTTTTGTTAGGATTTCAATGTACAGTCGGAGGTTCATGGTTCCAAAATTGGGTTTTCCAAGATTGGGAAGCAAAGAAGAGTTGAAAAGCGAAATTCTTGGCTTGTAAACTCACATAAAGCAGTCCAATGGATGTCTGAAAACCAACGCCGATATAGCTCCCATAGTTGTCCAAGTCGACGATTTGATTTCGTTCGGTCAGCAAAATTCGAGCTCCAGCCGCTTCTATACGTATTTACAGTAAGTCTATTTACAGTAAGCCTATGTCCATCATGGATTACTGTTCTGATATTGATGTTGGACACTAGAAAACCCCACCTGAGCTTGGTAAAAAGTCGGACAAAACGGTGACTCCGCCCGGGGTTTCTTGCTAAATTGAACTGAATTACTGTAACTGAATGGCTTTAACTGAATTACTGTAACTGAATGGCTTTAACTAAATGACCCAAAGCTCAATACTGTAACTAAATGACCTACTGTAGCTACTGTAGCTAAAAACGATTCTGAGAACCACTACAGTAACTTCCAGTAACCCAGGATTACTTTAACTTAATCAATTGACAAGAAAAGAACGATCTCTGCGTTTGTGAAATGAATTTAATGAAATGTGAAATAAATCTCAAAGCCATACATTGATTGTCAGCAGCAACTTCAAACCAAATTTCATTCCCGATCGAATTGCTGAATAATTTTGAGAAGCAGACGCGGTATTGAACGAGAAACAGCGGCCATAGAGTGGATCGAAGAATTGCTCGAAATCCGATCTAAACCCAATCACATGTTTGAAGTTAATTGCACTTAAACTTTCACTTTCAGCAATTGAACCCAATTCAATTTACTCACTCATAACAAGGCTTGCTCGAATAAGTGCATTCGGTGATCAGCTCTTCAAACGAATACATTGCATCTGAGAGAGCGCTCGTGCCCAGGGATCTTCGAAAATTCATTTAAAAGTTTCAATTTTGAAATCCTAGTTGACTTCTAGTTGAAAGTTTATCATTTGGGCTATCATTTGGCTAACGTTTTTGATTAGTTTTATGGCAGCTGTAGCTCTCTAACTCTCAGAGAACCTATAACATTTTTCTCTGTAGCTGTAGCTCTCTAACTCTCAGAGAACCTATAACATTTTTCGCTGTAGTTGTAGCTCTCTAACTCTCAGAGAACCTATAACATTTTTCGCTGTAGCTGTAGCTCTCTAACTCTCAGAGAACCTATAACATTTTTGCATCAGAGCACAGTTAATTCCCATTGTGCTGTAATGGTTAGTACATTTGCCAAGCGAAAGGTCGCGAGTTCGAGTCCCGGCGGTGCACAAGTTTTTGATCTGCCCTGGTTTCAACTGGCGACCACAGAAGGATGGGTTCTGCAATGCTGGTCTTCATCCTAGTTTCGAGCGCACCCCAGCGCTTTAAATCAAGACCTGTGGAACCATCTCGTCCAGAGATCGTCCAACCACAGAAGGATGCGCTCTGCAATGCTGGTCTTCATCCCTAGCCTCTTCATCTTAGGCCTATAAAGCAAGACCTGTGAAGCCGTCTCGTCCAGAGAGAAGCGAACTTAACTCCCTCTGGAGCAAGCCGATCGAGCGCATTGTGGTGTAATGGTTAGCACACTTGCCTGGTAAGCGAAGGATCGGGGGTTCGATTCCCGGCGGTGCACAACTTTTTGATCTGCCCTAGTTTCAACTGCATAACAGAATACAACAAAATAAATACTGTAAGCCCCATGATTACAGAGTGTTACGTAGTCTAGCTTTGAATTTAATTGCAAAGCTTATAGATTACAGAAGAAACGTGCTTGAATCTAAAACGTTTACTGAAAAACATGTTGTTTTCTCTACCTGCTGAACGTGGCCAGGGCATCTTTGGCCAGCTCGGCTTGATCGTACTCATGTGGGGAATCCTAGAACAATCAAGCTTACAGCATCAAGCTAATCCCAATAACTCACCAACAGTCCATATTTATTTTCGAGCCCTTGTGTCTTATTGTTGATCACTTGGAGGTAATAATCATAAAAATCGGCGATGTCTTTGTATTTTGGGTTTCCCTGAGAAACAAATATTCATCTAGGGAAATGAATTCGAAATTTTGTTACCTTGATTACTGTATATTTGTAGGGATTTGCGTTGCACACGGTCACGACTGGAAAAGGCTAAATTTCAGAAGTTCTTTCAAATCTTTCAGATCAGATCTTTCAAAATTTAACGAGATTATCATCTAGCTAAATTTTCAAGCTTATTCACTTCATTAACTGCTTGTTTTTTTAACTCTTTAACTAGAATTTGAACTTTATAGAGAACAAGATTCGAAGCTTTTTCCAGAATTGCTAATTCATTGGCTATTATTGCATTTTCTTGATTTTCACCAACCAATTGACTGTAGTAGATATCGGTGTCGACTTGTGCGGGCATTTCCACATATTTCGCGATAATTATGCCGAGTTGATAAAGAAACATGATGAAAAGAATGATGAAAATGACAAGCCAGAAAATGAACGAACGACGAGTGGCTGCTTCGGCCATATGAACAAGGCCGCATACCTGGAAATTTGGATTTGGATGGATTCGGATGGATTCGGGTGGCCTGGGAAACTCGGACACAGGCAGGTTAATCATAATGGGTTACTGTAAGAGATTTTAGCTATGATCAGGCTAGAATCAGGATCAGGATTGATCAAATGACCCTAATCTGTTCAAAATTTGATTCTGGAACATTCCAGCAAACCAGGTCCGACCAGAGGCAGGTCAAAGCCAGTTCAGGTGCGACAGAGTACTTTGTTAGCCTAGCTATTAGACAGCCTAGCTTCTAGACAGCCTAGCTTCTAGACAGCCTAGCTTCTAGACAGCCTAGCTATTAGACAGCCTAGCTTCTAGACAGCCTAGCTTCTAGACAGCCTAGCTTCTAGACAGCCTAGCTTCTAGACAGCCTAGCTTCTAGACAGCCTAGCTTCTAGACAGACTAGCTTCAAGACAGCCTAGCTTCTAGACAGCCTAGCTTCTAGACAGCCTAGCTTCTAGACAGCCTAGCTATTAGACAGCCTAGCTATTAGACAGCTTAGCTTCTAGACAGCCTAGCTTCTAGACAGCCTAGCTTCTAGACAGCCTAGCTTCTAGACAGCCTAGCTTCTAGACAGCCTAGCTTCTAGACAGCCTAGCTTCTAGACAGCCTAAACCAGACTTGACTTGCTGAATCAGTTAAGCGGCAAACTCAGCTGTCAGCAGTAAACTCAGGTTTTAGAACTTCATTAATCAAGTGCCAGACTCACACAAACTAATTAACCAGCCACATTTTAACCCTTTCACCTGCCACTGCCACTTTAAGCACTGAAACTGAAAACTCGGGTACTTGTACTTGTGACACTCTACTCAAGGTCTTACTCGAGAATTCTTCTACTACAACTTTCCAGCAGTTTACCAGTTTCATACGCTTTAGAAAACGCTAAACATACCGTACTCCATTGAGCAAAGTCGAGAAAAACGTTAGCCAACAAGCCTCGTCTAAAAGTTTTTAAGTCAAGGAAATTGACGATTGAATTCTAAGCTTTTCAAGATCAAGATTTTCTTTAAAAATCTCACTTTTTCTTTGGCGGTTTTATTGTTCTTTCCTTTGAAGTTGATGGTTTTCGTTGTGGTATAGTAGAAGAATCATTCAACATTTTCGAAACAAAAATCTTGAGTAAAAGAAAACGGGAAGTTAAATTCCGAAATTTCGAAAATGAAAGAACGGTGGTTGTCCGGTTTCTACTTAAAAATGAAAGAAAGCTTTAAAATTTCCCCTTTTGTTCGGTTTTTTTCACGTGTGAATAGGTGAAAGATCTTGACGAGAGTTTTTCACTGGCTTTTTTTCAAACGAACCTTTGCCCATCTTGCATAAAATAGATGGCACTTTTTGGACAAAATGTACATGGAATAAAGAATTTGTGACGTGACGATACGGTTTTTGACGTTATGAGAGCTAAAGAGCTTGATATTTTTCTGGGTTTGCTTCTTTGCCTAAGCCAAGGCTGTTACAAAAAGAAATCTAAACCCTAGCTCTATTTTTGATGGACTTGAACTGATGAATTGGCAAGTCTGAGTCAAAGAAAGTGAATTTTCAAGCAATCTAATGTAAATTCAGCTTCACAAAGACCCTCTGAATGCGATCGGGAGTTGTTGTACCGGTGACGATCAGTTTGACGATTCTTGACGCTGTTCTCTCAATACTTCCGCTCGGATATTATCATAAAGAATGGAGTTTTGATGGGGAATCTTGTCTACAAGTTAGTTTGATATATCTAGCTATAAATTCTACAATATTTACTGAAACTTGAGTGCATAGCTTATTGGTAGTGCGTTTGCGGGGTTGAGCAAGAAGTCGCGGGTTCGATTTACTACCAGAACTCAGTGTTTTAAGTGTAACTCAGCACTGGACCTGCTGAACGAGTCCGAGCAAAATTTTCAGACAGTTTGCCTCGCTCTTCGATTTTTTTCCTATCCAAAGCTCGTTCAAGCATGAAACCTATTTCCCCCGCAAGCCCTTATTTTAGGCTTCATTTTGATACTAAACATCACAAGGTTCTCTTTTACCATTCTTTAGATTTCGATCAATCTTTCTGCTGATTTACACTTAAAATGCCGTTGTTGGGGAAATTATTGAACACTTTGCACAATCATTTGTCCCGTTTTTCTTTGATTTTGTTAAACTCTGGTTTTGGTGTGGTATTGTTTGCTTTTCCTTTGAACAGACTTTATTTCCAAGTCTAGGCTAAGAAAGTTCAAACAGTACAATCATTTATTGTGGGTTCTCTTTTTGTTGTGGGTTCTGAGCCTTTTCCAAAACAATGTCAAGTCTCGATAACCATCTCGATCTCTAATTTCATTCAAACTATTGGATTGGTGAATTGAAAACTGTCGCATATTGTCATATGCGACAGTTTGAGCACTTTCTTCAAAAGAAACCCATTTTGGTATCAATGGAAAAGTTGTAGAGAATCAAAAATTAGGCTTATAGCCAAATTTCCAAAAAGATACACTTAGTAGTTTCGCTAAAAATCTCTGTATTCTATGTGTTCTTTGTGCGGCGGCGTAATCGCTCGTCGTCTGGCGCAGGGCCTTTACATCACTCCCTCCCCTCTCCCTTTGCCCAACTAATGTGACCGGCTCCGGATTCTCAAATTGGACATTGACTTCTCCTCAAATCAAGGCTCATCTCAATCTATTGGAGTGGTGAATTGAAAACTGCCGGCTATTGTCATATGTGACAGTTTGAGCACTTTCTTCAAAAGAAACCCATTTTGGTATCAATGGAAAAGTTGTAGAGAATCAAAAATGAAGCTTATATCCAAATTTTCAGAACGATTCAAAAACTGGTTTTCAAGAAATGCCAAATTTACGAATTTTCACAAAACCTGCAACAAGACTTGCATTTCAAGCGAAACTACTAAGCGTCTCTTTTTGGAAATTTGGCTATAAGCCTCATTTTTGATTCTCTACAACTTTTCTATTGACACCAAAATGGGTTTCTTTTGAAAAAAGTGCTCAAACTGGGATCTCGACATCTCCAGTCCTCCATTTTTGAGTCTCACACACAAACCAAAATCCTACTACGAAAGAGGAATCCGCAAATTGCCTGTAAAATGGGCAGAAGTCGTCAATAATAATGGAAATTATTTGGAATAAATTGATGGTTTTATGTTGAATTTTAGTTCAAAGTCCGGCAGTTTTCAATTCACCAACCCAATATTATTGGGTTGGGGAGAATGAGTCGGCGCCGAAAATGAAAAAAATGTCTAAAACTTCTATTCGACTTCGTGAAATAATATGCGTTTGATATGAGTAGAATGGTTAACTAATTCTCTACAAAATCACATTTAAAAGAAAATTCAAACAGCGCCTCCGCTCAAGAAAAAGCCATTTTTTCACAAAAACTAAAAACTGTGATCTAGAAAAAACCATTGGTGGGATCTTCCTGCAAATTTGGCAACTTAAGTAATTGAATGTGCTCTATCTTTTTTATATAAACACCAAAGAAGGTTTATGTGAAAGAAACTGTTCAAATGATGAGTCGGACTCTTTGCCATTTTAACCAGCTGCGTTTGGAAGTTCATAAACTGCACGAAAGAAAAGCTTTGTGGAATCTCTCAAAAGTGATTTTGTAGAGAAATAGTGGATCCTTTTGATGAAACCAAACGTATGTTTAAAGAAGGCTTTATGTGTGCAAAAAGTCCCTTTAAAGTTTGGCGCCGATTCATTCTCCCCAACCCAATAACATTAAAGAGTTCAATTGAAGTTGAACAAGTCGATTGGTGTTTTAATTTTTTTCATTGTGTTTGCTTAAGACAAACACACTTTTCTCATGAAAGAAGCGTTGCGAAGAAATCGATAATTTCCGATAGCAACCCAAAAAGGTGAAGGCTATTGAGCAATTTTCTATTCGCTGATGTTTTGCTATTCAATTCTGCTAAAAGAGCTCAAATTGAGCATTCTGCGGCGTGTTTCTATCGAAGATTTGCTAAATTTATCGAGAGTTTGTCGAGAGTTCCGTGCTTTTGTTCAACACAGTCATCCTTTTCAAGGAAAGATCAGAAAAATCGAATTCAACTATCGAAATGCCTACAATCTCGGTTATGACTACAATGAAATTTCTCTAACAGTGAGAATATTTTCAACAAATTTGTCCTTTATCAATGGCAAACCTTTGTCAATTTCGATCAAAAATCTTGTTCTTTACATTGAAAATGAAATGATTTCATTAAATGAGCTGGCGTTTCCTAGATTGTTTCAAAAAATTGATTACTGCAAAGAGATTTCCATCTCTTTTTCCTATCTAACTGATTGTGAGAATCCGAAATTCGTGACTTTATCAAGAACAATAATGAACACTTTTTCCGAATTCGTCAAGCTGTTTCCAAATTTGAAACCTCTTTACTCCTTCAAGCTCGAAGCACAATTCTTCTTCGAAAATCATCCAATAATTGTTTCAAATTACACTCATTTACAATTCGACAAATTCGAATTCGTTCAAGAGTTTTGTTTTGAAAACATGAAAGATTTGTGGACATCGTGGAAAAGACCTGAATTGTCGAATTGTCAGATTTTCACATGGAAAGGCCCTAGAAGAGTACCGAGAGGTGCCATCGCTGAATCAGATGCGAAATTCATCGTAAAGAACTCTAAAAGTTACGCTGAATTTTTAGGTTCTCTTGAAAAAATTGTGAAAGATGAGAAGCTTTTTAAAAACGAGAAAACGACGATTGTCTTGAAATATCAGAAAGCGAATAAGAATCGTTTTGAGCTTTCCAATTTGGGTAGGAAAGGAAGGAAAGGTAGGAAAGCTATAGAGATAAAAGATTTGTGTGATTTCCTCAAAAGAATCAACGAAATTGAAGAGATCGGTGAGAATTGTGAAAAAGCTAAGAAAATGCGAGCTTTTGTCGAAAAATATAATTCAAATCCATCAAACACTTTTGAAGAGTTACTCAAAATGCAAATTGATTTTGATCTATTTGATTTTTCATTCGCAACACAATTATTTATCAAGCAGAAAACGTCTTTAGGTGAAATAGTCTATCTGTTCACATTGAAATCGATTGAGCAAATGAGCGATTTGGGCAAGAAAGAGGCGTCAAAAGACGAGCTTCAACTGATTGCACGATTTTTCGATTGAGAATTGATTAATTGATTGATTGAAATTGATTCCAATGCTTTTAATTATTAGTGAAGTAATAAAGTTGATAAGTTTGCTATCAAATGCTATAAAATTCAAGGACAATAGATGGAACCACAACAACAGCTTTGCAATCGCTTTTGATCATCGCCAACATTGAGACTGAAAATCAGGCCCGTATTCAAACGTAAAAATTGAAAACTGCGGGACTTTGAACTAAAATTTATTCAACATAAAACCATCAACTCATTCCAAATAATTTCCATTATTATTGACGACTTCTGCCCATTTTACAGGCAATTTGCGGATTCCTCTTTCGTAGTAGGATTTTGGTTTGTGTGTGAGACTCAAAAATGGAGGACTGGAGATGTCGAGATCCCAGTTTGAGCACTTTTTTCAAAAGAAACCCATTTTGGTGTCAATAGAAAAGTTGTAGAGAATCAAAAATGAGGCTTATAGCCAAATTTCCAAAAAGAGACGCTTAGTAGTTTCGCTTGAAATGCAAGTCTTGTTGCAGGTTTTGTGAAAATTCGTAAATTTGGCATTTCTTGAAAACCAGTTTTTGAATCGTTCTGAAAATTTGGATATAAGCTTCATTTTTGATTCTCTACAACTTTTCCATTGATACCAAAATGGGTTTTTTTTGAAGAAAGTGCTCAAACTGTGACATCTGACAATAGCCGGCAGTTTCCAATTCACCAATCCAGTAGATTGAGATTAGCCTTGATTTGAGGAGAAGTCAATGTCCAATTTGAGAATCCGGAGCCGGTCACATTAGTTGGGAAGAGGGAGAGGGGAGGGAGTGATGTAAAGGCCCTGCGCCAGACGACGAACGATTACGCCGCCGCACAAAGAACACATAGAATACAGAGATTTTTAGCGAAACTACTAAGTGTATCTTTTTGGAAATTTGGCTATAAGCCTAATTTTTGATTCTCTACAACTTTTCTATTGACACCAAAATGGATTTCTTTTGAAGAAAGTGCTCAAACTGTCGCATATGACAATATGCGACAGTTTTCAATTCATCAACCCAATAGCATGTTTATTTGACATAAATATCGAGATGTTTGACTATTGTTGAAATGTTAGTTGAATTAAAACAGAATTTACTCAAAAAAAGCCGATTTGACATAAAAGAACCAGACTTTTCAACAATCTTTAAAGCATTCATCAATTCGAAAGCTTTTCATCGCCACAAGCAGCTCGGTGAAGCAAGCTTGAATCGTTACAGCAAGAATTTCACAATCGATTTCTCTAAAAAAGTAACGGCAATCAATTGGAGGCTGAGCTCGGGGCTGAGCTCGGGGCTGATCTCGGGGCTGATATCGGGGCTGATCTCGGGGCTGATCTCGGGGCTGAGCTCGGTTCTTTCCGAGTGTTCTCTCTATTATCAAATTTCTATCAAAGGTTTTTCTGTGTTTTTGATAAAAACCTTTTAGATATTTCTGCATTAATTGAGCCTCATTTGACTCTTCATCGATCGCTTTCAGACCACCATTGAAAAACTCGTTTGGAAGAGTTTCCTCAAAGAGTTCCTCAATCAAATCACAAGCAAATGATTTAGCGGTAAGGAATATTGAACTATTGCCATTTCTAATCAAAATAATTCGTCGACATGTTTCATTAAAAGATTGCAAACAGAGCTCCGAGACGATCAGTGCTTCGATTTTTGTTTTCTCATAGATTTCAACTATCTCATCGACAAGATCGCATTGATGAATGGTCAAAATTTGACAATTTTTCAGAAAATAACTTTCAATGAAGCTCTTGTCTTCCAAATTAACGTTGATTTTGAGATTTTCCACGTAATCTGGTCGAAAATTCTTTAAAACATCGGCCAAAAGTTGAGCTTTTCCGCGGAGATCAACCCGTTGGTACGCCTTGATTTTCGGGAGAAAAATTGAGAAGAGTTTGAGTGCTGATTCAAGTTGTTCTTTTTGATCCTTTTGAAGCTGACTATTTCTCGTGCCGATCGAATAACATTCGACGAAAATTCGAAGATTTCCACAGTGATGCAATCTGTTGAAGAGCTGCCAAAATGTAGCAGCTGAATGTCGCATTTTGAGATGGTTATAGACGATTCGGCCTATGCTCTCCGCTTTTATTTCAAAGACCAAAGAGTCCGGTGATGAAGACTGGAAAAAAGACACTGTAGTGATTGATCCAATTACATGCTTCTTTTCTTTCTCTCGATTCGAAAGTGGTAACAGGGTGATAGTTATAGCGATATCGGAGTCGATTTTCCCCGCAAAAGGCCCATTGTTAAGGGCAATGGCTCGAAAAAACTTGTTGAGTTGAAGGAATTTGATTGTTTCCTCGAATCGAACGGCTTTAAAAACGGAATCTTGCAAAATGGTGGGAAGGATAGAGTAGGGAAACAGCATACGAAAAGGTGAAAAATATTCTGATAGCTCTTTTTGCTGGGTGTCTGCATGTCTAACAAAAAGACTTTGAAAAAGGGTAAAAGGTAGAGACGAATGGCGCAAATAAGCAAATAGTTTGATAGGCTGAGTCAGGGTGAGTGAAGATTCATCGATAAGTGTCCAAGATCATAGATATATATTTGATATGGCAAAGATAAGTTTGAGTCTTTCACAAATCCTTTCAGATTGATGGAGCGATCAATTGGAAATACACGGTGTACCGAAATCCATCGATTCCTTTCAAGTTAATCAATAAATAACTTTTTCTTTAAGGGCAATTTGATGGATTTTCGGAGGTCGTTCGGAGATTGGCATTTTTATAACAATCAACAAATAATTCTGCGTTGAACCAAGTCAAAAGACAGTCACGAGTGTCTTCATCTATCTTCACAAATTTTTCAGTGAAAAATTGGTAACAATAGTTGAAAAGTTCTTCTCCAGCGCTTTTCCAACTCCGAGAACTTTTGGAAAGATCAGTATATTTAGCTTGAAGAGTCGGAAGTCGTCTTCAAAGTTAAAATTTTGAAAATCTTCTTTTGAAATGCGAAGATGTTTCAGAAAAACAAGCTTCATATTTTTTCGTAATATTGCTAAACTTGTTAACTTGTTAACTATTTTTGGAAGAAAGATTTCGGCAGAAAGAAAATGCTCCAGATCTATTCCTTCTTTGTTCTCCAGATTCATCAAAATTATTTTATGCGGCGATAGAGATAGAGACAAATGGCGCAAATAGTTTGATAGGCTAAGTCAGGGTGAGTGAAGGTCCATAAACGAGTGTTCTATTATAGTTTCTCTTGTAACAATATTTATAACCTTACAAAACTTCTCACCTCGAGGACTGTTCTTGCCGTAGAATCGTGTGCCGTAGAAGTTTCCCGCATCCAAGTTGGAATCGGATCATTGTCCTTTGCATTCGCAGACGCTCGTGCAGTTTTGGTCTCAAATTTGATGTTTAGTGTTTGTTCAAAACATGTCCTCAATACAAAGAAACAAATTCCGTCTTCGATTCCAAACTTGATCCCTTTTTAACCGAATATCAAGTAGAACAAAATGATCAAGTAGAATAACATCATCAGAACAAAAAGAACAACATCATCAAGTGAAACAACATCATCAGAACAAAAAGAACAATATCATCAAGTAGAATAACATCATCAGAACAAAAAGAACAACATCATCAAGTGAAACAACATCATCAGAACAAAAAGAACAAGATCATCAAGTAGAATAACATCATCAGAACAAAAAGAACAAGATGATCAAGTAGAACAACATCATCAGAACAAAAAGAACAAGATGATCAAGTAGAATAACATCATCAGAACAAAAAGAACAATATCATCAAGTAGAACAACATCTTGCAGTGTTGAGAACATGTCAATAAAGGTTTGTATAGGAAAAGAAAGAATTTCTGCTATGAAGCATTTTTGTGATCAAATGGACATCTCATAAAACTTTCACGACAATTCAGATTCTAATGGATTCTCCACATATAATATTCGTAAAATTCAGCCATCCCACCAAAAATGCTAGCCTTTATGCACCATAATCACAGATGTTTTGTGTACTGCTTTTGTGTTTTCGGTAAAGTTAATCATTTATTCATTTCACTGCTCATTTTCTTCCAAATCGGAGGAAATTTGGATCCTGAAATGAATTGTTTGTGATGTTTGCCATCAATTTTCAAAATTGCATCACTTCACATCAATCAAAATGCATAATGCATCAATGAAACATCATTTTGAGCCATTTCGCATACTATTTTTTATCCCAAAAACGCAAAACTCACTCCTGGTTGCTGGGTTTGTCTAAAAAAAATGAATGAGTTACAAATGAGAAGTTTATTTACCTTTGCGCCACGATGAACTCGATTGGTTCACTGAAAACGATATTGATTTCAGTGTATTGATATTGATTTATAAGATTTCAAGCAATACATCAAAAATTTACAAGTAGAATTTGTAAATTTTTGATTTAGATTGTGAATTCGGTTTCCTCTCAAGAAAGAAATATTCGATAAACTACCGTATTTTCTCAGATAGTAGTGCACCCCGGCGAGCCGAGTTGATGACGATTTTACGGTTTCCAAGCTTTTGCAGAAGCTCAACACTCTTATCATCGTAAAGATCTCATCGTCAGCTACATTTTCCGACCCCACATCGATAGGTTCTGATAAGCGGTTCTCGAGATTTCGAGCAATTTAGGCAGCTCAGGGCGCACCACTATTAGAGAGAATACGGTAATTTGCTTACAGTAACAATTATAGCCGTCGCAGCCGATAGGAGTCTTGTCTTCTAGTCGGGGAGTTAAGGGTTCAATCCCGGCGGATAGAGAAAGATTGGTTCTTTTTCCCGTTATTATGGATTTTTTCTTAACAACATTTGGACAATAGGGGTAATTAGGGCTAAAAATTTTCTCCGTTATGTTGCAAGTCATCATTCGTGTCGAATAAATATACTTTTAAACAAAATTTGAGCGACTCTTAGCAAACCTTTCAATGTCCTCTTCTGTCATTTCGGCATTTACCATCAAAAGAAAAGTGAATAAAACAAAAAGCATTCTCAGATGGAATAACATTGAATTGAGAATTTTGGTGAATTGAGAAATCGGTAGTGTGTATCAAAGCAAATGTAGCAATGTAGCAAATGTAGCAAATGTAGCAAAGCTTTAGATCGAAAATGAAGTAATGCTTGATGAAGAGAACTGATGGACAACCGGGAACTAATGAAAATTTCATGAAAATTATAATGGGTTTTTCGTGCAAATTACTTAAGCATGTTATTTATCCGAAAAAAAAGTGTTATCGTTATATTTATTTATCAAAAAGTAAGTTTGTGATCTATTAGAAAAGAGCAAAAAAAGGTTTGGTATATTTGGCTGATGCATAAGTCTTTACGTTCATTTTTGTACTTTCGTTAAAAACCAACAAATCCATCAACATCATCAACAACAAACTAAGGTTTGTTTCATTAGAAAGGTCAATTATTTTTCTGCAAAATAACATTAAAACTAGTTTACCAATGTCTTATGTCTGGATTTTTTTTGGAAGCCTGAAGTCAGGTAGTCAAAGACTCAAGCTCAATAATGCAATTTAGACAGTTTAGCTAAAGGAAGCCTATCTTTGTATCGATACAGATTGACCAGAAAATACGCCAAATTTTTTCCAGCACCGAAAAATGTAAGCACAAGCTAGTTGTAAACAATTTTTTTCTAAAATTTCAAAAAGAAACAACTTTCTATTAACCCATTCGAAACTTCTGCAGCGAATAATCGCTGCAACAAGAACTCAGGAACGGACCGCTGCAGCGCTAATTGAGCTATTTTCATTCAATTAATTGGTTTTTTTTTTTTGCTGTTTTTCAGCATTACATGTATTCCAATTGTAGCAGATCTACAAATTACGTGGGCAAAAAAGACGTGTCATATTTACCCGGAATCAATGCAGCCTCTGGTTTTGCATTGAAATGTTCTATAATAGCTCTAATCTTATAAAGCCGATCCAGTTCATTATCACAAAAACGCAGGTTTCGAAGAATAGATTTTGCTCTTGACATAATGTGGGACATGTGCGAAAATCCTCCTAATCCAGGCCTGCTACTCCAGTAGTCACGAATCCTCGATAAACTGACGATTCCCATTTGAAGATACAGAGCCAGGAAGAGCTTGAAAGATTTTGCATCGAAATCCTGCCAGTTTGTTTTCCTTTTTCCATGTTTATTAGATTCGCCTACTAAAATATTGTCGTCGATAAAATAAGAACAATAATCGATAGGATCTTGAAAAGTACTGAAGTCAAATCCAAGTCGTTTTTTATCAAAAATAAATGGTGTAGGAGACTCTCTTACATCTTTCCAACCATAAATAAACTGCTTCGGAGTCAAAAATGTCAAAAAAGGGCTTGGTCCGTAGACGAAAAAAAAGAAAAAACGCTGCGGTTTCGAATGGGTTAATAAAAAACATATCAAATGAAAATCGAACTTTAAATTTAGATGAACGTGCGAATTTCGGTGAATCCTGAAGGATAAATGTGGCAAGGGATTGGAATCACAAAAAATAGACATAGAAGATGATAAAGAATGCAACAAAGTTGAAGTTCACAAAGTTCACAGCACATAACTCTCATTCTTCTGTGATAAAATACAAATGCTCAACCTTTTGCTTTGTCCATGCTTCTTCCCTCGAACCTCATCTTTTCCATTTTTCTTTTTCAAAATCGATTGCCAGTTTCTTTTGCTTTTAAAATGAATCACTTTGCGTTTTTTTTGGTAATCCTTTATTTCTTAGCATAATTTACAGCTTACAACAGCCACATTAAACGAGCCGACTCCCATAAGAGTGACACCAGATGTATTGTAGATTCCCTCAGCCGGCACTGTTGTCCATCCAGATGGTAAAACATACAAAGAACCGCCCAACGAATCGAAGTTATAATGATCGGTTATTGTGAGCTGAAGATGAATCATTTAGAATCCTTTAAAGAAGATGAATCATTTAGAATCCTTTAAAGAAGATGAATCATTTAGAATCCTTTAAAGAAGATGAATCATTTAGAATCATTTGAAGAAGATGAATCATTTAGAATCATTTAAAGAAGATGAATCATTTAGCCTTCAAATTACCCCATTCAATTGCATCGAGAAAACAGCTCCAGCGCACACCGGTTGTTTGGCCGAATTTTTGAAGGTCAAAATGTACTGATTGTATATATTAGCACCATTGTTTCCACTCCACGAGTTGGCCAAAACTAGTGTGAGAGTGAGGTATGGACAGGAATTGGATATTGTGGTCGTTGTCGTCGACTAAAATTGATTATTAGCTGAAAGTACAGGAAGAAATTCAAAAAAGTAACATAGATTTTTGAGATCATTGCTAGGTTGATGCAACCAAAATTACCGTTTTTTACAAACATTAAATTCAATTAAAATTCCTTTAGGTAAAAATTTATTCCAAACAATCCCGGATTGCGGATCCCCTTATCGAAGAACTCTTGATTCTGTGATTGAAAGTAGTCGGTCACCCAAATCTCGACCTCTTGCGCATTCTTAAACTGGCAAGGAAATGTTGCATTGATCTGAAGAGGTGAAAATCAGCTGGTGACAAATCTGGACTATATGGTAAAACGGTAAAACCGGTAAAACCTTCCATCCTAGTTCCTACAAGAAGCTTTCGCTGTGTGAGCTGACGCGTTGTCACGGAGAAAATTGACAGTCGAGGGGATTTAAACCCTTTTCACGCAAAATTTGGTCAACCTTCTTGATCTGTTGAATAAAACAAGGTGAATCAACTATTTTTCCGGGCTCTAATAATTCGAAATAAACAAATCCGTCGATGTTTCACCAGCAAGACAACATCACTTTGCGCCCAATCCGGCTTTGGAGTTGAAATTGGCATTTGACCCTTGCTGCGCCATTGTTTTTTTGTTATCGAAGTGAATCCACTTTTCACCCATTGTCAAGATTTTCTCAAAAATATGGCTTCTTTTCGACTTCAGAGGCAAGATATGGCTGATCGAAACGCGTGCACCCAGATCTCGGTACTCAATTGATGTGGAACCCATCGTTCATTACGATTGCTTTTTCCGATTATTTCCAAATGGCGGACAATTGCTGATTGATCACATTGGAGTTGTTTGGCAAGCTCTCGTGTCGTTTACATCGGCTTCAATAAGTTGTTCCAATTCATTATTATCGATCGCTGCCGAGCGATGCCCATGTGGTTCCTCTTCAAGACATTCAATACCTTCTCGGAATTGAGTAAACCAGAGCTGGCAGAAGCTTTCGGTCATAACTTGTTCTCCAAAAGCGGAATAGAGATCACGACGCGATTCGGCAACTTGAAGAGAAGACACGCGCGCACAACATACTTTTGACCCACCATGATCTAAAGCAAATATCAATTAAAAAGTGAAAGCTCTGACTTCGAAAAGTGTCAAAAGAGTAAATATCCAAAAGAAAATCAAATAAGCTTTCCGGATTAAAAAAATCGAACATTTTATACCGCCCGAAATTTCATTTGTATCAACCTAGTACATCGACAATCCTTCACGAACTTACGGTTGTTGTTGTTGTGGTGGTCGTAGTAGTAGTTGTTGTTGTTGTCGTTGTGGTGGTGGTAGTGGTGGTGGTAGTGGTAGTGGTCGTCGTCGTTGTTGTCGTCGTCGTTGTTGTCGTCGTCGTAGTTGTTGTTGTCGTAGTAGTAGTGGTTGTTGTCGTCGTGGTTGTAGTAGTAGTAGTAGTAGTAGTAGTAGTAGTAGTTGTTGTTGTTGTTGTTGTTGTTGTTGTTGTTGTGGTCGTCGTCGTAGTAGTAGTTGTTGTTGTTGTCGTTGTGGTTGTGGTGGTGGTCGTCGTCGTCGTAGTGGTAGTCGTGGTTGTAGTAGTAGTAGTGGTTGTTGTTGTCGTCGTCGTTGTCGTCGTCGTTGTGGTCGTCGTAGTAGTGGTTGTTGTCGTTGTGGTCGTCGTGGTTGTAGTAGTATTGGTTGTTGTTGTCGTCGTTGTTGTTGTCGTCGTTGTTGTTGTCGTCGTTGTTGTCGTCGTCGTAGTTGTTGTTGTCGTCGTTGTGGTTGTCGTTGTCGTAGTAGTAGTTGTTGTTGTAGTGGTCGTCGTCGTCGTTGTCGTCGTCGTAGTGGTGGTCGTGGTTGTTGTAGTAGTTGTAGTCGTCGTCGTAGTGGTCGTCGTTGTTGTTGTCGTCGTTGTTGTTGTCGTAGTAGTAGTAGTAGTTGTTGTTGTGGTGATCGTCGTCGTCGTAGTCGTCGTCGTAGTGGTGGTCGTGGTTGTTGTAGTAGTTGTAGTCGTCGTGGTAGTGTTCGTGGTTGTCGTTATCTGTAAAGAGGCCATGCATTTCGAGTTCAAAAGGGCTCCTTCGGAGACTAACCGTAGGGGTCGTTCTCGTCGTTGTTGTAGTGGTGGTCGTGGTGGTTGTTGTCGTTGAAGTCAAACCCGCCTGGAAATTATAAATGACAATTAAATATATTTCTGTGTAAAATGTAGAAACTAAACAAAGAAAAGTGAACGTTCAGCCCACCTGATTCATGAATTGTTGAACAATTTCTAAATTACAGATTCAGCTAACATTTAACTAATCATTTTTACCGCCTTCAACACAAAACACTCTTCGGGTGTAAATTCTCTCTCGTTTGAATGTAAATGTTTTCCATTTATGTCTGCAAGTTCACAAATCAAATTTAGTGCTCCAACACTCTCACTTCCTCTCCTCGCACGCCAACACATGCTCCATTTTACCAAACGAAACGGTAATCACCTGAATTGAAACAGAAAAAAATTCACTAAATGTCAAAAAACTAATTTACAGATATACAGTTTCATCAGAATTTTTTTACTTTACCTAGTTATTTGTTCAGAAAGCTGTAAATTTGGATATGAGCTTTTATTTCGATAGTTTTTATTTCTACCTTTCCTTCTCCAGTAACCAAAGCTATCGTTTCATTTCTTCCATCACATCTCACTTCCAAATATTCACGATCATTTAGATCAATCTTTCTGCAAAAGAACATCCTTCCAAAACATTTTTTTTTGTAAAAAAAGGCATTCAGACAAAAAGGCAAAAATGATCTCCTCTATCCAATTCTTTTTCATATTAAAAAGAGTGTGAAGTTTAAAAGTTTTGTAATTTTGGAGAAGAATTGGATAGAGGAGATCATTTTTCGTCTAACGATATTAAAAACATGTATTAGGTTGATGCAAAAGTCTTTTTCATTTTTTTCGTACTTCTGTTAAAAAGTAACAAATTCACCAATTAATCTATAGTTTGCCCTATAAAAAAAAGTGTTTTTTGTTCAATTTGCATCTTTTTAAATGAATTTCGGTTTACTTTCAAGCAAATTCGAGAGTGAAAAACGCCTTTTTCGTAAAAATCTATAAAAAACTCTACGGAAAAATTGGCTGAATGAATTTCTCTGAAATTTTGGCGAAATATCAAACGTTTTTTTCTCTATCTTTTATCTATTGACACGAAGATAGGTTTTCTTTAGCTAAGGTGTCTAAACCGCATCATCGAGTTAGCCCTTTTTGACTACCCGACTTCATACTCTCAAGAAAATCTAGGCATTAAATATTTTTAAACCCGTTTTAATGTTATTTTGCAGAAAAATAATTGGTTTTTCTAATGAAATCAACCGTAGTTTAATTGGTGCATTTGTTGGCTTGAAACGGCAGACGAAAAAAATGAAAAAGACTTTTGCATCAACCTAATAGATCGATACAGGATTTTGCCAGTTTTTTCTAGGCGAATAGCGAGGAGAGCTTGTTTAACTGACCAATAAATAAAGTAATGAAAAGTAAATAAAGAGAAAGTATCCAGATAAGTCTGCTTTTTGGAGGAATGTATCTGTATCTGTAATGTATCTGTACCGAAGAGAGAACTGTCCTCCATGAAACCTTACTCTTTTCCCGCGTGCTGATAAACAAATGTTGAGCCAGCTTTTGAAGAGTCTCACCTCGTTTCCGGTACCCAACATTTCGATCCCTCCAATGAGAGTCTCTTTGGACAAAACGCCTCTTTCACTCGTTTTTCACTGCAATAATCTTCTCGACTCTCGCTTTTCGACCATTCATCATGATTATTATAAATTGGAATTTCATAGTTTGAAGCTACATCTGAAAATTAATGATCGAACCAATGAAAATTAATGATCCAAGTAAAAGGTTAGTTTAATCAAATTTTGAATCAAAATCAAACTCAAAAGCGGAAGGATTGATAAAATACGATCAAAATTTTTGTACTAAGAAGTAAAGCCCAACTTTTTAACATTCTTTTATTCACTCACTTCCATTTGAGTATGACAATGAAGGCGGCAAATCTTTCAAAGCAATCGTTGGCTAAAAGATATTTATTAGGGGAAACTAGGGTGCTTTTTTGCTTTGTGAATCATGAAGTACTCTGAATTGAACATGTGCATTGAATTGCACTGAAACTGAATTAAACATGTGCACTTTTTGTTCGAATCGAGCCGATTCAAGTCAATAATGCAATAAGGTAGAAATGCAGCAAAGTCTCCTTTCACAGAGGAGTCAACTTTTCTTTCACTAACTTGTCCATACTGAGCCTCAACAATAATGAAGAAGGAAATGCAGCAAATCCAAGGAAACATTCAAATGCGGAAGAGACGCGAGAAAATAGGAAATAAATTTGAAAACTTTTGTTGTGTTGTTGAAATTTCAGCCAAAACAATATCGGATGAGGGGAAACGTGGTCGATGCTTCTTTTTTGTCTGCATTTTTGGAAACTCGATTGAGAAATGGACTCAAAAGGGAAGTAAAACTTCCTGGTTTTTAAAAAACTTTTTTTATTGGCTTCTATTAGGTTGGCTTGGCTTTTTTAACAAATCTTGATAACCATCATACCATAGTAAATCAAATATAAATCGACCAAAAAACAAACTTTAACAAAAATTAACCTAATTAACAAATGCAAACTTTCAATGAGTTTTTGCAATCTCAATCAAATATCAAATATGCAATCTCAATCGAAACGTGGTCGATGTCTCGATGCTTCAATTTTGCCTGCATTTTTGGAAACTCGATTAAGAAATGGACTCAAAAGGGAAGTAAAACTTCCTGATTTTTAAAAAACCTTTTTTATTGGCTTAATAATTGCATTTAAAATAGAAAATCGTGACTTTTATATGTTTTAAGAGAAAATTATGAATTTTTAGATCTATTAGGTTAGCTTGGCTTTTTAAAAAATCTTGATAACCAGCAGACCATACACTGTCAAAAAATTATAGACGCACCCTGTTTTTTGCTAGTTTAGAGCCGGATATAAGTGCTAGTCCAGTCCAAAGTATTTTTTTTAGTTTCTTTAATGTAAAAAAACAACCCATGCAAAATTTCAAGTCATTTCACTCATCCAAAGTACTTTATCATACAAAAAACGTTTTATCAGCTGTCAAAAAATTATAGACGCACTTTTATTTGACGATTTATTCTATCAATAATTGTTAGTTTTTTCTCATTTTTTTGCTTATTAGTTATGTTTATAAATGTTTTTACATTTTCAGATATGCCACTTGGAAAACAACTGGATGTGGTGGAAAAAACGCGTATCGATGGGCTCCACACGCTTGGTCACTCAAACAGGGACATTGCTCATCGCATCGGACGTTCTGAGAAGTGTATTCGCACGTATCTCAAGACCAAAATGACTCCTAAGAAGAAAGAAACACGGGGCCGGAAGAAAAGGTTGACCGATCAAGACGAACGCGCAATTACGAGACGTCTTTCCAACACGACGACATCACTCGAAGAGGTTCGCAAGGAGATGAAGCTTCCGGCCACTCGCCAAACTGTGCACAACGTTGTCAAACGATCTACAATACTCAAATTTCTTGCTAAAATAAAAGTGCGTCTATAATTTTTTGACAGCTGATAAAACGTTTTTTGTATGATAAAGTACTTTGGATGAGTGAAATGACTTGAAATTTTGCATGGGTTGTTTTTTTACATTAAAGAAACTAAAAAAAATACTTTGGACTGGACTAGCACTTATATCCGGCTCTAAACTAGCAAAAAACAGGGTGCGTCTATAATTTTTTGGCAGAGTGTAGTAAATCAAATATAAATCGATCAATCTCAATCAAATATTTAGACTATCCATTCCAACGTTCGCAGGAAACCTTTTGTGCATCCATGTTTTCTAATCGTGTCTTCTTGATGCCGTGTTGTTTGTATTCAATCATTTTGTTGTCAATCTTCTATTGAAATCCTCAAAGTCCTTTGATGAATGTCCACAGATCTGGATGATGCCTGTTGAAATGCTTTCTGATGTGCGGGTACTTCAACGAAACAACAATGAGCGATCCTTGAGCTCATTGTTGTTTCGTTTTCCTTGATCCTTCGCAAACAGAAGCGCGTTGAGACTATCGACTTTGTTACTGAAAAAAGTAAAACAAAATGTTGGTAAAACTTATAAAACTTACTTCAGCGCTGAAAATAGAGCTATTTTCTGTTTTTCTGTCTACGTAAAATCTATGATTGGCGCTTTTTTAGGGGCTTCTCGGAGAGCATTGAAAGAGGAGATCAATCAAAGACCAACAAACGATTTACGTGATTAGATTCGGTTGTAGACTCTTCTGCTTATTCATTATGCTCAAAATGGAGAATACCTTACCGATTAATCTTTGCTTCATTGAGTTTTTTCTTCAATAAATAGGCTTAGGCTCAATATATTAGGTTGGTAAAAAAGAAATGAGCGTCGTGTTTGTTGATTTTTATTTTATTCACAGTAAAAGATTTTTTTAAATAGTTTATTCTATTGAAAAAAAAGCGTGTTCTTGCGCATCATTTGATATATAATTTGTCTATGTTTACTTTGTTTTTTTACAAGAAAGAGTGTTTAGAAAATGTCGGACCAAAAATTTCGCTTGCGGGCCTGCTTGTGGTATGAATCGCAAGGCAAATCGGCTGCTGAAGCTCATCGCGCTCTATCTCAAGTGTTTGACAAAGATGCTCTATCGGAAA
This sequence comes from Mesorhabditis belari, assembly GCA_958450365.1. Taxonomy (NCBI): domain Eukaryota; kingdom Metazoa; phylum Nematoda; class Chromadorea; order Rhabditida; family Rhabditidae; genus Mesorhabditis; species Mesorhabditis belari. The sequence goes on from CAUEEP010000921.1 coordinate 53,906, forward strand.
GTCAGTGTAAACGATGGTTCCAGCACTTCCGAGACGGCGACGAAAGCTTGGAAGACCAAAAACACGGGAGTTGACCTCAAATCATCGACAAAGACGTATTGAAGGAAGCCATTGAGTCGGATCCACGCCAAACCACTCGCGACCTGGCAGAACAGTTCGGCTGCACTCATGTCACCATTGAGAACCATCTGCATGGCATGGGGCAAGACGAATAGATAAGCTATCCGACGCAAACAAGGCGGCAGGCATCGCAATCGCCGAAATTCTCACTCAACGCGCCAAGAACAGTGGGTTTTTCGACTCCATTGTTACGTCGGATGAGAAGTGGATCCAATACGACAACACAGCAAGAAAGCGGCAGTGGTTGGACCCCGGTGAAGCTCCAAAACCGATTCCAAAACCGGACACCCAGGGAGAAAAGGTGATGCTTTGTGTTTGGTGGAACAGTAAAGGCCTGGTGTACTTTGAGGTTTTGGATTCGGGTCAAACAGTTACGGCGAACCTCTACCAAGGCCAATTGGACCGCGTCGACCAGGCGTTGTGACGTCAATGTGTGGATACGGCGTCGACAAAATTCCTCCATGACAACGATCGGCCGCATGTCGCAAAAATCACCTAGCAGAAAATTGAAGAAATGGGCTGGGAAGTCCTGCCTCATCCGCCATACAGCCCAGACTTGGCGCCTTCCGACTTCCATCTGTTCCGATCAATGCACCACTCCTTGGCTGAGAAAAAGTTCAAGAACCGCGACGAGGTCCAAATTTGGGTGTCCAACTTCTTCGAGTCGGTCGAGTTCTTCAAGAAGGGCATCCATTCTCTGCGTGAACGTTGGCGACAAGTCATTGATGCAGATGGCGAATACCTTTTTGGATTAATGTATTGTTATCTTGTTTTTATAATAAAATAAACTTTTAACGAAAACGCGCATTTCTTTTTTTACCAACCTAATAATACGTTTTTTGATTAAAACTATTTTTCCTTACACCTTAATAGAATAGTAATAACTCAAAATCTAAAGAAGTTATTTAAAAACTGTGATCAGATTTAAATTCTGTAAAAGATTGGCTATCTTTTGGATATAAACACTTATGAAATCAAAGCAATGAGTAAGTTTTTAGAGAGAATTCTAAAAAGGAGAGAACTTTAGCAGAAAATTTCTATTTCTAATAACGATTCTCAATAAATGTTTATCTATTTAACGGCTATTTTGTCAGTTATACATTTTATTAAAGCAAAATCCTTTGTTTGTCAATTCTATTCCAATAACACCAATGCCAAGCTATCGATTCAGTTCATTTTTCGACCGTTTCCCTATCCCAATATCTTTCAACTTTCACGAACACAATAGTTGCTTTTCGCTCTAATAGAAAGTGATGATATGCGTTTATTCTTTGAGATTATGTAGTACGAATTACGAACTTTTGTAGTACGAATTTTCCTTTACCATTCCTCAGCATTTACTCTCTAACTCAAGAAGTATTTTGAAATGTTTTTGATGTTTTCTCTTGTTGATGTTCTTGAAACTCTTTGCTGATTTTGCGAAAATTTATTCGAGTAGGTACTACAGACAAATGGTGATCCCATTTCAGTAATTTAAGAGTCAAGAGTAATTTCCTTAAGGTGCGAAAGTGATGGGATACTTCCAGGCGGAACCGGGGCCAACACAAAATCCGCAAGTCTTTGCGCACATGTTGCTCTTGTGATCGCACAGAGCCCTATTGTGAGCGTCCAGACAGCTGTAAACAAAAGAATTATTTATTATATTTGTTATATGTGTTATATTGTTATTTGTTATATTGTTAAATTTTTCGAATTTTTCCAAACAGTATTTTTCGCTGATTCCAATGCTGTGATCTGTTTTTGCCTACATAAACCCACATGTTTGGTCCAGCCGTATCATAGCAATAGCATTGATTGCTCGATCCATCGTGGAAACATTCAAAGCCTTCAGGACAACGACCAACAAGAGCGGCTAGAAAAGCAAAAGATTCTTCCGATTCAGATGGCTTGTTTCAGATAGCTTGATTCAGATAGCTTGATGCAGATAGCTTGATTTAGATAGCTTGTTTCAGATAGCTTGTTTCTCTTTCTTGCTCTACTCACGTCCCGTGGGCTCGTTGAAGATCGAGTCGGGTTTCGGCAAACATTTCCCCACAGCCATATAACATTGATCAACCTCTCCGTCATTGTAGCAATCTGTGCCCCGGCCACACGGCGAATCACTGTACTCGGAGAAGTGAGCGGCTAAACAAAATAGCAAAAAGATGATGATTTTATTAGGTTTTTTGTCAACTTACGATTCTCTGGCTCCCAGTTGATCGAAATCGGCTTTGGTGGACAAGGTCCTTTCTAAAAAAGTGTCAGGAAAAGTGGTAAGACAGAAAACAAACGTCTGGCAAGTAGCAAGCATCAGAAACCCCGTCATTGTAACACAACAAACGAGTGCCTCTACATCCATCTTCATAGTAGTCGAAAGTTGCGACTAAAAAGCTTTATAGGACAAGAATCAGCCAGTATTTACTCTTCCTCTTTTTTTCTCTATAATTAGAAATAACTGGAAGATTAACTGGGTGTGCTGGGCAAATCACATGAGCCATTCGACGCAGAATTTCATGCTGATCATGGTGTTGCTTTCCTTTTTTGCTACGGAGCACTCTGTCAAAAGTTATACGCGTTTAAAGTAAAGAGTAAGTTTTGTAAGGAGAAAATAAAACCGTGACATTACAACCCGGTCTTCCGCAAGCTCAACAGTTGCAACGGTGGTGGAATGGTAGTGAATTAGGACGAAAGGCGAGGGCGAGAGCCTCTCGTTCGAGTCCGGTAGTTGATTTTCTTCTTTATTTTTTAGGTTTTAATGTCTTGTGTCTTCTCTATCGTGTCTATCCCCTTGTGCGTTCTCTCTCACCGCATACAATCTCTTCTCTCAATCTTCACAATCAACAAAACTTGCCTATGAGTTGCTCAAGGCATTACAATTGCCTTACATCTTAACTCACTACCACTCACTACCACCGCTGCAAGTGTTCAAGCGGCGGAAGACGGGGTTGTAATGTCGCGGTTTGATTTTTGGAAACTCTTTACAACTTTAAACGCGTATAACTTTTGACAAAAGGCTCCGTAAAAGAATTCGGAACAGATTTGGAATCGGCGTGGAATTCTGCTTTGAATGGTCTATGGCTTATGTGAGCACATCCAGTTGATCATCCCTTATTAATCAAACTAAAAATTTGCCTATCCTGAATAACAAGCCTTAGATAGAAAGTCTTCTAACCGTTTTGTGGTTCCCAGGTGATGTTAGCCGGCAAGGGCGGACAAACATCCGAGTAGCATTTGTTGGATTCGCCGTCGAAGAAACACTGCTCAATTGATTTACATCCATCGACACGGCTGTCGTAATCGGCGTCTAAATGAAACTTTTTTTGCGACTCATTTGTGGGCTGATTCACTTCCAGTCGGCGCCGAGGTTACCCATGCTGGAAGTGGGTCGCACCGGACCAAATAGCATTCGTCTGAGTCGCCATCGTTGTAACATTTATAGCGGCTTCCATTAACGTTGCTACACCATTTCCCAGTGCCATAGTAGTCGAGATGAGCTGCTGAAAATCGGCCTTTTAAACTCAATAGTTGCTTTGCTTAAGCCAAAGCATTAGAATTCGTTTAATAAATACCTCTTGCTCTTGCTCTTGCTTTCTGACCTATATCTACTCCAGAACCCAGTTCAGATGCTATTCTTTGCTGAGTCTGATGTATCAAGCTAGCTATTGTCAAGCTAACAATCCAAAGGATTGTTCAAAGAATTGGTTTTACTTTGTTTACCTAAAATAAAGACATAGATTTTCTAAATTTTCCGTAAAATTTTCAACGAAATCCGTCCAGCCTTTTTTTCTGAATTTTCGTTTAAACAAAAAGTCCTCAAATAAAAGCTTTTGATCGCTTTGGATAACTTGAAATTTGTTGAAAACGGCTGGATGGAGATTTTATTAGAAATTTTCCTAAAAATCTAACCAAGAGTGATGTTTCTTTGGCATAGAAAATATAGATCTTTCCCATGGTGCAAATCGTACTTCATTTGGTGCATTCAACATTTGTAAAACCAAACCAAACCATTTTTAGTCAAAAATTTCGGTCATTTATGTTACACTCTAGTATTATGTATAACCAAAGATGGGAACAGGGAAATTGAAGGAAAATTATCTTTCCCCAAGGACAAACTACAGGCTCCTCAAATCTCCAATCACAAATTTCAAAAAAAGCTTTAACCGGAGCGCTAACCTCCACCATCGGGAGCCCAAGTGATCTCAGCTGGCAATGAAGGACAGAATGCGGCCGCATTTATCTAAATCACATTTTAAGTAGCCATTTGTAATTCGGTCTAATGACTTCTAATTAAATCTCCACAAAAAAAGCTTGAACCGGAGCTTAACCGAAGAAATTCCTACTTAATTGTGTCAAAATCAAACCTGGTGAACGGCGAGACTGAGGACGACGAGGACGATGATTTTCATCTTAACTTTGCTCCCTTTTCGAGGCTCATGTCAAACGCTCAGCTCACGGATCTTTTATACTGATTTTTCACATCATAAGTTCACGATTTATGGATCAAAAATCGTATTTTGTGATTTACATTGTTCAATCGTCAAAAAATCCTCGAAGAATCACAAAAAGTGCTCTTTGGAGCTCCTGCTGTGAGGCTATTTCTGCTATCATTCGATCTCCGAAACCAAAAGCTCGGATGATGGATAATGCTTTATATTGATTGTCAAAAAAGTTTCATGATCGACCAACAATGAGAACAAAATGGACAACCAAAGATCGAAACGCATTCGACCAAATGGTAGATCCATGTTGGCATTTCAAATCCGAACTTCACATGTAACTCAAGGATGGATCTAACGTAAGTAGGGAGGCGTAGGCGCTGTTCTTGTTCAAGTTTTAAGTATTTTCGAGAACGCTCTACAAGATGGCGCTTTTAGTTTTTTGAAATTCGACTTTTAAGTGACTCAAAAATGCTCCGGAAGTTGTTCTTCTGTAAGGGCTTTTACATAAAAACTTTTCAACTCACTTTCAAAAATTCTAGCTAGTAAAATGATCTAAAGGGATTTAAAATGCAAGTCTGCTAGCGGCTACGGTACTTGCAGTATTACAGCTACATTACAGGAAGAAAGTTACAGTACACTCACAGTTTTATCGCACTTTCCCTATAAAAATAGCCAGTCAGGTATTTAGAGTATGCAATATTATTGATAACTTTTATTAAACACTAATTATATTGAAAAGCGAACCGAATTTACTTTACTTTACTTTAAAACTTCAGACTTTTGGATGCGATGGACACACTGATCCATTCGACGCCAACACACAGACGAATTTCACGGCTATTGGAATCATGCAAGAGGCTTGCCGGTAGAAAATAAAATAGCAAACTTAAAGCTTTTATTAGACTCTTTTACATTAAAATGATGTCAATTTGGATCTAAATTCTCTAAATTTAAGACTCTGGTATCAAGAGAACGCGCTGATTCTGCAGATCTACTTCTCCGATTTGAAGTATAACGTCTACACCCAATACGCTGAATGCTCCATTCAGCGTATTCGGTTTGATTGGAGAAAAGCACCATCTCTAGTGCACTTAATTCTTGAAAATCTGAGTGTAGAATCAGAGAAATTTGATAGAATTCAAGTTCGTGATGCCAGAAGGTTCTTTCTTGCATAAATGTTTACCAAAAAAATCTAATCAATCGGATTTTTGGTAAATGCTGATGATAGGCTTTGATATAACTTGCTGGCAAATACAATTAACTTACAACTTCTTATAACTAACTTACAACTTCTTACAGTAAACTTACAACTTCCTACAACTTCTTATAGTTAACTTACAACCAACTTACAACTAAAACTTCAGATCTCTGCAGCGATCAACGATCTCGGTGGACAGGCCGGGCTTTGGCTTGGATTGTCAGTGATCTCATGTGTTGAAGTGAGAAAAAACTGTCTAACAATAAGACTAAAACTTTAAGAATCCAAATTTCCGAGTTCAACTCATTTCCACAATCATTTCCAGGTGATCTCCCTTTTCGTCATCATGGGAATGTTCTGCTCGTATGAGACGCGAAAGAAATTCTGCCCAAAGGTGAGCGATAAAATTGGTTCTATTCCTCTAAATCTTGTAATCAAGTCGCCTCCAACTTTAACACTACCTTAAATAGATCGAAGCCATAAGCTGAAAAGATGACGTTAGTTTCATAGCAAAACTCCTTATCCACTAGACAATCTGGTTTCTGTTTAAAGGAGGAGAGAAGCCTCTTTTAACTTTTAGGTTTCTCTTTTAACTCCTAGGCTTTTCAAATAGATACCTAAATTGCCTAAATCTCGAAGACCATTGCCCGTTCGCAAAATCTAAAAGCGCTATCGTATTCGCCGTACTCGACTTGTGTTTGCACCAAATTTTCGTCTCAAAATCTCACCGTCACTTCTGAGCATTCCTTTGACTACCCGACGCTCCTATAGGAGCCTTTATTTCTATATTCGTTCTTTATTAGAATTCTATTAGATCCATTCTATTTTACGGTAACTTATCTTCTAATATTTTGAATATTACAAGCATTACTCTAGAAACGCCGGATTCACTCTCCGACGAGGAATTCGATGTACCGATGGATAAACCGGCGCCAATTCATTCAAGTAACACTCTTAAACCCCCGATGGAGTTAAGGCCAGAAAGATTGTGAAATTGGATTGAATTCGGATTTGTGAATAAAAGATTTTTGTCATTATCTTTTCTTATCTGAATTTGCATACATCTTTAGTTAGAAGGGATTTTCTGAAATTTAGTAGAGCTAAAAGTCTATCATTCTTGATTCTCTTTATAAAATAACATCCTAAAAGATTTATTGAATGAATAAAAGAATCAATAATTTAGAAAATTGATTTACAATGTTTAAAATGTTTACAAAATTTTCTCGAAATAATTCGTCGTCTTGAAGTCACCATCGATCGTTCAAGCATCTGACTTATAGTCGATCTGGAATGGGGAAATGTTAGAATGTTTGTCAAGTATTTTCTATTTCTATTTATATTGCGACACGATAAAATATATGTAATATATGGGTAGCACAGATAACGTCAAGGATCCACTAGAGCTTCAAGATCAAGATCATCTAAAGATAATTTAAAGGTTTCGAGATTATTGGACTCTCTTAAAACCTTGGGGAGTCGATTCCAAATTCTGGCAGTTCTTATTGGAAAAGAGTTATACACAAATTTATTGAAGGTGACTGGAATTTCTAAAACGAATTTCTAAAACGAATTTCTAAATGTGAATATTCCAAAATTTTTCTCAAAATCCATGTAGGGGAAAACATGCAATTTTTTGTCACAGATAACGTCAAGGATCCACTAGAGCTTCGAGATCATCTACAGATGATCAACATCATCTACAGTTAAAGGCATTCATCCCTACCCCCTTTTGAATTCGGCTTTTTTTGAATTCGACTCTCTACGGAGCGCCTCGAGAAGCGGGCATTTTCTCATACGCCAACCTTTCCGTTTCCAACCGCTAACCTTCCGGGTAGCTCAGATAACGTCAAGGATCCACTAGAGCTAGAGTTCAAGCTAGAGTTCAAGCTAGAGTTCAAGCTAGAGTTCAAGCTAGAGCTTCAAGATCAAGATCATCTTCAAGCCCATCTACAGATAATTGAGACTTTCGAGACTATTGGACTCTCTCAAAACTCTGGAACTCTGGAACTCTGGGAAGTCGATTCCAAATTCCAATTCTGGTAGTTCTTATTGGAAAAGAGTTATAAATAAACTTATTTGAGGTGACTGGAATTTCTAAAACGAAAGAACCTCTCCTTGAACTAACCGTGGGATTAACTTTGAATAAATCTCAAAAAAGAGGGATAGGTTGCCCGTCCTTTACACTTTTGAAACATTCTATTAAATGATACAAAAATACTATGAAACGGTACCAAATACTTGTCGCTTATACAAACGAATGAATAAATTTACCTACGCTAAACAGGGAACACAAAATCACAAATAATTGCCACAAATAAAACAAATAATAATTTGGTTTTTATGGCTTCGCTCTACTGCAAATATAAAGCAAAAACCCACACTAACGCCAGAAGCAGCAGTGGCAACAAAGCAGCTGATTGTTTCCATCTTGCTCGTCGTGTTTTCGATGTTCGTGAAGGCGGTAGTACATTCTTATTCTTGTTGGCGACTTGCGACTTTGCGACTTGCGCCAATGCTCATGACTCCAGTATGTCGATTACTACAATCGACACACTGGAATCATGAGCATTGGCGCATATCGCATAGTTCTTTTGTCTTTTGTCGAAGTTCTTCTTGTTCGCCATTTGAAAGAATGATTAGATGAATAAGGATAAAAATTAAATAATTTTGTGCATCTTTTAATTGACGGTTAAATGTACGTTAATATCCAAAATTTTACGTAAAATTAGCATATTTATGTCTGTCTGTCTGTCTGTCAAGAGAATTTTCATTCAACCCCCTAAATAAAAGTAAGGCACAATCGAGAATTTATTTTCTCCATCGACTCGTTCTCCGAAAATGGGCGTGAGTTTTTAAAATTTCAAACTTTATACTTTGTTTCCGTTGTTTAGTCGAGGAGCATTAATTTAACTTTAAATTAATCATGGTTTAAACAAAATCTGTCGCTTTTAGGAGACTCCCACTCGTAAGAAGAAGAGAACATCTTCACAATCTTCACAAGCACCACCACCGCCCAAAGTTTGTTGCTTTTTTTAGCGAAAGTAGAAACTCGGGGTGTTAAAATGACATAAACATTAACGTAAACGTTATGACGTAAACGCTTTTCACGTTTCCTAGAAATTGTTTTCTTTTCAGGCATATCAACCGCCACCTCAAGTTGTCTACGTTCAACCACCGCCGCCAGTTTACTATCCTCTAGTAAGTTTATTGTTTTTAAAATAATGGTTCTAAAAACTTTTAATTTGATTCTTTTCATCTTATGGTTGAAAAGTTAAAGTTATTTTGTGTAAGATTTGTTAAAATGCGAAGACTTTAAATGTAGATCCTTTTTTAGCCACCACTCTATGGCTACGGATGCGGATATGGATGTAGCGGCTTCGGAGGTTATGGAGGATACGGTTATGGAGACGGATGTGCCGGATATGGGTATTTTTGTTTTCTAGTATTTTCCTAAATTTTTATCTACCAGATATTGTTGTGATCCCTACTGCTGTGGAGGAGGCTGTAGTATTATGTGAATGAACGATCACTTCGACATCCCACGATCGATAAAACTTGCAAAAAACCGATTTTGTGAACTATTGATTTTTGATGTCCCAATAAAAGAGCTTTGCTTTGTTGTTTAGCTTCCTTTGGAAACTAAAGGGATTCGCGATTTGTACTTGTATTTAATCTATCTTGAATTTGCTCAAAACAACGAAATTTTATCGTTACAAACAATAATTCACTTCAGTGGAAAATGAATAAAAAGGGTTACAAATGAAAAAAACCGCTTTATATAGCCAAAATGTAGATAGAAAAGAATACACTCTAGCAAAAAATAACTCGCAAATAGGTGTTGATTGTAGATTCAACACACTTTCCATAATAAAAATTTATTAATGAATAAAATAGATCATATCAAATTATATCTGCCTTCAGGAGAGTTGAAAAGAGAAAAACGCGCTAGCAAGTCGTTAGTAAATCTGTAATAGCGTACACCTAATTTTAAAAAGACTGAGGAATAGACTTTTCGGAAGATCGGCGAAGGAATGGTATTTTCGCTTTTCTTTGATCGCGTTAAAGTATCGCCATACCTTGTTCCAATATACTAAAGTCTAGCCTAGGCATCTTTAAAGGTACGGCATTTTCATTCCGCTTCAGAGGAGGAGGAAGTTGACTCACAAGTTGATGACAAACGACGTTCTTGTGCTTTCTTGTGTCGATACTCCAGTATTGCGGCGAGCGGATTTTGCATACTAAAAAGAACCATATATAGAAGTATCATAAAATAATTTAAAACCTTATTTGTTAAAATTTTCCAACCTGAGTCGTGCCTGCTCTTCATCGGGTGGTTGTTTGACGCCGTAAACTTTGCGCATTTCCTCGACACTTTTGCCCTGAAGATGAAAAGGTGTAGACAGGTAGACTAAATCACTTTACCTTTCCCTTGTCTGCGACTTTTTGTACGCACCAGTCGTAGAGATCGGGTATGTCAAGGTAGTTGGAAGCCTAAAATTGTACTACTGTAGATTACTGATTATTACAAGTATATTAAATAAACATTCAATAATCTCTAAAAACTAAATACCTACATTAAAAATCCGAAATAAAATTGCGTTTGAAATTGCAAGAGTTCGATTCTCCCATTCGATTTCCCGAGACAGCTCTTCTTTGTTCTTCGAACTAAACTATGTTAATCACAAATTTTTTATTTTAAAAACTAACGAGCGTTGTTCGTCGTAAGCAGGACAATTTTTCTTTATTTCCAGGTAAAAGATGATCTAAAGAACTAACAATTTTTTAAATTTACAAGCAACTACCCAAGTAATAGTATTTGCTTCAATCATCGGTAGAATCATTGGTTCCATAGCTGCATCCGAGTCATGATCCGAGTCTAGTTCGTAAATCTAAAGAACGGTTAGAATGATCCTTTTAAATAAAGAATTTTACAATTTTCCCTAGTCTTCAGCTTTCATTTTACAGAAAAGTTTAACTAACTGGTGCACAAAAAATGAAGTGCTAGCAAAAGCGCTGCGTTTTTTGCGCCAAATTTAAACTTATGGAAATCACTGTCACAAATCACTTTTTCTCAACTTCTAACCAGCTTTTTTTTCAGTTTTCTGCTTCACAATTTTAGTTCTCATTGTTTTCAATTAGAAAACACGTTTAAATACCTATACAGACCCCAACAACAGTCACTTTTGTGTCCCCGATTGGGCCTTTTTGCGGCAAAATAGCGAGCATCGGCGACGAGAAAAAACTGAAAAAAAATATAAATGGTCAAGCAGAGTTGCTAGGAAAGAATGTTGAAAAGCGCAAATTTGGCGCAAATGATACGTGGCACAAATAATTTGGCGGTTTTGCTAGCACCCCGAAAAAATAAACAGAGCTTTGTAGATTTTGTGGCTGTTCAGTTTGTGCAAAGTCAAAAAGCGCAAATTATTAGTTAAGAACACTTCCAAAAGTTTGTTTGCTAGGTGAATTTTCGTACTACAAGGTGCTAAATTGTGGAACGGATGCTTATCGACGAATTAAAAGAAGAAAATGAAGAGAGTACTTCGAGTGTTATATATCATTTGAAAGCTCTTAATGAATCCTAAAAAAATAGAATAGCTAAATCAACAATTTGTGCCAATATTGGAAACATTTAAGGACCTGAACGTGACACTCCTGAAAAAGATGACCTTCTGTTTTAGTGTCAACTAGACCAGTTATTATATTGATTATTTCCGCATTAAATATAGGAATACAAATCTAACCAATTAGTACATACACTTCAGAAAAAGTTTTGATAAAAACTGAAAAAAAACGTAAATATCGAAAACTAGTGTTTTTAGAGAAACATTGAAATGTTCAAAAACAGTTTTTAACAGATTAAACCTAAAAACTTTCAATAATTAAAACGTTAAACGTTAAAGTCAATGAATACTTTAAAAAAACGAATACTTTCAAAACAAAATACGTTCAAAACGAATATTTTCAGAACAAAATACAGTTAAAAATGTTGAAAATCGCTCTTTTTAAAAATTACCTCGGCTCAGGTCCTTAAATGTTTCCAATATTGGCACAAATTGTTATTAACTATTCGATTTTGTAGTATTCATTAAGAGCTTTCAAATGATATATAACACTCGGAGTACTCTCTTCATTTTCTTCTTTTAATTCATCAATAAGCATCCGTTCCATAATTTTGCCGCACCCTGTATTTGACTACCCTAAAAACTTGCTAGATCAAGGCTTAAGAAAAAAAAACTCTACATACATCCATGAATTGTCGCATTAGACCGGATCGGCGAGCCGCTTTCTTCGTGAGCGTGTGGACAGAACCATCTTCTGTTTCAACCTTGTAGATTCCGTTGGTCATTTCTTGGCGAGCACCTAAAAACAAAACATTAAACGTGTAAAAAGAAGTGAAAAAGCAAAAAGAAGTGAAAGCTTGGCCAGGTAAAACACAAAGATCAGCTTAAAACAGCTCATTTTTCAATTTGAAAATGGCCCTAGTTCATTTCAGAAAGTCGTCAATCTCAATAGAAAGTCGCTACGAGACTTCCCGTTTCCACTGATAATGACGTTTGCAGAAATTAGTATTAATTAATTTACATTTAAAACCCAAATAAATAAAGCGCAGCCGGCAAAATTTTCATTTCTATTCAATCTTTTCAAGTATGGCTTCTTCTGTCAACAATTTTGTCATCTTGGATCAGGTGAATCGTTTCTTCATCATTTTTTAACACTTTGTGGGTTTGATAGCTAAAATTCATTGAATCCTTGTTAAGTTTTTATTAGAGTGTAAAAAGTAGCCGCTAACTGTGTTGCAAAGTTTAAAAAACGATCCATACGATTCATGTAGTAGATTTAGATGTAGTATGATTTAGACATTGATCATGTTTGACGTCGAGCAAGTGGAGAACGCCTCACAAACGATCACGATTCGACGTCATCCCGATTGCAGGGTTACTTTTTGTGCAAACTAGCTTTTACGTAGTCTTAAATCTTCAAGATACTTTACAGTAGCCTTTGTTGGAGGCAAACTTAACTTTGTATTACCACAGGCTAGACTAGCTTTTTGGGTCGAATAGCTGTTGCGAAGTTCACCGTAAATACGAAAAGTACCCCCTCCCATAATGACGGTCCGGAGTGTCGCGTAGTCTGGCTTTGAACGCACTTTTCTCGACACTGGTTTATGCTACAACGCGCGCTTAGGTCGCGAAATCGGGCTTTTTGTACCAAACATTTGAAACTACAGGCGCTTTGAAAAAAATAAAATACTAAAAAACTTTTGCGACTACGCGAATGTATGAGGGGGTGGGGTACTATTGCATTATTTACGGTATTATTAATTTCAGTCTTTAGAACTTCATAAACAATCAGTCTTTAGGTGCCAGTGTGTTGGCGTCTTTTGACGAATGGGCCGACTCGTTACATGGTTGCACCAAATGGCGGCATCATCAACAATAGCAATCCTCTACAGGTTGAATGGTTCATTTTATCCGTGATAAATAAACTAGATTCAGATCCGAATCGAGCTCTTGGAGAACAAGTATGACCCCCGCCACATCATGCACATTCAGGCGATCGAAGCGCGGGAAATCAAGGATTTTCAAGTGGTTAGTGCTTGCTTGGGCCCATTTTTTAAAGTTAGTGCCAAGAAAAAATTGTTGGTCCAATTTCTAATGATGCCGAATACTAGTTAAATCGACTATCCTCGTCAAAGTTAGTGTTGATTTATTAGAGACATAGTTATGTCCAGTGAGCAATTAGATTTAAGATCGTGGCAATTATTGAGCAATTAGATAGTCGCTTTAGCCCATTTAATGTAACTAACATGTGTACTTCATATATCAAGTAAAACTTAACGATCCTAATTATTTTTGTTTAGTTATGGGCTGCACTTCCAGATCCAAGCCAAATTCAGAAGATCACCCTCGAGTTAAGCACGACCGTTCTCAGTCTGGATCGAGCTGTGGCTCTTGGTGAAGAAGTAAAATTTTAAATAACTTTATAACTCAAGAACAGTATGTGTTGCCAAATTCTGGTTTTTTAGGCTGCTCTTTCGAAATCGGCTTCTTTAACGGACATGCTGAGCGCTAGCAACTTGATGGGAGAAGCACGCCTTAAAGAACTTCAACAAATTCATGCATGCATTGAGGTTGATAGTTTTATCGATACGAACTTCACTAAAATATTTAACAAACGAATATCTAAATATTATCCAACGCTGAATTTTATCGCCTTTAATATTCAAGTTTAGGCTGACACCGAACGAATCAAGTCTGATTGCGAGGAGATGGAGCGTCTCAAGGCCGCTCTAATACAGAAAGTCGATGAACAGTTGGTTTTTTCAAACTTTAACTATTTAATTGTTTTTTTAGGCGAGCCATGGTGCAAGCCTTGCAGAAGCAATTGGAGAAAGCCGAGGAGACTTCACAAAGACTTCAGAAGGAAGAAGCCGACGCCAACGATGTGGAGGTACTGAATAGTTTATTCTATTTAAGTTATTTACAGTACTTTACAGTATACCAATACAAAATTTGCCACAAAGTACTGTTTAATTTATGTTCTTTTAGGTGCAAGAGAAGCCTCGGTTCATGTCTTGCGTCTGCTCATAGATCGGATCTTCGACAAATAAGTTTACAGTTCGTTTTTTAATGAATAAAGTTTTTGCAATGTTTATATTTAGCTGTTTTTAATATTGATTTTTTAAAACATTTATCTGAAAAAGTTCAATTATCAAGCGATAAAGGAGCGTGGTAACACCATGTAAAAAGAATGCCGATATCGCTTGCATGCACGTTGCCCGGCCTTTAAATATAAATAATGACATAAAAATGGTAAGAACAAAGGAATTTAAGAGAATGGGTGCAGTAAAGTAAGTAAAAAATGAAAGGAAAAGCGCTCAACTCGTACGTCAACTTTAGTTCCTTTATATAAAAAAGTATTCAAAAATTTGAAAAAGGAAAAAAAAGGAAGTGAAAAATGAAGGACTTGATGGGCTCACGGGTCAAAAATCACTTGATTTGTTGGGGGGAAACCTGAATTTTTCGGAAAGTTTTGGAATGTTGAATGGTGGAATGAAGAAATGGTGGATTTCCAGTTGAATAGTAAAAAACTGCCGTTCAACTGGTTTTCTACATAGTAAACATAAAGACAATAAAATTTCTACATAGTAAACATAAAGACATACGACAATAGCACCAATTGCACATATGTCGAAAATGAGAAAAAAATTTTTGACATCCAGTTTTAAAATGCTGACAGTCCACTGGGTTTTGAATTGGAAAAAGAAAATGCTATTGGTTTAACCGAATGAAATGTTGAAATGAAATGTTTGATGTGGAGTTTAATCAGTGAACAACTCGTTGTAAAGGGGAGGCAAGATTTGGATATTCGGAGGGAGAAGAGTCGCACGCAAATGACGAAGCAAAAGAAGATGTCGTTGACCGCATTGACGCATCAGATTCACGCAACTCCACACACGATCGACGGTGGCTCCCTGGTTGCGCTCGAGGAGTGAATTGGAGAGACTGAAAGGGTTGGTTTGAAGTTTGGTCATGATCATTTGCTTGGTCATGATCCCTTTTTAACTCTAGATCGACTTTAGCTCTAGATCGACTTTGAAATCTAGATGCTACTTTGCACAGTTGGTAAGCTTTTAATTTTTAAGTAAATTTAAGCAAATTTAAAATAAAATGGATAAAGCCTTGTTTTTCCAATTTATTTTGAAACAATTGCGGAAGATTTAGACGGTTTTTTTATTTTGCGGGATATTCAGACAGTCTTTTGAACTCACTTTGCTTTGTATTGATTCACTGTATGCTCTTCGGCTGGTTCACTCTCCAAAAGCAGCACCACCGACAGCATCGCCAATTCGGTGGTATTCAAATTGCACAAGGAGAGCTCTTGCAGAGCGCTGAATTTGATGAATTTTACGATTTACGATTTCTCTCCTCGTTCTTTACCTTTGCAAGGTGTCGATGAAAATCGTCTCATCATTAGTGGTATTTGAGAAAAGATGTCTCGAGACTGACACCATATCCAAGCACAGAGTTTCTGTCGTCGAATTGTAGCACGGTGCAATCATGACGAGAACGAGCTCGAACACAGCACCTGAATTGGGTTCCGATGATGAATATTAAGATTATGTAAATCTTGAATGAATGAATGTAAACTTAATAGAAAGTAAAATAAAATCAATGTTTCCTTTCAAACTTTTTTTTTCCCACCTTTCAAAAGAACAATTTGTCTATCTTGGTTCTGTCGAACGAATCCGGGCACTGTTTTGACGAGATCGATCACTTTTTGCAGAATTTGCGTCAAATCGTCGGCGAAACGTCGCCAGGCCGTCAATCGATCCTAAAATTGTCCCTTTGTATAATGTTTCCATTTTTATTTTTTTATAACACCAACACTTGACACTAATTTTTTTATTTTCAGATCTAATCTCCGGATGCGAATTTTCGAGTAAGATGTCTTTTGATGGAAATGGTACAAGTATGCTTTTGAGTTATTTGTTTATATTATTGTAATTTTAGTGTTTGACTCAACTATTCAAATCAAATACAACTCTAGACACATTGGCTTCTCGATCGCCTTCATGATTGCTAACTTTCTCGTGTTATTTGCTTGGTTGGTTCTTTTTAAATATTTACCAGCTTTAATATAAACAAAACAAAAGTTTAACGATTTTACAGTTTAATTTTAAACAATACATTTTCAATTTTAGATGGAGCCCTTTTGTGGCACAACGGTTGAGGCCAGCGCAAGCACATCGCTTTGTATTGAGCGACGAACAAAAGCAAAAGCTCATCCCGAGACGAATTGCAATGCAATGCAACGAAAAATGCAAATTCCAAGCTTTATAAGCAGGTTTGTTATGACTATTATTGTCTATTTACAATTATTTTTAGAGACAAGCATTGAGAACGGCTGAAAACACGCAAACTGGATGAACGCTTAGAAATAGGCAAAAGGATGCATTTTATACTTCGATTTACCGTAGTGTTTATTCAAATTAATAAATTGGTTACCTACAAATTTTTTTAAAGTTTTATTACTCTCAAGATGCCGATAGCGAGCGATCATAAATTTGAATGGTCGATTCGATTTAGATGAGATAAGAGTGGATGGAGACGGTTTATTGCACGCCAACGGCAAGGATTTTATGGGTGAATACGAGGTTGTAACTTGACAAGAGAGTAACTTGAGGTGTTAAATGGAGAAGATCGTATTTTTAAAGTGCTCAAGGATATTATTGTAATGGCTATTACGTAAAGGCTTAACGTTAAGACATTTTAAAGAGTTCGAAACGCGTTAACTTTATGCATAAGTTTGGCATTTCTCATTTTAGACTTTTAGTGTCTCAATTTGGTAGCTAGAAGGGTCCCATTGATGGAGTGGTGAGTGATCCGCCAGCGGCACCTTTTCGGTGGAAAAAAGGGCGCCCCGCTGTGATGATCACATAGATTTCCCCAATACCAAAAGAAAGCCACCATCGAATAAGATTGAACAATGTCTTTCTTTCATTTGAGACAATTGTATAGTCATTGAGAAATTGGCCTTGTTTTAGTTACTGAGAAATTGGCCTTACTGGGAAATCGGCGAATTTTGTTAGCATATCCGGTAACTCGATGAGAATTCATAGAAAATCTTATTTTTAAACTTTGAACTATTTAGGTATACTTTGAAATATTTAGGTATTTAGGATCGTGAAAAAATGAAAATATTTAGGCCATGAAAAAATCCCCATGAACTCACCAATTGTTGCAGTTGAAAGTCGACTGGAAGACTCGCGTGAAGCGGCCGAAGTCCAAGTTGAACCTGTTCGAAGGCGGCTGTCACAGCCACAATCGAATCATCGCCGAAATTCGAGAAGGCATTTGTGGGATCAGGCGGCGATGGATGACCGCCGTTCGCCGCTGGAACGGCACCTGAAACTCGCATTTGTAGTGATTACGATAAAAGTCATGAGGTTCTGTAAGTACCTAGGTTTTGTAAATCTCTTTTAGCCAACCTTGAGGAGCGACTCCATAGGTGGGATGAGCTGGATAGCTGACTGGAGCCACGGCCACCTGGTGATTCGAGTAGGCACCGTAATGAGGGTAAACACCTGAAAATGGAATGAAATGATAAAGGTTACGTTTAGTCATTAGATATTAGATATTTATTTGAACTTTGAAATATTTAGGTATTTCAAAGGATTTCATTCAGATATTTCATATTTAGGCATCTTGTATGGTATTTTAGGTTTTTTACAGGTATTTTAGGTACTACACAGTTCCTTACAGGTATCTTAGGTACTACACAGGTCCTTACAGATATTTTAGGTACCACACAGGTCCTTACAGGTATTGTAGGTACCACACAGGTCCTTACAGATATTTTAGGTACTACACAGGTCCTTACAGGTATTGTAGGTACCTACTTTAAGTCTAAATCTCTTAGCCAACCTTGAGGTTGATTAAGTAGACTTGCTTGCTTAGATTCACTAGATTCAGTAGATTCAGTAGATTCAGTAGACTTCCTATGTTCTAGTCTAAGGCTATTGATCTATTAGACTGTCCAGAGAGTCTGTCCGTTCATTTTCGTCCTTAAAACCAACACCAATTAAACTACGGTTTATTTCATTAGAAAAACCAATGATTTTTCTGCAAAAATAACTTTAAAACGAGTTTAAAATGCCTTATGTCTGTAGTGAAAAGATATGAGATAAGTGGATGAATTGATTTGTAAAATGTAGCGTAATAATGTAGCGAAAAGGTTTCATCAAACTGCATTAAACTGCATTAAACTGCATTAAACTGCATTAAACTGCATTAAACTGCATTAAACTGCATCAAAATGCTAGTTCACTGCATCAAAATGCTAGTTCACTGCATCAAAATGCTAGTTCACATACCAGCAGCCTCATAGGTGTATGGCTGATTTTGTGTGGGTGGCGAGTAGTCGCCACCGGTCGCGTACGCGTACGCGCCATGCGCCTCGGCCATTTGCTTGTGCAGGCGAACCTGAAGAGTTTTTTGTTCATTTATACATCAGCTATACATCAGTTATACATCCATTCGATACAAATACAAACTACAAAACGAAACTGTTGACGCTAAAATTACAGAGACAAAATCTGTAACAGTAATTGGCTCAATTAGCTCAAAAAGTCATGCAGATAACATCAAAAATCATGCTCAAAAAACGAGGCGCTTACAGGGGAATCTTACAGGGGAATCTTTCAAGAAATCTTACAGGGGAATCTTTCAAGAAAGATTCCCCTGTAAGCGGAATCCTTAAAACTTCATTCTTTTTCTTTAGAATCTTTAGAATGTATTCTAAATCTTAAAAATTTCTCTCGGGTTTTCAAAGCACCGCACACCAAACCTCATCTTCCACCTTCTCCCTTTGCTTCTTTGACATTCGACCAAATTTCACCGCATCTCGCGACATTCCCAAGTCAAGACACTTTCGCAGGCGACAGTATTGACAGCTAGAAAGGTTTTGATAAGGTGATTAGAATTTCTGATAACTAATTCGTACTGAACTATAATTCGGAAGGGAGGCTGACCGTCTATTATTCTAACTAGAATGATAGACGTCTATTATTCTAATTAGAATGATAGACGTCTATTATTCTAATTAGAATGATAGACGTCTACTATTCTAACTAGAATAATAGACGGTCAGCCTCTCTTCAGAATTCTTTTCCGTTCCCTAGCTAAAAATCATCTAAATTGTCAAGAGCTGAAAAGCTGAAAAGCTGAAAAGCTAAAAAGCTGAAAAGATCGGTGTCTTATAATTTTTAAAAGTTTATTCTAAGTCTATTATATTAGTTTTTATAAGGCTTGTTAGATTAGGCTTTGATTTTTGTTTGCTTTTCTTTTCCTATCGATTTCGGCTTCCCTAGAATTCTAGGGATTCTATAGAATGACTGTTTATTGGAATGATTACAGTCTAGATTCTATACCAATAAGATTTGATTATTTAAAAGCTTGGAGCTTGTTTTGGAAAGATAGGAAATCGGCTTTAGCTTTTGCTTATACCTTAGCTTTTGCTTAAAGCTTTAGCTTTTGCTTATACCGATTTCGATTCGATCGATCGATGATGCAATTTTTCTGTCGCGGACAATTGTAGTTGACGACACTGGATTGACTTCGTCGGAAGAAACCCTGAAAAAGAAAAATGCTTGTAAATTGATGTAGATGATTGGTAAATAAGCAAAGATTTATCGATTTACATAGAATTTTCGCTTATCTAAGCAAACTTATCCAAGTTTACTTGCTTATTAGTGAATAAAGTGACTGTTTCACTTCATTTTAACACTACTCCTTCTGCTTACCCTAAAGTCTCGAGTATAAGTTCATCCGAGTATAAGTTCTGCCTTAATTTACATTCGCTTTAATTGCTTTGAATTTCTTTTTGTTGGGTTTTTATTGTTATATAAACTTTTATTATTGTTCTTGGAGCGCGGGATACTACAGACTACAGGGTGACAGCCTATCACCATTGCTATTTGTTATGTGCATGGATACATCCAAACGATAGTGTTGAAGAAGACGCTGGAAAGCATCTCTTTCGACCGTCGACGTGGACTTTGGCCGGATGAAGAGACCAGGGAGGGATCCATAAGACTGAGCACCGGAGAGGAGCAGGGCGGACGCGCCGAGCCGAGCCGAGCCGAGCCACGCCCGGAGCAACAAATAACAGCATAAAATTGCTATAACCCTCAATAAATTTACTTCTATTATTGTTCTTAAAAAGCAAAAAAGCTATGCTGCAGCGGGGTTCGAACCCTCGACACACCGCACCGGAGAAAGCCGTCAATTTGCATGCGAAAACCAAACAGAACTTATACTCGCGACTTTAGGGTACTATATTAGATAAAGTTTTTTTCCATTTCTCATACGTTTTCAAGGTTTAGAAAAGTTTTCTATGAGAAATTTCAATAAAATTCCAATTTATTCCAATAAAAGAGCCCTCTTTAAACGAAATTTTTCATCTTTTCGAATTTTTCAACTCTCGGAGGCGATGCTGAACTTTTAAAAGATTTTTAAAGGCTTTAAATAGTTATAGACTAAAAAAAAAGCTTAATAACGTTGAAAAACGGATGAAAATCTAAGAAAAACACCGATTTTTGAGCTCTTAAAAATTTGGTAAAAAAATTTTAGAGGGACATTGAAAAATAGGAGAGCTAGCTCTTCTACAGTCGAACTTCGATATAATAAACCTCAAAGGCGCGGCCAAAAAGATCTTTCGTTATATCGAAGTGTTCTTTGTATGAAACGTTTCATTGTATTGAAGTTTGTTATATCGAAGTTCGACTGTATTAGAATGTTTAGAATTCATGGATATCCCCAGAGAATTTCTCTAGCTCCTCTAGCTCCTCTAGCTCGTCAGCAAATCTTATCTCCCGTTATCCTCTCGCGATATCTTCTCATAACTCATTCACACGAAAACACTCCTTTCCCCGTTGATCCAATCGGAACTCTCATTCAGATTGTTCGTTTCGTTAAGGTTCTAGATTCTAGATCTCGGGTTCCAGATTCTAGATTCTAGATCTCTGGTTCTAGATTCTAGACCGGATCTAGATTCAGATCTCGGGTCCTAGATTCTAGATCCAGGTTCTAGATCTAGATCTCGGGTCTAGATTCTAGATCCCAGGTTCTAGATTCTAGATCTCGGGTCCTAGATTCTAGATCTCTGGTTCTAGATTCTAGATCTTGGGTTCTAGATTCTAGATCTCGGGTTCTAGATTCTAGATTCTAGGTCTCTGGTTCTAGATTCTAGATCTCTGGTCCTAGATTCTAGATCTCGGATTCTAGATTCTAGATCTCAGGTTCTAGATTCTAGATCTCGGGTTCTAGATTCTAGATCTCAAGTTCTAGATTCTAGATCTCAGGTTCTAGATTCTAGATCTCGGGTTCTAGAACTCAAAGAGTGCTAGGGAAATAGTTGATTTTTTAAAACTCAATCTTGCGCTCAATTTTGATGAGTTTTGCTGAGTTTTGACCAGTTTTAAACCTTTTTATGAGGTACAAGAGTTGAATTGAAAAAAGTATGCTTTTAAAACCTATCAACGAGCTTATGATTGGGCTTAGGCTCAGGCTTAGGCTCAGGCTTAGGCTTAGGCTCAGGCTTAGGCTTAGGCTTAGGCACTGTTTTAAATGAGAATTCAAAATAGTGCCTTGTCAAGCGGATTTGAGAGCTCATCCGAAAAAAATTGCGTAAATTAAGGGTTTTTGATTACGTAATTACATTAAATTACATTAAATTACATCCAACTACCTTCCATCACATTCAATTACATCAAATTACATTAGAGAATAAAGAAAAAGATCAAGAAAACACTTATCAAGTGAAATTTACGTAAAAATTGACGAACCTTGCATCCCTCGCACGTGATCACTCCATAGTGGACACCAGAGGATTTATCGCCGCACACCTTGCATGGGATCACCTCGATTTGAGCTAAAAATTAATATTTAAACAAAGATCAATTAGATTTTTATGATTCCTATAATTAAGTTAGATTTTGGGTTTAATTTAAGTGGAATAGGCCGCGAGATCAAAATTAAGAGCTTAAAGAGCTTAAAGAAAGCTAGCTTAAAGAGCTTAAAGAAAAATTGAGAGCTTAAAGAAAGCTTGAAGAGCTGCTGCAAGTTTAAAGAAGAAAGTTTTTACAAGTTTTTACAAGGCAAAAATGATTTAAAGACTCAAATACGAGTATTAACCAGTAAAAAAGTTTCCAAAAAGGATATTCAGTTAAAGGTATGAGTATTAAAAGTGATAGAGGCTTTGGGAAAGAAATTATTTACCAAAAGTCCATTCAAAATTTCATAGACTTTAAAATCTTAAACTAAACTTAAAGTTTCAAATTTTAAACAGCTTAGGCTTCAAAATTTTTAAATGAAACTTAAATAAACTTAAACTTTAAAGTTTTACGTATCTTAAACTTTAAAATGTTAAACTAAACTTAAAGTAAATTTAAACTAAACTAAAAACAAACTAAAACTAAACTAAAACTAAACTTAAACCATAAAATCTTAAACATCTTCGGCTTTAAAATCTTAAACTAAACTAAAAATTTAAAGTTTTACACATCTGAAACTTTTAAATTTTAAACTAAACTTAGACTTTAAAGTTTTACGCATCTTAAACTTCAAAATTTTACACTAAACTAAAACTAAACTTAAACCGTAAAATCTTAAACATTTTAAGCTTCAAAATCTTCAACTAAACTTAAACTTTAAAGTTTTAAAGATTTTAAACTTAAAAAACCGCTGAAAGCTAGAGATTGGGTGTTCTCAAGACTCAAATACGGTAATCTTATCTTAAACTAAACTAAAACTTTAAAATCTTAAACATCTTAAGCTTCAAAGTTCATTCAATTCAAGTTTCATAGGCTTCAAAATCTTAAACTAAACTTAAGCTTCAAATTTTTAAACATTTTAAACTTCAAAAATCGCTGAAAGCTAGAGATTAGATGTTCTCAAGACTCAAACACGGTAATCTTATCTTAAACTAAACTTAAACTTCAAAATCTTAAACATCTTAAGCTTCAAAGTTCATTCAAAGTTAGACATAAGGCTTCAAAATATTGAACTAGAAGCTCAAGGCTGGAAATCTTAAGACTAGACTTAGCCTCAAAAAGGGGCTCAGGGGGCAGCGCCAAGGGGCCAAAGCTAGAGATGAGGCTCAAGACTATACAATACTACGAACCGTTACAAGTATCTAATTTAGAAGTTAACTAGAATGCCAGAGCACAGTACAGCTAGTGAATCAGTCTATAGAATTTCTAATCCCTAGCAAGTACGATACTTTACTTTAACCGATAAAGGGTCTATAAAAGTATCTAGTCTTTCAAAAATGCGATAGTGCAAAGTGTTTCGAATATCAAAATCTCTACGTTGAACATTCTCGACGGGTTGATCATCGGGGCTCTTCGACGGACTTGGCGAGGGCAAGCACTCCGTTTTCACATCAATTCCCTCCAATTTTAAAGCCGGCGTCGTCACAGCGGTTGTTTGCAGATTTCTCCGCTCCGTTTCATCCAATCCAATCGTCGAAATCGTCGCGTGCACGCTTGTCGGAATCCTCGACGGACCAACACGATTTTGAGGCAAATTCTGCATTGCACTTCTCCCAAAACCATAGTTTTCCGTTTTCGGCTCAAGAAGTAATAGTTGAGGCTGCTCAGAGTGATTAGGCATTTTTAGAGAAAAATTTCGAATTTCTCGAAACTAGGTTAGGTCAAATCGGGGTCGCGTTGAAAAGGATTTAGGCCAAGACGCGCCCCTTTTTTTTTGAAAAGATAAGATAGGTAGGCAAGTACGGTAGTTCAAATAGACCAGGTGAGGAAAATGGCACCTCTGGGCATCCCTCTTGTCAATGAAAAGAGATGGAGAGAGATCGTCTCTTGGCGCTCGATGGCAAATTTGCCGACGGCATTTTTTGAGGGTTTAGATTTTAAGATTTGAGGGGAATTGAGGTATTGTAAAGGCAAAACTCGGCAAAACCCTCGGGGAATTATTCGTGGGCACAGCTGGTGATTCATTTGAATGGCAAGATATATATTGAATGGCAAGATTGAATATATTTAAAGATATTCAGTTGAGCTGGATTTGTGGAGAAGATAGAGTTGTTAAAAGACAGAAGATAGAGTTTGTGGCGAAGATAGAGTTTGTGGTGAAGATAGAGTTTGTAGAAAAGATAGAGTTGTTACAATTCTTACAGATACAATCCTTATAGATACAGTTTCAAGGATCATCAAGTTTAGCCTACGTTTTCGCGTCAATTTTTGGATACTGTAGATGTTTGGACTTACAGTTGAAATCTAGTTGTTGTTAAAAGATCTAGTTGTTTTAATGATCTTCAAGTTTAGCCTGCTTCAATTGCCTTTCTGCGCCAGTTTTTGGGCTACTGTAGATCTTTGGACTTACAGTTGTTAAAAGATCTAGTTGTTCTAAAGATCTTCACGTTCAGCCTGCTTCAATTGCCTTTCTGCCTCAATTTTGGCTACTGTAGATCTTTGAACTTACAGTTGTTAAAAGATCTAGTTGTTCTAAAGATCTTCACATTCAGCCTGCTTCAATTGCCTTTCTGCGCCAGTTTTGGCTACTGTAGATCTTTGGACTTACAGTTGTTAAAAGATCTAGTTGTTCTAAAGATCTTCACGATCAGCCTGCTTCAATTGCCTTTCTGCCTCAATTCTTGGCTACTGTAGATCTTTGGACTTTACAATACCTTTAACAATGATATATAACATTGTAAATTTCGAAGCTATTCAGAAGAATCATTTCACAACACTCCAATGCCTTTCATCCATTTTAAACCTAAACTTTACATAAAAAAAACATTCAGCTAAGCTTCTAGAATGATTTTCGATTGGTTGACTGGTTAGAGAATGGTTAGAATGATTAGAGAATGGTTAGAATGATTAGAGAATGGTTAGAGAATGGTTAGAACAATGATTGATTGCTTAAGTTTCTTAAAAAATTGAAAATCAGACGAAAAAATATTCGCAAGAGAATGTCAACTGGCTGTGGTGGGTAAATGCAAATCGGTCACGAGTTATTCGATACAGAATTCAACGCTGATTCTGAAACTATTTTCCGTTTTTGCTATGGAGCACTCTGTTAAAAGTTAAAAGCACATAAAGTTTTGGGATTTCAAAAATCTTTCCCTTTTCAGCAGATTGCATGCCAAACGCCACAATCAAATCAAAAACCCCAAGTGTTATATAGAGAATTGAAGCCTGAATTCTTGCCTACATTTCTGTACCAAAAGATCTTTGATTCGAGTTTTGTAGCGGATTTTTCAGACCCTCAAATGAGCTCAATTCGACCATTTTCAGGCTCTTGCCTCACCAGGCCTGCCGAAATGAAAAGTCAGCAAACTAAATATCTTTTAGTAACATAAGTACTTAGATATTCAAATCTGGATAGTTGACCAGCTAGAAATCTAGATTCTAAAGCTAGAAAAACAATTCAGAAAGCAATTCCTGTACAGAAAGCAATTCCTGTACTTAGTGCAAGCAAGCGCATCCCCTTTAACACTGATTTTAGACTTTTCCTCTATTTTTGCAAATCCCTGGTCCCCAAATCTTGTGCTCAGGCTCGATTCACATGCAACTCGCAGCGATTGTAATATACCTGGCGGCGTTCGGCGGGGAGAGCCTCAGTGAATGGATCTGAGGGGGATCGGGGATGACCTTGGTGCCACATCGCACCCCCGTCCCCCTCCAGTGTCTCTCTCCCCTTTGGTCAGTGCAATTTAGAATCCCCGCCTGTAAACAGGAGTGACCAGTCCTTCTTCCTCTCCTCTCTTTTGAAGTTTCCTCCCGTTCTCTCTCGATCCACCCATTCCCCTGAAGGCCATCTTTGCACGGCTCTTCCCCTCTGTACCTTCAAGTTGCACTTTTGCCCTGCCTAGGACCAGTTGAAGAAAGAATTTTGAAAATTTAGAGACATTGTAAAGTCAAAAAGTGGAGATTTATAGGAATTTGGTCCTTAATGCACTAGATTTCAAATCCGGACTGGACAAGACAACAACAAGACAGCGACAAGACAGCGGCAAGACAGCGGCAAGACAGCGGCAAGACAGCTTGGTCAAAAGCTAGGCTAGATCCAAGCCAGGTCTAGGCCAGGTCCAAGCCAGATCCAAGCCAGATCCAGGCTAGATCCAGGCCAGATCTAAGCCAGATCCAAGCCAGGTCCAGTCCAATTCCAGGCCAGGTCTAGGCCAGATCCAAGCCAGATCCAAGCCAGATCCAGATCCAGGCCAGGTCCAGGCCAGGCCCAGACCAGATCCAAGCCAGATCCAAGCCAGATCCAAGCCAGATCCAGACCAGGTCCAGTCCAAGCCAGATCCAGACCAGATCCAAGCCAGATCCAAGCCTTCTTTTGGACAGATCAGGCTTGCAGCAAGATCCAGAATTGCTTTGGAACAATCTTTGTCTTTCTGTAAGTAAACATTTGAGTGTGCAAGAAATGGTGTGTTTCAAATTTTCAACTTTCAACAATGGGCACGTTCCACACTCGACCACAGGAGGAGTTGCATTGTTGCAAACTATTGTTGCAAACCCCAGCTCAAACCCAAGAAAGTCTAAAGTGATCTCAACGATTTTCTAAAGCCAATTGTTAGCTTGCTTTATTTGCGCATTATCCACCCACCCTCTTAGCTCACTCATTCAAAAACTCGTTGACTTTTCGAGAAATTCGAGAAATTCGAGAAAAATTGCGTTCGCTTGTTTTTTGGGGCTGTTTTTGCATGAATATCAAACAATATCAAACATTTTTCATACCCCATAAAGTCAAGGAAAAAACTCAAATGTAAATTTCGCGTCTTTTGTCGAGTTTTTTTTTTCTAGAAAATGCGGGAGGTGTCCCCAAGGAAAACTCAAAGAAAAAAATCAAAAAAGGTGTTCAAAAAAAGAATGGCCTTGACTGAAAAAAAGAAAGAAAATGACCATTTAGAGATAGAAAAAAGAAAGAGAGGAAAAAAAAGAGATTGAGAAAAGAAAGAGATTTGGATTTTTTTTCGGGGAAAGATACACGTGAGGCTGTGAAAAAGCATACTGTGAAAAAGCGACTAATTCTCTTTGCGAATGGTCAAAAATTTCAAAAAAAGTGCTCTGATTGATTGCGAAAGGATGATTGGAATGGAAAAAAAAAGTGATACCGGTTTTTTTTTATGATGGAATGGACTTTGTTTGGATCTTTATCAGAATCAGAACTCAGAAAAAGCTTTAGAAGAATTTTTAACTCTTATTGGTCGGTTCAAGAGCATTACTAAGGATAAGTTGAGCATTACTTGAGATAAGTTGAGCATTTACTGAGCATTACTAAGGATAAGTTGGCTCGAAACTTGGCTTGACTTTGATTCAATATTTTCTAACTAAACCTATCGATCTAGGACTAACGAAGTTAGCTGACAGCTGATTAATAGCTGGTTAATAGCTGATTAATAGCTGATTAATAGCTGGTTAATAGCTGATTAATAGCTGATTAATAATTATAATTAATTAATTATTATAACTAAAATTGTATTTATAACTAAATTAATAACATGGCTAAATCACTCAGCTTTCTTTCTAACAAGCTTTTGTCCTTTTTTTAACAGTTTAAAAAAAATTGTCGGGAGTCGGACTCGAACTCGAGGGAAACGAAAGTAACCGGTTTTGTAGTCGAGCAGACTATCCACTAGGCCACGGAGGCAGTTGTTCAGGGGGCTTGTGACAGCCTTATAGGGAGAAGGGTTTCCTCTGACCAATCGGCGAATTAAGAGGGTCGCGGTGGTTTGCGTTGAAGGCTTTGGACGTGGGTCCAGCTGGAGCTTCCACCGGTGCAGGTCTTGGTGGTAGTAGCAAATATTCAAGCGAGATCCTTGAAGACTGAAGTGGGGAAGGGTTCCACGTGAACAGGTCAGTCGATCCTATCAATCAAATTTGTCTAACCAGCTGAAAACCCGCCTAATGGCATAGCCAACCGGTATCCACCGTGGCGCAGTGAAGAACACGCTTGTCTACAGCTCGCAGGGCCCAGGTTCGGTCCACCGTAGTGCTTTTGACTTTGACTTTTTCAATTTTTTATACTAAATGGCACAATTACAATGTATTCTAAGGTTTTCTAAAGAAGTTTTAGCTTTATTAGTCAAAAGACGACGGAGAAAGTGGTCATGATGGACGGACAGACGGACAGACGGACAGACAGACGGACAGAGGGACAGATAGACGGAGAGACGGACAGACGGACAGATAGACGGACAGACGGACAGATACTGCTCTTTTATCAAGTAGATATTCGCCATTTGATAAGCTTACACTAGGCTAAACAGCTCGACTTTGATACTTAAACTATAGCCAAGATTATGACAGTTTTAGACAGTATGTAGTGTTGACAACACTATTTGTAGTGTTGACAATGCCATTTTGTTGACAATGACAATGCTGGAATGCTTGGAAAATGCTTTACTTGAGAAGAAACCTCAAAACAAACCTTCAGCTACAAATAACAAATCATTTCCACAACAATACTCATTGCAACCCCTTTTGCTTGAATGGAAATCCCCCTTCGTTGTGTCCCTATGTTCCCCCCGTTGATCAGATCGATCTCAATCGTTTTGTCTGTATATGTATGTGTCCTTGGAATGGGGCAAAGAGAAAAAAGAGAAGAGATTCAACTAAGGTTATCGGCTCTTCTCATCGCTAACCACAAGGGACACCCGAAAGAAAATGAAAAGAGAATGCAAAGAAATGAATGAACAGAAGCAATCTTTTTTTGTTTGAAAAAAAAGGAAACAAGTGACATCTGGTAAAAAGGAGAAAGGCTTAGAGTGGCTAGATTTTGGGAAATGATCACCTGCAACACCTGCAAATCCTAGCATTTCATTCTTCAGTACAACTATCGTCCAAAGATTTAGCTTATAAGTCTAGCAAGTACAAAGTTAAGTACAGTTCAATTCAATTCAACTTCTACTCAGTTCATTGTATTGTATTGTATTCTATTTTATTCTATTTTCTTCTATTTTCTTCTATTTTATTCTATTTTCTTCTATTTTCTTCTATTTTCTTCTATTTTCTTCTATTTTCTTCTATTTTATTCTATTTTCTTATATTTTATTCTATTCTATTCATAGCTTCTGATATTTAGTGAAGGAAAGTAAAGGAAAAGTAGATTTCCGAAGAGGGAATTCAACCCTCGACCCTTGCTTTTGAACCCTTGCTTTTGAACCCTTACTTTCAAGCCAATTGCTCTAATCACTGACCTATCTGGTAGCTTGATTTGCCAAGAGAAAGCGGGAAAGACAAGGGGAAGAAAGGGATTTAAGCTTATCGAATTGATAAAACTAAATGATAAGTTGAGTTCTTTGACACTTGCGTATCCGCGTTTACTGTTGTACTTCTAGACATGTCAAGTCAAAAGCCAGGGTTAGCCAAGCCAAGCCAAGCCAAGCCAAGCCAAGCCAAGCCAAGCCAAGCCAAGCCAAGCCAAGCCAAGCCAAGCCAAGCCAGCTAAAATCGAGGGTTAGCTAGCTAAGAATTATGGTAACAACAAATTTCCTATGTTTCTACTCATTTTTCAACTTCTACAATAGCCAAGAAGTGGAAATGTTTCTCGTGATGGCTTTAGTGATACCCTAAAAAGTGGCAAATTCCAAAAACACTCTATTAGTTGGGTTTGAGCTGGGTCATGGTCGGCGCCAGGATTCCAACCAACGATCTGTCGCTTATCGGCCGAATACCTTACCAATGAGCTACACGAACACCTTACCAATGAGCTACCAATGGTTCACAGCCGCCAGCGAAGGGATATTACTCTTTATTTTTACAGGAAGGGAAATACCCTTTTCGATCTTTTCATCGCAATTTTCTAAAACTCTTACAGTTACAGTAAGAAGTGTAAATGTGAATCTAGGTGTCCAGAGGACCTCGATCTTTTTAGAGAGGATGAGCAGAGCATAGTAGCACAGCAGAGGAGAGGAGCAACACCAACTTCCACCGACTGGCACCGAGATGTATCGGGCTCTCTTTCGAGAAGTGCGCAAAGAAAAAGAGAAGAGAGACACTTGGGTGGTCAGTCTCTGCTCAAAGTCTCTGCTCAAAGTCTCTGCTCAAAGTCTCTGCTCAAAGTCTCTGCTCAAAAGTCTCTGCTCTTCTTTTATCTAACATGAAAGGAAATAGTGAAATGTTGAAGTTGAAATGGGAAAAGTTAATCTTAAGCAAGGTTTAGCAAGGTTGGAATGAATTTTGCCTTTTATGAATCTTTAATATAATGATGAAGGCACTAATGGGTTACTGTAAGTGGATGAGACAATTCTTGCTATAGAATAGCTATAGAATAGCTATAGAATAGCTATAGAAAAGCAATAGAATAGCATTACGAGTAGCAAATTTGATAGGTATTAGATAGGCAAAAACTAGATAGACACGAGAATAGCAAATGGAATGAAAATCTGCGTCTTTTCACGAATTGACTTTGAATGAACTGTAAACAAAGAGAGATTCGCTTGCTATTTTGTGAGGATTGCTCTGAAACAGCTTTAGATAATCGTAAATCGATCATTGATATTAAATTCAATAAATGATAAGTAAATAGTAAAGTAAAGTAAGTAAATAGTAAAGTAAAGTAAGTAAATAGTAAAGTAAAGTAAGTAAATAGTAAAGTAAAGTAAGTAAATACATATAAAATCTATCAAAAGTTTGATCACAAATGCACTACGAACTACGACTTCTATGAACCGAATAAAGAGCCGAAAGAAGAACCATTTTAAGTAACTTATCATTTAAGTAACTTGTCATTTAAGTAACTTATCATTTAAGTAACTTGTCATCTAAGTAACTTGTCATCTAAGTAACTTGTCATTTAAGTAACTTGTCATCTAAGTAACTTGTCATCTAAGTAACTTCTCCTTTAAGTAACTTGTCATTTAAGTAACTTGTCATTTAAGTAACTTATCAGATTCAAAACTCAGTCCAAGTTAAGCTGAGATTTTCAGGTTTAAAATAAAGAAATTAACCTCGCTCACCTCGTCCGCTCTGATAAGAGCTTGAGGCGATACTGTGCGGGTAGGGGATCAAATCGTGCATCAACTCGATTTTCACTTCTTTATGAAATGGTGACGGAGAAGTGGATGAGGTGAAGAAATTCGTGGAAATCGCTGATCCGCCGGGACTCAGTTTTCCCGAGAGACTCAAATGATCGAAAGCGTCACAGTATTGTGGGACTAGCGGGTCTGAGCTTGCCCCGTCATCCTCGTCATCCTGAATGTGCTGATGGGGAAAGGGTGGAGTTTAATTGCTGTATGATTATTTCTAGTACTGTATTGATAAGATTTTTCCTTTCTACTACATTAGCTGATAAGAATCAGTTATCTAGAGCTTACAGCATAGTATTTTACTTTTGCAAGCTCTTCCAACAGAAATTCGCAATCTATTTACATTTAGCGGCCATCTGTACTAGGGCTTTCAAGTGCTAAAAGACTATACAACTATACCTAGGCTACAGTAACCCTAGTTTACAGGATACCTAGACTACAGTAACCCTAGCTGCAGTATAACCACGCCCGGAAGCCAGGGTCAAGCCTCTGTGCAGATCGGGCCAGACTAGAGCCAGAAGCCAGATCTAACTAGAGCCAGAAGCCAGGTTCAGGCTAGAGTCAGAAGCCAGGTTCAGCAAGCGAGCCAGGCAACTAGGCCAGAAGCCAGGTTCAGGCTAGAGTCAGAAGCCAGGTCTAACTAGAGCCAGAAGCCAGATCTAGCTAGAGCCAGAAGCCAGATCTAGCTAGGGCCAGAAGCCAGATCTAGCTAGAGCCAGAAGCCAGATCTAGCTAGAGCCAGAAGCCAGATCTAGCTAGAGCCAGAAGCCAGATCTAGCTAGAGTCAGAAGCCAGGTTCAGGCTAGAGCCAAGTCCAAGCTTGACTTGGACCAGGTCAGGCTGAGCAGCTCAGGCCAGACAATCTAAACCTTGCCTGGCTTGGAACAACCTTGCTTCCAAATACGGAGTGCTATAAAATCAGTATACAGTAAAACAGCAACAAACAGCTGTCGACAAAGCTGAGCATCTTTCAGCGCTTTGCCAGTGAAAGTGGGTGAACTTGAAGACTAGATAATCTTAGGTGAATGCTCAAGATTCTATTCACCAAAAGCCCAAGGCATTCACCCAAGATTATCAATATTCTTATCTAAGAATACAGTGAGACAATGAAATGACATTGTAGTTTTAGGCTGTAGCTTTAGGCTTTAGCTTTAGGCTGTAGCTTTAGGCTGTAGCTTTAGGCTAGTTCTAGTTCTACCGTAAAAACATTTCTCAATAATTAAAATGCACTCACTTGAGAATGACTGGTCAATGAGTGGGGCAAGGCCGCTGTGGCCAGCATTCGCATAGAGAAATATGATTTTAAAATTGAACAATTGAAGGATAACAATTGAAGTCAAATAGAGTTGGAGAATAAAGTAGGTTTGGGGGAAGGGGAAAGAGTTTTGGGGGGAAGGGGAAGGGGAAAGAGTCTCTCGCAAGGATGGAGGCGGAGTCCTGTACAGGCGAGTCCCCCCGATCGAGCATGGCTGTGCCGGGGTGATCCCCTTCACTGGGAATCCCCCCTTTGAGTTTGGAACTTTCAAAATCCATTCATTTCTTTTCCCCGAACTCGAGATCTCAGGCAAAAAAGCACTTAGCCAAGGATAAGCCTTGAAATCAAACGATGAACATTTAAAGAAAGCTGGATTTAAGTTCATCTAGTGAATGACATGTCACTACGTTGTACTACGTTGTACTACGTTGTACTACTATTTTTACGATTAAACAAAGCAAATTAGTACTTACTAAATCAAGCAAAATTCATGTAAAAGTCTCAAACGTAAAGGAATGATATTTCTTTCAAAAATACAGGCAAATAGGCATTTAATTTGATTAAGATAATAGCAAACGAATAAAAAGATCTTAAGTAAAAAGATATTAAGATAAAAAGTAACAATTATAGATAAAAGACTGAAAAATCCGAATTATCAAAAACAATATTTCCAACACGATCTCTATTGACGGCTTGCTCAAGTCAAGCTGGGCCAATTGTTTTGCTCCTTCTAGAATTGGACTATCTTTCTTGAAACAGTGAATGAAAGCATCTTTCGATCCATCTAAAGCCCTCGTAATTGCACAATTTTGCCTCTTTCCTGGGGCAGGAATTCGCCCCAAGAATTTCGACATCGTAACGCGTGGAGCGACAGGGTTGGCTTGGTCCTTCTGGAATTGGACTATCTTTCTTGAAACAATGAATGAGAGCATCTTCCGAACCATCCAAAGCCCACGCAAGCTTCCAGGTATCCATTCAAGGCCCACAATTTTGCCTCTTTCCTGGGGCAGGAATTCGCCCCAAGAATTTCGACATCGTAACGCGTGGAGCGACAGGGTTGGCTTGGTCCCCCACGGGTCCTTCTGGAATTGGACTATCTTTCCTGAAACAGTGAATGAGGCATCTTCCGAACCATCCAAAGCCCACGCAAGCCTTCCGGGGATCGATCCAAGGCCCACAATTTTGCCTCTTTCCTGGGGCAGGAATTCGCCCCAAGAATTTCGACATCGTAACGCGTGGAGCGACAGGGTTGGCTTGGTCCCCCACGGGTCCTTCTGGAATTGGACTATCTTTCCTGAAACAGTGAATGAGAGCATCTTCCGAACCATCCAAAGCCCACGCAAGCCTTCCGGGGATCGATCCAAGGCCCACAATTTTGCCTCTTTCCTGGGGCAGGAATTCGCCCCAAGAATTTCGACATAGTGATGCTCAAAACGATAAAGTCGGCTTAGTCTCTCACAATTCCCTCTCTTTTTCTGATTCCAAAGGTAGCACCTATCTATCGGGAATATGTGCCAGAAAGTGAGCGGTGATGCGCGCGCATAAAGAGCACCCAGTCATTTACAGGAATTCTTTTTTTGCTTTGTAAATTGCACAGAAAGAAGATATTCAGCTGTGAATTTGTGCTCGGGGATTTTCGAGATCGGCGAATCAATTGGCGGTATTCATTTTCTTGTGTCTACCAATTAAAACTCGAATTTAAATGGTCTAAACTTTACATTCAAAAATTCTCTTTAACGGTACTATCTGCCGATAATTTGGTTTTAGTGAGAATCGATTTTCCAGGTTTTCCAGAAGAATCCAATTGTGGATTTAAGAAAGTAAACCATTGTTTTTCCCGAAAGAATCCTTTGGTTTTCATTTAAACGTTTTCCAGAAAGAATCCATTGAGATGGTGTGTCATAAGTTCAAAAATTGAGCGAAGAATGACTCATTGTCAATGTGTTAATTCAAAACGCCTCAACTTTTGATAGAAAGCTGATAGAAAGCTGTTTGATCGATAGAAAAGCTGATAGAAAGCTGTTTGTTCGATAGAAAGCTGATAGAAAGCTGATTGTTCGATAGAAAGCTGATAGAAAGCTGTTTGATCGATAGAAAAGCTGATAGAAAGCTGTTTGTTCGATAGAAAGCTGATAGAAAGCCGTTTGTTCGATAGAAGGTTGATAGAAAGCTGATAGAAAGCTGATTGATCGATAGAAAGCTGATAGAAAGCTGATTGTTCGATAGAAAGCTGATAGAAAGCTGTTTGTTCGATAGAAAGCTGTTAGAAAGCTGTTTGTTCGATAGAAAGCTTATAGAAAGCTGATAGTAAGCTGTTTGAACTGATCTAATGATTCAAAAACCCAAGTTTTTTTAGGTATTCTACTCCTCTTCAATTAATAGATCTTGAGGACATATCGATGACCTCGATGAAGGGATTGAGGGGATGGGATGTTCCCATCTTCCTCTCTTCCATCTTCCTCTCTTCCTCTCTTCCTCTTCCTTCTCCTCTCTTCCTCTTCCTCTCTTTCTCATCCCGATTGTTGCCAGCCTCTTCTCATATCCATTCATTTCTATTCTTTTTCTTCTCTTCTCTCTTTTATTTGTCCCTAACATTTACCGCATTGAACCTGGTTGTCCTTCAAGACAAAGATACCACCAATTAAGCAATCCCATAATATTTCTTATATAGAAAATTATTCAAATCCAGAAAATCCACGTCTCAGTTAATTCTAACTACTTCTTGAATCCAAAAAAACCCTAAATACGTTTGTTTTCAAAAAAAATTATACATTCGGTATTAGCGAGGCGTTTTTTTTTTGAGTGAAATCGGTCATTTGAAAAACATAAGCGCCTTTCACTGACCATCACCGAAAAATGGACTTGTAACAAGCTTGTGCCACCCGCTTTCACTGTTTTGAGGTTTTTTTTTGGCTAAACTTTTTCATTAGAATTGGAAAAGATCCAGATTAGGTGTTAAACTGAAAATTTTACGATGATTTTGTTCATTTCAATCTATCCAGTTTATTTGCTTAATCTAAACGTCTCTTAATCTAAACGTCTCTTAATCTAAACGTCTTTGGGCTTTCTAAGCCTGTCTTTAGGCTGAATCCAGTTCCATTAACAATTCATATAAGTAATACTATCTGTACTTTGTGCTCTAATCTAAATCTAATCTAATTTAGATTTCTAATGCGCTGAAGATCTAGAAGTAGAACTAGAACTGGAACTAGAACTAGAACTAGATCTATAACTAGATCTATAACTAGATCTAGAACTAGATCTAGAACTAGATCTAGAACTAGAACTAGCTCTAGAACTAGCTCTATAACTAGCTCTAGAACTAGCTCTAGCTCTATAACTAGCTCTAGAACTAGCTCTAGATCTATAACTAGCTCTAGAACTAGCTCTAGCTCTAGAACTAGCTCTAGAACTAGCTCTAGAACTAGAACTAGAACTAGATCTCGCTCTAGCTCTAGAACTAAATCTAGAACTAGCTCTAGCTCTAGAACTAGATCTAGAACTAGCTCTAGCTCTAGAACTAGCTCTAGAACTAGCTCTAGCTCTAGAACTAGCTCTAGAACTAGCTCTAGCTCTAGAACTAGCTCTAGAACTAGATCTTAAGTGCATTAGAAATCTAGAACGATCTTAGAAATAGTTTAAAGTCAAATCTTTAAAAAGATGATGCAAAGCTCGATGGGAAATTTTCAAAATGACGTGTTGTTCTGTATTTGTGAAATTGCTCAAGATGAACATCGGCTCTGTTTTGGATAAAGCCGGTTTTTTCAGGCTGAATTGTGCGAGAAAGATGAACGGCTAAGGAGAAGAGAGGGAAATCGACACGAAAACATCCAAATATCCACACATACACACATCTGAGTCACAAATAAAGGAAAAGGGTCACGCGGTTTCAGGAGAATAACAGGATTTGATTTGAAAAAAATGAGCCCAGTAAGCAAAGTTAGTGCTTTTGCTTAAAACACAACCTTTCTCAACTTGTACTCAACTCTAAACACTCAACTTGTACCGTACATTCTTGTACTGTACGTTCTTGTACCGTACATTCTTGTACCCTACATTCTTGTACCGTACATTCTTGTACTGTATTGTACCGTACGTTCTTGTACTGTACGTTCTTGTACCGTACGTTCTTGTACTGTACGTTCTTGTACCGTACGTTCTTGTACTGTACATTCTTGTACCGTACGTTCTTGTACTGTACATTCTTGTACTGTACATTCTTGTACCGTCAAGTTGAGTAGTTCAAGTCATATAATTCTTCAATTAACATTTGCTTCATAAAGAAAGAGTCGGTTTTAAATGAATAACAATTTTTAAATGGAATAGCTACCGAATGATGAACAAAATCACTGAAACTTTACAAAGAATACTGTAAAATTCGAGAATAAAGATTTAGTATATAAAGAAGAAAAAGGATTATCACAGATCTAAAGCCTTTACAAAGATATAAAGGAATATAAAGCCCTATCCTCGCGACTGGGAGACGTGCTGGTGTAGCTCATTGGTAGAGCGTTCGACTGGTAAGCGGTCAGCGATAGCGATAGGCCGCGGGTTCGAATCCCGGTGCCGACCCCAGTTTGGATACAGTTTGGATTCCCAGCCAATAAAAGGACCACTACAGAATTCAGTTCAGATCGACTTGACAATGCCAGCTGAGGAAGGGCAACAAAAATAGCATAGCATGATCGATAAGTAGTGCAGAAAGGATACTGTATAAAATGAAAACACACCAACCTCTCATCCAAAAAGCCAGAAAGGGTACTGTAGAAATTGTTGTAGAAGTTGTTGTAGAAGTAATCGCTGAAGAGCACTGTAGAAAGGATACTGTATCAAATACTACAAGGGTACTGTACCAAATAATGTACTGTAGAAAGGGTACTGTAGAAAAGGGTACTGTAGAAAGGGTACTGTAGAAAAGGGTACTGTAGAAAAGGGTACTGTAGAAAAGGGTACTGTAGAAAAGGGTACTGTAAGGTAAAGGTAAGATAATAAGTTGAGTAGTGCAGTATAATGAATATCAGTGATTACTGTAAGAGTACTGCAACAAGGTTGCCTAATAGAAAGTTATTAGTAAGTTGGGTGCAGGATCCCTCGAGTCAGAAGTCTACGATGGGAGAAAACGCCTCGGGAGTAGACCGGTTCTCATTCACTGAAATAACAACAGCTACGAGATGAACAACAAAGATACCAAGTCTTGTGGTCTTGTGGTTTTTCTTCTCCTCATTGTTTGACGGAAAACGATAAACCTATAGCTTTATTTCTTGCTTTCTCTAATTGCAAAGCTAATGTTTACCCTTTGAACCTATGCTTTGTGCTCAACACTCTCTGGTGCACTAGAACATTAGAACATTAGAACATTAGAACACTGGTGCACTAGAACACTAGAACACTAGAACAGTTTCAATTCTCAACTACTCATTATGTTGGCAAAGCAAAAGCAAATGTTGTGCACCAGAATTTACGATTTTTACAACAGTTGTTATTTACATAATCAAAACACAACAGCAAAGAACAGGCTGCTCAATAGTTCTGTAGGGGTACAGGTTGAAGGAAATTAGTATTGAAGTTAGTACAGGATCTGTAGGTATGTAGACTGTAGGTATGCGGACTGTAGGTATACAGACTGTAGGTCTGTAGACTGTAGGTATACTGACTATAGGTATACAGACTGTAGGTATGTAGACTGTAGGTATGCAGACTGTAGGTATGTAGACTGTAGGTATGTAGACTGTAGGCATGTAGACTGTAGGTATACTGACTATAGGTATACAGACTGTAGGTATACAGACTGTAGGTATACAGACTGTAGGTCTGTAGACTGTAGGTATACTGACTATAGGTATACTGACTGTAGGTATACAGACTGTAGGTCTGTAGACTGTAGGTATACAGACTGTAGGCATGCAGACTGTAGGTCTGTAGACTGTAGGTATACTGACTATAGGTATACAGACTGTAGGTATGCAGACTGTAGGTATGTAGACTGTAGGTATGCAGACTGTAGGTATGTAGACTGTAGGTATGTAGACTGTAGGTATGTAGACTGTAGGTATGTAGACTGTAGGTATGCAGACTGTAGGTATGCAATCTATTGTAATCTATCGAGAAAATCTATCATAATCTTTCCTATTCTTAAGCTTTAATCTAACTCTTTCTATTTAATGAAACAAGTATTGATTTTTGATTGACAACATTGAATTTTTGAATTGTGGGAAGGGGTGCCAGTCTCGAATCTCCCGAATAACCTTGAAAGCAATTTTTAGATACAGATTTCATTCAGTCTTTCAGTCTCTTTCAGTCTCTCTTTCAGCACCTGTCATTTTTCGAATTGCAAAGAGTTTTCCTGGATAGTTTAGCCTTTGAACTTTTTGGGATAGTGCTTTTGAAGCTTTAAGCCTAAAACTAGGCGTTTTCATTTTTATATTTGATTGA
Organism: Mesorhabditis belari; assembly: GCA_958450365.1. Taxonomy (NCBI): domain Eukaryota; kingdom Metazoa; phylum Nematoda; class Chromadorea; order Rhabditida; family Rhabditidae; genus Mesorhabditis; species Mesorhabditis belari. The sequence continues at coordinate 92,889 of CAUEEP010000921.1, forward strand.
GAACATTTCATTAAATGGCATCAAATTGGATTTGATCGAAATCGAAAGAAATGAATCGACGAATCGAAAGAAGAATCGACCACACAATTCTTCTGGAAACAAGAAGAAATGAAGAAAATGCTCAACTCAGATCGTAAGTTCTCCCAGTGTTTCAACAGTGGTTGAACAGGAGCCAGTTTTGTAGCAAAAATTGATCTCAAAAATTCGGGCATAATGAGTTGAGAGCAAAGGAATGACTTAAATGGAAAGTTTTCTCAACAAACGTTTTCTCAACAAAACTTTTCCCCAAGGAAAGTTTACAAATTCCAAAAGCAAACACCAATCTATCGGAGGAGTGGGTCGAGATCAGAAGCATTTGCATTTGATGCGCATTTGATCCGTCCTTGAGGCAAAAGCTTCCTCAAAACCGCATAAAAATATTAAAAGTTTGAAGAAAAGTCTTCTGAAAGCCTGGGATGAACTCGATGATGCTTATTTGGTGATTGTGGGACATTTGATACGTGTCCCGCTCCTTTTCCCATTGCCAATCCAACTTTAAGCTCAAATTTCTTGGTGTTGGGCTGTTCAATTTAAATATTCTTGGTATCCTTAGATGCTCCAAGTCTTTCTCTATCGATTGGTACAAAAACTATTTCAATTGAACTTCTTCGCTTGCTTCTGGAGCAACAACAACGGCTGCTGGGGCGGCTGCAGCTCCATGTGCCAAGTCTTTCTCTATCGATTGGTACAAAAATTGGTACACAATGGTTGAAAATTAGCCAGATTTGTAGCAAAAATTGATCTCAAAAATTCGGGCATAACGAGTTGAGAGGAAAGGAATGATTTAAAGGGAAAGTTTTCTCAACAAAACTTTTCCCCAAGGAAAGTTTACAAATTCCAAAAGCAAACACCAATCTATTGGAAGGGTGTGCCAGATGAAGATGAGGCCAGATGAAGAGCCAGCTATTCAGATGCCAGATGAAGAGCCAGCTATTCAGATGCCAGATGAAGAGCCAGATATTCAGATGCCAAATGAAGAGCCAGATATTCAGATGCCAGATGAAGAGCCAGATATTCAGATGCCAGATGAAGAGCCAGCTATTCAGATGCCAAATGAAGAGCCAGCTATTCAGATGCCAGATGAAGAGCCAGCTATTCAGATGCCAGATGAAGAGCCAGATATTCAGATGCCAGATGAAGAGCCAGCTATTCAGATGCCAAATGAAGAGCCAGCTATTCAGATGCCAGATGAAGCACCAGATATTCAGCTGCCAGATATTCCTTATCGTTTTGGAGGTATTCATTTTATTGAGTCTACCAATTCGAACTCGAATCAAAGCCAACTCTGAGCAAGCGACCGTGCCGGCTAGTTTGAAATGAAAAATCCAAACAATTTCGTAACATTTGAAAGCCTGATAGTCATCTAGCTTTGAAAGCCATATAGCTTCAATATAGGCATATAAAAGGTTCGTAAAAAGCTCCTCTTTGAAATTCTAGGCCTTTAAAACATAAAGACTCATTCAAAATACGCAAAAACTTTGAAAATCTTAAATTAATCAATAAACTTATATAAAATTTGGTACTTTTCAAATAGAAATTCGAAAAAATAACTCCTAACCATTTAACAATCAAAAAATTGATTGATTTGATTGATCAATTTAAACAAAATCAAAATGATCAATGAGGAATTCGTAGCAAATTGTTGTAACAGCCATTCGTAGAAATTTTGGACTATGAATTTCATTCTTCTTTCCCATTTGGACGAATTCCAGCGAGGCAGCTTGATAGGAAATGATGTGCTTTGCCGCGATGCTTCTTGTTTCTCCATTTGGCAGATTCCCCATCGACTAGACTTGGAATCAGTCGTTCTTTGCACTCCTCGTGAAGGAGTGAATTGCCAATGGCAGAAGGGGCGGGGCGCGTATAAAAGGTCGCCCGCCCCCGTTGGTAGACGGTGTTGGGTAGACGAATTTAAATAGTTTTTTTACCAATCGACAGAGAAAGACTTGGCGCATCTAATGATACCAAGAAGATTTAAATTGGACAGCCTAACACCAAGATATTTGAGCTTAAAGTTGGATTGACAATGGGAAAAGAAGCGGGGCGCGTATCAAAGGAAATCGATCTAGCATGATCTCTACAGTAATATCTGATCTTCCTCTACCTCTTCCTCTACCTCTTCCTCTTCCTCTTCCTCTATCTCTTCCTCTACCTCTACCTCCTCCTCTTCCTCTTCCTCTATCTCTTCCTCTTCCTCTACCTCTTCCTCTTCCTCCCCTTCAAAGTTTTTTTGCACTTTCAATGAAATCTCTTCTAAAATCTGGGTCAACGAGAGACAAAAAGGAAAACAAAAGTCGAGTTTCTCTTTCACATATCAGGCAACGATTGATTGCGTTCACTTGATGCCAGCTGAAGAAAAAAAAGGATCTGAGAGAGAAAGAAATTGACAGGGATTTATGATATTTTTAATACAATACCATAAACTTTGAGAAAGACTTGATATTTTTGATTTTACAAACACTAGATGAAGCTTTTGGGCGCTACAATCGCTTAGTTGTCACTTTTTTTATAATTTGGTGTAAATTCATAGATAAACTAAACAATTAAACTCATTCGATGGCCCTGAATCTCCTCTTGGAAACTAGAGCATAAAAAGGCAAAAAAAAGCATTTCAAAAATCGAATTTCAACACTCCAACAAGACGGGAATACGGCCAAGAAAGCAAATAAAGTCCAAGAGTTTTGCAAAGTGAACTTTCCCGCTTTCATCTCTTTCTGAATGGTCCAGCTCGGCCCAGCTCGGCCCAGCTCGGCCCAGCTCGGCTCAGCTCGGCCCAGCTCGGCCCAGCTCGGCCCAGCTCGGCTCAGCTCGGCCCAGCTCGGCTCAGCTCGCCGGATTTCAATTCGATGGATTTTCTGATCCATCCTTGAGGCAAAGCTTCCACAAAACCGTATAAAAGTATTAAAAGTTTGAAGAAAAGTCTTCTGAAAGCCTGGGATGCTTATTTGGTGATTGTGGGACATTTGATACGCGTCCCGTCCCTTTGCCATTACCAATCCAACTTTAAACTCAAATTTCTTGGTGTTGGGCTGTTCAATTTAAATATTTTTGGTATCATTAGATGCGCCAAGTCTTTCTCTGTCGATTTTAGATCAAATATTTCACAAACTTTTAGAGCATTGACGAATGGAGCTGCAGCCGCCCCAGCAGTCGTTGTTGCTGCTCCAGAAGCAAGCGAAAAAATTCAATTGAAATAGTTTTTGTACCAATCGACAGAGAAAGTCTTGGCGCATCTAATGATATCAGAAATATTTAAATTGAACAGCCCAACACCAAGAAATTTGAGTTTAAAGTTAGATTGGCAAAAGGGGCGTGGCCAGAAAGACCTTTTATACGCGCCCCGCCCCTTCGCCATTGGCAAACTTTGAGTTCAAATTTCTTGGTGTTAAGCTGTCCAATTTCAATAATTTTTGAACTAATCAATAGAGAAAGAATTGGCGCATCTAATGATTTCAAGAATATTTAAATTAGTCGCCCCAACACCAAGATATTTGAACTCAAAGTTAGATTGCCAATGGCAGAAGGGGCGGGGGGCGTATAAAAGGTCACCCTTTGCCATTGGCAGTCTAACTTTGAGCTCAAATTTCTTGGTGTTGGGTGGACGAATTTAAATAGTTTTTCTACCAAACAACGGAGAAAGACTTGGCGCATCTAATGATATCAAAAATATTTAAATTGGACAGCCTAACACCAAGATATTTGAGCTTAAAGTTGGATTGGCAATGGGAAAAGGAGCGGGGCACGTAACAAACTAAATCGATCTAGCATGATCTCTAAAGTAATTTCTGATCTTCCTCTACCTCTTCCTCTTCCTCTACTTCTTCCTCTACCTCTCCCTCTTCCTCTTCCTCTACCCCTTCCTCTAGCTCTTCCTCTTCCTCTACCTCTACCTCTACCTCTTCCCCTACCTCTCCCTCTTCCTCTTCCTCTACCTCTTCCTCTACCCCTTCCTCTTCCTCTACCTCTACCTCTACCTCTCCCACTTCCTCTTCCTCTACCCCTTCCTCTTCCTCTTCCTCTACCTCTTCCTCTTCCTCTTCCTCTTCCTCTTCCTCTACCTCTCCCACTTCCTCTTCCTCTACCCCTTCCTCTTCCTCTTCCTCTACCTCTTCCTCTACCCCTTCCTCTTCCTCTTCCTCTACAGTAATTTCAAATCTCCGAATCTCAAATCTTTGAATTTTAATTTTTACTTTATTCTTCATTCATTTCAAATAAAGATTTTAAAAGAAAAATTTGCTCTGAAAGTTTAATTTTGTCTACTTCTCTACATCTAACTATTTTGTCTCAATTTTGTCTTAATGTCTTAATTACTTTTTATCTGCACCTACAGTACTGGACAATGAAATATCATATTTGAAAAACGATCGTCACTTTCACACTTTCTGGCGAACTCAAGTAGAAAGGATGTGTTTACAATTTTTGAGCACAAAGTACCGACAATAAGTGCCAGAAAGATAGCAGCAACTAGACAAGATAGTAAACAAGTCTACACACATTTTTCTGCTCATAAATCGCCTAAATATTTTTTTGTGCTGTTCAAGAATGCTATAAAGTGACTATGCTAGGTGCACAAAGTTGAATTTCTTTAGCTTCAAATAAAGAATGGAAGATGTTCAGGAATCGTGCTTTTGCCACCTTTTTTTATCATATACATTACTGGACAATGAAATATGATATTTGAAAAAACGATCGTCACTTTCGCGCGTCTGTAACTCTCTTGTCTTTGAGTTTAAACTATTAGTGTTATACATTTTCTGAAAGCTCTTTTCAAGGGCTACACAATGGTAATGTTAATGTTTAAAAATACTGTAAAGACAAGGGAGTTACAGACGCGCGAAAATGACGATCTTTTTTCAAATACGATATTTCATTGTCCAGTAGTGTATAAAATCCTTTACTTTAAGGCCATCCTTTATTCCATCTTTAAAATCTATTTATAATCTCGATCGTTTTTCAAGTGCTTTCAAACAGGTGCACTCCCATTCATTCACCCCAAGTTCACGTCCTTAACCCATTTCTCCTATGGCAGAATTGAGACTTGCGAGATTTCTATTGAGGAAACCTCAAGAAAATCCCGGGGCTAGGCTTTTCAGTGAGATTTCGATGAATGGAAAGAAAAGGGGAGGAAAGGTGGGGAAAGAAAAGAAAACTGTGTCTCTGGGTGTTGGTAATCGGAAGGGAACTCGGTCAAGGACATCTCCCCCCATTCACTTCAGTCCCGCTTCCATCCCTTTGGAACTCCCGAAATTTTACCCCGGGATTCATCAGAAAATCGAAAATTTGAGAAAACTGAGAAAACTGAAATATGGAAGTGCTGTACAAGGATTAGTGTAGCTGTCCAAGGATTACTGTAGCTGTAGCTGTATTGTTGTCAAAAATTTCTCCTTTTAAACACGATTAACCACGAACTAGCCCTTGCTGTTTACCGTAGCCCGCTTACGGTAAACAGCTTATAAGAAAAATATCATTTTTAACTATCACTTTACGGACGATGTTTGCAATAAAAATCCTCAACTAGCATCCAGTTAAAGCGACTATTTTATAAGATAATAAAACAAATTCAATAATATAAATTAAAGATTGAAAAAAGACGTGTTTAAGCCCTAGGAATACCCTCAAAAATCTCTCACTATTCTCAAAAAGGGCAAGAATTGGCCCCAGGAATTTGAGCATAGTGGTGCGCGGAGCGACAGAGACGGCTCAGTCCCTCGCCGCTCCTTTCTCCTTCTGGAATTGGACCATCCTTCTTGAAACAGCCTCTCGAGCAGTGAATGAGAGCCTCTCGATCCATCCAGGGCCGTCCAACACAATTTGCTTCTTTCCTGGGGCCGGAATGCGCCAGGAATTTGAGCATGGTGACGCCGCACGGCGCTTCACCTTACCAATTCGAAGAAGGAGCACTTATCTATTGGGACGGTGTGCCAGAAAGCGAGCGATTGTGCATCCAGTCATCCAGTCACAAAGAGCATCCAGTCATTAACAGATATTCTTCTTTTGCTTTGTAAATAATATAAAAAGAAGATATTCAGCTGTGATTTTGTACGCGAGGATTTTCGGGATCGGTGAATCGATTGGCTGTATTCATTTAAAGTTTACCAACTCGGGTTTAGTTGGTCTAAATGTTTAGATAAAATTCGTAAGTCAATCTTGAAGATTTCTTGAAGATTACTGCAAGAAATCTTCAAGAAGTCGAAGCTCTTCAAGATCAAGAAGCTCTTCAAGATCAAGAAGCTCTTCAAGATCAAGAAGCTCTTCAAGATCAAGAAGCTCTTCAAGATCAAGAAGCTCTTCAAGATCAAGAAGCTCTTCAAGATCAAGAAGCTCTTCAAGATCAAGAAGCTCTTCAAGATCAAGAAGATCTTCAGGATCAAGAAGCTCTTCAAGATCAAGAAGATCTTCAGGATCAAGAAGCTCTTCAAGATCAAGAAGATCTTCAGGATCAAGAAGCTCTTCAAGATCAAGAAGATCTTCAGGATCAAGAAGATCTTCAGGATCAAGAAGCTCTTCAGGATCAAGAAGCTCTTCAAGATCAAGAAGATCTTCAGGATCAAGAAGATCTTCAGGATCAAGAAGATCTTCAGGATCAAGAAGCTCTTCAAGATCAAGAAGATCTTCAAGATCAAGAAGCTCTTCAAGATCAAGAAGCTCTTCAAGATCAAGAAGATCTTCAGGATCAAGAAGATCTTCAGGATCAAGAAGATCTTCAGGATCAAGAAGCTCTTCAGGATCAAGAAGCTCTTCAAGATCAAGAAGATCTTCAGGATCAAGAAGATCTTCAGGATCAAGAAGCTCTTCAGGATCAAGAAGCTCTTCAAGATCAAGAAGAAATCTTCAAGTTCAAGATAAAGATCCCTGTCATTCTTATAAAGCACTAATGGGTTATTCGTACTTCAAACTACATCCTTTCTCTTTTCTCTCTTTTTCCATTTCCCCTTTCGGCTTCCCTTTTTCTTCCAAAGCCTTGATTTGACTTAAACGAAGCGATCAAAAAGCTTAAGCATTAGAAAAGTCCGATTCTAAGAAAAGAAATTCTTATTGCTGAAAATGATATTCATTTAAGAACTCTATTTGCATATTGATTTCTTTGTTCTATTATTCTAATTGTTCTATTGCTCTAATTGTTCGAATGGCTCTCAACGATAAATCGCTGGTATCACAAATTACGGAAAGTGGCATTCAATATGCAGTTGAGGTAAGTTTTACATTTAAAAATTGATTTTAACAATCGATCTTTGGATCTTTTTGGATCAATATAGATCTTTTTTTTGTAATTTCTATTTTAAAGTTTGCATTTACTTATTAAATTGTCAAAAATTCACATTTTGAAAGCTTTTAAAATGAATTAGAATATTTAAGTGGTTCTTAGAGATTTCCAGTCAAAGTTTTGAATCTTTTAAACTTCAAAGTACCCTAAAGTCGCGAGTATAAGTTCTGTTTGGTTTTCGCATGCAAATTGACGGCTGTCTCCGTATGAGATCAAAAAAAGAACCGTATTGGAACCTCGTTATCCCCGTTAGCATAACTTTTTTGCTTTTTAAGAACAATAATAGAAGTAAATTTGTTGAGGGTTATAGCAATTTTATGCTGTTATTTGTGGCTCCGGGCGTGGCTCGGCGCGTCCGCCCTGCTCCTCTCCGGTGCTCAGTCTTATGGATCCCTCCCTGGCCTCTTCATCCGGTCAAAGTCCACGTCGACGGTCGAAAGAGATGCTTTCCAGCATCTTCTTCAACACTATCGTCTGGATGTACGCCTCCACGGACTCGACAATGCCGATGTCCTTTGCGTATTGTCTGTGGTAGTTCGTTACTACCCCGTCCCACGTCATCACATATGGGATAATTCTCGTCTTGCACTTCATCTCAGCTCCCAGGCTATTTGCCAACACATCATATTTCCGCTTCTTCTCGGTCTCCACGGTTTGCAGTCGGCCCTGGCTTGTAATGCCGACCTCGATCAGGGTCACCTCATGGCGCTTCTTGTCGTGTACAAGAATATCAGGCCGGTTAGCCTGGGTCTTGGTTGACGTCTGCACCCTTGTGTCTACTCTGATCTCGACATTCTCGTTGGCCACAACCTCCTGCACCGAGTGAACAAATAGCAATGGTGATAGGCTGTCACCCTGTAGTATCCGGCGCTCCAAGAACAATAATAAAAGTTTATATAACAATTAAAATGTATAAAAACCCTACAAAAAGAAATTCAAAGCAATTAAAGCGAATGTAAATTAAGGCAGAACTTATACTCGAGACTTTAGGGTACTGTAGATTATTCAAAGTACTGTACTGTAGAAGCCAAAGAATAAAAGAACCATAAAATCGATTTTTATTATAGTTTCTTTACTTTTTGAATTCAGTACTTGGGCAGCGTACCCATCGAGTCGTCGATTCTTGAGATGACAACTGATCTCCGAGTGCTCGTCATTCAGTGAGTCATTTGAAAAATTCTAAATACATTTATTCACAAGAATAATTATCTAAGCCGTAGGGAAGAAAAAAAGGAAAAAGAAGCAATAATCCAGCCAGCAGGATTGAACCCACGACCTCTCGACTAGGATACCAGGCCCTTAGCCACTCCGCCATAGCTGCCAACGACCACTAGCTCAAAACTCGCGACTAGTAAAAGCTGACTCAAAAAAGCAACCAGCATTCACTGGCAGTTCATAATCGTCATTAATCTCGGGAGCCCCCAGGTCACCATGGCCGATTGGCTAAGAGCTTTGTATCCGAGTCGGGAGGTAGTGGGGAGGCCAAGGGTTCAATCCCGGCGATCAGGTTTCTGGTTCTTTTTTCCATATACAGTCGAACTTCGATATAACGAATCGCTCGGGACCAAAAACTTCGATATAACGAACTTAAAACTTGCCCGAAATGATCTGCGTAGCTGTCCTGGACGGCTACTGATTGCATTTGGCTGGAGCAGCTACGCAGAAATTTTTAGAGTTTCAAATTCGTTGTATCGAAGTTCGTTATATCGAAGTTCGACCGTAGATGGGTTTTCCCTAAATTTAGAGCTTAGGAATGCTTGTGTAGTTTGTACTAATTGTACTAATTGTACTTTGTGTGAATAAATGAATAGTACGATTGATTTAAAGTGAAAGTACGATAGTGAAAGTACGATAGGGAAAGTACGATAGTGAAAGTATGATAGGGAAAGTACGACTATGATTTAAATTGAAAAAAACGGAACTATGAACTTTCCAAGAATGAAAGGAAACAAAAACGTAAACGAAAACTTGAAAAAATCCTTAAAACTTGAATTTCTAATGGCTAAAATTTCTAATGGCATTTGGCAATGGCAACTAAAATTGCAAAAATGATCAATTCTTTCGATTCAGTGAATGCATCTACATGTTGGCAAAAGAGCATCAGTTGATCGAGCCAAAATTCGAACGAGATTTGAATAGAGTAGCGCAAAAGGTTCGTTTAAAGTCGACAAAACTTTTATTTCATAAAAGAAAACCGTAAAAGCACTGAGATCATAAAAAAAGAGTCGATAAACTAGAAAAATATATCTAAAAGACTAGAAAAGGTTGTTTAAAAGGTTGTTTAAAAGGTTAAAATTACATTTTCAATTAAAGTTTTGACTTTTCAATGACTTTTCAATGATTCATCATCTCTTTTCATCATCATTTCAACGATTCATCATCTCTAAAGCCTCTTGCTCCAAATCGCGATCACCATTACTAAAAAAAAACAGTTATAAAACAGTTATAAAACTTTATAAAGCTTTATAAAACTTTATAAAAAGCTTTTTTTAAAAAGATATTTTAAAGATAGATTGATTTTATAAAGAAAAATAAGTTTTTAAAGTTTTTGAAGTTTTTTTTTTGGATACCTTTGAGCATTGCTGACAGTGATTAAGTTGTAAACGGGTTCTAGATCGCTTGGAATGTGTTGAAGATAGCTGAAATTGATTTAAAGTGATTTAAATATCTTCTTTATCAATATCTTACGGGAGTGGGACAAATGCGACCTTTTTTTTTGCGCACCTGGACATTTGCGCACCTTTTTTTGCTGGAAAAGGCCTTAAGAAAGGTCGTAGAGCTTCAAAAATATTTCCATATAAGGGAATCGTATGCGTAGATTCCGAATTTCGACAAATCAGACCTCGCTGACACGTCAAATTTGGGCTGACAGGCAAAAACTGCGGAAAAGCGTTAAGTTGCGTAGTTTTTGCCTTTTAGCCCAAATTTGACGTGTCAGCGAGATCTGATTTGTTGAAATTCGGAATCTACGCATACGATTCCCTTATATGGAAATATTTTTGAAGCTCTACGACCTTTCTTAAGGCCTTTTCCAGCATAAAAAAAGGTGCGCAAATGTCCAGGTGCGCAAAAAAAAGGTCGCATTTGTCCCACCCCCATATCTTACTTAGAAATCTCGATATAAGATCATATATTTGAGAAATTTACATAATTATCGAATAATCCAGAAAGCACACCTTTTTCTATGTGTTTTTGTGTTCAAAAGTGTAAAAGCACCGACTCTGGTGCACTGAATTCTCTATTTTTTTAGTATTTACAAGCAAAATAAGCAATTCCGTGCACCAGAAACGATGTGTTTATGTTTTTATGCACAAAATACGATTCAAGAACAAACATTCATTGTATTCTTGTAAATCCACCCTTTCTGGCGCACTGAATTCCGCATTTCATCTGCAATTTTAAACATTTGCTCCAAGAAAAATGATTTATTGAGTGCGCCAGAAAGGTGTGTTAACTTGTGAGCACAAAGTGCGCAAAATGTACGCACAAAGTGCGCAAAAAGTACTCAAAAAGTACACTCACCGATGCGCCAAAGCGCTCTTCGCCGTGTATCGACTCTCGGGCTGATAACGTAGCATTTCCTAGAAATTTGCATAATCTATAAATATCTATAAATCTAAAGCTTTATTATCTATAAATCTATCTATGAAGCTATCGCTTTATTATCTATAAATCTACTATATAAGGCACTAAGATGTCTGTCTGTCTGTGCGCACTACCCATGTTTAGGTCCAAAGCCTGGTTCATTGGCCCATAAGATGACTGCCTGTCTCAGATTTAAAATCGATCGGGTAATTAAATCGATGAACAATCCGGAATGGTCAACTTTCAATAGTTAACTATTTCAATCTGGCCAATCTGCTATATAAAAAGGGACTAAGACGTCTGCCTGTCTGTGCGCACTACTCCTCCGCGCCCAGTGCACAGTTTTAAATGCTTTATAGTTAGTTTGGCTTAGAATTTCATGTAGTTGTGGAAAATGTTTTAAAATTTTTAAAAAACCAAAATTGCCGACTCGGGGAGTCGAACCCGGGTCGTGTGGGGTAGAGGTAAGCGCGCTCGCACTGCACCATCTACTGGCCGAGTAGGTTCCCAAACGAACGGAGGGAAGTGGTCGCGGACTCGCCTTTCTACGCGAATGTTTTAAAAGGCTTCTTCCTAGCTGGGGAACGCTGCATTGGTCCTAGCTGGGGGAACGCTATATTGGTCCTAGCTGGGAAAAGCTACATTGGTCCTAGCTGGGGAACGCTACATTGGTCCTAGCTGGGGAACGCTACATTGGTCCTAGCTGGGAAAAGCTACATTGGTCCTAGCTGGGGAACGCTACATTGGTCCTAGCTGGGAAAAGCTACATTGGTCCTAGCTGGGGAACGCTACATTGGTCCTAGCTGGGAAAAGCTACATTGGTCCTAGCTGGGGAACGCTACATTGGTCCTAGCTGGGAAAAGCTACATTGGTCCTAGCTGGGGGAACGCTATATTGGTCCTAGCTGGGGAACGCTACATTGGTCCTAGCTGGGGAACGCTACATTGGTCCTAGCTGGGGAACGCTACATTGGTCCTAGCTGGGGAACGCTATATTGGTCCTAGCTGGGGAACGCTACATTGATCCTAGCTGGGGGAACGCTATATTGGTCCTAGCTGGGGAACGCTATATTGGTCCTAGCTGGGGAACGTTACATTGTCTAGTGGATAACGCATTAGGCTCTCGTCCAGAAGACCAGGGTTCGGTCCCCAATGCAGTTTTTTTCTTTAATTTTCTCAAGCAAGTTCTAGCATTTTGCATCGAGTGGCCGAGTGGTTAACGCGCGCGTCTCTCAAACGAACGGAAGAGAGGTCGCGGGTTCGGCTGCTCTCGGCGCCAATTCTTTTGCTTTTTGCTTCAAAAGAAGAATTGGCCGAATTTTTTGCCTTTTTGGACTTATAGAGATTAATTTATTTATTATACAAGCAAAAGATTTCGATTTACAAGAGATACCGGCAGCGAAGCCTCTGCTAGATCTATAGCTTTATTATCAATAAATCTATTAAAAAAACTCTCAAATTAAGACTATTTCTTATAGGAATTAGTCTTAAATACTTTTTTTAGTCACTGACCTTTATCAAATCGAATCCCTCCTCGTCTAATGGATGCATCTTCTTCTAAACTTTTAAAAATCAAAAATCTATCTAAATCTAACTCTAAATCTAAATCTAAATCTAAATCTAAATCTAAATCTAAATCTAACTTTAAATTATTATCTACCTTTCTATCTAATCTATAATTTCCATTAGATAGCTTAAAATTATTCAAAACTCTTACCCGAAACTCCTCTTCATTGTACATCCATTTCGGGAAACTGAACTGATAGTCGGGCAGCCGCTCGACTTCAACCCAACTCTAGAGAAATTTTAGAAGAATTTCATTCGAATACTATTTATTAACATTAATATATTCTCTATTTATCTATTAGAATATTAGTTTTTCAAAAAATACCGTTGAATCTGGTGTGCCCAGTACGCGAAAAATGTAGAAGAGTTGATCAATCTCAGAGTCGCCCATGAAAAGACTCCGACCGCGAACCATCTAGAATTATTTGCACTTAGATCAATAGCTTTATAGCAATAGCAATAGCTTAAACATTTATAGAAGTTTCTGGATACTAAGTTTATTGAATTTTATTCTAAAAAACGATTATTTGTGTAAGTACTGGATTTTAAAATCCAGACTCTGTGATATTGAGACTCAATGATTCTCTAAAGCCCTTAAAAGTCGATCAATTGATTTAGAAGGGAAGTTTATCATAAATTATAAAAGAAATATATCAAATCATGAAATATTTATAAGCTTTTTATAAGATCGATAAGTAAAAACAGGCTTTAGGCCTTGCAAGTTGCTCTAAGCAATTGTTTTAGAGCAACTCAGTTGCTCTAAAAGCAATTGTTCTTCAGTTACAACTAGGCTAAGACTTGCTTGGCTTTACTGCTGCTTTACATTGGCTATTGCAATTTTGCAAATTCACTAGAAGTCAGATATTCTTCTGATCTAACCCAAGAACTTTTTGTGAGCCAGCAGTAAAGCCAAGCAAGTCTTAGCCTAGTTGTAGCTGAAGAACAATTGCTTTTAGAGCAACTCAGTACGATAAAGTACGATAAAGTACGATAGAGTACGATAAAGTACGATAAAGTACGATAGAGTACGATAGAGTACGATAGAGTACGATAAAGTACGATAAAGTACGATAAAGTACGGTAGAGTACGATAAAGTACGGTAGAGTACGATAAAGTACGGTAGAGTACGATAAAGTACGGTAGAGTACGATAAAGTACGATAAAGTACAATAAAGTACGATAAAGTACAATAAAGTACGATAAAGTACGTTAGAAATTGCCCGAAAATTAAATGTTGGCGTGAATGCTTGATCTACTGGTGTACTTTGTGTTCACCTCTAAACACACGCTTTCTACTGCACTGGATTCCAGTTTTCTTGTGATAGAAAGAGTCGTTTCTTTGAGAAAAGAGAAATTTGAAAGGATTCATTGCTCCAGAAAGTTTGCGTTTACAAAATTCGAGCACAAAGTACGAGGAAAGCGTGTTTGCTGTGTGTTTTTTAGCTGAATATTCTATAAACAATAGAATAAAGACTTAACGTAAATACTGTCCTAGTACCCCAGCCCCATAATGACGGTGCGGAGCATCGCGTAGTCTAGCTTTGAACGAGTTTTTCTCGACACTGGTTTATGCTACAATGCTCGTTTAGATATCAAAAAATAGCTGAAATTCAGGGCTATTTTTTGATACCTAAGCGCGCATTGTAGCATAAACCAGTGTCGAGAAAAACTCATTCAAAGCTAGACTACGCAACGCTCCGCACCGTCATTATGGGGGTGGGGCGCTAATACAGTATTTATAGGATTTCTTTACTTTTTTTCTTTTAGATCTCACCGCAACGCCGTGAAAAAGAAGTCGTTTAAATGATTCTCTTCAGAAAATCTTTCAAATAATCCAAAAGTATCCAAAAATATCTCTAATTTTTAAAATCTAATTTATTTTATGCAAATGCTTTTCCAGATTTTTCCTATTTTTCTTATTTTTCTTATTTAAACGCTGTGATAAAAATGTCCAAATTTACATATTTCTATAAATTTGCATTTCATTTGCGTCATTCGGTGCTCAAATTTTGTCTTTCTTTTTTTCTTTTTTCGATTTTGGATAGGCTAATTTCAGCAATTTCAGCAACAGCAACTGGATCATTTGCGCAACTCGCTCAACTCGCCATAACTCTCTTCTAAGTGAACCAATCTTTATGATTTTTGTGTCATTTTGTAGATCTCATTGAGATCTACAAAATGACACAAAAATCATAAAGATTGACCGACTTAGAAACAAGTTAGTTAACTTCTAACTTTAAAAAGTTAGAGTTGCGCAAAAAATTTGGAGCAAAGTAGTAAAGTAGCAAGAGAAAAGGGGAAAAAAGAGGAGTGATAAAGAAAGAGACGAAAAACAGACAAGAATTGGAAAGGAGCGTCGCGTAGTCGAGCAATTTCCTCTGTTTCAGACAATGGTTACGCTTGGGATATCGCGAAACTACAATTATTCCAATATCAACTCATTTCCGTCAATTTCTCCAACTCTAACCTCGATTTTGGTTTCATTTTGTTACACTTATTGAGATCTACAAAATGAAACCAAAATCTAAAAGATTGGTACACTTAGAAAAAAGTTATGGCGAGTTGCGCAAATGGCCCTGTTGCGCAAACGAGCCAGCTGCGCAAATGACTCAGTTACTCAAAACAAATTGCGGAAATTAGCCTGCCCTCTGATTTCTGTACATTTACGGTATTATTCATTCTCTTTAATGTTTTTAATGTTTTAAATGTTTCAAATAATATTCAAAAACATTTATTCACATATAAATGAAAATTGGGATGCACCAAAACACATGACAGAGCTCGAGAACTCAAACTCGCGCCAACTGCAATAGAGCAATGGGGTCAGTGTCTTGGATGTTGTGAGAATGTGGAGATGTCTTCTCCACATGGTTCTCACAACATCCAAGACAAATCGGTGAACCAGGAGTTGGACGAGACGTATATTTCCAAGCGCAAATACAATCGTGACAGAATTCCCGGTCAAAGAAGGATGTGGTCGTTCGGCGGAATCGAATGTGGCTCCATGCAGTTGGTTCAAAGACGGGATGCACCCACCCTTCTCAGCATTGTGCAAGCTTGCGTTCGACCCGACAGCAACCTCTACACTGACTTGTGAGGTGCCTACGTTGGAATTCCAATCTTGCCTCAACTCTACCGTCAACTCTATCGTCAACCGTTAACCACCAGCGGAATTTTGTCAACCAAGCAAATGGCGCCCACTCACAAAGGGCGCAGCAAATGGCACCCACTCACATGCGCTTCAAGAAGTTGATCATCAAAAGGCCAAATAGTGTCAATACTTATTTGCCGATACTTATTTTACTCAGGTATGGGGAGGACTACTTTGCGCCAATTTTTTTTGCGCGACTCGCAACAACTATAACTTTTTTCTAAGTGAACCAATCTTTATGATCTTTGTGTCATTTTGTAGATCCCAATGAGATCTACAAAATGACACAAAAATCATAAAGTTTGGCCGACTTAGAAAAAAGTTATGGCGAGTTGCGCAAATAACTCTGTTGCGGAAATTAGCCTACGCCCTGATTTCTGTACATTTACGGTACCATTCATTCTCTTTAACGTTTTAAATGTTTCAAATAATATTCAAAAACATTTATTCACAGATAAATGCAAATTGTACATAGATTTTTGAAAAAAAACCCGTTAAAAATTAGGAAAATTTAGGGGCAAACCCGTCTCAAATTTTGGGAAAACATTAGAAAACTATAAAACTAAAAAAGCGAACATTTACCTCAAATTTAGCTAACATTTCCTCTGTGATTAGTTAGAAGTCGAAAAATCTATGCTCTCGCAAGATTGTGATCTTCTAATGTCTGCTCGAGAATCACTTTCACCGCCAGCCATGTCTCTTTGGCGATCGGGAGCAGCCAATGAGGACGAACTTGGAAAGCGAACCATGCTGAATCACAAAAAAGAATCTTCTTGTGCTTTTCATCCATTAGATTCTCTTTTATTAGAATCTCTTTTATTATCTTTTATTGGGTTGGGGAGAATGAGTCGGCGCCAAACTTTAAAGGGACTTTTTGCACACATAAAGCCTTCTTTAAACATACGTTTGGTTTCATCAAAAGGATCCACTATTTCTCTACAAAATAACTTTTGAGAGATTCCACAAAGCTTTTCTTTCGTGGAGTTTATGAACTTCCAAACGCAGCTGGCTAAAATGGCAAAGAGTCTGACTCATCATTTGAACAGTTTCTTTCACATAAACCTTCTTTGGTGTTTATATAAAAAAGATAGAGCACATTCAATTACTTAAGTTGCCAAATTTGCAGGAAGATCCCACTAATGGTTTTTTCTAGATGACAGTTTGTAGTTTTTGTGAAAAAATGGCTTTTTCTTGAGCTGTTTGAATTTTCTTTTAAATCTCATTTTGTAGAGAATTAGTTAACCATTCTACTCATATCAAACGCATATTATTTGACGAAGTCGAATAGAAGTTTTAGACATTTTTTTGATTTTCGGCGCCGACTCATTCTCCCCAACCCAATAACTTACATTATAATCTTTATACTTATTATCTTTTAACTTACACTAACTTACTTTTAACTTTAACTTACATACAGTCTTTACTTTACAGTCTCTCTCTATAACAGAACTCTATAAAAGTACATTTATTGGGAGAACATCGCCAAAATAATCCAGTCTCATCAAGAATCTTAATCCATTATAATTTTTTAATTTACAAGAACGTACAGAACTTACAGGACTTACAGGACTTACAGGGACTTACAGGACCTACAAGAACCTACAAGAACCTACAAGAACGTACAGAACTTACAGGACTTACAGGACTTACAGGGACTTACAGGACTTACAGGACTTCCAAGAACTTACAGGACTTACAGAACTTACAGAACTTACAGGACTTACAAGAACTTACAGGACTTACAGGACTTACAGGGACTTAAAGGACTTACAGGACTTCCAACAACTTACAGGACTTACAGAACTTACAGAACTTACAGGACTTACAAGAACCTACAAGAACCTACAAGAACTTACAGGACTTACAAGAACCTACAAGAATCTACAAGAACTTACAAGAAAGATCCGGTGGCAGCTCGAGTACGTAGACGTATTTCGTATTCGTGTTCGCTTTGATCCAATCAGTTGCACCGCCTGTAGCTGGGCCTGAAAAGAAGCTTGATCTCTTGAAGATATCAGTGGTCATAAGTTCATATTTGAGCATGAAAATGTCAGTAAAACTCTTAAAAGAATAAGAATATTAGTTAGTTATTAATCTATACAAAGTTATATCAGGTTTATCAGGCTTTTCGTTCTTTTTCATACTTTCGTTGAAACAAAAAAACAAATCAACCAATTAAGCTATGCTTTTTTCTTTCTTGTTAAAATCTCCATCTTTTTAAGTCAATTTCGGTCAATTTCAGTCAATTTCCGGTCAATTTCGGTTCATTTACGAGCAAATTCGAGAGGGGAAACCCATACTTTCCCTGAAAATCTATAAAAACCTCTACGTAGAAATTGGCTGAATCATTTTCTCTGAAAATTTGACTATATACGAAACTTTTTATGCTCTATCTTTTATCTCTAGACACCAAAATAGGTTTCTTTAAGCTAAAAGCTCTAAATCAAATCATAAAGCCGCCGCCTGTCGCCCGACGACTCGACTTTTCACTACCCGACTTTATACTCTCAAAAAAGCCAAAAATAAGGCATTTTAAACCCGTTTTAATGTTATTTTTCAGAAGAATAATTGCTCTTTCTAATAAAACAAATCGTAGTTTAATTGGTGCATTTTTTCGTTTAAAAACGGAACACGAAAAGATTTTCTGGACCGTCTGACTTTGACCTTGAATTTCTTGGCTCATAATTGTCCAATTGAAACAATTTTGGTATCAATCGATAGTAAAAGACTTGACGAGTTTAATGATACCAATAATGTTTTAATCAGATAATTGTAGGCTAAGAAATTCTAGATCAAAGTTGGCAAAAAAGGGGCGGATCTATTGTCCGAGAATGAGTGACCGTCTAACTTTGACCTTGAATTTCTTGGCGCACAATTGTCCAATTAAAACAATTTTGATATCAATCGATAGAAAAAGACCTGACGAGTTTAATGATACCAAAATTGTTTCAATCGGATAATTGTAGGTCAAGAAATTTGGGGTCAAAGTTAGATGAGAAAAAGAGGCAGAGTTTTTAGGTTCAAAAATTTTGAAATAGGTTTAAATAGGTTTAAAAAACCTATTTTCAGGAATCTTTTTCAGGAAGTATCAATCGGATAATTGTGCGTCGCTTTAGCTCTAAACAAAGTTAAACTCACCGAGCATATCGGCCGCCGTGCCAATCTTGTACTTTGTCTCCCGATACTGGTACAGCGCTTCAGCCGCTCGGAAAGCAAGTCTTTCCTGGATCATCTTTTATTATATTTCGTTCGTTTTCTCTTACCAAATCCGCATAATCTTTTGGATGATGTTTCCGGTGATCATTGTATGGAAGAATCCACAATTGTCCATGGGTATGCATTGAGAAAAACGCGTGGATGCGACCAGAGAGCTCTCGTGACGTCACATAGTCGCGAACGGCTCTAGAAATTTTTAGAAAAGAGTTTTTTTGAAAACCTTATCATCAATCCAACCTTGTCTCGGGTTCACTGAAGGGGAAAGGCCCTTGGAATTCATCGGAGCACGGGTTGTTGAACGGATAGTTTGTCTAGAAAGTTTCGAGTTAACTTTTTGGGAAGCCAATTCAAAAAAATCTAAACAAAATTCATCAAAGATCACCTGGTCGCGTCCGTTTCCTTCCTATTTTCGTTGCTATTTTGCAATTATTCGTGCCGCATTTTTTGCCCTTTTTCTCCCTTCCCGAAATTGTTTTTTTGGTCTTGCCTTCTTTCTTGGGGGACTTTGTTGTTTCATTTTTGAGGCGCATACTGTTTTTGTAATAGGTATTGTTGCATTTTGGTTATGTACTAATAAACAGTAAAATTATAAATTCAACTTACTTTCTGCTACCCTTCAGATTTTAAATCCTGTTTAGATAACTGGTTTAACATTGTAGAGAGAGAGCTTACTAACATTTGTGTCGCCACCGACGAGTATTAATCTTGTGTTGGATGCTGCGCGTTCTTGTTATGTTGTAAGCGCTTTGGGGAAACCCATTTAACCTTCTTTGTGCAATTCGGCTATTCTGAAGCAAAATCATCCTCGATGATAAGGTTAAAGCGGGTCGCACCCCAAACTGTTTTGTGCCACCCAAAAAAGTCACGTTTATCGATTTTTTTTGGTTTAAAAAGCGAATTTCTCGCTGATCGCGTTTCCGTTTCCTTTTCCGTTTCCTTCCTATTTGCGTTGCTATTTTGCAATTATTCTTGTCGCATTTTTTGCCCTTTTTCTCCCTTCCCGAAATTGTTTTTTTGGTCTTGCCTTCTTTCTTGGGGGACTTTGTTATTTCATTTTTGAGGCGCATGCTGTTTTTGTAATAGGTATTGTTGCATTTCGGTTATGTACTAATAAACAGTAAAATTATAAATTCAACTTACTTTCTGCTACCCTTCAGGTTTTAAATCCTGTTTAGATAACTGGTTTAACATTATAGAGAGTGTTTAACATGTTTAACACTGTTTTACTAACATTTGTGTCACCAGCGACGTAGTTTCAATCCGATTCGTACTCTTCTCAAGAGTATTAATCTATTGTTGGATACTACGTGTTCTTGTTACGTTGTAAGCGCTTTTGGGGAAACCCTTTTTAACCTTTTGTGCTATTCGGCCATTCTTAAGGCAGAATCATCCTCGTTGATAAGGTTAAAGCGGTTAAAGCGCACCCCAAACTCTACCGTAAATACTGTAATAGTCGAAATTCATCAAAGATCACCTGTTTAAAAGCGAAATCCCAATTTCGATTTAAATCCACTCCCTCACAACAAACATTTCGCACGGTGAGTGAATGGAAACCGCTGCAATTCTTTGGAGCTCGATTTTTCCGCCATTGCCGAATCTAAAAGAGAAAAAACATTTTTGATTGTATTTTTAAAAGATTGTCGAACATTTGATAACATTTGGCAATAGCAAAAAGGAGCGGAACGTGTATAAAAGGTCACCCGCCCCCTTTCCCATTGGATAACTTTGAACTCAAATATCTTGGTGCTCAGCTGTTCAATTCAAATATTCTTGGTACCATTAGATTCGCCAAGTCTTTTTCTATCGATTGGTACAAAAACTATTGAGATTGAACACGCTCAACACGCTCAACGGACGCAACGGAACAGCTCAACGGACGCTCGCCCCTTTTTTCATTAGCGCAAGTTTAAGCTCAAATTTCTTGGGATCGGATTGTCCAATTGAAATATTTTTGATATCATTAGATTCGTCAATTCTTTCTCTATTGATTGGTATAAAAAATATTTAAATTGGACAACTGAGCATCAAGATATTTGAGCTCAAAGTTAACCAATGGGAAAAGGGACGGGATTACCTTTTATAGGCGCTCCGCCCCCTTTCCCATTGGCTAACTTTGAACCCAAATATCTTGTTGTTGAAATATTTCAATTGGACGGCTGAGCACCAAGATATTTGAGTTCAAAGGCAGTCAATGGGAAAAGGGGCGGGGCGATTGTAAGACCTTTTATACGCGAAGCCCCGCCCCTTTCCCATTGTCTAACTTTGAACTCAAATTTCTTGGTGCTCAGCTGTCCAATTTTTCTAGTTTTTATACCAATCGATAGAGAAAGACTTGGAGAATCTAATGATACCAAAAATATTTCAATTGGACAGCTGAGCACCAAGATATTTGAGCTCAAAGTTATGGCAATGACATCAAATGTTCGATAACCTTTTTCAATTACCAAATCTTTCGTATCGGTGCGACTGAAAACGAAACCATCGGGGTTGAGAACGGGAAAAACGTAGATGTCGAGTTTATCGATGTAGTCGGTGATTCGATCCGATTGCCCATACCTTGTCACGAATTGCTCAATGAAATAAATAGCCGTGTGGAAAGCGGGCCATTCTCGTGCGTGATTCCCGCCGTCGATCCAAACGACCGGCTTGTTCACGCCAGGTTTTCCGATCTGGGAAATCGAGGGGTTTGCACAGTCACAGTTTTCCCAACTCTACCTTTAATCCAAGCAATCTTCTGCCCTCGTGCGTTCGCCCAATGTCTCGGAGTTGAACAAATGACGGATTGCTGTTGGCCACCTAAGAACAGCTGGATCTGGGATCTGGGATCTAGAAACAGCTAGATTCTGTATCTAAACCTATCACTATTTTGGGAATTTACTTTTGACCTTGTCTTTTGACCAGCTTGTCCCATAAAAAGAGCTTTTCCTTGGACAAGCTGGTCAGGCTGACAAGCTGGATAAGCTGGTCTGGACAAGCTGGTCTGGACAAGCTGGTCTGGATAAGCTGGACAAGCTGGTCTGGACAAGCTGGACAAGCTGGTCTGGACAAGCTGGACAAGCTGGATAAGCTGGTCTGGACAAGCTGGTCTGGACAAGCTGGTCTGGACAAGCTGGACAAGCTGGTCAGCCGCTTACTAGGCAAGCGCTCTGCCAATGAGCTACACCAAGACGTGTGGTATCGCTGTCAAATCTCTGTCGTCGTCTTATGCCGTCTGTATCCCTTACTCTTACTTACATCAATTTTTGACTTACATCAATTAGATATTGTTCGAAGTCCGGAAAATCATGATATCTTGTGAGAGGAAATAGCGGCACAACACCGGCCGAAACGAGGCCAAATCTGGAAAAGAAATGGGTTGCTGTCGACGATAAATCTCGCCTTTATCGTCTACAGCAACTCACTAAGACTAAGGAGAAGTAGAGTAATCTTAAATTGAATAGTAAAATAAAGAATAAGCTCTTTTAATAAGCAAAAATACTCACAAAAAAAAGCCGATCGGCAACATGACAAATCGAGAGGATCTTCTCTTCGTTTTACCTCAAAGATTTCAGAAATCACTTCTAAAATATGCAAATTTAAATAGAAATATGAAAAAGGCTTTGATTTGAAAGCTATTGGGTTGGTCAATTGAAAACTGCGGGACTTTGAAGCTCATTACTCATGCTCCGGAATAAATAGTAATCAAAAGGTTCGGACTGTATGGGGAATGCGCCAAAAGTTTCCAAAAGCTCCCAAACAAGGCTATTTATTTTAGAGCGAGTCAGTTTTGCAAAATGAGGGCGCGCGTTGTCGTGGATGAGAACGATCTTTGACTTGGAGGGCTTATTCTTAGAGAGAAATGAGATGCATCGCTGTTGGGTTGGTGAATTGAAAACTGCGGGACTTTGAACTAAAATTTATTGAACATAAAACCATCAATTCATTCCAAATAATTTCCATTATTATTGACGACTTCTGCGCATTTTACAGGCAATTTGCGGATTCCTCTTTCGTGGTAGGATTTTGGTTTGTGTTTGAGACAAGTGTGAGACTCAAAAATGGAGGACTGGAGACTCAAAAATGGAGGAATGTCCCAGTTTGAGCACTTTCTTCAAAAGAAACCCATTTTGGTGTCAATAGAAAAGTTGTAGAGAATCAAAAATTAGGCTTATAGCCAAATTTCCAAAAAGATACACTTAGTACTTTCGCTTAAAATGCAAGTTTTGTGAAAATTCGTAAATTTGGCATTTCTTGAAAACCAGTGTTTTGAATCGTTCTGAAAATTTGGATATAAGCTTGATTTTTGATTCTCTACAACTTTTCCATTGACACCAAAATGGGTTTCTTTTGAAAAAAGTGCTCAACCTGTCACATATGACCATAGCCGGCAGTTTTCAATTCACCAACCTAATATTTTTACTATTTTAACGATCATTTGATGCAAAATGAAATTACGCATCGAATGACACCAAAAACAACTTAAAATATAATATTCATGCAAAATGAAATATTGGTCAAAATACGGCTGAAAAAATGCCCGTACAGTAAGACAGACAGAAAGACAGACACAAAGACAGACAAATACCGTAACCCCCCCCCCCCCTTCCCCTCCTTTTCCGCCATTTCATTTGTGAAAATTCGTAAATTTGGCATTTCTTGAAAACCAGTGTTTTGAATCGTTCTGAAAATTTGGATATAAGCTTGATTTTTGATTCTCTACAACTTTTCCATTGACACCAAAATGGGTTTCTTTTGAAGAAAGTGCTCAAACTGTCACATACCGTATTTCCTCTAATAAACGCCCCCCCCCCCTTGACCAACTTTGGACGCTTCGTTCTCAGCTCCATTTGGAGATATTTTTATGTTTAATATATCAAAAGATAGAAGACATTAAGGGCTATCTTTTGATATATTAAACATAAAAATATCTCAAAATGGGGCTGAGAACGAAGCGTCCAAAGTTGGTCAGGGGGGGGGGCGTTTATTAGAGGAAATACGGTATGACAATTGTCCGCAGTTTTCAATTCACCAACCCAATAGAAATATGAAATATGAAAAAGGCTTAGATTTAAAAGCTAGTTTATCTTTGATTTCTTTTATTTCTTTTATTTTATTTGCTTTATTGCTTATTTTATTGGCTTATTTGATTTTTTCTTTTATCTTTTATGAGATACAGTTGGCTAGTTTTACAATATTTTAAAGCTAAAAAAGGGGTAGGCTAATTTCCGCAATTTTTTTTGCGCAACTCGCCATAACTCTCTTCTAAGTGAACCAATCTTTATGATCTTTGTGTCATTTTCTAGATCTCATTGAGATCTATAAAATGACACAAAAATCATAAAGATTGGCTGACTTAGAAAAAAAGTTATGACGAGTTGCGCAAAAGATCTAGTTGCGCAAATGATCCAGTTGTAAATTTGGCGCAAAGTAGCCTACGCCCTAAAACGCCTACGCCCTATAAAAAGCTATTCAGGCTATCGATTTCTTATTGTAAATGTAAAGTTTTAAAAGAAAAAAACTAAAAGACAAGAATGAATTTTTAAAAAAACGCAAAAGATGAAGATTTGGTCAAAATTCTCTCAAAAAGATGCAAAAAGATAGAACTTTTGAATATGAAAAAGAAAGCTTTCTTTTCAAAAAACCCAATCGAGGTCATTAAGTAATCACTTTCCTTTTTCTTTTTTATCTTTTCTGATAAAAAAAACTTTTTATCACCTGCAACACTTTTTCTTTATTAAGGAAAAGGAAAAGGGAAAAGTTTTGTGATAAACTCAAAGATTTTCCTTTCGTTCTTTCTTTCTTCTCTTTCTTTCTTCTCTTTCTTTCTTCCTCTCTTCTTTCTTCCTCTCTTTCTTTCTTCCTCTCTTCTTTCTTTCTTTTAACAATAATTGAGGCGATAGACATAGAAAAATTGTGATATCTTTTCTTTCAATAAAGTTCATATCTTTCAATCAATTAAATCCGTCTTCTACTTGGTAGATTTAATAAAAGAATAAGAATATCTCCGAAATCTCCGATATTCTCCAATAAGAATCTCTCCAATCGATTCACCGACCCCGAAAACCCCTGGATACAAATTTACAGCTAAATATCTTTTTTTGATATCATTTACAAGCAAAAGAATTACAAAGCAACAGAATCTTTAAATGAAGTGTTCTTTGTGCAATCGCGTAGCCGCTAGCAATCTGGCACACTATTTATACATATAAAGACCGCATTTTCATCGTTTCAAAACGGAAAAATCAGCTCTTTCGTGTATAGAGAGTGTTTGAGACAATGAAAATTAAAATCAATAACATTCAGCAAATCAATCAACAGAAAATCGGTTTCTTATATGTATAGCTGGTGTGCCAGATGGTGTGCGATCGTGTCTGTGCACATTAAAAAGGAAAAACAAAACTTTTGCCAAGATAGGAATCGAACTCGAGCAAAAGTGTCTGGCTATGGTTTGGTATGCAAGCCTCTTATCCACTACACCACCAAGCCACGTTTGCCGTCTCTTAAAGAAACCTTATAAATGCTTCAAATAAAAATCATCCAGCTTCAAATTTAGTCTAATCTGTACTCAAAGATTGGCTAAAAACGCCTATTTTTGATACTAAATCAATTTTCAAACAAAATACAGTAAGAAAAAAGGTATTATTATAGAAAGAAAGAAAATTAGAATGTTTAAATGAGCTAGCTTAAGACTAAGCTAGATTAAGCTAGCTCATTTAAACATTCTAATTGAGCTAGCTTAAGATTAAGCTAGCTCAATTAAGCTAGATCCAGCTAACAAAACGGGTTACTGACACTGGCAAAATGAAGAAGAATCTTGGGAAAAAGGAAAAATAGAAAAGAAAAGCACAAAAGAAAAGCTTCACTGTTGTTAAAAGCGAAAACATTTTGAGTGAAAAAAGAAAAGGGGAAATGGATTTATGACCTCTTAAAATGGAGAAAAACGAAAAAAGAAAAAAGAAAAGAAAAGAAGAAAAAGAAAATTTTAGAGAGATTCGATCCGATTTTGAGGGGAAACTTTTGCAGCAAAAGGGGTGTCGAATTGGCGCTGGATTTCTATTAGAGTTGTTGGAGAAGCAAAGCTTTTAAAGAAGTGAAAAAGAATCAAAAGAAATAGAAAATCAAAAGAAATAGAAAATCAAAAGAAATTGAACTCTTAGAATTCAAATTTATCATATTTTTTGAAAAAAAATGTCCTTACTTCTTTTCTTTAGCACTTTTTGCAGATGTTGACTGCAATTCCTGTACTTTGAACTTCTTGCATTTATTGGGAGGGTGCTTGCGTCGTTTTCGCCATCGCGTAGTCGTTTTCTCCCTTTTGGAAATTCCCTCGTCAAATTTTTCCAAAATCGTCTCCTTGTTGCTCGAAACGATTGAATTGTTCGGTAGCCACAGTGATCCGACACGATCCAACAGTGATCTGCCATTCTGGAGCTTCATCGTCAAGGTCAATGCGCGAGTGCGATCGCGCGATTGCTACGTGTTTCTCATCAGCTCGTCTCAAAAGCGATTAAGCAATACAAGGAGCTTGGTAACGATGGAGATCGTTCAGGAAGAGGCAGAAAAAGAACAGTCAACACCTCCAGAAATCGCAAAGTGATTCAGAAGCGCGTGGCCCAGAATCCACAGGTCTCAATGAGAAAGATCCCTCGACAGATGGGGATCGCTCGCGAATCGGTTCGACTTATGGCCAAAAATGAGCTCAATCTTCACCCTTACAAGCTCAAGCAAGGGCAACAACTCGACGACGAAAAAAAGCGAGTTCGACTCGAAAGATGTCGAGGGCTTCTCAAGCGGGCCGCAACTCCACACTGGGAGCGAATCCTGTTTTCTGACGAGAAGCTCTTCTCGGTGGAGCAAAGCTACCACCACCAAAACGATCGGATTTGGTCAACGTCCTCTCCAGGCAGCTCTGCGATTGTTTAACACCGACAAAATCCCAAATCCGTCATGGTATGGGCCGGAATCTGCGCAACCGGCAAAACTCCTCTCATTTTCATCGATTCTGGGGTAAAAATCAATAAGGATGTGTACCAAAAAAAGATTCTTGAGGATGTTTTGCTTCCATGGGCTCAACAGCATTTTGGTAACGGATTTTGGACCTTCCGACAAGACTCCCCTCCTTCTCATCGAGCCAAATCCACACAGGACTGGTGTAGGACAAACTTTCCGGATTTCATCTCGGCCCAGGAATGGCCTCCGTATTCGTGGGATCTCAACCCGTTGGACTACAGTGTTTGGTCAATTTTGGAGGCAAGGGCTTGTGCAAAACCCCATAGAAGTTTGGAGGCTCTTAAGCGATCGTTGACCAGGGAATGGGATCGAATCACTCCGGCCGAGCTGCGGCCCATCGCCGAAAACTTCATCAAGCGTTTGAGGCTCTGCATCAGAGCCCAAGGTGGCCACTTTGAAGAAAAAGTCGATTTTATGCTCTCTTTATATCATGTTTTTCATAAAAAATTGTTTCTGTTACAAAATGTTTTTGGATTTTTCAAAAATAGGCTAAATGAATTTCAACGCCGCAACGTTATTTCTGGTCACCCTGTATGTGAATAAAACAGGGAGAAGAATCTCTTGCTTCAATTACTCAACCCTGTCTTTAACACGTTGACGACAATGGCGTTTTTGCACAAACAATCGCCTGGGACAACGTTGTTTTTTAAGGACAACTCTCTAAATAATTCCAGATCGTAAGGGCTGGTGACTATAAATCACCACGGATGTCCTATCAGTATTCAACTTTTCAAAGTTCAAACAAACTGTTGTAGCTACCCTGGTATTAAAGCTGGTACAAAAGTTGGGGCCAAAATAATAGTCAAAATCGTTTTCCTCGCCCCCAAAAACCCCCATAAATCAGTTTCGCACGCGTCAGACTCCTCTAATTTGTCGAAGTGCCATCCGTTCCAGTCCCAGGCTCACTTTATATGACGCGTGCGAAATTCTACATTTTTCTCTCGAAGTAGTAACAGTTTGGCAAGTTAGAGGCGTCTGACATGCTTGAATCTCATCCTAGGGGCCTCGAGGAAAAGATTTTGACCATTATTTTTGCACCAACTTTAGCAGGGCCTATAACTCGCGTACTAGAAGTCAGTGGCGAAAACGGAATTCGGATTCTGAATCCTCTCGAAGAGACGCTTCAAATAAGCTATAGCTCGTAGCAAAAGGCCACAGACCCAAGCTTTTGAATTTGTCGAGCTTTTGGGCAAATTGACTGCACAGAAGAAGAGGTGGTCAAAAAATGGAAGGGTGCCTTTGGATCAAGTTTTGGCTCCGCTCAAAGTGTGTTAACCGTTTGATGTTTGGCCAATAGATATATCAATATAACTTTTTTTAAATATAGCTATTTCAGAGCATCTTTACTTTTCTTTTCTTTTCTGGGCGGTTATTTTCCACCATAAAACTGGAGGACAGCATCAGGTGACAATGTCGTCAACGTGTGAAGAGTAAATTCCACTTTTAAAGTGCTTATTTAGCAGTGGCAATTGTTTTTGTGTGAATCGAGATAACTGAAATTGCTCTCCCCTTTCTTTCTTTTGGTTTTCGGAGAAAGATGCATGTGAAAATGCTAAATTAACTGTAAATTTTAACATCATCAACAACACTCACCTTTGGCACAAAACACATAAGAAACGTCTCATTGAACTGAATGATGTTCAAGTAAACGATCATCACATTCCACCCGAAAAAGACATTGACGAGTATCGAGAGAATGTAGTAGCCAATGAGATTTGTAATATTCACGAATGAATTCGTTAGCATCTAAATGGAAATCATAACTAAAACAATCGACATTTCATCTATTGGGTTGATGGTCGACCTTTCATCTATTGAAAAGTCCTTTCCGATTTTTTGGGAGAGTACCTTAAATTCGTCGAATTTAGACGTCAAATTTGTCCAACTTTATAGCTCATCCTAACGCTGAATTCAAGACGGATCGATTGGTATCGATTTTAAACTTTTAATAATCAACTACCCTACTTGCTTATTTAATATCCATCATCAGCAAACATAAATATGCACAGAAAAATCAATTTTGGTACTGTCACCTGACATCAGGTGACAATGTCAGGTGACAATGTCCCAGGCGAACGAATATGTGTCAGACAGCATCAGGTGAGAATGTCCCAGGCGAACGAATATGTGTCGGACAGCATCAGGTGACAATGTCCCAGGCAAACGAATATGTGTCAGACAGCATCAGGTGACAATGTCCCAAGCGAACGAATATGTGTCAGACAGCATCAGGTGACAATGTCCCAGGCGAACGAATATGTGTCAGACAGCATCAGGTGAGAATGTCCCAGGCGAACGAATATGTTTCAGACAGCATCAGGTGACAATGTTCCAGGCGAACGAATATGTGTCGGACAGCATCAGGTGACAATGTCCCAGGCGAACGAATATGTGTCGGACAGCATCAGGTGATGCATCAGGTGAGAATGTCGTCAACGTGTTAAACTACAAAGATTTTGCGTTTGATTTAGACTGGGAAAACTTTACAGTTGCACTTATGACTTATGA
The DNA here is from genome assembly GCA_958450365.1 of Mesorhabditis belari. Classification (NCBI taxonomy): domain Eukaryota; kingdom Metazoa; phylum Nematoda; class Chromadorea; order Rhabditida; family Rhabditidae; genus Mesorhabditis; species Mesorhabditis belari. Next base: position 122,207 of record CAUEEP010000921.1, read on the forward strand.
TTTTGCATTAGGAAATTCTTGATGATCATTCTTGATCTTGATGATCTTGATGATTCAATACCAGGCAAATCAGGTAAAACCAAACCAGCAAATCAAGCCATCAGATTCAAGCGAGAAAGCTTAAGCTTTGATTTTTTCTTTCAAGTTAACCAAGTAAGTTTTGTCCTAGGTACCGTATGCTTAAGTATACAAATTACAGTAACATTATAACAATTCATCGGGGAGACAAACTCCTGTATCTTATAGTCAAAAACTTAACATATTGTGAAATTGTTATTCACCTCATGAAATCAGCCAATAAAACCCTTCCCTCTCACGCAATTCTGTCCGATGACAAATTTGAATTAGAAAAACGAATTTCTCCGGCCCCGTTTTTCTCCTTGGTTTTCAAATCAAAATAGATAAGAGAGTCCTTTATTGTGCCTTGTAGTGAAAAGGGGTCATTTCGAATTATCTTTCAGGGCAGAGCCATTCAACTTCTTCTAAATTTTACATTGGATAAAAATTCTAAAGAATTCTATTATTATGATGAATGACGCTCCTGCAAATGCTGCAGTGGTCCAAACGAATGACCAAAGAAACGAGAGCCAAACGAGTGGATATAATCCGTTTCGGGCAATCAGGTGACACCTTGAATTATAGCTTTTAGCTTTAAAGGAGTAGTCTGAATTAGTAGAAATGTAGAAGTATTAGGTTGGTAAAAAAGAAATGCGCGTTTTCGTTAAAAGTTTATTTTATTATAAAAACAAGATAACAATACATTACTCCAAAAGGTATTCGCCATCTGCATCAATGACTTGTCGCCAACGTTCACGCAGAGAATGGATGCCCTTCTTGAAGAACTCGACCGGCTGCGAATCGAAGAAGTTCGACAGCCAAATTTGGACCTCGTCGCGGTTCTTGAACTTTTTCTCGGCCAAGGAGTGGTGCATCGGAACAGATGGTAGTCGTTGATCGGAACAGATGGTAGTCGGAAGGCGCCAAGTCTGGGCTGCATGGCGGATGAGGCAGGACTTCCCAGCCCATTTCTTCAATTTTCTGCTGGGTGATTTTTGCGACATGCGGCCGAGCGTTGTCGTGGAGGAATTTTGTCGACGCCGTATCCACACCTTGACGTCGCAGCGCCTGGTTCACGCGGTCCAATTGGCCTTGGTAGAGGTTTGCCGTAACTGTTTGACCCGAATCCAGAACCTCAAAGTACACCAGACCTTTACTGTTCCACCAAACACAAAGCATCACCTTTTTTCCGTGGATGTCCGGTTTTGGAGTCGGTTTTGGAGCTTCACCGGGGTCCAACCACTGCCGCTTTCTTGCTGTGTTGTCGTATTGGATCCACTTCTCATTCAACGTAACAATGGAGTCGAAAAACCCACTGTTCTTGGCGCGGTGAGTGAGAATTCCGGCGATTGCGATGCGTGTCGCCTTGTTTGCGTCGGATAGCTGATGCGGTACCCATTTTCCGCATCTATTCGTCTTGCCCATGCCATGCAGATGGTTCTCAATGGTGACATGAATGCAGCCGAACTGTTCTGCCAGGTCGCGAGTGGTTTGGCGTGGATCCGACTCAATGGCTTCCTTCAATGCGTCGTTGTCGATGATTTGAGGTCGACTCCCGTGTTTTTGGTCTACCAAGCTTTCGTCGCCGTCTCGGAAGCGCTGGATCCATCGTTTACACTGACTTTCGGATAGAGCACCTTCGTCAAACACTCAACAAATAAAAATCAACAAACACGACGCTCATTTCTTTTTTACCAATCTAATAGAAAAGAGTAGAAATGCTCAAAAATTCAAACCCAATGTTCCTGGCAAGTTTACTAGGTGGTTTGTTTTTATTAAAGCAACATAAAGCAGAAGGTTCAGTTTAAGTAATTTCAATAAGTTCCAGAGGAAATCTCAATTTCAGCGACTTCTTCTCCCAATGTTTCACCCAAACCAACAAGCAAGAGACATCAATCGCTATGAAGAGATTATCCAAGAATCCAAAACAGTTCACTTTTAAAACCCTTCCATTATTCTGCAAATACTTAGTCCTTGATTGTGCGGATGTCGGAGAAACATTGAATTTTCTGAAAACTGATCGATATCTACGTAGACATGCTATGCAATACGGTCCATTCCGCGGAAAAATTGATCAAATTTTAGTCGTCTTCGATCCATTCATCGAGACTGAAGAAAGGAAATTTGGGTTGTTCCCCCATTTCGTCCTCGTTGTTCACCTTCATAAGAGAACTGTTGCAAAAATCTTGATTGCTGATCTAATTGTGAAAATTGGAAACGATACACTCCCAAATCCCAAACTTGGACAATATCTATGGAATTTAGTTAACAAGACGAGATATTGTAAAGTAGTTTCAATCGATCCTGGATTTTTCCATTTCCGTAACAATCCAGAAATGACCGATCAAGCGATTGCATTGAAATTGGAAGCTGAACAAGAATCCGAGGCTCAGCTGAGAAAAGTCTTTGACGGGAATCGGTTTTTACCGCGTTTACGTCAAACAGCCATTTTTCGATATCACGGGGCAGGGATGATGAGCAACAAGATTTTCTTTGATAACTTCGATCGTCCGGTTAACGATTGCTTTTTTATGGATCTGCAATGGGAAGATGAAGAGAATAAAGAAGCGCAAGATTATTTGGAAGTGCTATTCAACAGGCCAAACTATCAGCAATCCAAATTCTACGGATTCGATCGGAAACCGTTTACGGCTCAGCTATGGAAATCTTTCTCAAAGACAAACATGAGAATGTTGATGAGTGAGGGGTTGGGTTGGGATGATTTCAAGCAATCTATGAAAATCTTTCTAGAGCTAGGGATTCCGAGTAAAGATGATGATGCAGTGGTTGAGGTGCGATCAAGAGCAATCGGATTGTCCAATTCAACATTCCAATGGGAAAAAACCCCAGAAGAGGTTTTTGAGGAATTGATGGATTTGATCTACAACTTTCAAGGATTGGAAAAGATCCATGAATTGTCTATGGAAGCCAAGGGAATCATTGAATTCGATCAGAAATTCATTCAACGTAACAAGCAACGTTTTGAGGCACCATTTAAAGAAGAGGAAGTGACAGCAAAACATGAGGACAAAGCGATGTATATAAAGAGGATCAATCGAGAAAGAGAATGTGTGTTTATGGCGACGATCACAGAGAAAAGAGGAGAGAATTTTGGGTATTTGGATGTGAGATGTGTGATGAAGAATTTGCCCAGTTATCGTTTGTAATTTTTTGGTGTCAATAAGTAGTTGTAGTTGATATCTTTGTCCTAAATAAATGTATCCGAATGATGATGTATCAAAATCTAATAAATGATGTATCAAAATCTATTGGCACAAGAAATGCCTTGTGAAAATGCATTACAAAATATTAGGTGTGTGAAAAAGTAATCCATGTTTTTAACATTTATGCGGTATCCATTTGTCCAACTTTTTGATAAAATTCATGGCATTCAAGCGTTTCCTTACGGTTGACCCATCACAATTTAATGTAAGGCCTATTTCTGAAGAGGTTGAACGAGGGTTTTCGAGAAGACAGCGTCTTATTTGGTCATCCGAACAGGTCTCAGGGCAAAAAATCCGAACAGGCCACGTGGTTCATCTTCTAGGCTTTCATTACCACCTTTGAATCGTTGGAACCACAACCTAGCGGTATCATCAGTAACGGCGTATCAGTAACGGCGTCTTCGCCTGTGGAAGCCAGCTTTCTGTGGAAGCCAGCTTTCTGTGGAAGCCAGCTTTCTGTGGAAGCCAGCTTTCTGTGGAAGCCAGCTTTCTGTGGAAGCCAGCTTTCTGTGGAAGCCAGCTTTCTGTGGAAGCCAGCTTTCTGTGGAAGCCAGCTTTCTGTGGAAGCCAGCTTTCTGTGGAAGCCAGCTTTCTGTGGAAGCCAGCTTTCTGTGGAAGCCAGCTTTCTGTGGAAGCCAGCTTTCTGTGGAAGCCAGCTTTCTGTGGAAGCCAGCTTTCTGTGGAAGCCAGCTTTCTGTGGAAGCCAGCTTTCTGTGGAAGCCAGCTTTCTGTGGAAGCCAGCTTTCTGTGGAAGCCAGAGAGTGTGCGTTTGCATGAGCCCAGAGCACAATTGAACAGCTTAAAATTTAGAACATTTGCCATGACTCTTTCAAAAATGTTAGCCAAAAAAATGAAAAAAAATGGGCAATAATGAGCAAATGTTTTGTCTCAAAAAATCATTTGTTTCAGGCGTTGGTTTCTCGAAACATTCTCAAAACGTGAAGAGACAATTTACTCCTTTCTACTACCGTGAAGAGACAATTTATTCCTTTCTACTCGTGTCCAAACTCTCCCATTGTGAAATGTTGCCAAAGAAACTGCAAAAAAAATGGTGTTCAAATCGCTCGATTTGGAGGAACCGGAGAAACTCTTGAAAGTGAATAAAGAGATGCGAAAAGAGAGTCTGGAGAACGGGACGATGAGGAGAAAAGTTAGGGAATTCAATTTTTCCTTTACTTCAACAAATCGAGATTTTTGTCAAAAAGTAGATGACAACAAAGTTACTGTAAAGTTACTGTAAACTTGTCGAATTTCGAAGCTTTGAATTTACCGAAGAATGTCAGCTTTCATGTCAGCTTTCATGTCAGCTTTCATGTCAGCTTTCATTACTCCAAAGCCCGAATGTCAGCTGCCAAAGCTGCCATTACTCCAAAGGAAACTTTCAGAATTCCCCTAAATTTTCGGAATTCTTGAAAAATTACCGATCGGTGATGAATTTCCATTGGGATGTGGCAAAAAATAACGAAATTTATGAATATTTCGCTGAAAATGCGGTCTTTATATGTATAAATAGTGTGCCAGATTGCTAGCGATTACGCGGTCGTATAAAGAACACTTAGTCATTTAAAGAAATCTACTTTTGATAAATCCCGATGATCATTTCTTTTTCGAGATTTTCAACAAATTCACAAGAGATATTGTCTGCCAGAATCTCTGGGGTTTTGAGATTTTGCGGAGATCCGTGCGAATCTTCCTCCAAAACGGAAACTCTTTGACAAAAGCGGTGATTCCGGCTTCAGGGATTCATTCGATAAATTGGTTGATGAAGGTGGTACCCGAAGAAAATTTTGAGCGATTGGCTGAGATGTTTTTTCGAGATTTCCTTGGAATCAAAGCTTTTAAAGCTTGATTGATTTTATCATAGGGATACGGCTTGACGAGAATTAAGTGATTGGGGAAAAAGTCAAGTAGCAAGATCAATCAGGGTTCGATTGAAGCCTGGGTTTTAGGAAAGCCTCGATCTGAACTCGGCCTGCATAAATAATTAATTAAATAATAGTCAAGCCGTATGTCTAGGCTAAAAATCAAGCTCAGGGTTGGACCAAGGGGAAAAAAAGGAAAAAAGCGAGGAGTGGATTCGAACCAGGGAGGCTCGCTCAGCAGGCAGGAGTCGGACCCACTACCACTGCGCCAAGACGTCACTGAGCATCTCGACCAATTTAGCCGTTAAATCCCGAGCAAGTGGGTTTGATGGCGTCAAAGTTGATGATTTTTGAAAGGCTTTCTTCGGGATTTAACGGCTAAATTGGCCCAGACGCATAGTGACATCTTGGCGCAGTAGTAGTGGGTCCGATTCTCGCCTGGCTGCTGAGTGAGCCTGCCGGGTTCGAATCCACTCCTCGCTTTTTTTTCTTTTTTCTTTCTGGCTCACCATTTTTAGAAAATTTTAGAGAGATTCGATTTGACTTTGAGGGGAAACTTTTGCAGAATTGGCGTCGTGTCGAATTGGTGTCGAATTGGCGCTGGATTTCTGTTAGAGTTGATGGAGAATCAAAGCTTTTAAAGAAGTGAAAGGGAATCAAAAGAAATAGAAAATCAAAAGAAATTGAACTCTTAGAATTCAAATTTATCATATTCTTTGGAAAAAAATGTCCTTACTTCTTTTCTTTAGCACTTTTTGCAGATGTTAACTTCGTTTTTAACCTTTAAATTATTACTTTTGCCTTAAATTATATTTTGCACAATAGTACAGTCGCGTAGGCGTTAACTTTTTTATTTGGTGAAGATTTAAAGATAAGGAATTGGCATAGGGAAAGAATTGGCAAGAAAAACGTTTGAAGAGATTGAACTCTCGATCTTTCCTTACTCTCTGCTACTTTGCAAGCAATTGAGCAAAGCTCAATAACAAGATTTCGAATAGATTTTGATTGGATTTTGATTGGATTCCGATTAGGTTTCGAAAAATTATGATTAGACTCCGATTGGGCTCCGTTTAGATTCCGATTAGGTCCCGAATAGGTTTCGAATAGGTTCCGATTAGACTCCGATTGGATTCTGATTAGATTCCGATATAAATTCGATTGTTAGATGAAATCATAAATTTTAAAATCACCGTTTCACGCAAGTTTTTTCTCGCTTAAGAGTTGCAGAGTTGAACAGGAAAAGAAGAAAGAAGAGAGGAAGAAAGAAGAGAGGAAGAAAGAAGGGATGGTGATTGAAGTGGGGGTATTTGGATCCGAGAGAGGGGAACGGGGGGAGAGGTGGAGAGGTGGAGAGGTCAGAGAGAGGTACGATAGAAAGGACAGTCCCAGTCCTGGGTCCCCTGCAGGTCTTCACCCTCTCCGTGTTTTCGGGAGGTTCAAGAGAGACCCAGTGGTTCTCTTCCTCTTCTTCTTCCTCTCCTTCTTCCTCTCCTTCTTTCTCTCCTTTGTAAACGATAGAGAAACGCCTAGTCACGCATCCAGAAACCATCCAACTGCTCATCTTTCCCGCAAAACAATTGCAAATCGTTTTTATCGTTTTTATATCGTTTTTATCGTATTTGTATCGTTTTTCTTAAGTATTTAAATTCTAAAATTTTTAAGCTTTGTCTTTATCTTCTTTATTTTCTTCTTATCTTCTTTATCTAAACTTTTTTAAAGAATTGAACATCTCATCAACTAGAAATTGACTATTTTCAGAAGAAGTTGCATTCTTATACTCAAATTTGATAAACTTACCCTTTCTAGTGCACTGAAATCTTCCCTTTTTGCTTCTCTTTTTCAAAAATAAAGAATTCAGTGCACGTTTACGACTTTTTAGAGTACAAAGTACATCAAAAAGAGCACGTTCTTTTAAAATGAAGTGTACAAATCTGTAAACGTACTTCTTCTTGTAGCCTGTACTTCTTGAACATTGTACTTCTTCTTGTAGCCTGTACACTTCTGGTATCCTGTACATTTCTTGAAGCCTGTACACTTCTTGAAGCCTGTACTTCTTGTAGCCACTTCTTGAAGCCTGTACTTCTTGAAGCCTGTACACTTCTTGAAGCCTGTACACTTCTTGAAGCCTGTACACTTCTTGAAGCCTGTACACTTCTTGAAGCCTGTACTTCTTGAAGCCTGTACACTTCTTGAAGCCTGTATTCCTTGTAACCTGTACTTCTTCTTGAAGCCTGCCCACGCGCTGAATTTCTTTCTATTCTTCATTTCTCGTGAAATTAAGCGATTACTGAAGAAAATGAAAATGAATTCAGTGCCCCAGAAAGGGTGTGTTTATCAAACTTTCAGGCTCAAAGTACAGAACTGATTCTTCTTTTGGTAGTGTGCTCAAATCTGTAAACGCATCCCATCTAGCGCACTGAGTTCCCTTTTTTCACGAGAAAAGTGAAAGAATCAAATGCACTAGAAAGTTTGCGTTTTCAGGCGCTCAAAGTATTCCATAAGGTTCTCAATAAGGTTCTCAATTTTTCCCAAAAAAATTCAAATCCACAAAGTCGTACAATTTTCCCCCTCTTTCATCAAAATAAGTGAAAGAATTTAAGGTTGCGAAAGGTTGCGTTTTCAGGTGCTCAAAGTATTCCATAAGGTTCTCTATAAGGTCCTCAATAAGGTTCTCAATTTCCCAAAAAATTCAAATCCACAAAGTCGTACAATTCTCCCCCCGTCTCTTCATCAAAATATCCCCCTTTTCGCCAACACAAATAATTTTCAGGTGTTCAAATAGTGAAATTTTCCCCGAATTTCCCCGAAAATCAGACTTCAGGCTTTTCCTTGTTTGAAAAATAACGAAAATCTCTCGTCTGCTTTTTCTGTTTCATTTATTACTGTTTTTTTTTCTTGGCAATTTCACTGTTTGCCAATTTGAGCAACATCTCTGAACTTCTGATCGTAATATTGCCATTTTTTACGTCTCAAATTCATCACTCATTTACTTATGATTGCCTTGAATTGTACTTTGTGCTTAAATCTATAAACGTAGCTTTTATAGCGCACTAGATTTGTTGTATTTTGAGATTTTCTGAAGTCATAAGTCTATTATTGTAAGCAAAGCTTGAATTATGGCTGTAAGCTTGTTGGCTTGAAGCTTGAAGCTTGAAAAAGCTTGATGGCTGTAAATCAAGATCAACGAGGGTTTGATTGAAGGCTGGGCTTGAACAGGCCCAGCATCGACCTAAACTTGGCCTGCATAAATTGGATTTGATCCAATCCTGCGCTTGATTGATTCTATTGTAGGGATACGGCTTGACGAGAATTAAGTGATTAGGAAAAGGTAAAAGTTTCAAGATCAAACAGGGTTCGATTGAAGTCTGGGCTTTAGGACAGGTCCAGCATCGACCTGAACTCGACTTACATCAATAATTCTCGTCAAGCCGTCTAGGCTAAAATCAATCAAGAAGGAAAGGAAAAAGTAAAATTGAAAGGCGAGGAGCGGACCCGAACTAGGGAGGCTCGCTCAAGGCTAGAATCTAGCCCACTACCACTGAGCCAGGACCTCACTGGCCGTCCCTTTTTTTTTAGCCGTTAAATCCCGAGCAAGTGGATTTGATGGCCTCAAAGTTGATCATTTTTGAAAGGTCTTTCAAATTTCTGGCTCACCATTTGCGTCGTTTCTAATGCTCATTTACGTTTCCTCAAAACCTGCCTTGTAGCCTAGTGGTTAGTGTGGGCATTCTGTGCATTTTACTCGCTGGTTCGATCCCGTTCACGGAGAAACCTTTCTGTTATTTTGTAAAATGATTAAAAACAATTTTCAAGACCAATTTTCATTTCGTTTGCAATAGCTAAAAGTATATTTGCTTAAAGAAATCGTAGAAATTGTATTAAATAATAAAATGAGTATTTAAAAAGGATCAAATCAAATTATTTTATGATTTCTATAGGGAAATTTAGTTTTTCGCGTTTTAACATTAAATAAAACTTTTTGAAATATTTGAAAATGATTATTTCAAAGCTAATTAGATTGTATGAGAGTTTATTTTAAAGAAAAATCATTCCTCTTTCTAATTGGTATTAAAAGCATGTGTTTAAAGTTACTCGAAAAAATTTTAAACATTAAATTTTGGAAAACCATTGTGATGACGGGTTTTTATTAAAAATCCCTATTTTTCTCTTTATTTTGTAGCATTTTAAAAGTCTTTTGGGGTTTTTTAGAAACTCAAATCTCTATAATATTTTATAATAAAAGAAATCCGTTTTGTAGCTTTTTTCAATCTTGATCTAAGCGGGCTTTCATTCAAACTTTTTACACATTTTGTAATTACGAAAGTCTAACAGTGAGAAATTCTGTATGATTTTTGAAAGAGAAATCCCCGTTTTCTTTCTCTTTCTCTTTCTCTCTTTCTCTGTCTCTTTATCTTTCTCTTTCTCTGTCTCTCGTTCTCTTTTTCTTGCTCTTTCCCTTCCTCTTTCTCTCTCTCTCTTTCTCTTTCTCTTTCCCTCTCCCTTCCCTTTTTCTTCCAAGGTCCATCTTCTCACTAACACACGAATAAACAAACACAAACAAATTAGGAAAAGAGGAGACAGTTAGGGAAAAAAGATTTGTGAAGACATAAACCCCATGCACCATCAAATCTCACATCAATCTCCAAGCTTGATTTTGAAATCTAGAATTCTTAAAAAATACAGAATCACACAATCACGATCATTTTCAGATAGCAAAAATAACTATAAATCTAGAATCTTCTTATAAAATACATATAAGAATATATAAGAATAAGAATAAGAGTCTTCTTATAAAAGCTTATAATTATAGAAAGTTTATGTTTTTATGAAATCATTTTTTTTCTAAGCGCCCATGATTTCTAAAAATACATTTTGATATCAAAAAATAGCCCTGAATTTCAGCTTTCATTTGATACTTTACGCGAATACTGTAGCTTAAACGGGTGGCGAGAAAAATGGGTTTAAAGTTAGACTACGCGATGCTCCGACTGTCATTATAAACGGGTGGTGAGAAAAGTATCAAAAATAGCCCTGAATCTCAGCTTTCATTTGATACTTAAGCGAACACTGTAGCATAAACAGATGAGGAGAAAAATGGGTTTAATGTTAGACTACACTATAGCGCTACTATTAGAGGTATTACGGTAGAAATATTACGCTAGTTAGCAGCATTATTTGATAGATATTTTTTTGAAGAATTCATCCTTTCAGTTTCAGCTTATAATTTCAATCCCTTAAAACCAAAAACTTGAATGCGGTACAGTAAAACCATCAAAGTCTAAAGCAATTAGAAAAATTGATTGACAAGACAAGATTGCTCGTTTTTTGTCTTTTTTAGATAGCATTTTGCGATAAGTCTCGATGTAAATCACCTCATTTTCTCAATCACAAAACATCTTTTTCCTTTTCTTTTTCTTTACTTCAAAGTCACCGCCTCTCCCGCTGTGCTTAAAAAAGAAACACTTGAACTGTGACATCAAAATAGGCCTCAAATTGGATTGCACTTTGGAAGGTTATTGTACAAAGGTTACTGTAAAGAGATTGTTGTACAGAATTACTGTACAGAGATTGTTGTACAAAGGTTACTGTATAAAGCTTACTGTATAAAGATTACTGTACAGAGATGTACTGTACAAAGCTTATGGTACAAAGATTACTGTACAGAATTACTGTACAAAGCATACGGTACAAAGCATACTGTACAAAGCATACTGTACAAAGCATACTGTACAAAGCATACTGTACAAAGCATACTGTACAAAGCTTACTGTACAAAGCATACTGTACAAAGCTTACTGTACAAAGCTTACTGTACAAAGCATACTGTACAGAGATTACTGTACAAAGCTGTACAAAATTACTGTACAAAGTTAGTAAAAACAATCTTTGCGCTTTGTGCTCTCACAAACGCATTCCCTCTAGTGCACTTGCTCAAAAAAATTTGTAAACACACCATTTCTGGTGCACTTAATCCCCCATTTTCCTATCCTACAAGGAAAACGCTTTTGAACACTTTTTGGAAAAACAGCGCCGCCGCGATATAGCTTCAAATTTGTGCCCCATCAACAGCATCCGAATGGCCTAGGGGATAGCTCTAAAACGCTCGCGTCTTGCGCCCTCTAATCCTGGTTCGATTCCCCTCACTGTCGATCTCTTTTTAAAGTTACAAAAACTAATTTTTCAGTTTTCAAAAATGTTTACAGACATTTTACAGTAACCTTTGTACAGTAATCTTAAGCTACATAAAGCTACATAAAGCCACATAAAGCTACATAAAGCACTGAAAATGGCCTTAATCGCAAAAAGTTTGACGGGGAAAATTTGATTAACAAGAAACAACAAGAAATCGTGTTGAGAAACAGAACTAGATCCTTTGAGCTTGCTCTTGTTTTTCTTGGTAGATTGCTGATGATTTACAGTGCATTGCTGCTGAATTACAGTACATTGCTGCTGAATTACAGTACATTGCTGCTGAATTACAGTACATTGCTGATGAATTACAGTACATTGCTGCTTGCTGCAGGGGCATGCTTTAGTCTTTAGGGATTACTGTATTTAGACTCTATATAGCTAGCTAACGATTACGGTAGCTAGCTATATAGCGACGTTATATAGCGGCGTTATATAGCGGCGTTATATAGCCGCTATTCAATCGTACGGTAGCTGAGGCAAGTGCTCAAGTGACTACGGTAACTAGAGTACGTTTTAGAGCTATTCAATTGACTACGGTAATACGGCAACTATCCAATTGACTACAGTAGCTCAGTGCGGTAACTACGGTACTTTCCAATTGACTACAGTAGCTAGTGATTACGGTAATAAGTAGCTACATTTCCCTTCAAACCCCAACACAGGAAATTTCCCCCATTTTTGGCTATTATGCAAAAAGGAAAACCCCCGTGGAGCTGGACCCAATTTTCGACAATTTATCTCTTCTCTTTTAACTTTACCGACAAACCGCAAGATTGCCGACTGTGCAGTGCCCTTGTTGCGCATCCCCTTTTCCCCTCCTGCCGTCACCCAAAACTAATGAGGCTACACACCGAGAGGGTTCCAAGGAAACGAGTGCTTGTGACAAGGAGAATTTCCACATCATTGCATTCCTGAGTCTTGCCCAACTTTTCCTGTTAGCCGAAAACTTTTGGCACAAATCTTGCAAAGAGTTTTACTGATTCAGTTGCCATAACACTGCCATAACACATAACATAACGGCTACAATACCCTACAGCTAACGACTACAATATCCTACGGTTAAGCGCTACAATGTCCTACAGTTAACGGCTACAGTGCCCTACAGTTAACGGCTACAGTACCCTACAGTTAACGGCTACAATACCCTACAGTTAACCGCTACGGTACCCTTCAGTTGACCGCTACAATACCCTACAGTTAACGGCTACGGTACCCTTCAGTTATCCGCTACAGTACCCGTACTACTGTAGCTGTAAAGACTTCCTTTAGAACACCACCACACAGAGTTTAGAACTTACCTAAGGTAACATCTATTCAGAAGCCAGGTTACGGTGGCTGGGCATGTATTTTTAAACCTCAAACTGTTTCGAGTGCCATTGAACATCTAAAGCTACCGTCTACCGTGCCCAAGCCTGTTACAGTAACCCGGATTTAAACTTAAAAGCATTAGAGCATTATTTCAGCATTTCAGCATTAGAGCATTTCTTTCCCTTTCCATTCATTTACTCTTCCTTTCCATTCATTTACTCTTCCTTTCCCCTACTCTTCCTTTCCATTCATTTACTCTTCCTTTCCCCTACTCTTCCTTTCCATTCATTTACTCTTCTTTTATCCATATGCTAAATGCTTAGGATGTCCATAAAATTGATGGGGACAATAAAAATGAGATATGAGACAAAAGTCAAAGTGCTTTCCCCGCAAAGTGCTTTCCCCGCAAAAATTCCTTTCTGTATTCAAACAATATTGTCATTAAGTATCGTTTTTCCTTTGATCTTCTAGAGAAAGACAACCGATAGACAGGAGACAGCCGATTTACGATCATAGCAATATTTATGAATATCGAGGTCATTTAGAGATTACAAAAGAGTACAGAAGAGTCTAAAAGAGTACAATAGAGTACAAAAGAGTACATAAGAGTCCAAAAGAGTCCAAAAGAGTAGAAAAGGGTACAAAAGAGTCCAAGAGTTCCAAGATCCAAGAGTCCAAAAGAGTCCAAAAGCGGTAAAATGGCCACCTGTAAAGCTAGAGTACTCGAAATCGGTAAGAAAAGAGTTTATAAAGATTTTAGTGACACTAAAACGCTAAAAAAGCTTCTAAAAGCTTCTTCTTTCGTCTAAAAGCTTCTGTCAAGTGGAATTTTGTATCAAAAAAATGGAAATATTTACATAGAAACTCGTAAAACTTATTGAAACTTGATTGGAAACTTTTTTTTCTTTAAAAAACTTCATTTTCCTTACCACTTTCCCATGAAAACCCTTGCAAAATCTTGTTTTTCCAATTTCTATTCAAGTTTAGAAACGATTTTTCGTTCAAGTAATGTGTTTTGCACTAATTTTCCCAGCCCTTGTCTCTCTTTTTTCGTGAATGAATGAATGAATTGAAAAGAAATCTGAAAAAATCAGAAAAAAATCTTAAAGAGAACGATTTTTCTTAAGGAAATCTAGAGTTTTACCGTTTTTAGGGTAATTCCTCGCCTTTTTTTCAGACAAAATGATAAGCTTACTGCATCCGAAAGCACTTTTCTTATGCACTTTTTCTTCTTTCTTTCTTTCTTCTTAAGTAAAGCTCTTTGAGGGATGGTATTGAGGTTTTGAATCGCACTTTTAAGCTCTTATAACTCTAGAAGGCTAACTTTAGAAGTTAGACGGCTAAGTTTAGAAGTTCGAAGTCAACTTCTAACTCTTGTAACTCTAGAAGTCAACTTCTAACTCTTGTAACTCTAGAAGTCAACTTCTAACTCTTGTAACTCTAGAAGTCAACTTCTAACTCTTGTAACTCTAGAAGTCAACTTCTAACTCTTGTAACTCTAGAAGTCAACTTCTAACTCTTGTAACTCTAGAAGTCAACTTCTAACTCTTCTAACTCTAGAATTCTAATTCTAGAAGTCAGAAGGCTAAGTTTAGAAGTTCGAAGTCAACTTCTAACTCTTGTAACTCTAGAGGTCAACTTCTGACTCTAGAAGTCTAACTCTAGAAGTTAGAAATCTAGCTTTTGAAGTTAGAAGTCAACATCTAGCTCTAGAAGTCTAACTTCACTCTGGAAGATCTCAGAGCTTTAGCAAGCCAAGTTATGAGTTTAATCCTTGTCTTAGTCTTTGTATCAATGTTAAGGATGTATTCTATTCATTCTATTCATTTTATATACCCAAATTCTCCCGGGTCAGATCAAGACAAGACCAGAACCAGACCAGAAATCAGCTCTAGCATCTGTCCTTGCAGCTTACTAGCTTTGCCCCAAAGTACTTAGGTCCATCAGACTCTATCCTGACCTAACTGATTATAGGAGCCTTTTGGGAAATCTTATCTCTTCTACAATCTCCTCTCTTCTCTCCTGCAGTACATAATCTTCAAAAACTTTATTTTTACCTTCTTCCGCTCTGCCTAACTTAACTCATAAATACCCAGAAAACTAGATTTTAAAAGTAAAGATTTGAAGTTAGCTTCTGAGCTAGCTTGGTTAGCTTCTGAGGTAGCTTGGTTAGCTTCTGAGCTAGCTTCTGAGACTTACAAGCTCTAGTATCCAGTATCTATTTTCTAAAAACCCCTCCTTTTCGGGCACGCGACTCCTCTCCTTTCTTTCTCCTTCCTCTCCAATCCGCCATTTGTCAACACTCCCCAATTTTCAATGATTCGAAAAACTGAATACGATTTGAAGAGAAAAAGCCTCTCTTTTTTGAAAGACTCTCGATTTCCCGCCTAAAATCTCTTGAATCTCTTGAAAATACCAATAAATGTTTCGACAACCTTTTTTTTCTTTATCTTCATTGTCAATCTAAGACTTTTTGAGAGAATCTTTTGGAAAAAAAGAGGCGAGGCGCGTGAAAAGTGTCAGAGAAAAGGATGATTTTAAGACACTTGGGTGGTCTTGAACTTTAAGAAAACAGAGTTTAGATGTCATCCAAGTAGAAAGAGGTGGATTAGCTCAAAATCTGATCTTTGCCTTGTCTCTGCTCTAAGATTTGAGTCTGTATTCTTTGAAATACTTGGATGACATCTAAACTCTGTACTTTCCTCTACTCTGAACTTTTTCTAAACACCTATCCCTCGAGAGGACGCTTTAAAGCGGTTCCCGGAACCTAACGTCGTCATAAGGACATAGTCATTAGGAATAGGAACCGTATTGGAACCGTATTCTAATCCCAATTATTGGAACCATATTGGGGATTAGAATCGAAGCTGGGAGTCGAATCGAAACTGGGAATCGAATCGAAGCTGGGAATCGAATCAAAGCTGGGATTCGAATCGAAGCTGGGATTAGAATCGAAGCTGGGATTAGAATCGAAGCCGAGAATCGAATCGAAGCCGAGAATCGAATCAAAGCTAGGATTCGATTCAGCATTGAGATCCGAATCGAAGCCGAGATTCGAACCCTCCACCTCTCGCTTACCGGCCAAACACTATCAATGAGCTACACCAACAAGTATCCAACACCAACAGTAATTGCTAGAAAAACAAAGATCTTATAGGTAAAAGCAGTTTGAGCGTGTGACTACAGTATCTGGGAATGAGTCAGTTCAAAAAAACCCAAGTCAAAGATCAGTTAAAAGCAAATTGTAAGCAAGTGCTTACAATCTGCATACGTACTGTTGAGCTGTTCAATTGCAATAGTGCAGAAAGATCCTCATTCTTTCATTGTCCGTGAATTTCAGAAAACCCCTTAGATTCCATGTTTTTCTCTCAAAAATCTTTCTCAAATCCCTTTCCATCAAGTCGGAAAGAACACCTGTCAAAACGCGCAAAAAAAACGTGAGCAATTTGGCATGAAACCTGCGGTAATTTGAAGGTTTTTGCTTGAAAAAAAGTGCTGAAAGAGTGCCGACAATAACCGTTTGATATTTGTCAAAAATTGACTCGTAAATTGGTTTCTATTTGACATTCGCTAAGGCTTAGCGCTTTTTTTAGTTTTATAATATGTATTTGAATGTTGAAGGAAAGCGCTTTCTTACAGAAACATCAAAAAATACAGTAATCCGATAGATTTTAGGAGATTTGAATTGCCATTGGCATTGAATCCTTTGCCATTGGCAATCCTACTTGAAGCTCAAATTTCTTGGTGCTGGATGGTCCAATTGAAATAGTTTTTCTACCAATCAATAGAGAAAGACTGGACGAATCTAATGATAATAAAAATATTTCAATTGGACAACTGAGCACCAAGAAATTTGAGCTTAAAGTTATGGCAATGGTCAAGGGGGTGGGGGGTGCGGTCCTTTGCTATTGCCATAACTTTAAGCTCAAATTTCTTGGTGTTGGATTGTCCAATTTCAATAGTTTTTCTACCAATCGATAGAGAAAGACTTCGCAAATCTAATGATATCAAAAACATTTCAATTGGACAATCCGATCCCAAGAAATTTGAGCTTAAAGTTGTGCTAATGAGAAAAGAACCAATGGGAGCGCGTATAAAAGCTCACCAAAATATGAGCAGCTCTGGGAAAATGGCCTTAAAACAGCTTTTGACTATGTTAATCATCTAAATCTCTACAGTGATCTGCAAAAATTCAGATCTTTTTAGATTCAGATCCCAAATAGATTCGTCAAAAATTGAAACTTTTCCCGAATTACATTCAAAAATTTTTCAGCTAACTGATTTTGGGAAAATTGGGAAATTGGCAACGATTGGGAAATTGGGAAATTGGCATATTCCTATATTCCCATATTCCCCCCTAAAATCTCTTTGTTCAAAAGCTACCGTAATCCAAAACGAATTCCCCAGAAATTATTCTTAGAAATTCTCAGAATGAGAATTTTCCCCTTCTTCTACTCAAGTAGTATTGAAGCCAAAAACGAGTTTCTCTTAGCTTAGGCTCTTAGCCCTTTTTTAAGCCAAAAATCAAATCCGATCCGATTACTTCGATGGCGTAAGGCTTGATTTTCTCGGAGGGGAAATTTTTCGAAAGCAGCAGATAGATCATAATTCCCTTTTTCCCTACCATAATCTCTTTATGGAAAAGACGATTCTTTAAGCGATACTTGAGGGGAATTTGATGCACAAACGGGCACAGTGGGAAGCCGTAGGGGTTGAACTGGGTAGTGAAAGGATTTTGATCACTTCAAAGTTCAATCGACACCAAATTTCAGTTGTTCCGAGTCTTTAAATCAAAATCTTCTTTACGAGTTATTATAGGTTTTTTTAAACTTCTCACTAGTTTATCACAATACCCAAGCTGAACCTGAATCTGTAACTATTTTTTGATAAATCCTTGCACAAGGAACAAGAGAGATAAGACTAAAAAAAAAGTCAGTGAAGACTGAAAAAGTAGAAGAAGATTCGAACCTAGCCTGCTCGACCGGGGATTGAGCCTTGTAGCGTAGAGATTAACCAATCGGCCACCAAGCAGCTTTTTCCTGCCCTTTAAATCTTTAAATTAAAATACATCGGGAATGGGGCTTTTAAGAGCTGGTTAATCTTTTGGGGGTCTTCATAAGGCGAAGTTAAGTCGCAGCAACAAGGTGCTCGGTAGCCGACTGGTTAATCTCTATGCTACCAGGCTCCACCCCCCGGCGGGCAAGCTGGGTTCGATCCCGGTACTCGGTTTTTCCTTTTCTTCTTTTCTTGATTTTTTTTTAATCTTATTCTTTCTCTTCTTTGCGATTGTAAAGATTTAGCAAAAACTTTACAGATTCAGGCCCAGCTTGGGTATGATGAAGCAATAAAGAAGAAGCTTACACTGACTTTGACTTCAAGAAATCAAAACCAGTGCAAGCCAATGCAAGCTTCAAGAAGTCAAAGCCAGTGCAAGCTTTTATTTAAGGTCCAACTCTACCCTCAGTTTTAGAAAATCTATGAAAATTCCAAAAATGTCTCAAGAACACTGTCGATTTCTCCTCAATTTGTCGCAATTTGATGGGTTTTTTGTTGTCGAGGTCTTTTCCCCTTTCGCTCAATTCGTTTCCTGTCCTCAAATCATGCAAATGAGGCGTTCTTCACTTTTTTTGGGAAAAAGAAGAAAATTCGATTTGATCGTTTTGGGGAAATGGGGGTTCGGGTAGGTCTCTTTGAGTTGTTTGAGGAACAGAGTAAGGCTAAGGCGGAGAGATGGATAGGGATACTCAACTAAGGCTATGAAAGAACACTACCGGAACCCCTGTCCTCCATTTCCCCCATCGATGACAGAACTGATACTGCTTTTTTCTCAAATCTCAAGGTCTTTCGAGACATTTTCTTCATTCAAAAGCAATGAAAATAGAGATTTTTTGAATAAAATTAACTTGAGACTGTTCTCGTTTTTTTTTTTGAAAGTTAGAACGTTAGACGTTAGAACGTTTAACGTTAGAACTCTAAAATTTCGCATATCTTCTTTTAAAACAAGAAGAATACTAGCAAAACCAAACAAAACAAAACAAAACAAAATAAGCAAATCTGACGCCAAATGACCTTTTAAAACCAACTCCATCTTATAAAATCGATAGATTTTCAATTTGTTTTCAGTTTTTTTCCCTTGAGGCTTTAAAGCGAGATATCTGAGTTGTAAGTTATCTATCTATCTGTCTATCTATCTATCTATCTATCTATCTATCTAGACTTGAGTTCATTTTCCGCAGCAGACCCAACTGACGTGGTGCAAAACTATCGACTACGGATCCAAGGCATCCTAGTTCGATCCCCCGTCAATCTCCGCTTTGTGTGTGCTTTGGATTGAAGAGGGGAACGAACTAGGATGCTTTGGATCCCTAGTCGACAGCTTTAGCGATGCGCCACGTCGCTAGTTGGCTCCGTGGCAAAAAATGAACTCCAGTAAGGAGGCTTATTGTAAACCAGATAACTCGCAGGCCTTTAAAAGGCGAAGTTAATCCGTTGGGGGTCTTCATAAGGCAAAGTTAAGTGACGGGGTCAAGGTGCTCGGTGGCCGAGTGGTTAAGCTCTACGCTACTAGGGGAGACCCGCCCGTGGGCAAGCTTGGTTCGATCCCCGGGACTCGATCTTCTTCCGCTTTTTCAGTTTTCATTGACTTTTTTGTCTTATGATTCTTTCTTCTTCCTTGTGATCGTAAATCCGATAGACTTTTGACAAAAATATAACTTTTAAGGATTAAGTTTAGATCTAGACTTACAATTAGTATTAAGCGCTTTTCGATTAGTTTAGATTTAAAAGTAAAGATTAGTTTAGAACTTCTTTCCAGATCTCATTGTAGAACGAATAAAGATGTCTGAAACTTTGCTAAAGCTAAAACTAGAGCTAAGGCTAAGACTACAGCTAAAACTAGAGCTAAGGCTAAGACTACAGCTAAAACTAGAGCTAAGGCTAAGACTACAGCTAAAACTAGAGCTAAGGCTAAGACTACAGCTAAAACTAGGCAAGGCAAGACTACAGCTAAAACTAGAGCTAAGGCTAAGACTACAGCTAAAACTAGAGCTAAGGCTAAGACTACAGCTAAAACTAGAGCTAAGGCTAAGACTACAGCTAAAACTAAAGCTAAAACTAGAGCTAAGGCTAAGACTGTAGTCTTAGCCTAAAGCTAAAACTAAAGCTAAAACTAGAGCTAAGGCTAAGACTGTAGTCTTAGCCTAAAGCTAAAACTAAAGCTAAAACTCCAACGTTTCATATGATAAAGTTTTAAAATAGAAACTTTATCATATAACAAGGCGAAGTTAATCTTTTGGGGGTCTTCATAAGGCGTGAAGTGCGGTCGCTAGGGCTTGTCAAATAGGGCTTTTATGAGCCGCTTAATCTTCTGGGGGTCTTCATAAGGCGAAGTTGAGTCACGGCGACAAGGTAAAATAGAAACTTTATCATATAACCTTCAAAATAGTTTAGTATTTTTTTAAGGTACTCGAAAATTAGTAGAAACACAGTAGAAAGTCGAAACACAAGGGAAACAGGTGTCCCTCAAGCACTTCTTTACTTGAGTTCACTCTTTCCATCATTGGGTGTGAAGTGTGGTCGCAATTGTCAACTAGGACTTCTTTTTCCGCACTTGATTGATGCTTCCTCCAACCAACCAATTCACCGAAATGAGAATTTATTGAAACTCCATCTCAATGGGGCATAGATTACCGATTGGGGGGAATTTTCTGCAGAGATTTTTCCGGAATTGGGTGGTCCAATGAATTTCTAGGAAACTCGAAAGAGTTTTTAGAAAATCTATTGCTTAAATTTGTATATTTTACGATTTTTGTTGATGTTATTAACAAAAAAAGGTTAAAATTAGACAAAATTGTACTCTGTTTCAAAATCTGCATTTAGTTTTTGTTAAATGGGACTTAAAAGCAATAAATTTGGCTTGGCTATCTCTTTGTAAGACTTTCTCGGTTGCCTGAAAAATATGTGCCGAGAGGTGTGCCGAGAGGTACAAAGTTGCTTTGGTCCGAGTTCGAGGCCCGAGTTCGAGGCCCTAGTTCGATGCCCGAGTTCGACTCCTTCGTTGACAACATTCCCTTTGTCACTTGCCGGAGCAATATGTGCCTGTGGTTGAGAGATAGTGCTCTCGGTTACAAAGTTGGTCCGAGTTCGAGACCCCAGTTCCAGGCCCCAGTTCGAGGCCCCAGTTCGAGGCCCGTGTTCGATTCCCTTGTTGACAACGTTCCCTTTGTAACGCTTCCTCGCTTGCCGGGAGAATATGTGCCTGCTCTGGTCCTATTTCGAGGCCCCAGTTCGACGGGGCCAGCAAAATGACCAGTTCTAGTTCGAGTTCGAGTCCTTTGTAACGCTTCCTCGCTTGCCGGGAGAATATCTACCTGTAGCCGTAGGTAGTGCTCTCGGTAGTGCTCTCGGTTACAAAGCTGCTCTCGGTCTTTGGTCTGAGTTCGACTCCGCGGACAACTTTAACCTTTTTATGAGTTTTTTAACTTCATATAAGCAAGTTTTCGGCTATTTTGGTCTCATTTTGATCGGTTATCTGGGTTTAAGACGTTTGTAAAAGCTCAATCGTTTACGCAATCGGGGCACAATCGCTCGACACTTGAACCCGTCTGAGTTGGAGCCGGTCTGTTACGCCTCGAATTCACGCGAAGGATATTCTCTTACCCATTTGCGCAATCAGCATCAATTTCAGTTTTAAAAGAGCTAATTTAGGTATTTGAATTTTGCGGAATTCGGCTTTTGGTTTTAGTTTTTTCGGAAAGCGCGTGTTAAAAATTTGTTCTCATTTTTTCTGGCTGCTTTTCTTGATGAGCTCTTCAATTCCTAAGCCATAGAAGTCAAGAAAAGAGCCTAGAGTTAAAGCTAGTTCAAAAACTGTCTTTTCTTTGGACTTTTTCAACTAAAATGATTTTAAATCTGTTGGTTTTAGTCATTAGATTAAGTCAAAAATCAATTTTAAATCAAAAATTCATTTCCTTTTACCAAAAAAGCTTTTTAAAAGGCTAAAAAAAGCTTTAAGCAAAGTGACAAGTGAAATTTATTTCTGAGAAAGGGAAATGAATTTGAATTTTCATGATTTTCAAGTTGCAAATGGATTGAGTGAGGAAAAAGTGAGGAAATCTTGACTCAATCTCGATCTTGATCTCATTTCAACCATTTCCCTCTCATTTAATCTCACTTTCTTTCTGAAAATTGATCCAAAAAGCTCGAATTTGAACTTTAAACCAATTTTTAACCTTTTCAACCATCTTTTCTGCCTTCTCAACCATCTTTTTCTTTAACTTTTTCGTTTGGATAATGATTTCAGATGTTTCAGATCTTTCAGATGTTTCAGATCTTTCAAATCTTTGTCATTTACTTTGTGCTGAAGTAGATGTAGAAATGTTTTTAGTGAATTGATTTTCTTGGCTTAGAAATGGCTTAGAAGATGGCTTAGAAATTGCTTAGAATTGGCTTAGAAATGGCTTAGAAATGGCTTAGAAGATGGCTTAGAAATGGCTTAGAAATAGCTTAGAAATGGCTTAGAAATTGAAGAGCTCATTGCTCTCAAATCTTTTTTCAACACAAAATACTCTTAAAACTCCTAAAACATTTCACTATCTCTTGATGTTTTTCATTAATCCATTTCCTTAATTTTGGTTCAAAGCAAAGCCGCGCGCGGGTGTCAAGAGGGGTTATTCTAAGGATGGCTTAGGGTTTTTTTCAGATCTCTGCCTTGATCCCTTCTTTATGCTCAAGGCCCGCATTCATTCATTATTCAATATCCATAGGCATTTGACCTCCATTTTTCTTCAAGATAAGCCTTTTCTTAAGCCCTGATCGGCTTTCTGATGAGTGTACGAAAAAATTTAGAAGTAATTTTGGTATCCAGAATGCTGTAGAGATGCTTTTAAAGATCTACAGTTAGTTTTAAAGCGCTACAGTCTGTAGATATAGTTTTTTTCGATATCTATAGGTATCTAGGGTACTGTAGATGTCTATAGAAATTCAGGGTACTGTAGATGACTTCTTTAGCTATCTATAGGTTTAAGGATACTGTAGATCTACAGTCAAACTAGTTGGAACAGTTTGAGTCAAAAGGTTTCGTTGGGTTGAAGAGGAAAACTCTTGAGTATGACTGGGGAAAGAGTTTCGTTTGTATTGCAGCCAGATTGTAGCCAAGGAATTGTAACTACTGTAGCTACTGTAGCCAGGCATACTGTAGCCAAGCCACTGTAGTCTGGCATACTGTAGCCAAGCTATTGTAGCCAAGCCATTGTAGCCAAGCTATTGTAGCCAAGCTACTGTATCCAAGCTAGCTAAAATAATATTATCACCTTGATTCTATTTGTTTACAAGAAGTGAGGGTGACCTAGGAGAGATGTCTCGGTGGGAAGTCTTGAAGAGTCGAAGAAGAGACTCGGATTGACACCTTGTGTCAACAAGTCTATGTGGCTGCTATCAGCTTTGTTTTCAGTCACTCGATCGATCTACAACTCAACTTTTCGAAGTAGTGTCGATCTAAGGCACCGCTTCTTTGTATTTACCCTTATTGGGTTACTTAGCTTTGATTTTGGACAAGTAGGTGATCGGGCAATCAAAGCAATTCACATTTGATACACAATGAAAAGTTAATTATTTGGGAAAGATGTATTAGCAGTCTGAATTGATTTGATATCTAATAGCTACTAGTCATTGGGATTACGGTAGCTGGTGGATTACTGTAGCCATTGGGATTACGGTAGGACTCCGGTAGTCATTGGGATTACGGTGTCTGTAGTCATTGGGATTACGGTAGGACTCCTGTAGTCACTGGGACTACGGTAGCTGATTTCTGTAGTCATCGAGAGCCTCAGGGTTACTGTAGTAATGCAAGAGTGGGTGAATGTGCCTGAATTACTGTTACTGTAGCTGTAGCTGTAGCCAGGGTTACTGTAGCTGTAGCTGTAGCTAAAATAATCAATGTTCACTGTGCATTGTATAACAGTTCTATAATATTTGCTGAGTAGTCAAAAGCCTTTCCTTTTTTAGCAAAAGAAGCTCATAAATCCCTCAAAACAATGCGTGAAAGCGTGATGGCATTCAATTTGCATATTCTCGAAAACTGACGCTTTTTTTGAGGGAATAGCGAGGCCTCCAGCTGAGCTATGATGCCTAAATTCTCTCTCAAGCCAAATAATCGGTCATGGCTTTTCGGGAGAAGAGAATTCTGGCATTGCTTAAAAAGGGAAAGGCATCGAGTCAAATTGATCTTTTGACTCGATGAAGAGCATGCTTTGGTGGTCTAGTGGATAGTCTACTAGACTACCGAACTTTCTGCTTGCTTCGCCAACAAGTTCGAGTCCCACTCTCGCCAAATTCTTTTGCTTTTTTTTAAAAACTATTTTCCGAAAGAAAAATAAACGTACTTTAGCTTATCTAACATTTTAAGAATACCTAACAAAGCCTAAAGTACTCTAGAAGTCTTTTAACAGCATCTTGGCAAATCCTGGTAGTACTATAGCCTAGCTAACATAACCCTGTACCTTTTTTGTACTCTAGCAGTGTCTAGCAGTGTCTGGCAGTGTCTAGCAGTGTCTATCAGTGTCTGGCAGTGCTTGGCAGTGGCTGTCAGTGGCTAGCAGTGTCTGTCAGTGTCTGGCAGTGCTTGGCAGTGTTTGGTAGTACCTGGTAGTGTCGGGCAGTGTCTAGCAGTACCTAGCAGTACCTGGCAGTGCCTAGCAGTACCTGGACAGTCCAGTTTCCAGTTAAACATCTCCACAAAGTTTTAGCTCTGAAGAATGATTCTTGGCTTAGGCTCTAGAACTATTATTGTCCTGGGGTGTTCTAGGCTGCCACTAGCATTCCACATTTATCCCATTGATCCTTTCGACAAATAAAGTGATCGGCTTAACACAGGAAAGGACTTGTTTTCGGCTCAACAGCCACTTGACACCAAAAAGTGTACTTGCAAAAATTGGACACAGCTTAGACTAGGTGCTTTACTACTTACGGTATGCTAGAGGGGACTTTACTGGATAAGTAGGTGCCCTGGAGGTTACTGTACTGGATAAAATAGTGCTGGGTACTCTGGAGGTTACTATACTGGATAAAATGGTGCTGGGTACTCTGGAGGTTACTGTCCTGGATAAAATAGTGCTGGGTACCCTAGAGATTACTGTACTGGATAAAATAGTGCTAGGTACTCTAGAGATTACTTTGCAAGCACAACCAGAAAACCAGAATCCCCAAATTTGCATGTAATGAATCAATGAATTCATGATTCGGATTTCCATTGAAACCCAAACTTGATAACAATTTGCATTTAATCATTCAATCAATCACTCAATCAATCATTCAAAGAATTATTCATAAACGAATCTAGAAGCTGGACAATAAACAGCTGTCCTTGAAAGATTTTCTAACTATAAGATGATTCAGAAATGTACATAAATAGGGGAATTGTTTGAGGAAATCTTATAAACAACAGTGTTTCCCGGAATTGGAAAGGATTGGAAAGGAGTGAAAAGGATTGAAAGGGGTAGAAAAGGATTGGAAAGGATTGGAAAGGAGTGAAAAGGAGTGAAAAGGGTAGAAAAGGATTGAAAAGGATTCATTCATTGAAAAATGGACATGTGCTAGCAATGTGGCATGGATACAGAGAATCGGAATGACTGTGTTAGCATTTGGAATGGGAATGGATAGAAATGCAGAGCGCGGGGATCCTGGAAAGGAAAGTGAGCGGTGCCAGTGTTGGAATTGATGTACCGACACGGTCTTTGTCAGGGTCAGAGTAAATAAGAGACTCTTAGAGACTCTTAGAGACTAAGAGAAACATCTGGCCTGTCTTTCCTTTCCCAGTTCTTGATCCACAAAAAAAAACGAAATTTACCTCACTTTTTCCTTTCAGCGATTGACTTATCGGTTGACTTATTGGTTTAGACTTTGCTCGTTTAGTTTCTCTAGTTGCAATCTTGATTCTAGTCTAATCAGCTTCTATTTACAAGCTGTGGAGCCTGTACAAAGGCGAGTTCGGATCCCATAATGATTTAGTGCTAAGGAAAGGCACTAAATCATTATGGGATTTCGAAATCTAGCTCATTCGATCGAAAATCGAGTTCGGATTCCGAATCTGTAAAAAAAAACGGCAAGAAGTGCTCAGAAACTCAAGATTTTTAACCCAAAAGTTTTTGCTTGAAAGATTTTTGGACCCAATTTGAGCATTTTGAGCATTTTGACCATTTTGGCTCTTAGCCCACCCTTGAGTTGAGTTTACGCGACCCTTTTCAGTGACGGTCGTGGTGCAGTGGGTTGTGTGGCGGTCTACAGAACTGGTGGAGGTCTTTTCTAGGGGGTTCGAATCCCCCACCTGCCAAACGTTTTTTGCTTTTGATCTTTCTGATTCTCACAATGATCTTTCTGATTTTCACAATTGGGAGTCGATAGCTTAGGATTCTATAAATACTATAAATGCTACTGTATCTGATTCAATGAGTACACTTAGTCTAGTTTATGGGTAGACTTAGAACTAGAACTAGAAATAGACTAGAACTAGACTAGAACTAGAGTTAGAACAAGACTAGAACTAGACTAGAACTAGAACTAGTTGACTAGGTTAGAACAGCTAGACAAAACTGTTGGTCTAGTTCTAATCTAGTTCTAACTCTAGTTCTAGCTCTAGAACTAGAATTAGACTAGAACTAGAACTAGACTAGAGCTAGACTAGAACTAGAACTAGACTAGAGCTAGACTAGAACTAGACTAGAACTAGAAAAGTCTAGCTAGAACTTTTTCGTTCAATAGTGCAGAGTTTTTCAAAGACACTGACAAAGAGGCAAAGATCCAAGATCCGTAAAGGCAAAGATAAAGAGCCATTCTTGTCCCAAGAAGCGAGTAAGCAAAAGGGAAGGCCCCGCCTCCACCGTACCTCCACCGCTGCCTAGCCCAGCCCTATCCTTGCCCATCGCAGCCCATCCCAGCCTCCACCCCCTTCTGATCCGTCCCTCATTTGATCGCTTTTTCCTTCTCCATTTCTTTCCCTACCCTTTTATTATCGTTTTTGCATTTGCACCGCCAAAAACAACTCGTTGCAACATGCCAAAATGCTTTGGGGTAAAGATTTTGAATTAAAAATCTTTACCTAAAAGATTTATCAATATTTTGTAGCTATAGATCAGTTCATTCTTAAATTTAAGTCGATTTAAGTTGATTTAAGCTGATTTAAGTCTATTTTTGGTCGATTTAAGTACATTTAAGTCGATTTAAGTCGATTTAAGTCCATTTAAGTCCATTTAAGTCCATTTAAGCCTTGTGCCATAGTTGGGCTTGACTTTTCCTCACCAAATTCATTCTTTACTCAATGTTGGGCTCATTTTGAGCCATTAAGGCTTTGCACTTTAGATCATCACAAAAAAAGGCTATAAATTCACCGGTAAACTAGGGTACTGTAGTCTACAGTGATCCTGGCTATGAAAAGCTCTATTGTTTCAATTTTCTTGATTACTTTCTTGAGTACATTCAATTCTAACAGCCCTACAGTAACGCCACGCTTCAAATTCAACTCTTTCTTCTTTCTAGAAACGTTTAATACGATAAAGACCTAATTCTAACACCGAGTATTCACCGAGTCCTAGATTCAGTTCAATGTTTGATTATCTAGATACATTTTTGTTGGATATGTACCTATTTGAGGTGACTTTTGGGATTAGCACCCCATCCATTCCTCTCTCTTTTCTCAGCTCGCATTTTAGCGCCTTCCAACCAAGTTTTTGCAAGAAATCCCACGAATCTTATGTAAACAAGTACAGTATACATAGAAAATTACTTGTATGTTTATTGTAAAGTTTTTAGAAAAGAAAATCAAATAGTTTAGTTCATAATTCATAGAAAAATTGTTTTAAGAAAGAAAAAATTGGCGACAATTGACGACAGCGGGACTCGAACCCGAGGCTTTCGGTCGCCTTTAGCCCGACAGCCAAGTACACTAACCACTAGACCATCGAGGCAGCTGATCGGGGGCTTGCGATGGCTTCTTAAAGAGACGATCGGTCTTAAATAGACTATTAGACACTTTTTTGCTCGAGTCTCTCTCTTTGCATTCCTTCAGATTTTCTCTGTGTTCTTTGTGCTTACACTTCTAAACACATCCTTTCTAGCGTACTTAATTCACTTAATCTCGTAAAAATAACAAATAACAGAAATGTGCGTTTATGTAAATTAAGCATAAATTACACGATTTTTAAACTTTCCAAGGCTTATTTTCACTTCTTTTAAGTAATTTATTCTTCTTTTTTTTTTGCTAAACAAATTTGCTTGATCTTTTAGATTTAAGAGAATCTAAGCGAAAACGAGTTTTCTTTTATAGACAGTGTTTGGTTTACGAAAAAAGAAAAGTGAGCTTTATTTGATGCGATTAGTCATTTGACCTCGAGGGGAAAGAGATGAAATAAAATTTTTCAAAATCAAACAAAAAGCTTTGTGAGTAAAGGTTAAACCTAGCTACTGTATGCCCTCTAATAGTAGTGCCTAAATTGCTCGAAATCTCGAGAACCGCTTATCAGAGCCTATCGATGTGTGATCGGAAAATGTAGCTGACGATGAGATCTTGACGATGATTTGAGTGTTGAGCTTCTGGGGAAACTTTGGAAGCCGTAAAATAGTTATAACTCGGCTCGTGCACTACTATTAGAGATACAGTATTGAATTCTTTCTCGATTTTGCTCTTCGGTTTCGGAATTTAAAATGGAAACAGCCGTACCGTATTCACATTTGATTTTGGCATTTAAATAGACTCAAAAATTGATCGCCGATCAAGTCTTGATCAAGAAAAAGATCAAGAGATCAAGACTGTCACTTTTCTGATCGCCGATCAAGTCCAGAAAAGTGACAGTCAAAAATTTGTGATCAGTATTCTTACTCAATTCGTATTCCCTCTAATAGTAGTGAGCGTTGCCTAAATTCTTCGAAATCTCCAGAACCGCTTATCAGAACCTATCGATGTGGGGTCGGAAAATGTAGCTGACGATGAGATCTTGACGATGATTAGAGTGTTGAGCTTCTGCGAAAGCTTGGAAGCCATAAAATCGTCATCAACTCGGCTTGACGGAGTAACTACCATTAGAGAAAATACGATTATACCACAATGCACTTGATCTCCCTTACTCCAGAGGAAGTTAAGTTCCCTCCTCTCTGGACGAGACGGTTCCACACGTCTTTATAGGCTTGGGGTGAGCTCGAAACTAGGTATCAAGACCAGCATTCCAGAGCCCATCCTTCCGTGGCCGCCATTTAGAACTACAGATCAAAAAGTGCGCCGCCGCCGCCGCCGCCAAACCATCGACCGTTCGCTAACCATTACACCATTCGCTAACCATTACACCATTCGCTAACCATTACACCATTCCTTTTAAGCTTTTCATAAGTTAAACGTGATCTCTTTCACATTTCTCATTCTCTTTGAGCAATAAACGTCAATAGATCGAGAAAGTGATCGGTTTTTTTTCGTTTTTCTGTAGAAAGAACTTTCTCTTTAAATCTCAAGAAGACATAGTGAGAAATCAAGAATGAAATGCTAAATAGAGCCTTAAAGCCTTGCCTTAAAGCCTTACCTTAAAGCCTTGCCTTAAAGCCTTAAAGCCTAAGCCTAAGCCTAAGCCTAAACCTAAACCTAAACCTAAGCCTAAACCTAAACCTAATAAGCCTAAGCCTAAAGCTTTTGATTTACTTTACTGCAATAAGAGTACTTTTATTCAGATTTTCTGTTCTTAATATATTCTTTCGATATCTTTCAATTGATCTTTTGATTAGCTTGTTGCTTAGTTGCTGAAAAGCTGAGCAAATTCGTTGCGGAAAAGCTGAGAAGCTTTCTTTAGCCTTTATAAGCTTTCTTTAGCCTTCAATATACTTTTTTAAAAGAAATAAATCATTTCTGAATTTAGAATTTTGATTGTAATCGATTGTAATTGTAATTGAATCTATCTGTAAATCCTTTTTGGTTTAGGACAACTCAAAAAAAATTCTCTAACACTTAGTGCAGCTACTCTGTGCTTAAATTTGTATTCTAACAATTGTAATCCTAACAATTGTAATCCAGCTACTCTGTGCTTAAATTTGTAAACGCAGCACATCCAATGCACTGAGTTTTTCATCGTTTAAAGATGCTGAATCGATTTGATTAAGTTTTAAATCAGTTTCAGTAGAATCAGTTTTTTTAGTTTTCTTTTCAACTTTCTCGCAATACTTTGTAGAAAATTTGAATGCAAGAATGATTTCCTTTTCAAATAAAGAGAAAGAGAGACAGTTTTGCTCTTGAAAAAGAGACAATTTTGTTCTTTTTTCTTTTCCCCAGCCTCGAGAATGCCCTTCGGCAAAACCGGAACAGCATTTCTTTTCTCTTTTCTCTTTTCTTTCTTATAAATATCAAAGGATTTCCTTTTTTTTGGAGAAAACTTCAAATCGGTAAAGAGTAAAGTTTTCAAAACGTTTTGAGAACGTTTGAAACGAATCCTCGTGTACTATTTGCTAGAAATATACCCTTTCTAACGCAATGAATTCTCCATTTTTCTCACAATCTCAAGCTCAAGAAAAATCACGAATCCAATGCACCGAAAGGTATACGTTTACAGATTTAAATTCAAAGTACAGCCGAAGAAACTGGTTCGACAAGGTTTTGATGTTAGCTTTCGAGTTTTGACATGTTCAACCACTTTCTCAATCATCAAAACAACAGCCTGGAGGAGGGAAAGGAAAAATTTCTCACGTATCAAACACTCTTCGGGTTTTACAGCGAATCGAAAGGGAAATTTGGTGAAGAGATCTCTCAAGCAAGTGAGAAGAGAAGGTCGAGAGTCTCGAGCATCTCCACCCCAATACTTTCTCAGCCTCTACCTTGTAGGCTCGGGCTTAGGCTTAAGCCTAGGCTTAGGCTTAGGCTGAGGAATAGGCTTAGGCTTAGGCTTAAGCTTGGCCTCTACCCTCTAGACTAAGGCTTAGCTTCAGCCCCTATCCTGTAGGCTTCAGCTTAGCCTAAGCCTAAGCCTATTCCTCAGCCAAAGCCTAAGCCTAAGCCTAGGCCAAAGCACAAGGGCAATTGCTGGCACCGTAGCTCCGAGAACTGGCTGAGATCCGGAAAATGGGGGTTCAGCCCAAACCCAAAAAGACTTAGTGCGCTAGTCTTTGCACTAAGTCCAAGCCTAAGCCTAGGCCTCAGCCCAAGCCTAAGCCTAAGCCTAAGCCTTGTAGATTTTAAGAACCCGACTAGTAACTAGTTAACTTGCTAGCTGATCAAGCTCTAAACACCTATCATGGATCAGGTTCAGCTTTGCCCTAGGTCAGGGTCTAGGTTCTAGATTGTGAATCCAAGCCCTGATCTGGCTTGAGCCTTTAGCCTTTAGCCTAAGCCTTTAGTCTAAGCCTTTAGCCTAAGCCTTTAGCTTTAGCTTAGAGCCATTGTTGTTGGCTCAAATTTAATCTCTTTACCTCATCCAGAGGATTCTCTGTTTGCTTTGATTCAAGACTAAACTTTAGATGTTTTATAGGAATTTTTCTAGATCTTACTGCTTGATTTGTTTAGATAATTTGTCTAGATTTAGATTGAGAAATTTGAGAGTCATTAGAGGAGAGGCTGGAGAAATGAGTGAAGGAGTGAAGGTCGAGAGTCTCGAGGCAGTACTCGCTCAGTACCTCCAGCTACTCCCCCAAGCAATGGCATTTTTTTTTTCAGCTACATCTATCTCTCCATCGCATTTCTTTCAAATGCCTGTCGGGCTTACAAGTTGCTGTCTCTCTCGCTAGCTCGTTGAAAGAAAAGACCTTCACCGTCACGCGCTTTTCCCTTTCACTCTGCCAGACTCACCTCGAGACTCAAGAATGACCTATTCTATGTCTGTTCTTGAATCAATACGATTGATATTGATTCCTGGCTTCAAGAGGCTTGAGTCTGTTTCTTTCATTCTACAATCTAGATGTTTGATTATTATCTAGATTATTATTCTAGAAGTTACTTGTACTCAAATGTTAACCTTGTTGTTTTAACTTGTTTAGCAAGCTTTGACAGGCTTTTGACAAGCTTTTAACAAGCCTGTTTAACGTTTTAACAAGCTAGACAAGGTCAAGTTTGGCTAGAAGGTTTGGTTTGGTTTGGCTAGAACCAAACTAAGCAAACTGGCAACAAGCTAGGCCTTAGCCTGGTTCAAAGTTTATAAACTCAGAAGTCAGATCTGAACCTGGCTCTTGGTCTGATCTGGGGACCTGGCTCTTGGCCTGATCTGGACCTAGCTCTTGGCCCGATCTGCACCTGGCTCTTGGCCTGGCTCTTGGCCTGGCTCTTGGCCTGGCTCTTGGCCTGGCTCTTGGCCTGGCTCTTGGCCTGGCTCTTGGCCTGGCTCTTGGCCTGGCTCTTGGCCTGGCTCTTGGCCTGGCTCTTGGCTTGGCTCTTGGCTTGGCTCTTGGCTTGGCTCTTGGCTTGGCTCTTGGCTTGGCTCTTGGCTTGGCTTGCGTCTTGGCCTGATCTGGATCCTGACCTAGCTCTTGGCTCTGGATCTAAACCAAACTCTTGACCTGACTTGGTTTCAGACCAGGCTTCAAACAAGGCTTCAGACCAGGCTCCAGATCTGGATCTAGACCTGGATCTAGTCCTGGATCTAGACCAGGCTTCAGACCAGGCTTCAGACCAGGCTTCAAACCTGGCTCCAGATCTGGATCTAGACCTGGCCTTAGATCTTGTTAGCTTGGCTTAGACTTGTACTTAGCTGCCCATCCCTCTAACTATAAAACAATTTCTTTTTGAAAATTCTTTCACTAAAGCATTGGACAATTTTGAGACAATGATTGTTGAGAAATTCAAAGCTCGAATCCGTTTTCACAATTTCTTTCAAGCCATTACAGATCGTTCACTCATTGTGACATCACCAAATGAGTCATTCAAATTTCCCTATTCTCAATTCTTTCCCACTCAACTTTTCCCTCATTTCAGCTTTGTGAAAAGCGACTTGTTTACAAGAAAAAATATCTCTTATTTCAAAATTGAAACTTCTAGAAATGAAAATTTGATAAATTTAAAGTTTTAAATGTGTTTAAACTTGTTTAAATCAATTTAAACTTGAATTTATCTACTTGTTTTTATGCTAGGATTTAAGTATGCTAGGATTGTAGTGTTTCTTTTGCCTCTATCTCCTCTATCTAGGTTTAAATCCTGTTTATCTAGGTTTAGAACAAGATTCTAGAGTCTAGGCCAGAACTTTTTCAGTTCTAGGTGCTGATCCAGAGCTGAACTTTTCAGTTCTAGGTGCTGGTCCTTCTTTCCTGCCCCATAACGCTTGTAATTCGGCTCAAAGTTCGGCCTCAATTCGGCCTCAATTCAGCCTCAATTCGACTCAAAGTTCGGCCTCAATTCGGCCTCAATTCGGCTCAAAGTTCAGCCAGTCAACTTCTCTAGTCCTAAATCCTTTGATTAAAGGAATCTTTGAATTCATTCATTAACTTTCCTCAAGGATTTCCTCGCTGGAATCAATCTTGACCCTTTGGGAATGTGAAAATTGAGGAGGTCAAGTAAAAAAAAAGAATTTCTTAAGTACAGGGGCTTCCCAGGGTTTCAAGCGGCAAGGAAAGTCTTGCACAGCAGGGGATAGTTGAGTGAGTATTGGAAAACTTTTAGCAGATTCGTTGGCCATTTTAAAACTCTTTTTATAAAGCTTAAATTTCTTTTTATTTTTTCAGATAATTTAAATAGTTTTTGAGAAACTCTTTAATCATTGTTTATTTGCTAGCTCCATATTGCTAGCTTCAATTGCTAGCTTCTATTGCTAGCTTCTCTTGCTAGCTTCAATTGCTAGCTCCATATTGCTAGCTTCTATAGCTAGCTTCTATAGCTAGCTTCTATAGCTAGCTTCTATAGCTAGCTTCTATTGCTAGCTCCATATTGCTAGCTTCTATTGCTAGCTTCAATTGCTAGCTCCATATTGCTAGCTTCTATAACTAGCTTCTATAGCTAGCTTCTATAACTAGCTTCTATTGCTAGCTTCATATTGCTAGCTTCTATAGCTAGCTTCTATTGCTAGCTTCTATTGCTAGCTTCTATTGCTAGCTCCATATTGCTAGCTTCTATTGCTAGCTTCTATTGCTAGCTTCTATAGCTAGCTTCTATAGCTAGCTTCATATTGCTAGAGCTCTAGATTTAAGATTTAAATCTATTTCTCCATTTCTTTTTCTAAGCTACGGTAGATTGCCCTTTTGACATGTGAAAATGAGTCCAATTTATTGGGTCCAATGCGCAAAAATCGAGTCAAAAACACCGATTTTCGAGCTAACTGCATGCGTAGACGAAAAATTAGATTGCTTTTTTTGCATTATTCTTCTCCATTTATTGATCCTATCACTTTTTGACATGTTTTTTTTTCATTTTGTTTGATTGAATTGATTGAAAAATCGAAATCTTTCTTCGACCCTTTTCTTTTTGATTTTTTTTTGACTTTCCTGATTTTTGTTCCAATTTACGGGGATTTTCTCAAAAAAAAGAGAGAAATTTTCTTCAAACGACTTATTAATTTTGATTTTAAGCCTTTTTAAGCTTTTATTCTAAATTTATGACTAAATAAATACTTAGAATTACCGTAAATTTTCTAAGAACGCAATCCCCATCGCTAGTCTAATTTCTTTTTAGAAAATCAATTTTATCTCAGCTTCTAGAGTTTTCCCAGCTACTTTTTTGGTAGCAAAAAATACTAGATTTCAAGGGCTACCTTTTGACACCAAAACGAACACTGTAGCTTAAACCAGTGCGGAGATTTGGATGTTTAAAGTTAGACTACGCGATTGTACGCTTGTCATTACGGCGCTCTGTTAGATCGTTCAAATCAAATCGTTTTCTCTCAAATCAAATTTGATAAACAAACCGAACTCTGGGCAGCTTTAGAAGTTTTTGTTTCTTTGTCTGATATCGGTAAATGCTCTTGACTCAATGGGATTGCCATGAACCAGTTCTGCCAACCCCAGGCCCCATTTCATAGGTTATCTTTAAAGTTACCCTCCTCTTGGAAATCCGAAGCCGGAGTCGAACCGACGGTAAAACGGTAACTGATGTAACCCACGGTAGCGACGTTAACCAATACTCCGCGAGGTTGTGCGAATAATGCCACCAAAAAAGGCTTTTCTTTCTAGCCTTTTTTCTAGACAGCCTAGGAAGCTTTTTACCTTTTTGGTTTTTGATGATAAAGAGCCACAAGTCTAGCCAGAAGTCCAGCTACAAGTCCAGCCAGAAGTCTAGCCAGAAGGCTAGCAAGAAGTCTAGCCAGAAGTCCAGCTACTAGTCCAGCTAGAAGTCCAGCTACAAGTCCAGCCAGAAGTCTAGCCAGAAGTCCAGCTACAAGTCCAGTCACAAGTCTAGCCAGAAGTCTAGCAAGAAGTCTAGCCAGAAGTCCAGCTACTAGTCCAGCTAGAAGTCCAGCTACAAGTCCAGCCAGAAGTCTAGCCAGAAGTCCAGCTACTAGTCCAGCCAGAAGTCCAGCCACAATTCCAGCAACAAGTCCAGCTACAAGTCCAGCCACAATTCCAGCTACAAGTCCAGCAACAAGTCCAGCCAGAAGTTCAGCTTTTATGACTATGACTATGAGTTATAATTCAGAAAATGAGGCTTGGAAGTTAGCAGAACCGGTTCTTGGCAATCCAACCGACCCCTTTTCTTTTAGCTTAACTCTTTTCTGCTAATTTCCCTTGTTTTCATCTTTTCACCTGTTTTTTTAAACATAGTTTTTCAATTTTACTTTCAATTTGGACGATGCTATCGATAGAACAATTCAACGCAAAAATTTGTTTACTATTTTGCTATAGGATAATATTTTTGCTATGTAATCTTATTTAAAAGAGAAGAAATTCACTCTTCACTCTAACTAAGCAATTTCTTTTGCTACAGTACGCCTGTCGATCCCTCAATATGGTCGCAGTGATTTATAGAGAGCTGGGCTTGAAATTTGAGACTTTTCACCTCATTCACCAACTCTTTCATCAACTTTTTCACGCATTGAACCCTTTGTAGTGTTGATGATTTGTTTTTGAAAGCCAGGCGCAAATTTATTCATTCTCTCACTTCTCTCAGTTCTCTCTTTGTCTTATTAAACGTATTGTCTTGTCTTCTCAGCCTCAGCCTACATCTTTTGCTCTAAACATGCTCTAGACACCTTCAAAGCTCAAATCTGGCTAATAGCTATGTGAATATTATTGCAAATCAGTCACTGGGATTACTGTAGATGTGTTCCAAGATTTTTCTCTAGATAAATCTACCTTTTCTCGGCTTAAGATTGCACATTTTGTCTCAAATTTCTTTTAATTTACATAGAAACTCTTTGCAGTTAAATTTGAATTAAATTTGGTTTAGATTTAAGATGAAAATTGTGTCTAAAGGTCACAAAATACCCCATTTAGCATTGACAATTGGCAATTCAACTTTAAGCTCGAATATCTTGGTGCTCAGCTGTCCAATTTCTATAGTTTTTATACCAATCAATAGAGAAAGAATTGGCGAATCTAATGATATCAGAAATATTTCCATTGGATAACTGAGCACCAAGAAATTTGAGCTCAAAGTTATGGCAATGGCCAAGGGGGTGGGGGTGCGGTCCTTTGCTATTGCCATAACTTTAAGCTCAAATATCTTGGTGCTCAGCTGTCCAATTTCTATAGTTTTTATACCAATCAATAGAGAAAGACTTCGCGAATCTAATGATATCAAAAACATTTCAATTGGACAACTAAGCACCAAGATATTTGAGCTTAAACTTGCGCTAATGAGAATCACGGTCTTTTTTTGGCGTCACTTAAATGCAAATTGATCAAGCTAATGTAAAGTGAACCTTTTTCTATTCCGATTGATTAAAAGAAGTTCTTTTCTTGACTAAACAAACGACAAATCGCTTACAAACGACTTTATAAGCTTCCAAAGTTTACTCTAGCTCTGTTACCGTTTACTGTAGCTTAGAAGATCCAATTTACAGCTTACAAGCTCCAATTTTGCAAATAATTTCAAACACAGATCTTTCTAATTGTCACAGTGATTACTGTAGATATCTTTATTTATAATATTTTATTTTCTTTCAATTCTCGTTTCCCCTTTCGATGCCATTTCCATTCAAGGTCGTTCAAATGCCATTGTCGAGATGAGTAAGGGAAAAAAGAAAGAAAAAGAAAGAAATCGTTCCGGTTTTTTTCCTTTCCTCAAATCATTTTCCCCGATTTCCCTTAGGGAATCTCTCAGGCGATCTTCTCTCATCTCAACTTTTCCTCTTTTTCCTCAACTTTTCCTCTCCCGAGGCCGTTGACCGCTTAACCATCCAAGTCACGAAAAATTGAGGAGAAATTTTTCAATATTACAAAGAAATATCGAAAAGCTTGGGGAAAAGAATAAAAAGATTTAAAAGTTGAGTGATTTAAAATCGATTAAGTTCTAGTTTCAAGACGTTTCTGCGCGTGTTGTCGTAGAGGAGAACGATCTCTCGACTCCACAATTCTTCTTCAGGGATTCATTCACCTTCTCCAACTGTTTACTGTATTTGATTGCATTAAGGGTCGTCTTGCTATCCAGCAACTCCCAGTACACCACACCAAAGCTACACTACTGGACAATGAAATATCATATTTGAAAAAAAGATCGTCACTTTCGCGCGTCTGTAACTCCCTTGCCTTTACCGTATTTCTAAATATTAATATTACCATTGTGTAGCCCTTGAAAAGAGCTTTCAGAAAATGTATAACACTAATAGTTTAAGCTCAAAGACAAGGGAGTTACAGACGCGCGAAAGTGACGATCGTTTTTCAATGATGATATTTCATTGTCCAGTAGGTGTACCTATAACTGTTGTTGCTGCTTTTTTTATCCCCTAATGTGGTTTCTATATTTGCATGTAAAACTCTTCTGTTAAAGTCTCTTTTTCTAAAAAAACGACTTAAAAACAGCGGGTTTAAAGCGGAGAAGACACATGCCATTTAAACCTAAAAATGCAAAAGAACAAATCCAGCTGGCGGATTCGAACTTACCAGGTATTACCTCGTATTCTAACTCACTACCATTGTCCAGTAGTGTATATTACGGTCTCATTTGAAAGCCTGATCTTGCTTGTTCAAAACTATATTTTAAAAGATTCAAAAGATGCAAAAGATTTAAAAGATTTGAGATTCAAAAGGATTCAAAAGATTCAAGAGATTCAAAAGATTCAAAAGATTTAAAAGATTCAAGATTCAAAAGATTCAAAAGCTTCAACTCATCAGCTGTCATTCAACTCACTGTCAGATGGAGTACTTTCACTTCCACTCGACTTTTCACTGATCATTTAACCAAAACAGCTACCGTAATCCGTTTCCTTTAAGCTAGCTACCGTAATCCTACCTTAATCGTCTACAGTAATCCGTTTCCTTTAAGCTATCATCAGCTGTTCACTGTCAGATGATGTGCTTCCACTTGATCTCTCTTTCACTTCCCCTTTCACTCATCATCCAACCAAAACCAGCTATTAAATAGTTTAATTTTCCAAAAAACTTTCCTTTTCTGTTCTATTTCTTGATAAATGCATGCTTTTTGATGGATTTGGAGTAAAACAAAAGAAAAATCACCAAAAATCCCCTCCTCAGAAATCAGTTTAAAGCCTGTAAAAGCCAAAAATCGACTTTTTACCTTTTCCAAACAATAAACTCTCAAAAAAACTCAAGCTATTTTTGGTTATTTTTGGTAAATCGGTAAAATTTCAATAATTTCCATGCTTCAGTCATTTTTTCGTGTGCAATCACACGGAGAAACTCGTTAGAAAAGAAGGGAAAGTGTTATCAGAAAAGACACCCTCACTTTTTTCGCTTTTTTTTGGCCGCAAACTAAAAGCTAAAACCCACCCACCTGAAGGGGCATTTTTGGAGAATGAATTCGCATTCTTAATTCTGATTTCAAAAGTCTATTGAAGATTCTATTTCTAAAACTTTGAATCATTTGTCAGAACAGAGAAAAACGGCGTTAAAGTTAACTGGCTTTTGCGGTTTTTTCTTAAAGGAAACCAGCAGAAGTCGATCAACTTTAGCGGCTTATATCTCGAGGTACATGCATCGGATCAACTTATGGTTAGTTTTAAATGAATCCTCATTAAATTTGGCTAAAGAAAAGTAAAATTTGTTTTGTGTACTCGGCTGTAAGAACATAGAGAAAAAAGGCGTCAAAGTTTACTGTTCTGCTGTTTTTTTCTTAAGGAAAACCAACTGGAGTCGATCAACTTTAACGGCTTATATCTCGAGGTACATGCATTGCATCGACTTACGATTAGTTTCATTAGAATCCTCATTAAATTTGGCTTAAGAAAAGTAGAATTTATTTTGTGTACTCAGCTGTAAGAACAGAGAAAAACGACGTTAAAGTTAACCGGCTTTTGCTGTTTTTTTTTCTTAAGGAAAACCAGCAGAAGCCGATCAACTTTAACGGCTTATATCTCGAGATACATGTACATGTTACTGTTGATATGCTATGAAAAGGCTAGTTACAGTAGTTTGATCGTAAGCTAACTATTCAGTTAACTAGTTAACTATTCAGTTCAGCTAACTCAGCTAACTAGGACTATTCAGTAAAGGGTTTTGTACTTTGTGCTCATCACCATTCCTTCATTGCTCATTTCTTCCCTCTTTTCTTCTGAAAATACTTCTTATCCTCAAGAAAACAAGCTTCATTGCAATATAAGATGTTTGTTTACAGAAACAGAGCACAAAGTACACTTCAAAGGGCAAGTTTAGTCTCATAATTGAATATCTAAATAAGGCATTCAATTATGGGGCTCGTTTAAAAGGTAAGAAACACGGGAAATTTCACGCTTTGTTTACCTTTTCTTGCCTTCAAAAAAAGCTGATACTAGCTGATTTCTCTAAAAAAAGATCGACTGAAAAAGAGAAATTTTGTGGCTTGTTGAACCGAGTGATCTCAGAGATATGGTCATTTACATTTTCTTTTCATTCAATTTCCTTTTCATCACCAAATTTCTCAAACTTCTTCAACAAAAAGTTGAAATTCGGTTTGTGAAAGTAAAAGCTTTCACTTTGAAAGCTATCGTAAAGCTACTGTAATTCAGCTTCCTTTAAACTAGCTACAGTAATCCTACCGTAACCCTACCATACCGTAAAGCTACTGTAATCCAGCTTCCTTTAAACTAGCTACAGTAATCCTACCGTAACCCTACCATACCGTAAAGCTACTGTAATCCAGTTTCCTTTAAACTAGCTATCGTAAAGATACCGTAACCCTACCGTAATCGTAAAGCTACTGTAATCTGTTTCCTTCAATCCAGCTACCGTAATCCCACCGGAATCTCAACGTAATTGTAAAGCTACCGTAATCCTGTTCCCAATGCTCTTAATCTGTCATTCATTTGTGGATCTGATTGTCAATAGGTGTACAATGGAAATAGAATTACTTAAACGGCTACTTTTTCAGGATATCAGAAAGCTTTTTTCCAAGCTTTTTCCAAGCTTTTTTCCAAGCTCAACTCTGAAACTGAAAAGGGTGATCTTTTGATTTAAAAACTAGTTCGTTAACCGTTAAAGTTCGTTAACCGTTAGCCATTAAAGTTAAAGATCAAATCTCGTTTTTCCATTAGACACCTATTGACAGTAACTTGACAAGCAACAAAGCATCTCTAAAAGAGCTCTCCCATTAGTCATTTAGAGGTGGAACTCAACTGCTTTTCCGCTTTACTCGATCTCTTTCAACCTTATCATTTCAACCCAACCTCAACTATTTTTTTTAAAAATTTAACATTTATTTATCTTTTATTTTTTGTGAAATAAAAAGGGAAAAAAAGGATTAAAAAGGATTTGACATAACTGTCATGTTTGAGGATGATTTTTTGTAACTCGAGGCGTTTCTCTCACAATCAATTCTCACAATTTGTTCGTAATTGATTTGAAAAGACAAATTTCTCAAAGAAAAAGAAACAAAAATCTCATTTTTATTCTTTTACAACAATTTCGCTTATTTGTAGAGTTTTAAATGGGATTTTGAATTTCAATTTCAATTTAAATTACCCTATTCTTTCTAATAGTAGTTACTCCGTCAAGCCGAGTTGGTGACTATTTTATGGCTTCCAAGCTTTTGCAGAAGCTCAACACTCTAGTCATCGTCAAGATCTCATCGTCAGCTACATTTTCCGCCCACACATCGATAGGTTCTGATAAGCGGTTCTCGAGATTTCGAGGAATTTAGGCGACGCTCAGGGTGCACTACTATTAGAGAAAATACGGTAGTAGATTTTTAAAGCATTTAAGTCAATCCACCATTCACACGATCTTTAATGATTTTCTGATTTTTTTTTGTCAACAAAGACCTTCTGGCACACTGATTTAGTGGTATTTTTGTTTCTTTTATTGTACTTTGTGCTGAAATCTGTAAACGAACCCTTTCTGGGGCACTGAATTCATCAACAGCTCGCTGAATTCAGTGGACTAGAAAAGTACGTTTACCGAAAGTACTTGTACTTTGTGCTCGGCTGTAAACGTAAGCTTCCCAGCGCATTGAACTTCTTCTTTATGGGAAAAAATTAGACTTTTCTCTTGAGAGATTCACTTTTCTTGTGAGACATTAAAGAACTCAATGCACTAGAAAGCTTGCGTTTAAAAGTCACCACAAAGTACGGGCAGAGAACTCGATGCACCAGAAAGCTTGCGTTTAAAAGTCACCACAAAGTACGGGCAGAGAACTCGATGCACCAGAAAGCTTGCGTTTAAAAGTCACCACAAAGTACGGGCAGAGAACTCGATGCACCAGAAAGCTTGCGTTTAAAAGTCACCACAAAGTACGGGCAGAGAACTCGATGCACCAGAAAGCTTGCGTTTAAAAGTCACCACAAAGTACGGGCGAGAACTCGAGCACCAGAAAGCTGCGTTTAAAAGTCACCACAAGTACGGGCAGAGAACTCAATGCACTAGAAAGCTTGCGTTTAAAAGTCGCCACAAAGTACGGGCGAGAACTCGATGCACCAGAAAGCTTGCGTTTAAAAGTCACCACAAAGTACAGGCACAAAGCTCGAGAATCAAAGCCCAAATTCTCAAAATTATTTTGATTTCCTGCAAATATTCAAACTATTTTATTATCTTATTATATTTCTTACTCTTTTTTTATGCTTTTTTTTTAATCTATTTCTTATATAAATTCTTAATTTTCAGTTAAGAAACTGGCCTGAAAAAAGAAAATTGTGAACAAGAAGTGAGCGAGCTCTTTTTTGCTTCGTTTATTCACTCCAAATGGACTCAAAATTTATTAAGCAAGAAGTAAGTTCGAGAAATTTGCATTTTTCGATTTAAAGATTTGAAATTTTCCCGTTTTTTATGCTAATTTTTTAGGTGAATTGGGACGGGCATTTGAGCGCTACCGGCTGCAACAACAACACGCTGCCTGGCGGTTTGTGAATCCATTTTAAAGCTTACATTTTAGTTTATATTTATAGAGTTTAAATTTATGAAAAGATATGCTCAATAGGTACCCGAATAGACACTTATTATACTATATCTAATATCTATAATATCTAGACTTTTATCTAGATGTGTTCCCAGGTCTTCCCCCGCTTGCCCACCATCCGAATTCTCTGCTTGGCCCTCCTCAACCCATCGATTGGTCGCTTCCGTTTGGATCGATCAAAGTGAGCATTGGATATAATCAATAGAAATATGAAAAATATATAAAAAAACAATTGGATATAAAAAACAATGAAAATCAAAATTGAGTGG
Source organism: Mesorhabditis belari (assembly GCA_958450365.1). Classification (NCBI taxonomy): domain Eukaryota; kingdom Metazoa; phylum Nematoda; class Chromadorea; order Rhabditida; family Rhabditidae; genus Mesorhabditis; species Mesorhabditis belari. Next base: position 164,535 of record CAUEEP010000921.1, read on the forward strand.
CATAGCCCGGAGTCGAACCCGGATCGTGTGGGTTGTAGACCAGCGCGCTCCCGACTACGCCATGGCGACAATAAGACCGCGGCGACTATCCAACCGGATAAACCCCCCTAACGGCGATTTGGATGCTAGGGGATCATCGACGGTTTCCGTCATGGTTTTCTATCCAGATTTTTTGGGGACGTCAGCATAGTGAACGTGGCGCAGTCGGCAGCGCGCTTGTCTATAACCCACACGGTGCGGGTTCGACTCCCCACTCTGTCATCATTTTTTATTTTTAAAAAAACAAAATAATTGATGTAACAAAATAACTAGATAGAAAAACCCTTGCATATGCAAATTTTATGCTAATTTGATGCAAATTTGATCCAAATTTGATCCAAACTTGATGCAAATTTCCGTATCCATTTGATAATCTTTAAATGATTTCTCCATTTTCAGTTCCCTGTCTCAAAAATCTCCTCAACGCCCTACAGTGATGCGACGAATTGCAAGAAATCCTCGAATCACATCAAAGTGAGTTTTTAGAAGTTCACATTGAGTTTATTGAAGTTCACATTGAGTTTTAAGCTAAAAATCTAAAGCTTAAGCTAAATCTAAAGCTTATAACCATTCTTTCTTGGTCATTTCTTTTTTCTATTGTCTGTTTTTTTTTGTTTTTCCCGACTGAGTCTTCTATTAGCTTATCGCCTTTTTTTGGGAAAGAGTTTATAAAAAAATATCTGATATGAAAAAAAAATGGTGATGAAAAAAAGAATGAAATTTGTTTAGAAAGAGATCTGAAATTATGAATGAACGAAATTAAGTACTGGTTTGGGAATTAACATTACTTTACTATGAATTAACAGAACATTACTATGAATTTACAGCTCAAAAGCTATCGTAATCGAAAACTCGATCACGGTAGCTTTTTCAGGGCTTTAGAAATCCAGCTTTTTCGTGCTTTAGAAAGCGATTTCTAGAAGGCGAACTTTTAAAAAAAGCTACCGTAGCCTAGCTATCGTAGCCCAGCTGTCATAATCCAGCTACCGAAGCCTAGCTACCGAAGCCTATATCGAGCCCTATCGTAGCCTAGCTACCGAAGCCTAGCTATCGTAGCCTAGCTATCGTAGCCTAGCTACCGAAGCCTAGCTATCGTAGCCTAGCTATCGTAGCCTAGCTACCGAAGCCTAGCTATCGTAGCCCAGCTGTCATAATCCAGCTACCGAAGCCTAGCTACCGAAGCCTAGCTATCGTAGCCTAGCTATCGTAGCCTAGCTACCGAAGCCTAGCTATCGTAGCCCAGCTGTCATAATCCAGCTACCGAAGCCTAGCTATCATAGCCCAGTTATCATAGCCCAGTTATCATAGCCCAGCTATCGTAGCCTAGCTATCGTAGCCTAGCTATCGTAGCCCAGCTATCGCAACCCATCTACTGTAATCCAGTTACCGTAGCCCATCTACCGAAGCCCATCTACTGTAATCCAGCTATCGTAATCCAGCTACCATAGCCCATCTACCGTATAGCTCTAACTTTAGATACATTGTTCATTTCTAGAAAGAAGCCTTGTATTAGATCCGACAGTGTCTAAGAATTTTGATAGATAAATGTGATTTCTAGTAGCTTCTTGTGTTCTTAAATTTTGTACAATATAGTGCCTAGAAAGTGTACTAGAAACTGCACTAAAAACTGTAATTGATAGATTCTAGACAATGTCAAATCCTTTCCTAAAACTAGATCAAAACTAGATCCGATGAGCTTTATTCAATTTCAAAATTTCACCTGGGTAAAGCCTGGAATTCGATTGAACGCCAGGCTTTAACTAGGATTTCCAAACTCTTAACTTCTTGAACTTGTAACGACTCGATCAGGCTTGTTTAGACAACCTGAAACAGCCTTTCGGACAAGCGGACAAGCTTCAAATTTCAACCCTGGGAATTCGGTGAATCCCAGGGTGAAGGCGATATCTGCAAAACTTTCTCTAGCTTCTTTCCACTCTTCCAGACTTCTCCTTCTTTTGAAAAAGACTTGATAGGAGTTTTTTTTAAGGGGACATGGAAAATGATAAAAAAAAAACTGAAGCACCCCCACGAGACTGGTGATAAGGAGTGGCACAACAAACATACGCAACTATCACTCAATTTTTTTGCCTCCACTATACGAAAAATGGCATAAAGCCAGGGAAGTGTTGGGAAAAGAAAAGTAAAAAATGAAAAATGAAATTGGGAAAGAGTAAAAGAATACTGTTGATTTTGAAAGAAAGTTTATCGATTGTCAAATCGTTTCTTTTGATTTGCTTCTCTAACTAACTTCTCAAGCTTTGAAAAGCTCTACCTAGCAGTAGTAGCAGTAGCAAGTAGCTCTACCTAGCAGTAGCATGAGAACTACCTAGTTCTCTTGAGAACTACTTAGTTCTCTTGAGAACTACCTAGTTCTCTTGATCCAGAAAGCTTTGAAAAAGCTTTATCCAGAAAGCCTACGTTACATGTATGCTTGTTTAAAGAAATCCTATCAAATATCAAGCATTTGAACTCTTAGATAACATGTATCAGATACTATGCTCTTTACAAAACTTTTCCATTACATTCAGGTACACTACTGGACAATGAAATATCATATTTGGAAAAAAGATCGTCACTTTCGCGCGTCTATAACCCCCTTGTCTTTACCGTATTTCTAAATATTAATATTACCATTGTGTAGCCCTTGAAAAGAGCTTTCAGAAAATGTATAACACTAATAGTTTAAACTCAAAGACAAGGGAGTTACAGACGCGCGAAAGTGACGATCGTTTTTCAATGATGATATTTCATTGTCCAGTACTGTAGATGAGTCATGGTGGGTCATGTACATGAGGTGGACTTTTCTTGATTAAGCAAATCAAGGAAAGTCCACCTCATGTACATGTCCAGGTTGACCGGCGGATTGTCCCTTCTTTGAGAAATCAAGGAAAGTCACTTCTTTCCTTGAGTGGACACTTCTCAAACTAACTTCTCAAGCTTTGAAAAGCTCGAGCTCGAGAACAACCTAGTTCTCTTGATTCGGAAAGCTTTGAAAAAGCTTTATCCAGAAAGCTTTGAAACTCTTAGATAGCTTTATCCAGAGCTAAAAGCTTTATCCAGAAAGCCTACGTTATATGTATGCTTGTTTAAAGAAATCCTGTCAAATATCAAGCATTTGAACTCTTAGCTAATAAGTAAATAATGCTCTTCACAAAACTTTTCCATTTAGCGTCCAATGAACGCGTTCATGGTGTGGAGTCAAATGGAGCGGCGCAAAATTTGCGAACACCAACCCGATATGCACAATGCGGAGATATCGAAACAGGTATTTGATCTTGAGATAGAGATAGTCAGATATCGAAATTGGTATAGATTGGTATAGGGAAAGCCTTGAATTTAGCTCCTTACCAGGGAAAGCCTTGAATTTCGATTTCAGTAGCGATTTCTAGGCTTCTTAGTGCTAATTTCTAGATGATTTCTAGGTGCAAACACCCCCTGATTTAGAGCATTCCAAAGCTGCTTTCAAATCCTATTTCTCATCAGCCATTTTCGAGATATAAGCCTTCAAAGTTTCCGCGAATTTCGCTAAACAGCCAGCTAGCCTAGTTAAAGGTCGTTGTCGCTGACCGATCAACCTCCCTCGGTGGTCTAATGGTTAGCACGCTAACAAACAGGGTGTCTAGTCCCTGGTTCGGATCCACTGATCAGCTTTTTTAGAAAAACACTTGAAAATCACTTTTTCAGCAGGAATTTATATTAGTTTAACATACTAATCTAACCTATATTAATTATATATTAGTTATATATTAGTTAACCTTTATTAGTTAACTATTCTATATTAGTTTAACGGTTTTTGAATCATTGACCAAAAACAGTGACTTTTTTTGGGTATAAAGGTAGCTTTGAAAGCAGTTTCGGGATAATTGAACCAGTTTGTACCTAAGTTCGCTTCTGAAATGTAAATTCATGGGGTTTCCTAGCTAGATACCGTACCCAATACTACCGTAAATACTGTAATAGTACCCCACCCCCATAGTGACGGTGCGGAGTGTTGCGTAGTCTAGCTTTGAACGCGCTTTTCTCGACACTGGTTTATGCTATAATGCTCGTTTAGATATCAAAAAATAGCTGAAATTCAGGGCTATTTTTTGATACCAAAAACGTATTTTTTTGGAAGTACGGATGCTTTGAAAAGCAATAAAATACTGAAAAACTTTTGCGACTACGTGACTGTACGAGGGGGGTTGGGGTACTATTACAGTATTTACAGTATATAAATCTTTAGCTCGGCTCCCGATGGAGACAGTTGACCGAAGAGGAGAAATCGCCGTTTGTCGCCGAAGCTGAGCGACTCCGACAAATGCATATGCAGGTGAAATCATTGAAATGTGCTCAACTCGGTAAACGCAACCCTTCTGGTGCACTGAGCTCTTCACTATTCAATAAATCTCAAAGAAAAATTGAGGAATTCAGTGCACTAGAAAGAGTGCGTTTCCAGAAAAAGTAGAACTTTATCTATAGATTATAGATGAATGGATGAATCCTTTTTTAATGTAATCCTCAATTCTAGGAGTACCCTGACTACAAATATAAACCACGAAAGAAGCCAAAGAAGAACCCGGACGGATCCCTTCAACAACCACAACAAAGCTCTCAACCTCCGCCCAATTCACACGGGAAAACGCCGAAAACCGCGCAGAAGAGGTAAAAGAGGAGACGAACTTTGTTCGAATCGTAGCCCAGCTGACATAATCCAGCTGCCATAATCCAGCTGCCATAATCCAGCTATCGTAGCCCAGCTATCGTAGCCCAGACGAAACTTAAGCCAAAACTGGCTTTAGCCAAAACTCTCCCTATTAGAATATACCAAATAAAGTTTTCTTTTAGACCCCTTGGCGGAATGGGACTTGTGCAAGTTGGTGGCGATCCATTCCCATCTGCGAAAGCGATGAAGATTGAGGGAATGAGTGATGGACAGGGAGCGGTGATGCCATTCATGCTGAGACACGATGAGATAAAGAGTCCGCACGGGAAACAAGTAGGTTGAGACTGTGGAAATTGGGCTTTAAAACAAATTTCACGAATCTAGAAGCAGAAAAGTAAGTGTTGACTAGAGCCGAATCGCTCTTGCTTCCTCTAGAATTGGTTCTGAATACTCTTCGAACCGGGAAAAGCCGGGAAGACCCTTTGAGCCTTTGGATTCGCCTCTAAACGATCACTAGGTGTTGCAAGAGTTTTAAACTCCTTTGCTGAAGAAGTTTGAATGATTTCCAGGTCATATGGCCTATTTTGAAGCTGTGAAACTAAAATTGAAATAAAGTGGAAAAAGCAAAAAATTTGTCATCCGCAGGATTCGAACCTGCGCCCTCCGAAGAGGACTGCGACCTGAACGCAGCGCCTTAGACCACTCGGCCAGAATGACAGGTTGTCTCTGGGACTAAAAGGGATAGAAGAAGCCGCTGAAGCCGTCAGAAGTCAAGCCAGGTTTCTGACTAAAGCTGTCTTCAGCGGCCTCTTGTCACACTTTAGTGGAGCTGGATAAACTGTCGTTCTAGCCGAGTGGTCTAAGGCGCTGCGTTCAGGTGGCGGTCCTCCCGCGGGCGGCAGGTTCGATTCCTGCGAATGACAAAGTTCTTTGCTTTGAAAGAAAACGTCTTTTGAAAACAAGTTACCATTTTGCAGGACTCTCGCTACTCGTGCTCATTCCCATCTCCATCCGAATTCGGTCATCAACCGTTAACCCCCGAGTCGGGTTTCTACGATGATTACTACCCGAATGCTCCTTTCCCGCTTCACGCATCCACCCCACCGAATCACATCCATCTACACAATATGGTTAGCTCTTTTTCATGGCAAGGCATAGGCTTAAGCTTAGGCCTAGCTACCTTAGCTCAGGCTCAGGCTCTTCCTAAGCCTAAGCCTGAGCCTGAGCTCTAACTGTAGCTCCAGTAACCCAAGTCTAGCCTGGGTTTTATGAAATTTAACCAAGTTTTCGAGATCTAAAGCCATCTTTCTTTAAATTCTGGAATTTACTTCAATTTTCGTCCTCTTTAAGCCATTTATCTTACAAAATTATGTAATATAAACGAAATTTTTGAATCCAGGAACCACCATTCGGTCGTGCACCGCCCGGTTTCTCCTTCATGCCTCACTCGGCTCCTGTAAACATTCGACCTCCACCACCGCACAATGATCAAGTTTGTTTTTTTCGATTTTCTTGTGACTTATGAGAGTTTCGAAAAGAGTAGAAAAGAGTAGAAAAGAGTTTAAAATCTTTAACAATTCCAGGAAGACGTTCGATCACTTTCCTCGGGCTCTTCAGGGTATGGATCGGTTCACGGAGGAGGGCCCTCGTCGAACGGTTAGTGACATGAAAACTATGCTAATTTCTAAAGTCTATCTACAGTATCCCAGAAGATGATACTTGTCGTTAGCGTAAGTCTAGTTTACATTAGTGTCCAGCTTTACTGTACTTTAACCACTGAATGCTGTAGTGAGACAGCTTTTAAGGTCATAATCTCAATGAAATAGACTTTCTAACTATAATATCTTTTTCAAAGTATCATTTAAGATGAATGAAAGAGCTCAGCTTCAAGTTTAGAGTTTAGAATCAGAGTTTAGAATCAGATCCAGTGATCGCTCCTGGCTCTTTCCCGCCTGAGGCTGAGATGTTGCCGTCGATCACCGATTTCAGTTTTGCGCACGCATTACGGAATGGATCTGGTTAGTGAAAAGAAATATAGCATAAAAAGTAGATTCTAATATCCTCTAACTTCTAATTCAAACCAGTGAAAAGCAAGGAGCGGACCCGAACCAGGGAGGGGTGGGGAGAGCAGGCGAGAGCCAGACCCACTACCACTGCGCCAAGGCGTCAACCGGTCTCGCCGCCAATTTAGCCATTAGATCCTTAATCCTTCCACAGTTCTCATCTCATTTCTCAACCAGCCTTTTATCTCTCCTGCCCGACCCGGGACTCGAACCAGGGAGCACCTCGCTCGGCGAGCAGGCGAGAGCCAAGCCCACTACCACTGCGCCAAGGCGTCAAACAGTCTCGCCGCCAATTTAGCCGTTAAATCCCAAATCATCGTGCCATTTTGAAAATGAAAAGTTCTCAATTTCAGGTCAATCGTGGCCAAGCGATCTATGGACGTGTTTCGACATGCCTCAATAAAGGGCCCAATGGCCGAATGGTTAGCACCCTTGTCAACCACTTCAACACATCCGAGTTCGAGTCCCTCAAGAGAAAAGAAAACCGATAATTCTGGTCACCTTTTATATAGATTTGCTTTTATAGATTTGCTTATTGAAAAATGATGAAAATTCCTTTATTCAGCGGCAGCAATAAGCAAATTTATTGAGTTTTTTTCCCCTTTAATAATTTCCATTCCTTGAAAACCCATCAGAAAATCAGAAATTCAGAAATTCAGAAAATTCAGATCATTCCCGGTCTCCAAAATGACAAATCAACGAATTTTATTGTTGCTTTAGTATTTTTAAGCCCCCTTTTCACAGTATTTTTAGCGCTTTTTAGTATTAGTTTTTGTATTTTCTTTTGGAAGAGATACGGTAATTCATTTCATTTCATTTCAACAAATCAGTTTCCTCTGCCAAAATCGAATTACCGTAGCGCTTCTCGTTTCTTTCTTTTTCCTTTCTATTCTCCGCATAATCTCCTCTCCGAAAGTCCTTCGTCTGCCTGAAAAAAACTTATAAAACCGTTATTCTTTCAAAAACCCGAATTTCTAAAAATCTCGTTCCATTCTTTCACAAATTTTTGTGTTTTTTTTATCGTTTTTCGTTTTTTCGATCGTTTTTCGTTTTTCCCATAGAGATTTTCGTAAAATTTTGATTGATTTGATTCTTTGAAAATTGACCTCTGAAAGCTAGTTGTTAAAATTTAGTATTGTTTCTTTATTGATTCGATTTCGAAGAGAAAATGGAGGAAAATTGAGAGCAAAAAGCGGCGGGCGGGCTCGAACCAGGGAGGGTCCCTGAGCGAGCAGGCCGAGGGGCGAGGAGACTACCACTGTGCCAATGGGTCACCGAGTCTTCTCCCCTCAATTTAGCGCTTAAATCTCAAATCCCCCAATTTCTCATCACTTTCGCTAAAATTTACCCATAGACAGCTTTATTTCATCGTTTTTACACCATCAATTTGCATGTTTTTTGTATAGTTTTTAACAAATTTTGTGTTTTTTTGTGTTCTTCGTGTTTTTTTGTCGATTTTCCACTTGTTTCTGAGATTTTTTTACCTAAAAATAGCTTGATTTTTTTAAAAAAACCTCTTGAAATGCCAAATTCACCTCGATCAATTTTCCCATTTTTTGATTCCATAAATAGTCAAGCAAAAAAATATTTATCTTATAAAAAGAGTATTTAATTTGAATCTATTGGACGCAAAATTTCTTTATGATTACCTGGAGAGTTGATGAAATAAAGATGATGCTTTAGGAAGCTCAAGAACAAATACATCAAGAAACATTTTTTTCGGTAATTTTGAGAAAGTTCTGGATCGGACTTCCGGTTCTGGATAGGGCTTCCGGTTTTAGATCGGACGTCTAGTTCTGGATCGGTTCTGGATAGGACGTCTAGTTCTGGATAGGACGTCCAGTTCTGGATCGGACGTCTAGTTCTGGATAGGACGTCCGGTTCTGGATCGGACGTCTAGTTCAGGATCGGTTCTGGATAGGACGTCTAGTTCTGGATAGGACGTCCAGTTCTAGATCGGACGTCTAGTTCTGGATCGGTTGGGGACGTCTGGTTCTGGATAGGACGTCCAGTTCTGGATCGTCTAGTTCTGGATAGGACGTCCAGTTCTGGATCGGACGTCTAGTTCTGGATCGGACGTCGGTTCTGGATAGGACGTCCAGTTCTGGATCGGTTCTGGATAGGACGTCCACTTGTGGATCGGACGTCCAGTTCTGGATCGGACGTCGGTTCTGGATAGGGCGTCTGTTTTTAAATTCTTCAACCTATATTTCAACAATCTATTGGAAAATTTGAACCTATTGAACGCAAAATTTCTTTACGATTACCTGGAGAGTTGATGAAATAAAGATTAGGCTTTAGGACGCTCAAGAACTATTCAATTCAAGAAAAATAAATTCAATAAATTCATCAAGAGACATTTGTTCGGTAATTTTGAGAAATTTCAGTCTATTCAAAAAAGATTGCAGAGAAAGCTGAGATTATTTAGAATCATTACAATTCAATACTTCGATATTATTACATTTGAATACTTCGATAAGGATCAAGTTGTAGTTGAAAATAATGGAAAAGTTGATTATGATTGGGATCCTTACAAAGATTAGAACAGAGATCAAAAAAAACTAAAAGAAAAAGGCCGAAGAGGAGATGGAACCAGGATGGTTTAGACCCGTAGAGCTTTGGCGATGCACCACGTCGCTAGATTTCTCCTTGAGCTTAAGATGGAGTTGGCCTCGTTTTAAACTTGGCCAGTCGTACTTGGCCAGTCGGCCAATTCGGCCAATTCCAATGCGGATTACGGTGGATTTTATGCAATGAAAGGGTCAAAAAAAGGCAGTTAAGAACATGGGAATTTGCATTTCAAATAGGCAGACGTTTATCGGCATCCGGACAAATGAAAGAGGTGAAAAAGGAGAGCGGGAAATGGATTGCTCACATCCCTTTCCATTCCTTTCAACTAACGCTACGCTACCTCCTTTTTGACTTAACCAGACACCCGACTTTGATCAATTGTATGCTAATTTTAGCGTCGAAACGTAAAGATACAAGGGATAGTGCAGAAAAAAGCTATTGAGACAAATATTATAGTTGAATAGGCTAAAAACGGAATACAGGCACAAGGAATTGAAAAACTTTTGACGAGAAATCAAAAAAATTAGTAATAGTGTATATTGATGGTATAACTAAGAAAAAAACAATATATTGATGGTTACTCGATCTGGATCGGACATCGGTTCTGGATAGGACGTCTAGTTCTGGATCGGACATCCAGTTCTGGATTAGTTCTGGATAGGACGACCAGTTCTGGATCGGACGCCGGTTCTGGATCTGACATCCAGTTCTGGATAGGATCGGAGGTCAGTTCTGGATCGGTTCTGGATAGGACGTCCGGTTCTGGATTGGACATCCAGTTCTGGATAGGACCTCCAGTTCTGGATCGGTTCTGGATCTGACGTCCAGTTCTGGATCAGACATCGGTTCTGGATCGATTCTGAATCGGTTCTGGATAGGATGTCCGGTTCTAGATCGGATGGCAAAGTCAAGAAATCAATGACAGAATTTTGAACTAAAGGGAATTGACCTTCTGCAATCGAGCAGATGCTCTACCACTGAGCTCTAGAATCATTATTCACTCTCTCATCAAGGCTCTAAAAGAAACACACTTGTACAGAAAGAAGTTCCTTCATGATCTCTGTGATCGATTTTATATGATCCTGCAATCGAGCATAGCTTGAAGGGATTCAAAGCTTCAAATTGAGCTCATAAGGCTCATAAGACTTGCGATAAAATCTCTCATATGACTATGGATTTAGCTCTTTCTCTTTTTCTCTTTTCTCTCCCAACCGCGACGCATCTCCCCCGCAGACACACTGAGAAAAAGAAAAAGAAAAGAAGAAAAAACAAATCGTCAATCCTTCGCCAATCTTTTCCTAGAGTAAGCAATTTTCTCTCAATCTTCATTTATTTGTTTATCCAATTCTAAAACTTTTATCAAATTTTACTCATTTTTTTCCCTTTCACTATATCTTATCAAATTTTATTTTTAACTTATTCAATTGATTTTAGTTTTATAAAATACTCAATTTATTCAATTAATCTTAAGATATTTCATTCTTTTTAGCTTCTCCAATCTTTGGCTTCTACAAATGGCTTCTCCAATCTTTGGCGAGTCTTCAAAAGGAATTGGAAGGTATGAAAACAAAGCTAGATAAATAAAAAATCCGAAATCTTTACCTATTAAACGATTTCTTTCTATTTTATGATTATATCATAAAAATTAAGAATTCTATTTATAATTAAATCAATGAAAATCAAAGAAAATTTAGAATTCGAAAAGAGAAATGCAAATTCCATGAGGCGTGCTTTTCCCCGAAAACCCAACTCGATGAGCCGCCAGATAAGAAAAAGGTGGAGGGATAATGGTGATGAAAAATATATATAACTAAAGCTAACATATCTAATGTTATATAACGAATACTTATCTAAAACTCTAGTAGCTTGAGCTCCATATAGAGTGCGGTGCAAAACCATTCCGCCACCCCCTTAAATTTCAATCTTCTGCGGCTCCCGTGCCAGTGACAAAAAAAAACTGAAAACGCAGTTAGATTCAGGACCAAAAATAATTCTTAAACCCGAAAAATCGTCGACATAGCATGAATAGAGAAAATGTAATAGCCGAAAAACGAAAATGCGCAAAACCCGGTGCAAAACCATACGCCACCGCCCAAATTTTGGTGTCATTTCATACTTTTTGTCTAGTTTAAAAGCTAAATCTGCCTCTGAAAGAGATAAGTGCCGCCCTTTCACTTCAGATTCCTTATAAGGAGGCCTAAAGAGCTAAAGAGCTTACTTTGTCTCTTACCTCAACTTCAAAAAAAACCAATGCCGAAAGCAACTCAACTCTCTGACGGGGAGCAACCCCCAACTCGACGTCATGCAGAAACTTGGAAACAGAAACTGCCAATTTCCGAGATGAGTCGTCGAATCAATAGACTCAAGAGACTGTATCAAAGGTTACCTCAAAGCTCCACTCAAATATGGTACTTCAAATGCGCATGGTCGTCACAAGAAGCTCTCCAAACGGGTCGAACGCCATATCAGAAACAAAGCCTCAAACTCTACGAGATCGGCAAATGAAATCAAGCGTGATTTGCAACTTCCAGTGTCAAAGTGGACTGTTCTGAGAACTATCAACTCTTCGCCACATCTCACACGTCAGGTGATGGAGCCAACACCTCGCTTAACTGTCATCCACAAACAGAACAGGTTGCAGAGACTGTATCAACCGTTACCTTGAACAAAAATGTAACAACGACACCAAAATTTGCGGGGGTGGCGTATGGTTTACCGCACTGTACATGGAGCCCAAGCTACTAGAGTTTTTTGACACACACACACAACACTTTTGACTTTGAAAAGTGCTTCAATAGTCAATAGTCAATAGTTTGGGCTCCATATAGTGAAGTACACTATAGAAGCGCTTTGAAGCACCGAAACTCGGTGTAAAACGCCTTTTTCCAAAGCTCTTATTGTGTTTTTCGAAATCTACGCATAAAACTACCCCAGAAAAAGTGATTTTGAAAAAAGAAAAGTCCGCTTCCGTAACCTTATTAGTAGCGCACTTTATTTCTGATCATTTTCTATCAATTCTTCGATCATTCTATCAATTACCCCAGAGAAATTGAAGAGATCTAGGTGGCTATCAAAAATCTAGGTGGCTTCCTCCAATCACCAATGCACCAATTTTCTTATTTAGTGAGATGAGAGTGAGAAGGGGGGAGATTTAGTTTGAAAAACGTATCTAATCTATCTAATACTATATAAAGAACACTTATCTAGACCCTAGTAATAAATTTGATAACAAACTATTCAGTTATCCGCTGAACGATTGCTCAAATTCATCCTATTCAACGAGGATCGCGCGGATGTGCATTTTTTGTTTCCAAATGAGACTGAGGTGAGTTGAAAAGAGAAAAACGCAGAAAACTTCCTAGAAAACATAGAAAACAGAAATTAGAAACTAAAATTAAAGATAGGCATCTAAAAGGGAATAGGATACAAAAGTTTTATCCAATAAGTTTTATTCAATAATTTCTCCAGTCAGTCATTCGTTTACCCGGTCACAAGCTGATTCTCGCGACACGAAGCGATGTTTTTGGAGCTCAATTCAGGTCAATTTCTTTTGTAAAATGCAGAATTAACTGCAGAATTGACTGTTGTATAAATAGATTTACATTAAATACATAAAAACATTCGAAGAGCTTTGCTTTATATATTAGGCTGTTCGGAGATGAACAAGCTGTTGTTGCTAAGCAAGTTGCTAAACTTATTATTGTGAGAGAAGCTTTTAAAATATGTATTTAAAAGTACGTTGTCTTGTGTCTTTCTGTATTTAAAAGTACGTTATCTTGTACATATTTGGAATCTTTTTAAACGGATAATTTCTGATTTTTAAGATCTTTTTTCTTGCTCGACGACTCGACTTCTTCTCGATGATGATCGACTTCAAATATATCAAGTTCGAGTCTGCAACTGCAACTAGCTACTGGACAACTGCCTACTTCAAATTGGGCAAAACAGTAGCGGAATCCTATTGAGATTTGGTCAAAGCATTTGAGAACGACGTATTGTCCGAAAGCCGATGCCGAGCCTGGTTCCAACGCTTTCAGAATGGTGATGAAAGGATCATGAACACTCTCGAGAATGATGAACACTCTCGTCGACCTCAAGCGGTAGACAACGATATTTTGAGGGCTGAAATCGAATCAGATCCATGTCAAACGACGCGTGAACTTGCTCAACAGTTATAGAAACTGTTGAGCTGAAACTGTTCAAATTCTACTTCATCTCCACGCCATTGGAAAGACGATCAGATGCGGGAAATGGCTTCCTCACGAGTTAAGCAGTGCATCAAGCAAACAGTTCCTCGTTTATACCCAAGCAGCAAGCAGTTCCTCGTTTATATCCGAACAACCTAATATATAGATACTTTATTCAGGATCTGAGATAAAGTGCGCTAGAGTTAAGATTAAAACACATCAATTCATACACATAGCACGAAAAGGGCCGATAAAAAGCGACACGATATAATATAATATATGGGTAGCACAGATAACGTCAAGGATCCACTAGAGCTTCAAGATCAAGATCAAGATCATTTACAGATAGTTTAAAGGTTTCGGGACTATTGGACTCTCTCAAAACTCTGGGGAGTCGATTCCAAATTCTGGCAGTTCCTATTGGAAAAGAGTTAGACACAAACTTAATGGAGGTGACTAGGATTTCTAAAACGAAAGAACCTCTCCTTGAACTAACCATGGGCTTAACTTTGAATAAATCTCGAAAAAGAGGGATAGGTTGCCTGCCCTTTACAATTTTGAAACATTCTATTAAATCCGTGACCAAGCGGCGGTGTCTAAGAGATTTAAGATCAAAAATTTTGACTCCAAAAATCAAAACTTTAAAATTCTATCAGATTTCAGCGGTCGTTTCACTGATGAGGACGAATGTCTGATTTGTGACGTCTCGTCAGAATCATTTCGAGAATTTCTTCGGTGAGAAAATGCAAAAGAAAAGTAGAAAAAGTATTAAAATATATTAAAAATTAAAATTTATAGATAAGCATGAGTATTTAAAAGGATAGATGTCGTAACGGATTATGAATTAAATTCTTTTAGCATACCTTTTATAGTAGAGCAACCTTTTCTAGTAGAGCAATCTAGTAGAGCAATCTAGTAGAGCAATCTAGTAGAGCAATCTAGTAGAGCAATCTAGTAGAGCAATCTAGTAGAGCAACCAAAAAAGCTTAGTTTTCAGAGGCCCTCTAAAGACAAACTTCTTATCCACTAGGCTCTGTTAGTGTTAGTTAACCACGGGATCTGTTAGGGAGGTGTGTGCGCGTCTCAAATAGGCATGCGAAAAAGGCTTTGAGCTAAATAACTTGCGTTTGAGTGACATTTTGGGAAAAACTAAAAGCAGGATCGGTTTCCGCATGAAAAACTCTACAAAATGGCCTAAAAAAACTCCCTTTAGCTTACTAGGGAAGCCTTACTCAAGTTACTCAAGTAAGGCTTCCCTCGTAAGCTATTCAAGTAAGGCTTCCCTTGTAAGCTACTCAAGGCTTCCCTAGTAAGCTACTCAAGTAAAGCTACTCAAGTAAGGCTTCCCTAAATCTCCATAATCATTGCTTCCATTAGAATAAATAAGGCACAAACACAAAAAAGCAACTCTTTGATCTTTAAAGTTCACGAAATTTGAAAGAAATTTTGATTTTCCAAAGTTTACGTATAAAGTTGCTAAATTTTTGCCGTTATCACCTTTTTAAAGCCGTTAATTTTAGGAGTTAATTTTACGGAATATTATATAGTTTTGTTATCACTAATCAATGTCATCACTCAAATTCCAGCTATTTGTACACTGATGCGATCGAGATGACAAAATTGGGGATGTTCGTCGAGCTATTGTACTTGTCGGAGAAGTGAGTTGTGCTCTCTAGATTGATACTACGTGGGGTTTTATCCCCATGCTAGCCATTCTCCCCATGCTAGCTATTGTGGACCTCAAACTGTACCACAGATAGGACTTTAATTGAGTACGAGTACTGTTTAAGATACAGTATTCTTTTTAGATATATGGTTCATCCAATGAAAAACTATTTGATTCAAAAGTTGAACAAGATGATGAACAAGCACAACGTTTTGGAGTTGCTTACCCATCCGCTCTCGAATCATTTAACGACTGAGATGAAAGAGATGTGGGTTTGTTGAGATCTTCTTCTATATAGTAGTACTTTACTGAACGCTTAAGCACATTCCAGTGTCTTCAAGTTGATCGACAAGCGAATCGATCACGTTCTTGACTCACAGCTCTTCCTACAATTGCCCAAAGAAGTGGTGAGTCATTGAAAATGATTCTGTTAAGATGAGAGTTTGAAATCCGGGTGAAGTCCTGCCTTGTTGGGATCAGGGTGTGTCAGTAGCTCATTGGTAGAGCGTTCACCGGGCAAGCTGGAGGTCCTGGGTGCGCCAATAAGTGTAGCTCATTGGTACAAGCTGTAGCAAGCTCTACAGTCTTTTGTTCGATTCACAGCTAATCCGGTTATCGTCCTGATGTTAAGCTTAACTTTAGGTGAAAGAAATCCTCCAAAGAGACTCGCTGAAGTGTAACGAGATCACGATTTACTCTGGAATGATCAAATGGGCTGAGGCTGAGTGCAAGAGGTGGGAAAATAAGAGAAAAAAGATGAAACAACTAGAGATTCATGGTTAAAAGCTAACAGCGGATGAAATTTCTAAATGATACTAAAATATATAGCTGTTAGATGGATAGCTGTTAGATGTAGCTACTAGATCGATAGCTGTTAGATGGATAGCTGTTAGATGTAGCTGTTAGCTAGATAGCTGTTAGATGTAGCTGTTAGCTGGATAGCTGTTAGATGTAGCTGTTAGATGGATTAGATGGAAAAAAGATGAAGCAACTAAAGATTAGTTAAAAGCTGTTGACAAGAAAGACAAGAAATCTGTTCATCGCGATTCGATTGAAGTCTTTCGAAGTGGAACATCGACCACCGCCATCTCAAAGATCAAAGGCGGCTCAAAGATCAACACAAAGACATTTGCGACAAAGACAAAGACAAAGACAATGTTGACAAAGATCAACAGTTGTTTATCGAACGATTCAAAGTCTTGGGAATAGATGAGGATCGGATTGGAAGAGGTCGGCACAGCCAGAACTATAGAAATGATCAAAAAAGTTCGGGACAAGATCCGTAAAAACGTTAATCGGCGAAAGGGAAGGCCTTCCCTTCCACGAATCATTGTTGACCTTAAATTGAACACCTACAAGCAGAACGAGGTCTAATTGTTGTCGGTGGATGCGAAGCTAAACGATTAGTATGCTTAGACGGCTCAGACGTCTCAGACATCCAAACATTTTGGAAACAACCAACGTCTTCATGTCCTTTTCAGTGATGAAAAGATATTTACTGTTCCGAGTATTTTAACAAGCAGAATAATCGCATCTATTCGAAGATTAAGTGGATGAGAAACTCACTGATTCTGGAATTCTTGAGTTTCTCATCCAGTTTCTCATCCACAATCGGTTCTGGTGCAACTGTGATATCAGATGGAAAAATAGCACTTGTTTTCGTGAATGCTGGTGTTAAGATCAATCAAAACATGTATTTGAATGTTCTCAAAAAAGATTTACTTCCATGGGCAAATTCTCACATCATTGGACATTTCAGCAAGACGGTACGCCAAGACAAAGCTTGCCAAGCTTGCAAAGTTCAAGAATGTCTTTGAAAGCAAAAGCTTCCTTGAAACACAATTTTCTAGTCCAAGCCAAGGCTTGGCCAGATTAGCTTTAGATTTTGGCTTTTCCGTCTAAATCGATACCATTTTTAGAAACGATTGGCCGGTAGATGGAGAGGATTTGCGGAGAGCTCTCGATGAACTTTTGCATCTAATTCGATTCCCAACAATGTCCGGCGAAGAGTTCAACAATGGCCCCGTTGCACAGGGATTGTTTGAGGGAAAGGTTGGTGAAGATTTCTGAAATTGATCAATACATTTTCAGGAAGCTTACGACTTACTCCTTTGCATCAACTCACTCCAGACAAAGAAAGATTCCCCGACGCAGCAAGGAGAGGCCGCTTTTTACAGCATTGTGAAGCGAGCCGGCCTCTTCTCTCGGAAGCGTTTGTTTTTATGATTGATAAGTTTGCCAGGGTTGTCCTAAAGGCCTGCCCAAAGCAATCAAGGCTTTACCTGGTTCTCAAAGCTAATTCTAAGCCTGGACCTGGGTTCTAGTGGGCATTGCCTGGCTAGCTGACTGGCTAGGCTAGCTGGCTAGCTTAGGCTTAGGCTAGCTGGCTGGCTGGCTGGCTGGCTGGCTGGCTGGCTGGCTAGGCTAGGCTTGGTTGGCTCCGATCTAACCTGACCTTGTCTGGACCTGGCCTTGCCTGTCCTGGTCTGGTTTAGAGTCAATTGGATCATTCTTGAGCTTCAATGAGACTCAATAACTTCAACTTTCTCTTTTAGCTGATTCCAATTGGCAGCCACCGATGGTTTTCGTTCCCGGTGATCGCCATCGTCCGAATCGATACGATGGCTTTGGAGGACACTTTGGTGGAATTAGACACGATTATTCCGGGCTTTTCAGGAGGTATTTTCCAAATTCTAGAACAAGAATTAAGTCTATAAATTTCTTAGCGAGAATTCTTAACAATTTCAGAATCACCCCGGATCACTCGACGTCCGAAGAGAGCGAAGAAGTGGACGAGGGGGAGGAAAGGGTTCGACCGCAGCTTCGAGATAGAGGATTCGGTTGGTTATATTTAAAGTTTAGTGTAAATTGAGCTCATCTAAAAACGATGATGATGCACCTTTAGGCAATGGCGGAGGTTTCGGTGGAGGGATCGTGCCAAGAGGCGGCGATTTTGGTGAGAGGTAAGTGAAAGATTGATTTGGCCGAAAGCTAGAATTGAGGCTTACAAGCCGGTCCAACATTAGGTCAAAAATTCCCAAGCAAAAGTATTTTGCAAAAGGAGAATCTGCGCTCGTTTTCCTTGTGGCCCTGATGCTAGATTGGTTCTTTCGGAGAGCTCTGAAAGCGGTGATCTAAGGGTTGAGGGTTCGACTCCGGCACGCAACATTTAAAAAAAAAAATTATGCTAAAAGAGCGAGTTTTTAGGGTAATTTTCAACGCTGATTCCGAAAAACATGGTTTCAGCCTAGGTTTCCGTACAAAAAAACGAAATTTGGGGTTCCTGCCACTCAGTAAAACGGCTACAAAAAACTTTGTAAATTGATTTTTTTTAAAATTATATTCTTCCGTCCAATCCGTTAGAAAATTAGCTTTTAAATGAGCTATTAAACATCCAGATTGGACAAGTTTAAGTTTAAGTTTAAGTTTAAGTAGAAAACCATCTCTCAAAAAATCCGCAAAGACTTTCTCCTCAATCTAATGCCGTATTTACTCTCTTTCTATTATTTCTGCACCTCTTCTACTACTGCGATTTGAGCCGAAAAAATAGTACTACGTAGTACTAATACAGTAAATAGAGTACACTACACTTTTAGGCGAGTTTTCGTCGCCGCCGTCGCAGCTGAGCGTTTCGCGTTTCGGGATGAAGCTCGTGACGGTTTCATGGGATGGCGTGAACGCGAAAGAGGAGTTCGAATGAGGAATCGCTTTCGAAGGAGAATAGGTCGACCACCAGCTGGACAACAAAGAGATAGGGACGAGGTGGAAGCGGTGAGGAGGGGAGGAGGAGAATTCGAGATCCGAGTACAAGAGCTGCCTGGACCCGAGGATAACTAGTGGTGATTCGATTTTTCGATTGATTTTTTCTTTCTGCCATTTCATTAGACATACCGTAATTTGTCTGTCTCGCGATTTGCATGAAAGCTCTAATGAAATCTGCTTTTTTTGGTCGTTTATTCCTATCAAGAGTTGTGAAAAGTTTTGTTTTTGAAAAAAGTGACCACTTTCGCGATTACCGTAATCTAAAATGTTTCAACTCTCGGTACTTCATTCAATTCACAGCTATATCTAACAAGAACCGTATTGGAACCGTATTGGACTCAGTCTTGAATATTTTTAAGCTCGATTTACTGTCGTATCGTAATCATAGCTTTGTTCTACGTAAAGTTTAGCTAGAGCTAGAGTAGCTAGAAAAGTTCTCTCGTTCTCTGACATACCAAATTTTTGTTCTTTTATGCTCAAATCTGTCACACCACTGAATTCCTCAGTTTTCTTGTAAAAACTCGTTTCTCTGAGAAAAATCTAGGATTCAGTGTGCCAGTGGGGGTGCGTTTACAGAGATTTAAGCACAAAGTACATGGTGGAAAACTAGCCTATTATGGTGTGCCAGAAAGCGAAAGTTTAGAGTTCAAATGTTTAGATGAGGTATGAGTAGGTAGATGTTTTTTCGGAATTTACATTAAATTCTCATGCATTCTAACAAGGAACTGGTCTCAACTCGAAGCTGAGGAATGATACAAGACCCAGTGCATCTGATAGATCATTTTCTTTTCGCGTGACGGCCTCTTAAAGAGTCCGAAATTTTGAACAATTCTCTATGCCAGATTCCTCGAGTAGCAGCTAATTTTTGCAGATTTGAAATCAGCGTGTCCGATTCTATAAGATGCACTCGGTCTCGTATCGATCCTCAACTTCGAGCTGCAAGAAATTTTAATCTCTTTTGGTCTTTCCCATTTTTTGTTAGTAATCTTCATCCCAAATCCCCAATTTTAGAAAACAATCGATGAAATCAAAGCAAAATCAGTTTTTTTCTCATTTAAAGATTTCATATATTGATTCATTTTAACCTCCTCCGCTGTTTAGCCAAAATTTCCAAATCACCAAGCCTTTACCTTTTGCTTGTATTTACCGCTCTTTTAATTCCGATTTCAATAAATTTTCATTTAATTCCATGAATTCGCTATTGTGGATTACCCTTTCGTCTAAAATAGGCCTTCTTTTTGTTATCGCAATTGACCTCCACTTAACCGACTGCCAGTAAAAAATAGCGTCAAGCTAGTGAGATGTTCTTGTTTTTAACCTTTCATGCATTCAAAAGCGAGCCACATAGTTGCAAGGAGAGAATCGATGCGTCACATCGAAGTCAAACTTAGAGCATCTATTTTTGTTTGCCAATCATCGCTAATTTCCTCCGAAAATTTTCTCCTATTTAGTTCAAAGTATTGCGAACGTTTAAGGTTCAGAGAAACGACAACTCAGCTTGCCTACTTTACATTTCATTTCATACCAAAGTACCGTCCAACAAAACCCTGGAATTTTTCTATTTTCAAAGAAATATATTTGTGAAGGGAGCTCATTTGGCTCAAACAACGGCTTGAAATAATTGTTAAAGAAACATGAGAAACGCAAACAGAAGGAGTTGTGGCAATTTTGATAGCAAGTCCAAAAAGAGAAGTTAAGACAGAGAATGCAAAAACAACGACAACGCAAAAACAAAATAAGGTTTGGACAGCAAATTAAACTCTTGGTGGAAGCTTTCATCGTCTTGGCTAATTTGATGGTCGCCTTCTTTGGTGACTTGGCCTTAGGGGTTGCGGAGTCGCTCTTTGCCATCTTTGCTGACTTGACTGTGGCCTTCTTTGGTGACTTCACCTTGCGAGTTGCCGAGTCCCCCTTCGTAGTCTTTACCGACTTGACGGTGGCCTTCTTTGGTGCCTTGGGAATTGAAGAGTCGCTATTTGCCATCTTTGCTGACTTGGCGGTGGCCTTCTTTGGTGACTTGGCCTTGAGAGTGGCGGAGTCGCCCTTCGCAGTCTTCACCGTCGACTTCTTGGAAGTTGCTGCCTTCTAAATAAAAAAAATTGTACGGATTATTAATGCTATGATCTTGACAACCTTGGCTAAGCAGCACAACTACCTAACTTCAACATAAAGATTTAAAAGAATGATTACCTTTTCCTCAACCGCAGTCTTCTTTCCAACGACTTTCAATGATTTCGTCGTGGCAGCCTTCTTTGGTGATTTGCTGGTCGTGGCCTCCTTTGGTGACTTGGTGGTGGTCTTCCTCGCAGCTTTCTTGGCGGCGACTTTTGCGGCTTCTCCAAGACGGAATCTTCCATTCGCACCAATGCCTGACTTACGCTGCAAAAGACCCGAGTCGGCCCCCTTCTTCAAATTGACGCCCACGTGCAGGTTCACCTAAAGATACACAATAATTCAGCGTTGGCTTTCCCTATAGGAAATTTAACACAGATTACGTCTGTCTGGAGCTTCATTGACAATGGATAACATTAAAAGCAGTCAAAACATGCCTTTTTGCTGTCACCTCCGACGTTGTAATTTTGAAGCACATAGTTAGCGATTGCAATCCTTGAAGATCCTTTGCGATCAGCCAATGCACTGATTGAGGCAACGACCATCTCAGCGTATGTGGGATGAGCTGGAGCCTTCTAAATTCAAAAATTTAGTAAGAATAATTGAACGTTAATGATCCACTTTTAAAAACTTAGCATGCTCAGGGAATCTAATCGTTTTAGCTCACTTTCTAAAAAAATTTATCTAGGTACCTAGTCCTGGACTCTTACAATCAGCAAAACAAGTAACTTTTAGGCAAAGCAGTATGTGTTCAATACCCATAATGGACTAGCGTTTATGAAACTGATGTCAAAACCCGAACCTTCTCTTCACTGGTAACCTTTGGCTTCTTTGGCGCTTTCACCACATCCGATTGAGATGTTGTAGTTAAACCAACGGTTGCCATCTTGCGAAGTTCTAAAGAAAACGAGTTATTTTCAACAAAAAAACATCACAATTAAAGAAAAAAAATGCAAAGTTTTGGGAGCTATAAGAATACGACTAGAAATGAATCTCAGGTGTTGGGAAAAAGTGGAGGGCATCTAATTAATTTGAAAAATGATCCAAAGGTTATGCATTTTCTAAGGCTGCGTGCAATTTGACTCAACTCAAAAGGCGCTTGGGCTCGGGCATTTCAATAAAAAAATGAGCTCGACGCTGTGTAGAACTTGATCAAAGTATGCACATTAGCCGTTAAATTTGTTATCGGCACAGTAGATGAATGAAACGATTGAGTAAAAGTTGAGACATGCTGATGAACAAAAAGTGAAGAGAACGGTGCACGCAAATGAAATGAAATGAAAAATGCGCCGCTTGTGGAGAGAAAAGCGCCGTTTTGTCTGGCGTACGGTAACGGACACTGTTTAGAATTTAGCTTAAAGAATTTTTGGCACTTTTCCAAGGTTTTTCACTTTTCACCATAAGGACTTCAAGTTCTGGGATTGTTTGGATTAAATGCAAAGCAATAATTGATTCTTCCTCGCAACGCTATTACAGTACCCTCAAAAACGAGCTTATAAAGTAGCTGTTTAGCATATCTAAAGCAGTCGTCAGGGTAACTTGGAGAGCCATTTCTAAACTAAGATTTTTGAGTTCGAAGATGATTTCTGTTGTTTTAGCCAAGCAATAAACTTTCTTTTGTTGGGTACATGATGACTAGGATGTTTTTTCATTTCTAATATTGTGCAAAAAAATTTTTTTCACATCTAAAAAAATTTATTGTTTTCCTCTCTCTCGCTCTCGATTTTTATGGTAAAAATGAACGATAATTCATAAAAAATGTGAAATTTTGTAAGCTAAACATTTCAAAAGTAGTAGTAAAAGCTACTTAAGGCAAAAAAATTTATAAAGAAATGAAAAGGCCCACAAAAACAAGACTCACTGGCTCATCTAACCCATCACATCAGGAAAGTACAAGAAAATGCATAAAACACACGCAAAAACCCACCTAACAAATGGGAAAATTTCTGAAAATGGTGATAAGGTTTGGTGCAAAATAGGAAACGATTATTGTAGAAAGGTTATTGTAGTTATATCCAGGAATTAGGCCCTGTTTTGATCGGAGTGTAGGAGATTATGCCGGGGAATATGTGAAATGAGATGTAGTAGTATATTTGGGAGATGTAGGATACCAAGAAGAATTTCGAGAACCTTGGGGCAAAAATCCCGATTTTTGCTGAGCCGTCTCGACTGGGCCGTCTCGCTTCACAATGCTGTAAAAAGCGGCCTCTCCTTCCTGCATCGGGGAACCTTTCTTTGTCTGGAGTGAGTTGATGCAAAGGAGCAAGTCGTAAGCTTCCTGAACATGTCCTGATCAATTTCAAAAATCAAAAAATCTTCACTAACCTTTCCCTCAAACAATCCCTTTCCAACCGGACCATTGTTGAACTCTTCGCCGGACATTGCTGGAAACCGAATGAGGTGTAAAAGTTCATCGAGAGCTCTCCGCAATCCCTCTCCATCTGCCGGCCAATCGTTTCTGGAAATGGAATCGATTTGTTATGCGGGAAAAGTCAAAATCAAAGGCTAATCGGGCGAAGCCTTGCCTTGAACTAGAAAATTCCGTATCGCCCTAGTCCTGGTTTATCTATCTAACTCTTGCTACGTATTTTAGTATGTTTTAGAAATTTCATCAGCTGTTAGCTTTTAACCATGAATCTCTAGTTGTCTCATCTTTTTTCCCTTGTTTCCCCACCTCTTGCACTCAGCCTCAGCCCATTTGATCATTCCCGAGTAAATCGTCATCTCGTTGCACTTCAGCGAGTCTCTTTGGAGGATGTCTTTCACCTAAAGTTGTTTTAAACCTAAGCACATCAGGACCTTTTATGGAGTATAACCGGAAATGCGCAAAAGATTAGCACACCCAGGACCTCCAGCGTGCCAGGCGAACGCTCTAACCATGAGCTACACTGACACACACTCTGATGTCAACAAAGCTGGACCTTACCCGGATTTCAAACTCTCATCTTAACAGCTTGAATCATTTTCAACGACCCACCACTTCTTTGGGCAATTGTAGGAAGAGCGGTGATTGGAGCACGTGATCGATTCGCTCGTCAATCAAATTGAAGACACTGAAGTGCGCTTTTATTAAGGTTCAGCTACCCTACTCCCTAGATCTTATAGAACAAGATCAAACTCATTAAACCCACGCTTCTTTCGTCAAATGATTGGAGAGCGGAGGGGTGAGCAACTCCAAAACGTCGTGCTTGCCCATGATTTCGTTCAACTTTTGAATCAAATCGTCTTTCATCGTATGAATCATGTATCTGAAAAGAATACTGTATCTTAAACAGTACTAGTACAGCATTCAATTACAGTACCACCCGAGATGCAGTATGTATGGGTCCACAGTAGCTAGCATGGGTTAAAATCCCTTAGAAAAAAACCATAAATCTAGAGCACAACTCACTTCTCCGACAAGTAGAACAACTCGGCGAACACCCACAATTCGGTCGCCTCGATCGTATCGGTATACAAATAACTGGAATTTGAGTGATGACAGTAAAAACTGTATAGTATGCAGATCCCTACTTATCTATACATTTGAATTTTTAATATATGTGCAATATACTAAAAATAAAAATTGTTAGATACTTTGGGCTATGAAAGTTCTCACCGAAGAAACTCTCGAAATGAGTCCGATGAGACGTCGCTGATCCGGCACTCGTCCTCATCGGCGAACCGACCGCTGAAACCAAATGAAACTTTACATTGAGCATGGGTGTTATAACGTTTGCCTATCTATTAGTTTGAGTACTATCAGTTGGTCTGCTACCTTCATTGACCGTTTTAGAAACGGTGAATCGACGAAAACACAAACGGTTTATTTTATTGAAAAGCTTCATCTTTTTTCTACAAAATGCTTCTCAAGTGTTTTAAAAAAGCACTTTCCATTTTTTATTTTTAGCCATTCAACGTTTGTTTGCAGATAATAATCTAATAAAAAAATAGTGAGCAATAACCAACATATAGTACTCAACCTAATATTATATTGCAGAATAAAAATCTATTTATACAGTATTCTTTCAATTCTAAATTTACATAAAATTGACCTGAATTGAGCTCCAAAAACAGAGCTTCGTGTCGCGAGAATCAGTTTGTGACCGGGCAAACGAACAACTGCCTGGAAAATCATTGGATAGGACATTTTTAACCTAATATTTCGATCGATACTAGATTTCCCCTTCCCCACCCACCTCGGTCTCGCTTGGAAACAAAAAATGCACATCCGCGCGATCCTCGTTGAATAAGATGAATTTGAGCAATCGTTCAGCGGTTAACTGAACATAAAACGAACGTTTATTATAAAATTTATTACTAGGGTTTCGAGGTCAGTATTCGTTATATAGCATTAGATACATTTTTCAACTAAATCTCCTCCATTCTCATCTCAATACATAAGAAAATTGGTGCATTGGTGGTTGGAGGGAGCCACCTATATTTTTGACCTCTTCAATTTCTCTAGGGTAATTTGGTAGAAAATGACCAGAAATGAAGTGTGGTACTAATCAAGTTACGGGGGCCGATTTTTTTTTCAAAACCCCTTTTTCTAGGGTCCTTTTATGTGTCGATTTCGAAAAACACAATGAGAGCTTCGGAAAAAGGCGTTTTACGCCGAGTTTCGGTGCTTCAAAGCTCTTCGATAGTGTACTTCACTATATGGGGCCCAAGCTATCGACTATTGACTATTGACTAGACAAAGCAAAAAGGAAAAAAAGGGAAAAAAAGCCCATAGAAGCCCTAATTTTAATTCAACCTTTTTTTTTTTTTGTTGAATTCAGTGGTCCTAAAAGTTTGGAAACAATTTTGGTTAATGGTGGTTGGCTTTTTTGTTTTTTTTCTTCTTTTTTGGATACACTAGTGAAGTATAGATACACTACTCAAGGCCAAAAAACTAAAAAAACTATGGACAATCAACCAACCATAAAAACACTCTTAGCGTGATCAGCGCTATCGACTACCTTAGAAAAGTTCAAAAAAGCAAAAATACAAAGTAAAAAAAACCCCCATCCACCAATGTACCAGAAAATTTACCTAGGTACCTAGTCTTGGACCCTTACAATCAGCAAAACAAGTAACTTTTAGGCAAAGCCGTATGTGTTCAATACTCAGACCAGCGTTTATAAACCTGATGCCAAAACCCGAACCTTTTCTTCACTGGTAGCCTTTGCCTTCTTTGTCGGAACATCCGATTGAGAAGTTGTAGCTGGACCGTAGGAGCTGTAGCTTGCCATCTTGCCACGAGTTCTAAAGAAAGAGTTGGCTTCAACATATCAAAATTAAAGAAAAAACAAATGCAAAGATTTGGGAGCTATAAGATTACGACTAGACCATAAATTTTGAGTGTTGGGAAAGAAGGAAGCGCACTTAGCTGATTTTAAAAATGACCCATTTTCTAAGGCTGCGTGCAATTTTACTCAACTTAAAAAGGCGCTCGGGCTCCGGCATTTTAACAAAAAAATGAGCTCGAAGATGTGCAGAAATTGATCAAAGTATGCACATTAGCCGTTAAATTTGTCATCGGCACAGTAGATGAATGAAACGAGTGAGTAAAAGTTTAAACGCCCTGGCGAATAAAAAGTGAAGAGAAGGGTGCATGGAAATGAAATGAAAAATTCGCCGCTTGTGAGAGCATCGTTTTGTTTGGGGTACCGTAATGGACACTGTTTAGGTTTTAGTTAAAGGAATTTTCTGTTGAAGATTTCTTTTGTTTTAGCCAAGCAATAAAGTTTCTTTTGTTTTGTTTTACGATAACTGGGATGCTTTTCCTATATTTTGCTTAAAATTTCTTATTTTCTCTCTCTCGCTCTTGATTTTTCTAGTAAAAATGAAAGATAATTGGTAAAAAATGTGAAATTTTGTAAGCTAAACATTTCAAAAGTAGTAGTAAAAGCTACTTAAGGCAAAGAAATTTTATAAAGAAATGAAAAGGCCCACAAAAACAAGACTCACTGGCTCATCTAACCCATCACATCAGGAAAGTACAAGAAATGTCACGCCAAATGGGGATTTCTGAGCATTCCTTGTGTCGAATTGAAATCGAACAGTTGACTCGTGAAGAAAGCGCTCCTTAAAGCATGGGACGAGCTTGATGTTGCCTATTTGCGTACCACAGTTTTGTTAATGCAATTGGCCTCAATTTCACGGGCAACCGGTAAAAATAGCGTCAAGCAAATGTCAGGTGCTTTTTTTACTCTTTCAGGGATTCAAAAGCGAGCCAGTAACCGATAGTAACCGGATTTTTTAAGATCCCTCTGAGTTGATTTAGTACTAATCAAAACTTGATAGTAAACTATTAATTGAAATAGAACAAATTTACATTTTCCTTCTTTAAAAATTTTTTTATTTTTCTTTTATTATTTTAAAAATTTCATATTTTTCTTTAACTCTAAAATATTCAATCACACAAATGAAATCTGCAATTAGGTTGGCAACTTAATAATGACGCGTCACTACTTAACATGTTTTTTGTAATTTGAAGCGCCGTTTCTTCCCCTTTTTTGCATATATATACAAAGTAAAAGATGTCTGCATAAATAACATTTAGTGCTCCAAATTTCATCATTCGCTTTTTGGCAAAAAAATGGAGGACAAAAAATTCCGTATTCGAGCTGCATTGTCCTACGATTTTAAACAAGGAAAATCACCAGCTGAATCTCATCGCACGATCATCACTGTTTTTGAAGAGGAAAGTTACACATTCGTCAATGTCAATGATGGTTTCAACGACTCCAAGGCGGCGATGAAAGCCTCGTAGACGAGCCACACCAAGGACATCCTCCAGGAGTGTTTGACGATGACTTGCTCGCCTTAATTGAAGATTGCCCAACACTTACTGTTCGCGAGTTGGCAGAAATACACTCTGTCAAAAAATTATAGACGCACCCTGTTTTTTGGCTAGTTTAGAGCCGGATATAAGTGCTAGTCCAGTGAAAAGTATTTTTTAGTTTCTTTAATGTAAAAAAACAACCCATGCAAAATTTCAAGTCATTTCACTCATCCAAAGTATTTTATCGTACAAAAAACGTTTTATCAGCTGTCAAAAAATTATAGACGCACTTTTATTTGACGATTTATTCCATCGATAATTGTTAATTTTTTCTCACTTTTTTGCTTATTAGTTATGTTTATAAATGTTTTTACATTTTCACGGATCGGATGCCGCTTGACAAACAACTGGAAGTGGTGGACAAACGGCTACCGTCATCTGAACAACAACGGGCAATAACTACATTTCTGCACGATAACGCGAGTATTCATGCAAGTTGCTCCACAAAGATTGGCTGACAGCGCACAAAACGGCACTGTCGCCTGGCCCGCTTGCAGCCAGACTTGAACGAGAGAATGTGTGGGGGACACTCGCGAGATGTCTACAAGGGAAACAAGCCAATTCGAGCGTGAAGAACTCAAGAAAGCCATTCAAGTAGCCTGGAATCGGCTCAACCAACAGCGCCCATGGCTCGTCTCTCGATGCCGAGACGTCTTGAAGTGGACAAAGCAAGGAGGTGCACACATATTAATATTTGGTTGTGTTGTTAATTTCTGTTAACTTTCTTGAAAAAAAAGGCGCATAATGACAGCGAAAAACGTTTTGTACGATAAAATACTGAATGAGTGAAAGACGAAATGCATGGGGTTTACAAAAGAAACAAAAAACTTCACTGGACGCACTATATCCGGCCAAACTAGCAAAAGGGGCGTCTATAATTTTGACAGAGTGTATTTCAACGTATCCCATACGACCACGAAAACTTTACCAAACTTGTTAACGAGTCTTTGAAGAAATTGGGGCTCAATTACCGGAGACGTCAGATTTTTACACGACGACGCAAAACATCACACTGCGAAGAGGTCGCTTATAAGAAAATCGAGGAACTTGGCCGGAAAGTGCTGCCCCACGCACCACCCCGACTTGGCCCTCAGATTACTTTTGTTTCGGTCGCTGAAGGGAGAAATTGGAGGGAGATTACTTTTGGAGGGAGAAAAGTTCGATGATCATGCTCAGGTCATAAAAGCAGTGAATGACTACTTGGCCTCAAAAACTCCCAAGTTCTTCCAGGAGGGACCGGGATTTGCGCAGAAGAGGAAAGGGCATAGAACTAATGGAGAAACTTTCGAATGGGCCCTGTGTTTTAAATAAAAAAAATTACATAAACGCGTCATTATTAAGTTGCCAACCTAATACAAACACAACTTTTAAAATCTTTTTGCACAATTAAACTTTAAGTCACTGTTGTCTTATTTTAGTCACCCATTTGTTATTTTGAAAACACAGCACAAAAAAGGCAACATATTCTGGACCGTTCGTCATTAACGCGTTTACTTTGACCGCCCGATTTCTGTCCTTTTTTGCATATCAAAAATATTTTTTTTATTTAGGTACGATGAAAACGACGATTTCTTTCGAGCGAAAGGGAGGAATCTTGCGAGAAAATGATGGCAAATCAATCTCAATTGGCCGACGCGTTCAAACTTCCCTATGAAACGATACCAAAGATTTTACGAACAAATACGAAATTTTGAAGGGAATCAATGATGGAACGAAATCGTCTTCGAGAGGGGAAACACAATCTGATCGAAGAAGCCCTTGTTTATTGGATTCGAGATGCGATAGCGAAAATGCATTTCTTGACGGATCGATTCTCAAGGAAAAGGCTCTTGAATTTGCTGAGCTTTTCGATTGTTCAAATTTCCAAGCTTCTAGCGGACGGCTCGACAATTTCAAGAAAAGGCACAGCCTTGTTTTTCGGGTGATCGAAGGAAAAAGTGCATCAGTGAATCAACAGACCGTAACGAATTGGCGGCAAAACATTCTCATCGATCTTCTCACCGAATACGATCCGAAATTCTTGTGGGATAGAGGTGACCAGTCAATTATGAAGGCGTGCTAGAGGATCGAAGACTTCTTTCAGGAAAAATCAATGACAACATCAAAGCCAACGGAAATTGTGGTTTTTTATGTAAAATAATTTTTCATTCTTCCACTTTTTCTAAATGTTGGTTGTGGGTTAATAAATTTATACACATATTTGAGCATTTTGGCAAGTTTTGGTAATACCAAAAACCTTTAAAACAGGTTTAATGCGTTTTTTCTGCTTTTTATTGTCATTCCTTACACAACCTTGATAGTGAACGGTTTCTTCAGAATCCCCTCCATAGTTCACTAACGAGGTTCGACTGTAGTTACAAGGAGCGGTTCAACGCCTCACATCGAAGTCAAACTCAAACCATAACCGATAATTTTGTGCGCTGATAATCGCGGACTTCTTTCATAAAGTTCCTACTGTTTACCTCAAAGTATTTCCAACGTTCCCAATATTTCCAGATTGTTGCAACCGGTAACCTAGTTTGCCTACTTTTACATTTGCTATGAAAGTACCATTAACAAAACATTTGAATTTTTTTATTTCCAAGGAATATAAATTTGTGAAGGCTCATTTGGCTTAAACAAGAGATTGAAATAATTGATAAACAAACAAGAGAAAACAGAAGGGATTTTGGTAATTTTAAGGGCAGCTCCAAAGAGGCAAAGACAG
The DNA here is from genome assembly GCA_958450365.1 of Mesorhabditis belari. Taxonomy (NCBI): domain Eukaryota; kingdom Metazoa; phylum Nematoda; class Chromadorea; order Rhabditida; family Rhabditidae; genus Mesorhabditis; species Mesorhabditis belari. Next base: position 195,098 of record CAUEEP010000921.1, read on the forward strand.
AATGCAAAAACAACGGCTTGACAAAAATAAGGTTTAGATCGAAAGTTAGGCCTTCTTGATTGCAGTTTTGGTCGTCTTTGGAAGCTTGATGGTGGCTTTCTTTGGTGACTTGCTCTTGAGAGTGGCGGAGTCGCTCTTCGCAGTTTTTGCCGACTTCACAGTGACCTTCTTTGGTAACTTGGCCTTAGGAGTTGTGGAGTCGCTCTTTGCCATCTTTGCTGCCTTGACGGTGGCCTTCTTTGGGGACTTGCCCTTGAGAGTGGCGGAGTTGCCTTTCGCAGTCTTAACCGACTTGACAGTGATCTTCTTTGGTGACTTGGCCTTGAGAGTTGCAGAGTCGCTCTTTGCCGTCTTCACCGTCGACTTCTTGGTAGTTGCTGCCTTCTAAATATAAAAAATTGTCCGGATTATTAATGCTATGATCCTGACCACCTTGACCAAGCACCACAACTACCTAACTTCAGCACAAAGATTTAAAAGAATGATTACCTTTTCCTCAACCGCAGTCTTCTTTCCAATGTCTTTCTTCAAGGACTTCGTCGTGGCAGCCTTCTTTGGTGATTTGCTGGTCGTGCTCTCCTTTTTGGCAACCTTCTTTGGTGACTTGGTGGTGGCCTTCCTCGCAGCTTTCTTGGCGGCGGCTTTTGCAGCTTCTCCAAGACGGAATCTTCCATTCGCACCAATGCCTGACATACGCTGCAAAAGTCCCAGGTCGGTTCCCTTCTTCAAATTGACGCTCACGTGCAGGTTCACCTAAAGATACACAATAATTCGGCGTTGACTTTCCCTATAGGAAATTTAACACAGATTACGTCTGTCTGGAGCTTCATTGACAATGGATAACATTAAAAGCAGTCAAAACATGCCTTTTTGCTGTCACCTCCCACGTTGTAATTTTGAAGGACATAGTTAGCGATTGCCATCCTTGAAGATCCTTTGCGATCAGCCAATGCACTGATTGAGGCGACGACCATCTCCGCGTATGTGGGATGATCTGGAGCTTTCTAAATTCAAAAATTTAGTGAGAATAATTAAACGTTTATGATCCACTTTTAAAAACTTGCTTAAGGCGCTTAAGCCACCTAATCAAAAATTATCTGACCAGACAAGAAAAGACAAGAAAGATCTGGACCCTTAAAACCAGCAAAACAAGTAACTTTTAGACAAAGCCGTTTCTGTTCAATACGCAGACTAGCGTTTATAAAACTGGTGTTAAAACCCGAACCTTCTCTTCACTGGTAGCCTTTGCCTTCTTTGGTGGTTTCACGACATCCAATTGAGTCGGAACATCCAATGAAGAAATTGTAGCTGGAACAGCGGTTGCCATCTTGCGTCGAGTTCTAAAGAAAACGAGTTATTTTCAACAACAAACACATCAAAAACGAAACATCAAAAAAACAAATGCAAAGATTTGGGAGCTATGAGCTTACGACTAAACAATAAACTTTGAGTGTTGGGAAAGAGGGGAGGGCCTTTGGCTGATTTGAAAAATGACCCATTTTCTAATGCTGCGTGCAATTTACCAAAACTTAAAAAGGCGCTCGGGCTTGATCAAAGTATGCATATTAGCCTTTAATTTTGTTATCAGCACGGAAAATGAACGAAACGAGTGAACAAAGTTTAAACGTGCTGGCGAATAAAAAGTGAAGAGAAGGGTTCACGCAAATGAAATGAAATGAAAAATGCGCCGCTTGTGGAGAGAAAAGCACCGTTTTGTCTGGCGTACGGTAACGGACACTGTTTAGAATTTTTGGCACTTTTCCAAGGTTTTTCACTTTTCACCATAAGGACTTCAAGTTCTGGGATTGTTTGGATTAAATGCAAAGCAATAATTGATTCTTCGTTGAAACGCTATTACAGTACCCTCAAAAACGAGCTTATAAAGTAGCTGTTTAGCATACTTAAAGCAGTCGTCAGGGTATCTTGGAGAGCCTTTTCTATTAGGGTGGTGCAAAAGAAACTGCCGATTTGAGGGTAAATTCAAAAAAAAATAACATCAAAGCGAGAAATCTTTATCCATCGAAATATTCACCACAAGTATCGATGACTTTCCTCCATCGAACGCGAAGAGACCGAATGCCATTTTTGATGAACTGGAACTCCTGGGACTCAAAATAGTTGAGCGCCCAGTTACGGACCTCATCATCATTCTTGAACTGCTTCTCCTTCAGAAAGTGCTGCATCGAGCCAAATAGGTGATAATCACTTGAAGCCATATCAGGAGAATATGGCGGGTGAGGCAGGACTTCCCATCTAAATTCTTCGCTTTTCTGCTGTGTGATTTTCGCAACATGCGGCTTATTATTGTCATGCAAGAGCTTCACCGAAGTCATGTCCGCACCCTGGCGTTCCATTGCTTTGTACACTCCGTCCAACTGATTAGCATACAAACCCGCAGTGACCGTGTTTCCATGTTCCAGTAATTCAAAGTACCCCAAATCCTTGCTATTCCACCATACAGACAATAAGATCTTCTTCCCGTGGATTTCGGGCCTTGGGGTTGGAACAGCACGTTCGCCGGCGCTCAGCCACTGTCGTTCTCGCGTAAAGTTGTCGTATGCAATCCATTTCGCATTCGATGTCACGATAGAATCAAGAAAACCGCTATTCTTTGCACGATTCAGGAGAATGCCAGCGATGGAAATGCCGGATGCAAGGTTAGCATCACTGAGTTGATGAGGGACCCATCTTCCACAACGACTTTTCTTTCCAATAGCGTAAAGATGGCGTTCGATGGTGACATAATCACAATGGAATATTATCACAAGATCTCGAGCAGATTGGCATGGATCGGCCTGTATAACGTTCCTCAGCTTGGCTTCGTTCACGACTTCTGGCCGTATGCAATGGCGAACCGTGCTCGTAATCTTCCAAAGTCTCGTCTCCCTCTCGGAATTGTTGAAACCAAATCTGACACTGCCTGAGAGACAAACTGCCATCTCCGAAAGCAGCACAGAGAGAACGATGCGATTCGGCAGCAGACTTTCCAATTTTGAAGTTAAACAGTAATGCTGCTCGTAGCAAAAACTTTTGCTCGACCATGATCTAAATAAAAAATATAAGATTTTGCACCATCCTAATAATTCAAAAGATTTTTGAGTTTGAAGAAGTTTTCTGTTGTTTTATGCAAGTAATAGGTTTTCTTTTGTTGGTTTTACGATAACTGGGATGCTTTTTCATTTCCTATATTTTGCTTAAAATTTATTGTTTTTTCTCTCTTTCGCTCTCGATTTTCATGGTAAAAATGAACGATAATTCATAAAAAATGTGAAATTTTGTAAGCTAAACATTTCAAAAGTAGTAGTAAAAGCTAATTCAGGCAAAAAAATTTATAAAGAAATGAAAAGGCCCACAAAAACAAGACTCACTGGCTCATCTAACCCATCACATCAGAAAGTACAAGAAAATGCATAAAACACACGCAAAAACCCACCTAACAAATGGGAAAATTTCTGAAAATGGTGATAAGGTTTAGTGCAAAATAGGAAACGATTATTGTAGAAAGGTTATAGTAGTTATATCCAGGAATTAGGCCCTGTTTTGATCGGAGTGTAGGAGATTATGTCGGGGAATATGTAGGAGATGCAAGAACATGTCCAGGAGGTGTAGGAAAATATACAGAATGTGTAGGAGAATATGTAGGAGGTGTAAAAGAATATGGACGAGAAAATCTCGAGAAGACTGGTCCGTCTCGCTTCATAATGCTGTAAAAAGCGGCCTCTCCTTGCTGCGTCGGGAAACCTTTCTTTGTCTGGAGTGAGTTGATGCAAAGGAGCAAGTCGTAAGCTTCCTGAACATGTCCTGATCAATTTCAAAAATCAAAAAATCTTCACTAACCTTTCCCTCAAACAATCCCTTTCCAACCGGACCATTGTTGAACTCTTCGCCGGACATTGTTGGAAACCGAATGAGGTGTAAAAGTTCATCGAGAGCTCTCCGCAATCCCTCTCCATCTGCCGGCCAATCGTTTCTGGAAATGGATTTGTTATGCGGGAAAAGTCAAAATCAAAGGCTAATCGGGCGAAGCCTTGCCTTGAACTAGAAAATTCCGTATCGCCCTAGTCCTGGTTTATCTATCTAACTCTTGCTACGTATTTTAGTATGTTTTAGAAATTTCATCAGCTGTTAGCTTTTAACCATGAATCTCTAGTTGTCTCATCTTTTTTCCCTTGTTTCCCCACCTCTTGCACTCAGCCTCAGCCCATTTGATCATTCCCGAGTAAATCGTCATCTCGTTGCACTTCAGCGAGTCTCTTTGGAGGATGTCTTTCACCTAAAGTCGTTTTAAACATAAGCACATTTTATGAAGTATAACCGAAAATGCGAAAAAAGATCAGCACACCCAGGACCTCCAGCGTGCCCGGCGAACGCTCTAGCCATGAGCTACACTGACACACACTCTGATGCCAACAAAGTAGGACCTTACCCGGATTTCAAACTCTCATCTTAACAGCTTGAATCATTTACAACGACCCACCACTTCTTTGGGCAATTGTAGGAAGAGCCGTGATTGGAGCACGTGATCGATTCGCTCGTCGATCAACTTGAAGACACTGAAGTGCGCTTTTATTAAGGTTCAGCTACCTTACTCCCTATATCTTATAGAACAAGATCAAACTCCTTAAACCCACGCTTCTTTCGCCAAATGATTGGAGAGCGGAGGGGTGAGCAACTCCAAAACGTCGTGTTTGCCTATGATCTCGTTCAACTTTTGAATCAAATCGTCTTTCATCGTACGAACCATGTATCTAAAAAGAAAACTGTATCTTAAACAGCACCAGTACAGGATTCAATTACAGTACCACAATGCAGTATGCATGGGATAAAATCCCTTAGAAAAACCCATAAATCTAGAGCTCAACTCACTTCTCCGACAAGTAGAACAGCTCGGCGAACACCCCCAATTCGGTCGCCTCAATCGTATCGGTGTACAAATAACTGAAATTTGAGTGATGATAGTAAAAACTGTACGGTATGCAGATCTAAACTTATCTATACATTTTAATTTTTAATATATGTGCAATATACCAAAAATAAAAATTATGAGAACTTTCCTAATTTATGAGATACTTTGGGCTATGAAAGTTCTCACCGAAGAAACTCTCGAAATGAGTCCGATGAGACGTCGCTGATCCGGCACTCGTCCTCATCGGCGAAACGACCGCTGAAAAAAAATGAAACGTTACATTGAGCATGGGTGTTATAACGTTTGCCTATCTATTAGTTTGAGTACTATTTGTCGGTATACTATCTTCATTGGCCGTTTTAGAGATGGGGAGTCGACGAAAACACCAACGGTTTGTTTTATTGAAAAGCTCCATCTTTTCAAGTGTTACATACCTAAAATTAAACACTTCACCCTTTTTATTTTTAGCCATTCAACGTGTTTGGAGAGAACTCGCCAATAAAAAAATAATGAGCAATAACCAAACTCAACCTAATATCATATTGTAGAATAAAATCTATTAATAAATAAAAATCAGTATTCTTTCAATTTCAAATTTACATAAAATTGACCTGAATTGAGCTCCAAAAACGTCGCTTCGTGTAGCGAGAATCAGTTTGTGACCGGGTAAACGAACAACTGCCTGGAAAATCATTCGATAAAACTTTCTTATCCTAATATTTCGATAATAATGGTTTTCCCTTCCCCACCCACCTCAGTCTCGTTTGGAAACAAAAAATGCACATCCGCGCGATCCTCGTTGAATAGGATGAATTTGAGCAATCGTTCAGCGGTTAACTGAACAGTTATTATAAAATTTATTACCAGGGCTTAGATAAGTATTCGTTATATAGCATTAGATACGTTTTTCAACTCACTGCATAAGAAAATTGCTGCCTTGGTGGTTGGAGAAAGTCACTTATATTTTTGATTTCTTCAATTTCTGTAGGGTAATTGATAGAAAATGATCAGAAATAGAGCGTGGTACTAATAAAGTTACGGAAGCGAACTTTTCTTTTTCAAAACCACTTTTTCTGGGGTAGTTTTATGTGTAGATTTCGAAAAACACAATGAGAGCTTCGGAAAAAGAGGTTTTACGCGAGTTTCGGTGTTTTAAAGCTCTTCTATAGTGTACTTCACCATATGGAGCCCAAGCTATAGACTATAGACTATTGACTAGAAGCCCATAGAAGCCCTAATTTTAAGTATAGATACACTACTTAAGGCTAAAAACTAAAAAAAACTATGGACAACCAACCCACCTTAAAAACACTCTTATCGTGATTTGCGCTATCGGCTACCCTAGAAAAGTTGAAAAACACAAAAATACAAAGTAAAAAAACCCTCCCAACCACCATGTACCAGAAAATTTACCGAGGTACCTAGTCCTGGACCCTTACAATCAGCAAAACAAGTAACTTTTAGGCAAAGCCGTATGTGTTCAATACCCAGACTAGCGTTTATAAAACTGATATCAAAACCCGAACCTTTTCTGCACTGGTAGCCTTTGGCTTATTTGGTCTAACATCCGATTGAGTCGGAACATCCGACTGAGAAGTTGTAGCTGGACGGTAGTAGCTGTTGCTTGCCATCTTGCCACTTGCCACTAAAGAAAGAGTTGGCTTCAACATATCAAAATTAAAGAAAAAAACAAATGCAAAGTTTTGGGAGCTATAAGATTATGATTAGACAATAAATTTCGAGTGTTGGGGAAGAGGGGAGGGCATTTAGCTGATTTGAAAAAAGGACCCAAAGGTTATGCATTTTCTAATGCTGCGTGCAATTTACCTCAACTTAAAAAGGCGCTTGGGCTTGGGTGCTTTAACAAAAAAATCAGCTAGACAATGTGTAGAACTTGATCAAAGTTTGCATATTAGCCTTTAGTTTTGTTATCAGCACAGGAAATAAACGAAACGAGCCAGTAAAAGTTTAAACGCGCTGGTGAATGGAAATTAAATGAAATGAAAAATGCGCCGCTTCTGGAAAGAAAAGCGCCGTTTTGTTTGGGGTACGGTAATGGACACTGTTTAGAATTTAGTTAAAGGAATTTTCTGTTGAAGATTTCTTTTGTTGGTTATCGTATTTTCTTTAATAGTTCCTTCTTTAATAGTTTTTTCTTTAATTTTCTTTTCTTTAATAATTTCTTTAATAGCACCTCGGCGAGCCGAGTTGGTGACTTGGTGACTATTTTACGGTTTCCAAGCTTTTGCAGAAGCTCAACACTCAAATCCCCCACTAGATCTCATCGTCAGCTACATTTTCCGCCCCACATCGATAGGTTCTGTTAAGCGGTTCTCGAGATTTCGAGCAATTTAGGCGACGCTCAGGGTGCACTACTATTAGAGAAAATACGTTATACGATAACTGGGATGCTTTTTCATTTCCTATATTTTGTTTAAAATTTATTATTTTCTCTCTCTCTCGCTCTCGATTTTTCTAGTAAAATTGAACGAAAATTCATAAAAAATGTGAAATTTTGTAAGCTAAACATTTCAAAAGTAGTAGTAAAAGCTACTTAAGGCAAATAAATTTTATAAAGAAATGAAAAGGCCCACAAAAACAAGACCGACTGGCTCATCTAACCCATCACATCAGGAAAGTACAAGAAAATGCATAAAACACACGGAAAAACACACCTAACAAATGGGGAAATTTCTGAAAACGGTGATAAGGTTTAGTGCAAAATAGGAAACGATTATTGTAGAAAGGTTAAAAACAATGAAAAGCTATAAAAAGCTATAAAAAGCTAACAAAAATATAAATAAACACGTTTCTTTTGTACCGTACAAAATAGTTGATAACTACGAAGAAAAAAGAAAATCTAATGATAAGAAAATACGCAAATCCTATTCGGATCACAGAAATCTGGCAACAAAGATGTGAAAATGACAAAGAAAAGTCGAAAATATGGCTCACAGTCATTGAAAAGTGGAAGAAGTTGAGGAAGTTGAGAAGAAATTTCGTTTACCGCCGCTTTTTGATTGCAGATGAATTGAGGTTATTGACATTTCCTAAAACAAAAAGTTTAGAAGCAATTCTGACGTCAATTTACGCCAATTTTCACTTCTACTCACATGAGAAATCGCTTTGCACATATCGTAAATGGTGAGTGCAGCAATGGAGACAGCGGTGAGGGCCTCCATTTCAACACCCGTTCCATAAACAGTCACCACACTGGACTTAATGTGAACACAGGATTGTGCCTAAACGGAATGAAGATTAGAAGAGCTTAGCTAACGATAAGCAAAAGAAAGCTCTTTACAGTCTTTACCTTGTCATTCTTTACCTTACAACAGTCTGTATCTATTTGATAACTCAACTATCATATTTATTAATAACTAAAGTTAACTAAAGTCTACTAAAGTTTACTAAAGTCTACTAAAGTCTAACTAAAGTTAACTAAAGTCCACTAAAGCCTACTAAAGTCCACTAAAGCCTAACTAAAGTTAAACATTCTTTACCTCATCAAGTCGAAACTGTGTCTCGCATTGAGCGACAGGTATCTGATGACACAATGGGATCAAATCAGCCGTCCTCTTTGCTGCTTGAATGGCTGAAATAGAATTAAGATTAAATTGAAGATTAAAATTATGATTTTCAAACTTACATGCAATATTTGCCACACTCAACACATCGCCTTTCTTCAAAGAATTCTGTTGAATTGCCTCAAAGATTTGGCGAGAGACCTAACAGAACAGCTTGATATATTTTAGGCAAAAAAAAACCAATGCTTACCTTGATTGTAGCGAGAGCGGTAGCTGTTCTTTTTGTAAGCGATTTCTCAGAGACATCCACCTGATGAGCAGCTCCAGTTGAATCAACGTGCGATAAAAAGGAATCACTTGTTGGAACTAAAAATAAAATACAACTAAATCTCAGCATTAGTACTAGACTTTTGTCTATTTATTAATAACTTACCGTAAATACTGTAATAGTACCCCACCGCTATAATGACGGTGTGGAGCGTTGCGTAGTCTAGCTTTGAACGAGCTTTTCTCAACACTGGTTTAAGCTACAATGCGCGTTTTGGTATCAAAAAATAGCTGAAATTCAGGGCTGTTTTTTGATACCTAAACGCGCATTGTAGCATAAACGAGTGTCGAGAAAAATGCGCTCAAAGCTAGACTACTCGTGTCAAGAAAAACTCGTTTAAAGTTAGACTACACGACTGTACGCCCGTCATTATGGGGCTGGGGTACTATTACAGTATTTACGGTAACTACAAATTCAACAAAATAAATTTGAAATTAAGATCACCTTTACTTGAAAACATTCGGATTTGAGGGGAAAAAGTTGATGAAATCGAAGATAGAAAATGAAGAGATTGGAATGGGTATGACTGTGAGCCTGTAAAATGTAAAATCTTTTTTTTTCCCAAGAAATTATTCGTTCAAATTTTACATAACTCTTTTCATAAGTAAGTAAAGAAAAAGGTACTTTTGAATCTAATATTATTGAACTCTCAGCAACATAGATCTCAGTAGATCTTAGCTAGCTTTATCCGATATTTGGCAATCATTGGAAGTTCTAGAAACTGAAAATGAAGGATTTTTCTGTGAAAATAGAGATTGAGTGTGCTTTCCATGGCTTCCAATATCGAATAAAGGTAGCTTTAACAAGATAGTACTAACAAGATAGTTCTAACAAGCTAGTACTAACAAGCTAGTACTAACAAGATAGTACTAAAAAGATAGTTCTAACAAGCTAGTACTAACAAGCCAGAACTAACAAGATAGTACTAACACGCTAGTACTAACAAGATAGTACTAACAAGATAGTTCTAACAAGCTAGTACTAACAAGATAGTACTAACAAGCTAGTACTAACAAGATAGTTCTAACAAGCTAGTACTAACAAGCCAGAACTAACAAGCTAGTACTAACACGCTAGTACTAACAAGCTAGTTCTAACAAGACATTTCGATACTTATGGATTCTAAGCCCCGCAGTCCTCGTATATGAATATGTACTAACAAGCTAGTACTAACAAGATAGTACTAACAAGATAGTACTTTCATCCACTACAACAATGCATCCAATTTGTTGTACAAGTCTTGTTGTTAGATAACTTTTCGTGTCTTTTCGTTTTCACGAAAAGCCTTTAATAGGTAATTAGTGATAGCACGCATTTTAGAAACTATAAAATGATTTTCGCTAATTTAGCAAAAGAAAACAAAAGTTTTTCCTGGAGTGGATCCGAACCCGCGGCCAATAAGCAAAAAGAAGATCGAGTACGCGCGCACCTACCACCGCGCCATCTAGCCACCCCTTGAGGGCCAGAAAAGAGCGTTTATAACCCGCGGCACGATTTCCCGTAGACACGTTTTTCTCGCGTGTTTTTGAATCTGATCAAAAATTGAATGCAGCATCGGATTCCTCGTGTCCGATAGCGATAGGCGTTTCCATCTCAACAGCGTCAAAATTTGCTATGGCCTTTTGCTATGGCCCCTCTGGCCCTTGTCAGTGGTTATAAGCCCCGCAGTCCACATATATGGCTATGAATCCCTCAACAATGGCCTTCAACAATTATATGAGAGTTGTTTGTGTTGAATATCTAACAACAAAACAACAAAAGAACAACAATTCCCCGTGTCCGATAGGCGTTTCCATCACAACAGCGTCAAAATTTGCTATGGCCATTTTGTGGCATTCTCTTGTAAGTACCGATAATTGATCAATCAATTGATCAACACAATTTACTACATTTACTATTAGCTGTCCGATCAAATTCCAAGTTTCAAATCGATTTTTAAATGAAAAAAACTAAGTGTTTTGTTGAATAACAGTGATGAATTTTAGTTTAAACTTTACTACTCACTTCTCAAATTACCCGTTATCCTCCAATCAAAACCATCGGCCGATTCTCCATATGCGGCAGCATTTCGAGGCCTACAATTTTTATTACATAATAACCTAGATAATCATTTAGGTTACCGCTTAGCTATCATTAAGACAAATTCTCGTAAATACTGTAATAATAGTCTAGTCTAGCGTAGTCTAGTCTAGCGTAGTCTAGTCTAGCGTAATCTAGTCTAGCGTAGTCTGGTCTAGCGTAATCTAGTCTAGCGTAGTCTAGTCTAGCGTAGTCTAGTCTAGCGTAGTCTATCTCGTTTATGCTAGCGCTTAGGTATCAAAAAGTAGCTGAGGTAGCTGGGTTTTTATGAAAGTTTTTACGGTAAAATCTCTCCAAATCACTCACCAGCATGTTCGGCTTTCTTTTTCCACAAAGCTTTCTCGATAATCTCTTCGACATTTCTCTCGGTTCCACCACGACGCAATGCGTCGACAAGGGAGACTTCGGCGTTGCTGTGCAGACAAACCTTGGCTCTCGTCAGTGAATGCGAACTTTAGGCAAGTAGTTTATCAGTTAAACTAACGCTTATTAAAGCTTATACTAGTAATTAAACGATTTATAGAATGTTTGAAGATACCTTTAGATTTCCATTAGCCGTCAAACGGACACGATTACACGTTGAGCAAAAATTGTCACTCATTGATGAAATGAAACCGAATTGCCCACGATGACCGATGATTTTGTAAGCCTGAAAGAAAGAACTAAGCTGTCAAAAAAGGAAAAAGGGGAAAAGGGGGCGGGGCCTCGCGTATAAAAGGTTTCACAATCGCCCCGCCGCTTTGCCATTGGCAATCTAACTTTGATCTCAAATTTCTCGGTGCTGGGCTGGCGAATTTCTATAGTTTTTATACCAATCGATAGAGAAAGACTTGGCGAATCTAATGATATTAAAAATATTTCAATTGAACAGCTCAACACAAAGAAATTTGAGCTTAAAGTTGGACAATGGGAAAAGAGAGATGGGGCGCTTTTAATCAAATGATCCGATGACCTTTTTGCCCTTTTTTATATCAAATTTATGTATATTAATACAATAGACTTGATCTAAATAATATAAATTCAATTATTTGTCATTTTTGTCATTTCTGAAATTTCTGAAAGATCAATTCCATAAAACCATAAAACCCACCTTCGAGGTGTCATTTGGCGAGTCCTGTAGACGCACGATTTGATTGCCAAAGCTAAAACTAATGTTTATAAAAAGCTAATAGAAGTAAATAATCAATTAATTACTTATAAATAAATAAAATGATCTTGGCCTTAATCCTAGCTCAGAGCCTGGCCTTAATCCTAGCTCAGAGCCTGTCCCTGGCCCTGATCCTGGCCTTGATAAATAAAGATTCAAAAACTCACTCTTTTCTGATAATCTCGAGTTGCTCTGAGTAGCCGACAAACTTGTCATCTTTGAAATCATTCCCACCAAATGGCATGAACTCAATAAATCGCACGTCCCAATTCTAAAAACAAGCTACCGTAAACGTAGCGTACTATTACAGTACTGTAATAGTACTGCACCGCCCTCGTACAGTCGCGTAGTCGCAAAGGTTTTTTAGTATTTCGTTTTTTTTCAAAGCACCCGTGCTTTCAAAAAATGCGTCTTTGGTATCAAAAAATAGCCCTGAATTTCAGCTATTTTTTGATACCTAAGCGCGCATTTTAGCATAAACCAGTGTCGAGAAAAACGCGTCCAAAGCTAGACTACACAATACTCCGCACCGTCATTATGGGGCTGCACATCGGCGCGAAAATGCGTTTTCTATCGGTTTTTTTCTGGGAGTACCTTTTTTAGATGCGGAAAATTGTGGTGATTCCGAATCTGAAGGAATTTTTCAAATCCCTCTGACAGAAATTTTTTAAATTTAGTTTTAACGGTTTTTTTGGTCATTTTGTATGGGAAATTTTGTGGTACCCTGCAGTTTGGGGCTCGTAACTCGACACCAAGGGTCTAGAACCAAAAACGAAGGGATAAGTTTTATTCTAGAGACTCTTACGAACATTTTGATGCAAAAATCATCAAATTTTCTCAACTCTACAAAAAGTTATAAGATTTTTTAAAAAAGAAATGAGAAAATCGAAAAAATTCTCTATTGTACAATTGTTTTGTTCAAAAGAACAATTTTGAGTGAATACGATACATATCTATGTATCGTATTCACTCAAAGCAATTAAGGAATATGCAAAATAATTGCTGGGAGAGCCGGGAGAGCCGAACCAACAACCCCATACTTTGGCGCGGGATTCACGTCGCGCGCGTACGTCGTACTGTAATACAGATGTGGAGAAGAGTTGATGGTTCTCAGAACAGTCCACTTTGACGCTGGAAGTTGCAAATCACGCTTGATTTCATTTGCCGATCTCGTAGAGTTTGAGGCTTTGTTTCTGATATGGCGTTCGGCCCGTTTGGAGAGCTTCTTGTGACAACCATGCGCATTTGAAGTACCATATTTGAGTGGAGCTTTGAGGTAACCGTTGATACAGGCTCTTGGGCGATTGGTTCGACGACTCATCTCGGAAATTGACAATCCAAGTTGCTGATGAGGCCGAGTTGAGCTTGCTCCCCGTCAGAGAGTTGAGTTGCTTTCGGCATTGTTTTTTTAAGTTGAAGTAAGACAAAGTAAGCTCTTTAGGACTCCTTATAAGGAATCTGAAGTGAAAGGGCGGCACTTATGTTTGTCAGAGGCAGTTTTAGCTTTTAAACTAGAAAAAATGACACCAAAATTTGAATGAATTTGAATTATGAAATGACACCAAAATTTGGGGGGGTGGCGTATGGTTTTGCACCGGGTGAATTTTCGTTTTTTGGCTGTTACATTCTCCCTATTCATGCTATGTCGACGATTTTTGGGGTTTAAGGGTTATTTTTGATCCTGAATCTAACTACGTTTTCAGTTTTTTTGTCACTGGCATGGGAGCCGCAGAAAATTGAAATTTAGGGGGTGGCGTATGGTTTTGCATCGCACTGTAGTACCCCAGCCGGCTGGGGCGCTGGGGCGTACGTACTATTACAGTAGTGTTTATTGATATCTACATTTTTAGATGTAGATATCAATAAACAAAAAAACTCGTACTCGATTCTTTGTGGCATGGACGAAACTCGTTAACTCGTCTGTGTTGAATCCTCGGATCACCACCACATTCACCTAAAAGATTTGAGTAATATTCTAGATTTTCCTTTTCCACTACAGTAATCTTGTCTTAAAGAATTTTACAGACAAAGTACAAACAAAGCACAAACCTTCACTCGTCCATACGCTGCCTCGGTAGCATCGATCGCTTTAAAGACTTTCTCGAAGCCGAAAACTTTTGTCATTTGCTCAAATCGTCGCGGGATCAATGTGTCCAAACTGATGTTGATTTTATCCAAACCGGCTGCCTGAAAAGCCAAGATTTATTGCTGAAACTCGAAACTCTTTTCACCTTCAACTGGTCGAGTTGTCGTCCCAATATCAAGCCGTTTGTCGTGATTCCGATATCATCAATCCCATCGATTTTCTTCAATTCGGCTAAACTTTTGGACTTACAAGGGCTTAGTTACAAAGACTTTTGTATTGGTTCAACACAATTTACAGTTTGAGCCTGGTCTTGATCCTAGCTCAGATCCTGGCCTTGATCCTGTCCCTGGCCCTGATCCTGGCCTTGATCCTGGCCTTGATCCTGCTCTTGATCCTGGCCCTAATCCTGGCCTTGATCCTGGCCCTGACCCTGATCCTGCCCCTGATCCTGCCCCTGATCCTGGCCTTGATCCTGGCCCTGACCCTGATCCTGCCCCTGATCCTGCCCCTGATCCTGGCCTTGATCCTGGCCCTGACCCTGATCCTGCCCCTGATCCTGCCCCTGATCCTGGCCTTGATCCTGGCCCTGACCCTGATCCTGCCCCTGATCCTGCCCCTGATCCTGGCCTTGATCCTGGCCCTGACCCTGACCCTGATCCTGGCCTTGATCCTGGCCCTGACCCTGATCCTGCCCCTGATCCTGGCCTTGATCCTGGCCTTGATCCTGGCCCTGATCCTGGCCTTGATCCTGGCCCTGATCCTGACTTTTTACCCCGGCATTTGGCTTGTTCGTGACTTGCCCAGTTTCAAGCCAGACCAGTCCAGGCTTTTTCGTGCTCTTTCTACAGTACACTGAAACCACTACAGTCCTATCCATAAAATTCTACGTCAAATGGCATAGATCGCATAGCATTTCGGTTTGTAACCTGTAATACTGTCTGCACTACTGTCTATGCAACCCTCGCTACAGTAACCGCACCTCAGCCCCTCCAGTAATTCAGTTTATAACGTTGAAAGCAACGCAAAAGCGTGAAACTTACCGATTAACTTATGGAGATCTTTTCGCAGTGTTGGTTCACCACCAGTCAATCGTATCTAAACGATGAAAACGATGAAAAAGGATGATTTCTTAGAAGGTATTCATGTTTATATTATTCTATATTCTAAACTAGTTTATTATTTAAATCTATTTTATTTAACTAGAACCTTGATCAGTGCAATATAGTAAAAGAAAATGCATTTAAAAAGCTCACCTTATTGATTCCTCTTCTCGCAAAAACACGCGCCAACACAATGATCTCTTCATTTGTCATCAAATCGCTTTTCGAATGTCCATCCACTCCACCAGCTGGCATACAGTAGCTACCTAAATAGATATAAATAAAGCTACCTAAATATAAAGCTAAATATAAAGCTAAACTCCTCTTCTTATTTCCTTTTTTAGTTTAATTGAAGATTTCTTGAAGATTTTTCTGAAAACTTACAGCTAAAATTACAAGTCTCAGTGAGGGAGATTCGGAGATAATTATGAACACGAGCGAACGAGTCGACTAGCGGAATTTTGCCGGTTCTGGAAAAAAAGATTTATGTTCTAATTAAACAGTATTATCGTATAGGAATAGAATTTTTATTCTTTTATTTCATGCCTTTCTTCAATCTCTCGTATTTTCGATCGAACCTCCGATCTGCGAGCGGCCATCGTTTGCTCTTGTATCCGGGTTTCATTTCTAGAATTGTCCAAGTGTTTATTCAACTTTTTCACATGAAAACAACTTCTTATTGGCTTCAACTAAACAACTTCTTATTATTAGGGACAAGAAAAGGTTCTGCTTTGGTTTATTCATGTCACTTTTGGCTCAAAGGTAGCCATGAGTATGACTATGAGCATTAGTACTTTCAGACTTTTGTCTATTTATTAATAACTTACCGTAAACACAATAGTACTCCACCCCCATAATGACGGTGTGGAGTGTTGCGTAGTCTAGCTTTGAACGAGTTTTTCTCGACACTGGTTTATGCTACAATGCGCGCTTAGGTATCAAAAAAACCTTCCTTTATAGTTCCTTTATAGTTCCTATTTAGTTCCTTTATAGTTCCTTTATAGTTCCTTTATAGTTCCTTTATAGTTCCTTTATAGTTCCTTTATAGTTCCTTTATATTTCCTTTATAGTTCCTTTATATTTCCTTTATAGTTCCTTTATAGTTCCTACCCCACCCGCCTCGTACGGTCGCGTAGTCGCAAAAGTTTTTTAGTATTTCATTTTTTTCAAAGCGCTTGTACTTTCAAAAAATGCGTCTTTGGTATCAAAAAATAGCTGACATTCAGGGCTATTTTTTGATAAATAAGCACGCATTGTAGCATAAAGCAGTATCGAGAAAAACTAGTTCAAAGCTAGACTACGCAACACTCCGCACCGTCATTATGGAGCTGGGGTACTATTACAGTATTTACGGTATGTATAAAATATCTTTTGATAATATCCTTTTCTTAACGAAAAATATAAAATTCTCAAATATTAATATATATTCTTTTATAATAATCGTTATAAACGATTATTATAAAAGAAAAGTCGAAAAAAATTTACATGATAATCTCCGGCGTTTCATAAAAAGGACTCTGTTGCGGTGAATCGCCGAGTTGGATCGTCGGTGGGAGCTGGAAATCGAGTTTTGTTTGTTTGTTTTGGAAATTCTATATAAAACTATTTGTGTATCTATCAATCTATCAATCTATCTATTTATCTATCAATCTATCTATCTATCTATATATCTATCTCCCTAAGCTAAATAAAAACCAGATTTATCCAACTGTTTTTTTTTGTTTCAAAATCTCTCTGCACAAGTGTGATTTAACACCTTGTAAAATTGCGGAAAACGTTAAAAGAATGACGAATTTTTTTTTCAATCATCAATATTTCTTTTGTTTTTCAAATTCGATCTTTTTCTCTAAGAGTTCTTTAAAAATTTTTTGCAAAAACAGATCATGTGCGATTTTTTTTCTGCAAAATCGACTGTGTTTCCATTTTTAGATAAAAGAACCGGATTTTTGAGGAGAAAAGCAAAAAGATCTCAATTCTCATCAATTCTCTGAAGGACATTGAAAAGTGAGAAAAAGAAAATAAACAAAAGACTCGATAAGGAGTACGGTAGCCAGAACTTTGAAAAGATTTTCGGGGGTGGCTATTTTGCGAAAATTTTTTTTGCGCAACTCGCCATAACTTTCTTCGAAGTCGGACAATCTCTATGATTTTGGTGTCATTTTCTAGATCTCAACAACTGCCACAAAATGACACCAAAATCATAAAGATTGACCCACTTTGAAGAAAGTTATGGCGAGTTGCGCAAACGACCCAGCAAAAATTAGCCTACTTTGCGCAACTCGCCATAACTTTCTTCGAAGTCGGCCAATCTTTATGATTTTGGTGTCATTTTGTAGATCTCAACAACTGCCACAAAATGACACCAAAATCATAAAGATTGGTGGACTTAGAAGAAAGTTATGACGAGTTGCGCAAAAAATAGCGAAAAAATGACCAACAACGAGGTATATATGACTTCTTTAAAAGATATTCAGTCGTTTAACTGATTTGAATGGAGAATTCCCTTTAAATATAAAGATATTCAATTTACTCGACATGTTAATAGGGATTGCTGGTAGTTATTCGAAAAAAAAGCGTCGATAAGTCGAGTAAAAATTATTCATGCAAATTTTACTCGAGTAATTATTTCCTCGCAAGGAACACCGATAATTTAGACTCACCGATGTGCCGATGATCGGCGTTTCTGAGACTGTTTTTTTCCTTGCCGCTTGCACGGAACATCTTCGATTTGAGCACTGTTGGAGTTGCTAGAAATTGACAAAAATCAATACTTTTAAGGTTATAAGTTTGTAAAATTTCCTGATTCTTGTGACTTTTTCTACATTACATAACAAAAAATTTGCAATTAAGATGCAATTAAGATGCAATAAGATGCAATTGCAATTAAGTGTTAAAGAAAAGCGACAAGTACATTACAGTCTACTTGTGACTTTTTTTCAACACTGATAACTTCACCAACAGTGCTGAAAATAGTCACAAGTACCCTTTTCCAATCTACTGGCAAATTTGGATAGCTTTTGGTTATTGGTATGAGTAAATGCAAGCTAATTTGATCCTGATCTTTACAATGTGGAGTAAAGAGAACAATTTTAAGCCGAAATCCGATTGGAACAGTCTAAACACTAAGCTTGGATTGGATCAGAGCCTGGCTAGCCTGGCCAGGGTACAGTCAAACCCGATTCCAAGCTTGAATTAGGCACAGGTCTAGCCTGGGTCAGCCTGTCTGGCTTGTCAGGTCAAAGCCTGCCTGGCTTGTCAGGTCAAAGCCTGTCTGGCTTGTCAGGTCAAAGCCTGCCTGGTCTGACCCTGCAACCCTAATAGAAAACGCTGATTTATCAAGTTTATTGCTAGAAATCGTATTTCATTGCATATATGATTGTACAAATCGCACCTGTCTCGCCGATGCATTGCAAAGCGTTTGAAAAGTCCGTGCGACACTCTGCGACACTCGCATCGCTCACCCTTTTGTTACCTAAAAATGTATGCGATTGGAAGTTTATAAAAAGACAAATGAAATTTGAAAATAAAAAGAAATCGATGAAAAAAGACGTTTAAAAATAAATAGGTGAATATAAATGTGGATGGGGCGGTGTCGAGAAAAGAAAAAAAAAAGGATTTGAAGAAAAGAGAAAAATCAGAAATCGAATAGAAATGGGGAGTGGTGGAAAAGTGAAAATGTTGACGTTTTGCTGTAAAATGCATTGATTTATTTCGAGAGCAGAAAACAGAGGAAGGAAAATTGACGGAAGGGATTATTTTAAAGATAGGATAGGGGAATCAAATCCGGAACGCTTGAGGAAACGATAAAGTTTGGTAATCATGAAGCACGGAGCACACAATCCAAAAGAAAAACAAAAACAAAAAGCTGGAGGGACCGAACTCTGATCTGGTGAGCGGAAGTCTAACGCGCTATCCACTAAGCCATCAACGTCTCCTTTCTCAGCTAGAGAGCTCTCAGCTCTTAGCCTTCTTAAACTTGCGACCATATTCCGAGAAAATCCTAGATTGGCGTTTTAAAGCATGGTAAAACTACTGTACTCCTCCCAAGCGTGAAATTTCTTTTTTTTCATTCTTGTTCATTTCATTTTATTCTTTTTGCGTTTTTTTTGCAGCGTTTCAACGTTTTTTCAACTAAAAAATCACAAAAACAAAGCTTCTGCCATAGAAAATGATAAAAACCACTTAACTTAACATTAGTTGGCATCAAGTTCGTAAAGTAGATCGTCGGGAAGCAATTGGGTTTAAAAAAAACTCTACAAACAAAGCTTCTGCCACAGAAAATGCTGTTAAAAACGTAACTTAGCTTTATTTTCTTTGTTTCCTGCAAAAACAAAGCTTCCGCCATAGAAAATGATAAAAACCACTTAACTTAACATTAGTTGGCATCAAGTTCGTGAAGTAGTCCTTCGGGAAGCAATTGGGTTTTAAAAAACTCTGCAAACAAAGTTTCCGCCATAGAAAATGATAAAAACCACTTAAATTAACATTAGTTAGCATCAAGTTCGTGGAGTAGATCTGACGATTGCGTTTAAAAAACTCTACAAACAAAGTTTCTGCCATAGAAAATGATAAAAACCACTTAACTTAACATTAGTTGGCATCAAGTTCGTGAAGTAGATCGTCGGAAAGCAATTGGGTTTAAAAAAACTCTACAAACAAAGCTTCTGCCAAAGAAAATGCTGTTAAAAACGTAACTTAGCTTTATTTTCTTTGTTTCCTGCAAAAACAAACGCGAGCACATCAGAAAAGCACAAAAAGAATAAAATGAAATGAGCAAAAATGAAAAAAGAAGAAATTTCGCGTAAACTAGGAGGGGTACGGTAGTTTTACCACACTTTAAAGCGCGAACTCAGGATTTTCTCGGTGAAAGGTCGCAAGTTGGGTTTAAAGCATCGATTTTGATTTTAAAAGTTAAAAGCCACGCAAAGTCTTTTAAAAAAAAGGCTTTAATTGATTTCCAGGGCTAGAAAATCGGGTTCGCTTTGATAGAACTCAATTTTCAATCTTAATAACAAGATTTTGATCTTAATAACAAGATTTTGATCTTACTATCAAGATTGAGATCTCAATTTCCAATCTTAATAACAATATTTTAATCTTAAAATAGAAACAATGAGGTGCCAAAGCTAGGTTTAACTGTAAGAATCTTCGTTTGTTAAGATGTTAAGACTTTTGTCAAGGTGTCTGTCAAAAAAAAAGTCAAATCTCTAGTTTGTTAAGCTGAAATTACTTTAAATGACTCATTTGTTGGATTAGTGGAAAAAAAGAGAGACAAGACTGAGTATTTGACTTGAATTTGTCAACTTTAACAGCTGCTAACAACTTTAATATTATTAGGCTGCTCGCTGGGAGCATTACGCTCGTTATGGTCAGGATGCTGCTTTCGCAGAAATGGTTGTGGTCCTCTTCCGCCCCCTTTCAAGCAATATACATAATTTTGATAATATTAAAAACGAAGACCCACGCGACCCAATAGACCCAAGAATCTCTACAGTGCACTTTAGGCTCTACAGTGCATTTTCCTGATTGTAATTAGCAAGGCCTCCTCAGCGAGGCCTGATTGTAATGAGCTAATGAGCAAGGCAATTTGCCAAACACTTGGACATCCCTATTTTCACTACTACTGGAATTCGCTTTGCTTTGCTTTGCTTTGCTTTCCTTTCCTTTCCTTTCCTTTCCTTTCCTTTCAAAAAACTTTCAAAAACAATCCTTATGCAGTTTAAAGAAGGCAAATAGGCAAATAGGCAATTATAGTAAAGGCAAATAGGCAAAAAAAAGGCAAAAACGAGTAAAATTTCAATCAAATCCATTATTTAAACAAATTCTCATCAAAAAAACTCGTAAATCTTGCAAAATGAGGGAAAATAAAATGAAAAAACCCAAAGCACTTTGACCAGAGCTCGGGTATCTTTTGAAAAATCATAGAGAGCAAAAGAATGAAAACATATAAAGATATAGATCTTTGAAAGAAAAAGAGATGGATTGCAAAGAAGAAGAAAAAAAGAAAAATGATTAAGGAAATGGAAATCCATGAATCCACCCACATTTTCACGTGTTTTTCATCTAATTTGATTGAAGAGTGATTAGAATTTCGGCAAACGATTCACAAAATTTTCTAAACGATTTTCTAAACGCAAAACCGGGGGTTTTTTCGGGCAAACGTCAATTTTTTCGTCAATTTTTCGTCAATTTTTCGCCACATTTACTTTCTAGGTCCCTTTTCGCTCTCTTTCTTTTCTATTGATATTACAATTTGGGAATAGTAAGCAGAATTGAGTCGATAGGCTCTTTAAGGCTGCTTATCGATAGGCTGCTTATCGAAAAGGCTGCTTATCGATAGGCTGCTTATCGAAAAGGCGAAAGCGAAAAGGTACCTAGAAAGTAAATGTGGTAAAATCTAGGAAATCCGAATAGATAAAAGAAAAAAAATCCAGAAAGCTCAAGCCGGAGTCGAACCCACGTGTGTTCGCCTTGGTAACCCGGACGCTAACCAATACACCACGGAGCTGCCTAGAGACCCTTCCGAAAATTTTCTAGTCATTTGTGCTGATAGCAATCTGGGCAAAAACTTAATAAGATTTTTACGAAATAGATCGATACCGTAAATACTCTAATAGAACGCCAGCCAAATAATGACAAGCGTACAGTCGCGTAGTCTGACTTTAAACATCCAAATCTGCGCACTGGTTTAAGCTACAGTGTTCGTTTTGGTGTCAAATGATAGCCCTTGTAATGTAAAATTTTTTGATATCAAAAAGGTAGCTAGGAAGACTCTAGAAGCTGAGATAAAATTGATTTTCTAAAAAGAAGTTAGACTACGCGATTGTACGCATTCTATTTGAGTATTTACAGTCAAGAATTGAAGAAAAAGAAAGATTTTCTGAAGCAGACATCTCATAGATTTTCAGGAAGTTGAAAAACGGATACGCAAACGAAAAAAGAAAGAAAGAAAGAAAGAAAGAAAGCAAGAAATAAAGAAAATATTATGAAAATATAGCAATATTTGTGAAAATAAAGCTCCCGGAAATGAGGAAAGCTTAAAGAAATCAAAAGAAATGAAGATGAAGAAAAATCGAGACGTTTGATTGGGACAATGAACGGAAGTTAGCTCAATTAAAGACCCAGATCCTTATAATTAGCTTGACTACTAGCTCTAAATCACTTGCTTCATGCAGGGGATTATTGTGAGCCGAATCTGCAGCAAAACCACCAAACTAGGTTCGGTTCCAAGTTCCAAGCTAGATTCGGTTCACGTCTGACCTTTAATTTGATCCGAGTTCTCGTCAGGATCAAGAAAAATCCTGATCAGAACCCAAGTTGGACAGAGCATACAAAATGTCGTCGGCGCCGGGATTCGAACCAACAACCTCTCGCTTACCCAACCAACACTCTACCAATGAGCTACAATGAGCAACGAAACGTATCTGATTGCCGCTAGAGTTCGGCTTGTCCAGAGATCCATTCAATTCGGCATCTCAGCTATTTGATGATCCATTTGAAGAGCTTTTTACAATAATAACATCACTATTCTTACTAAACAATATTTTAAGAGAAAACCAGAAAAAATATTGGGGATCAACATAGGAAAAGAAAAAGCAGGATGGAAGAGAGAAACAGTCATTCCCTTTTCCCATCGAAGCGATCAACGGCCGAGATAATCGAGTGAATCGTATTCCCAATCACCCACACACTCTCCGTCTTCCATCAACACCGGCAAAAGATAGATTTTAGGGAAACGTGATAGAAATCGAGATTTTAGAAATTCTATTAGTAAAAGCTCAGTGTATTGATCGATCTATAGCTCCATAGAGATCACTAGAGCTCACTAGAGCTCCATAGAGCTCCATAGAGATCACTAGAGCTCACTAGAGCTCACTAGAGCTCACTAGAGATCACTAGAGCTCACTAGAGCTCACTAGAGCTCACTAGAGATCACTAGAGCTCACTAGAGCTCACTAGAGCCCCATAGAGCTCCATAAAGCTCCATAGAGCTCCATAAAGCTCCATAGAGCTCACTAGAGCTTCATAGAGTTCACTTGAGCTCACTAGAGCTCCATAGAGATCACTAGAGCCCCATAGAGCTCCATAAAGCTTCATAGAGCTCACTAGAGCTAAAAAATTAGAACTAGAAAATGTTATTTGAGCTAAAAAGCCATCTGTTAACATACAAAAAGACGAATATGGGTTTATTTGGAAAATTGGTTTTAGCGAAAACCTGGGGTTTATTTAGAGCTTACGATATTCAAAGCGACAAATCATGCAGAATGTAACAAAAGCCAGTTAGCTAGCCAGTCAACCAGCCAGTCAAACCAGCCAGTCAACCAGCCAGTCAACCAGCCAGTCAACCAGCCAGCTACAAAACAAGTGCTCAGTCTAATCCTAAGACCTTTGTCGACGCTTTTCTTGTTGCTATCCATGGAGTTTGTCTCTAGGCAATTCTCCAATTCAAAGCCAGAACGAGAAGTGAAGCCAGGCTCTGCCTTGTCTATTTACATTTTATCTGCATATCTGTAGACTCGGCTCAAAGTCTTGAGCACGTAGAAGCCAGGTTTGAAGCCGTCAAAAAGAACGTCAAAAGAACTATAACTTCAAAAAGAATACCCAGAGCTAGCGATGGGATCTCGAGCTGTAAATCAACGTAAAACGTCTATCAACTACGCTGAACACGATGGTGAAATCCGTTTTTGGCGAATGAGCAATCGTTTTTTGTAAACAGCAAAGCAAAAAAAGGGATGTTGAGCTGTTTGGAGCTGTTTTTTGAAAAGAAAAAGATTATGATAAAAACATAGAGAAAATCTCAGTCAAAGTTGGACTATCTATTTGAAAGGGTCGATCAACTTAAATGGTCTATAACTCAAGATCTAAAAGTCGAATCAACTCAGGGTTACTTTTATTAGAATCTACACAAAATTTGAGTCTAGAAATGTATCATTTGTTTTGTAGACTTACCGATGAAAACATAGAGAAAAGTAGGGTCGTTGAGGATGGTACCCCTCTCACCGGTACCGCTCACTTTCCCCTCCATATCTCGACTTCCAGTTGAGCGATCAACTTGTGGTTGGTCTTAAAATGTTGCTTATGAAATTTCGTGCTAGAAATTCACAATCTCCTTAGTAACTTTAAGATAAAAACATGGAGAAAATCTCGGTCAAAGTTGGACTAAATTCCTGTTAACAGGAATTTATAAGGGTATCGTCAGGATATGGTGAAAAGTCTCAGGAAACCCCCAATTCTAAGTGCAAATTCGGATTCTACATGAAATTTGGACCTAGAAAAAGTACTTTATACTATAATAAGTAAAGGTTTGTTCAGATTCTAGGCTAAATGCTAATATTGTTCAGTGCAGAGATATAGGAGTGACTCCTCTATAGGACTTTTCGACCTAGAGATAAGGCAAGACGCAGAAGTATGATAAAAAAAACACTTTTCTAAGGTCGATTTTTGATGGAGAATCCGAATTTCGACTTAAAATTAAGGGTTTCCTGGGAAAAAGTACCACTTTTCACCAAATCTCATAAATTTATAGGGGTGATTCACTGAAATGGTCTATAACTCAAGATCTAAAAGTCGAATCAACTCAGGGTTACTTTTATCACATAATCTTTTTAAGATTATTCCGATTAAGATTATTCCGATTTTATCACAAAGTTCATTTGATTTCAATTTGATTTTCACATAACCAATTCCCGATTTCTCAATTGTAAATGCAAAAAAAGGAAAGAGAAAGAGAAAGAGAAAGAAAGAGAAAGAGAAAGAGAGGAAGAGAAAGAGAAAGAGAAAGAGAAAGAGAAAGAGAAAGAGAAAGAAAGAAAATGGGGGCATTAAATTCAAAAGAAGTCGATTTCTTCATTAAATTCATTGAAGAGAAAAAAAATGATCGATGTGATTTCACAAAAAAATCCTCGAATTTTTGAAGGGACCTAAAAAAAGACAAAAAAAAAGACAAAAAAGAGGCAAACAAAAATTTTGCAGCTGTTTACAAGAAATTTGCTCCTTTCAATTGTTGGTTGGAAAAGATCAGAGATTGAAAAGTTATGTTTGGGGAAATCTAGCGTCGCTGCGCCATCCCAGAGTGGTGCAATGCCAGTGTGACTTTCTCTGGAATTAAGGGCCCGGATTCGATCCCCGGTGGAACCGGTTCATGGCCCAGGTTCCTTTCATAAAACTACTTTAGCTAAAAT
This sequence comes from Mesorhabditis belari, assembly GCA_958450365.1. Taxonomy (NCBI): domain Eukaryota; kingdom Metazoa; phylum Nematoda; class Chromadorea; order Rhabditida; family Rhabditidae; genus Mesorhabditis; species Mesorhabditis belari. The sequence goes on from CAUEEP010000921.1 coordinate 220,449, forward strand.
GCTAGTTCTCATTTTATTCAATATTGTACTAATAGTAGTATCTAATCTACTGTGGTAGGTATCCTTGGATGAATGAATCGGCAAAGGAAAGACCAAGACACGCACACTGTACTGTTGTGAAAGGAGAAAGGAGAAAAAGAGATTAGAAAGGGCATTCACACGAGTCCTTTTCCCCTGCTCCTCTACTTTTTCATCCTCCATCCAATTGCATTCACACTCACACCCAGACATGTGTGTTGGATGGACGAAGAATGGACATATCGAAGTTGGATGGACATATCGAAGAAATCGATTCTCGGTGTGAATTGGAGAAGAAATGGAAGCTTTAGAAAGGTTTAGAAAGGTTTAGAAAGGTTTAGAAAGGTTTAGAAAGGTTTAGAAAGGTTTAGAAAGGTTTAGAAAGGTTTAGGAAGCTTTAGGTAGCTTTAGAAAGCTTTAGAAAGGTTTAGAAAGTTTTAGAAAGGTTTAGGTAGCTTTAGAAAGCTTTAGAAAGCTTTAGAAAGCTTTAGAAAGGTTTAGGCAGCTTTAAAAAAGAAAAGGGACAGGGTGGGGGTGGAAGTGTAAAGATTTAATCATCAAGTGAAGGGGGAAATGGGGGGAATGTCTAGACTGTTCGGTGGGAACATCCCCATTCCCCGTTGACCCCTCTGACCACAGAAAAAAAGAAAAGCTTTTTCCGGGCATTTCTGATGTAGAAATTTGATCTCAAATCGACTCTATGTACTTTGTGCTAAAACTGTAACTGTAAACACAAGCTTTCTAGTGCACTAAAAGTTCTTTATTTTTTCGTGATATTGCTGTGAGAAAAATGAGGAATTCATTCAGATTGAGATTCAGAATTCAGAATTCAGGATTTGTTTTGGTGCATAAAGTCCATAAAATCGTTTCCAAGCACACTCGGCCAGTAAAGCCCATAGCGCTGCTCGTAAAAAATAGACTTTAAAAGCAATTGTAGCCGCTGAAACACAAGATATCCTACCGTAAGAAATATAAGCTTTAATCAATGATCAATTTTGGAATAGAAGAAGGGAGTTGAAGAAAAGAAGAAGAAGAAAAGCTAAAGAAGAAGAAAAGCTGAAGAAAAGAAGAAGAAGCTGGGGGAGCATACAAAATACAAAAGAAAACGGTGAAGGGATGTGCAAGGCAGGCACTCCAACAAAGTGTCCATCCTACACACATGTCTGGGTGTTAGTGTGAATGCAAGTGGATGGAGGATGAGAAAAGTAGAGGAGCAGGGGAAAAGGACTCGTGTGAATGCCCTTTCCCATCTCTTTTTCTCCTTTCTCCTTTCACAACAGTACAGTGTGCGTGTCTTGGTCTTTCCTTTGCCTATTCATTCATCCAAGGATACCTACCACAGTAGCTTAGATACTACTATTAATACAATATTGAATAAAATCAAAACTAGCATTTTAGCTAAAGTAGTTTTGTGAAATACTGTCTTTTAAAAAATGCTTTTATCAAGTATCCTTTGTGTATTCAAAAAAAAATCAGACTAAATGTAGATAGATTGAATTAAACTAAAGCCAAGCTTACGATAGTCGAGAAAATTGGCACTGGAAAACGAAATTGGATGAGAGAGGAACACCTTCAGTAAAGAAAACCCTATAATGTTTTTTGAAAAGTAAAAAACAAAGCAAACGTGGGAGGTGAAAAGAGAAAAGAAAATGAGCGCCAATTCGCGCGTTTCCCGAAAAAAAGAAAGTGTTCTTTTTCTCTTTTAGCTTCAATTTCCAAATGTTTTGTCTATTTCACGCAAAAACCGTCGATTCTCCATCAAGATCAAAACCGGTGATAAAGGGAAAATTCTCTCAAATTGCGAATTATCGTCTGATTATTTGAGTTCGATTTAGACCGATCTCGACCGATCTCAAAAAAGTTACCGTACAAAAATAAAAGATTAAAATAAAGCTTGGATATTTCAGTGCTTTTTTTGAATTTTCATAGCTAAACCAACATTTGTGTTGCATTTTCTCTCAACTAAATGTCAACTGTACAAAACTTTATCTAACAATCCGAATAACCATAAAACAACCCGTACAATGAGAATAGAATGAATAAGCTTACAATGCGGAATGAAAATTTGTGCAAATCGACATCGACTACTACATCTTCTCGAATTTCTCCACGTAGCCACACTCGCAGCATTCTCGTTTCCATTCACCTGTCTTCGTATCCTAAAAAATGAACAGTAACTTGTCTGGAATAGTTAGTAAAAATCAAAACTTGTCTGGAATAGTTCATCTAATGAAAAAGTTGAACTTACAGTCAAGCTTTTAACCTTAAAAAATTCTTGGATCAGTTTAAAAACCTAAGCTTACCTCAATCTCTTCTCCGAACGAGTGCTCATGGGCCCGCGTAGTCGCTGTGTGTTGTTTCTGGGCACCGCGAATCTGAATAAAGCTTTTAAACCAAAAATAAATGTGGCAATTCGAATTATCCTTCATTTACCCCTCAAAAGCCAACGCATTCATTAAGTTTTGAACAGCCAAAGTGTCCATTTCCCTCACGACTCACTTGTTTTCTCATCTCTTTGACTTTCTTCTCGAATTGTTTCTCATTTCGCACCTCTCGTTTCTCGTCTTTTTCCCGTTTCGCCTCTTCTAATCCCTCATGGCTTCCGTGTACTTCAAGCATTCGATCAACGACCTAAAACAAATCTAGTTATTCAAGAAAATTCAACATACTTGAGAAGTTAAATAAAGTTTCATATCACCATAGCGTGGATTGTGGGGATTCTTGCGGGAAATGTATCTAAAAACCTTTACACTAGCTGTTAAACAAATTTTTTTAATCAACCTCAACGGCGGCTTGCGCATATCCAAATCGGTGTCCTTTAGCAAATACATCGTGAAAACCTCGGTTCGCGAGATCAATTTGTGAGCTCCTTTATCATCTCTAAACATTTAAATCTTTTTTGAAAGATATGCAAACTCCACCTACAACCATCACAAATGGGATGTCGAAAGCGATCCCATAGAAACGAGTCCAAAATCGGTTTTGCGCACATTAGACAATCGTCGGCGGGAATCGATGAGGCACGATCGAGTCCTGAAAAGAAAAGTTAGCAAAATTTTAGTTTAAAAGCCTTTTTTTTAAATAAAATTCAGCAGATAGTCCAAAATTTGGCATTAAATTTAACGCGAATGTTTACACTGATGTCTTATCATAGCCTTTTTTGCCGTTGCCAAGCAGTCTTTCAAATCTTTATCCTTTAACCTATCTCAAAAATCTCAATAAACACACCGGACCCGTTTAAAAACCAAACTTTTACTAAAAAAAATTCAAAAATAAACCCAAAGCTCTAAAAATCTTTTGTGTTTTCATCAGAAATAGTTTTTAAAATTCAAATTTCACCCACTTCTCTGTCGTTTTTGGGCCAATTCCTCTCTTCTTTCAGCCACCTGATCATCGTCATTACAAAAACCGCCCGATTCTTCGAAAGTGCCGAGATTTTCCCTGAATAAAAGATTGTAGCAAATACAAAAACTGAATATCTTCGCTTTTAATTGAGTTTATAATCAAAAGAATCACTTTATCACCAAATTTACTGTTCCAAATTGGTAAAAACAAAGCCGCTTTTAAGCCTATCAAATGAATTAAACGTATTTCATAAGAGCAAAAACTTAATATTTTGAATATACTGTGTTTACAATCAAAAATAAGCACTTTTCCACTAAATGTACCAACCACGACGCATAAACAAGTCATTTTATGCTGATTTAATGGTAAAGTTGCTAACTATAAGATAACCGAGAGATAAAAACGTACATATACAACTTTTCGACGAGTGGCATCTCATTTTTCCTTTTCGCCATCTTCAAAGTCAACGAAACTGAAAAAAATCACAAACGTTAAACGTTTTTTAAAACTGGTGAGAAAGAGAAAACGAAATACATTTCGTGTTTACATGGAGCAATCGATCGTTGTGAGACCGAGAGGTGGAAGAATGGGATAGGGTTAAATTTACTGTATAAAAGAATACGATAAAAGAAATCTACAGATAAAAAGGTGCGTTTAGAGATTTAAGCTTAAAGTACGGCTGTTTACTGCAATATTCAGATACTACAATTACTACAATAAAAGTATTCAGCATTAAAAGTTAGAGCGTGTTCCTTTCGAGTAAATAATTACTCGAGAAAAATTCGCACGAGTAATTTTTACTCGATTCATCGGGGGTGGGACAAATGCGACCTTTTTTTTGCGCACCTGGACATTTGCGCACCTTTTTTTTTGCTGGAAAGGTCGTAGAGCTTCAAAAATATTTCCATAGAAGGGGATCGTATGCGTAGATTCCGAATTTCGACAAATCAGACCTCGCTGACACGTCAAATTTGGGCTAAAAGGCAAAAACTACGCAACTTAACGCTTTTCCGTAGTTTTTGCCTTTTAGCCCAAATTTGACGTGTCAGCGAGGTCTGATTTGTCGAAATTCGGAATCTACGCATACGATCCCCTTCTATGAAAACATTTTTGAAGCTCTACGACCTTTCCTAAGGCCTTGTCCAGCAAAAAAAAGGTGCGCAAATGTCCAGGTGCGCAAAAAAAAAGATAGCATTTGTCCCACCCCCGTTCCTTTCGAGTAAATAATTACTCGAGAAAAAATCGCTCGAGTAATTTTTACTCGATTCATCGTAAAATTTTAAGATCCGGGGGTAAAATTTTAGGATCCGGTGGGGTAAAATTTTAACTTTTTAATACTTTTTTTAACTTTTTGACCATTCTGCTACTTTTATCAATCTTTTGCACCTATCGCTTTCAGAGTTTAAAAGAAGAACGAAAATATTGCTCATGATCTGATTAATGGTCTAAAGATCAATAGATTAACGCAAATTCCGTGAAATTTTACATTTACGATAGGCTTTGTAACTAAAAATGAAATTCTTGAGGCAAATGTTTAACCTTTTGTTAAACCCTTAAACTTAAACCTTTAAACTTATATCATTTTGCGTTAATTTTAGCGTTTTAAATAGAATTTCATCAATTTAGTGTGAAAATGTTTGCCGCCAACTAGGATATTATCAACATTTCTAATAATGACATAAAAAAATTTTGTAGAAGTTACGTTTTTGATCGAGTATCACCTCGAATCACGTAATCAAGTAATCACCTCAATAAATTGAATATCTTTACATTTGAAGGGAAATTGCCACCAAATCACTTAAGCGGCTGAATATCTTTAAAAGGGGTCGTATATAACGTATATAAAATTTTACCCCCCGGATCTTAAAATTTTACCCCCCCCCGGATATTAAAATTTTACCCCCCGGGTACTCCACAAGTACCCATTTTTTATTTTCCCATGTCTCAATTATTGTCTCATATTGCATCGCGTTAGTTGTTACTTTTGTGCCTCGCTTTGTTGCTCTTAGCCCCTGGTTTTCTTTCAATATGTTCTTTGTTTAATTTGCTATATATATTTGTTGAATGATTTGTTGTTTTTATGAATAAAATGTTATGCTTTTATTGATCAAATGCTTTAGAGTGAAAAAATTACCATCAAGAAGACAGGAAAGCAATAGATATCATCAATAAATGAAAGCTACAGACTAGACATGAGTTTCGGATAGAGCCGAACCGAAATTTTTGGATTTTCGGATTGAACCGAACCAAACCGGAAAAAAAAGCTATCCGAAACCCATGACTACTACAGACCAATAGCAGGAAAGAAACAAAAAGTGAAGCCAAGTGATTCTGTGGGTCTAGAGTTGTAAAAAACGCTTTACTCGCGAGGAGCACACTCTATTAACAATTCCGACAAGTTTATATCGATCAATCTATCTAAATCAGTCGTTTTTGAAAAAAAAGCGATATAAGAAAAGAGATTGAAAAGAATAGCGAAAAAGGGAGATAACTTGGTCCCTAGGGGAAATGGGGAGGTGATGGAGGATTGTGGCAAAAAGAGAAGACAACACAGCTTCGTCTATATATGTCCGTCAAATCGAGAGATTTCCCTCAAAGCAACACAACCAGAGCCACAGCCACAGCCACAACCATTTAACACAATGCAATCATTTCTTATTTTGGTATTCTCTTTGTATTTTAGTGCCTCAAAACGTTTAACACCTTGATCGTTTTGATCTTTTTCTTTGGCGATAGTCCTGGAACAATTCAGGACAGCCAAAATCGTTGACAAGCCTTACAGACTTGGCTTTTTAGCTCTGATTAGATTAGGCGCTTTTCTTTGCAACTTCTAGAACTGTTACAGGCCCAAATAATCGATCTGCACTTCATATAACAAAAACAAATCATCAAACCAATTCTAATTGTTTAGAACTATTTCATTTATTCTCTGAATCAACCAATAGAACTTATCAATGCAAAAATCGCACATTTTTCTCTCAAAAAAAAAGTTATCGAGGAAAAAAGTGGCGCAATTTCGTTGAGTTCTTCCCGAAATTCGCCTTAAAATTCCCCTCACTTTCCTTTTCGCGAAAAAAGTGGGTTGGCTAAAATTGGAACATTTGTTATTCGGTGGAAAAAAAAAAGAGAAACAGTTCCATTATCAGTTTGGATCTAGTTTTTCGAGTGTAACATCGAAATTTGACTGTTTTTATTGTAAAAACCATTTATATTTGAGTAGAGTTTTGGCTATTTCCTAAGCTGTAAGCTCTTTGCATATATTTTATTGGGTTTGCTCACTGTTAATGTCACAGATTTGGTTCTCTTCCAGTACAGAATTGATTCCTTTTCTCTACAGATTTGGTTCCTTTACTCCAAAGATTGGCTTCCTCTACAGTTTTGGTTCCTTATCTCTCTAAATTTGGTTCCTTTACTCCAAAGATTGGCTTCCTCTACAGATTTGGTTCCTTATCTCTCTAAATTTGGTTCCTTTACTCCAAAGATTGGCTTCCTCCACAGTTTTGGTTCCTTATCTCTCTAAATTTGGTTCCTTTACTTCAAAGATTGGCTTCCTCCACAGTTTTGGTTCCTTATCTCTCTAAATTTGGTTCCTTTACTCCAAAGATTTGCCTCCTTTTCTCTACAGATTTCGTTCCTAATCTAATCACTTATTCACTAATTCTAATCACTAATTTTTTTCTTTAGCTTTATTGCTTGATTATGCTGATTATGCTTGCTAAATACACAGTTTTTGAATGGGTTATAGTAATCACTTATCACTAAAATAAACACGACAGATACTAAAATTAACACTAACACTAACTTATCACTAATATAAGCCAAGAAGGCGACATGGCCAACCCAATAAAACAAAAGGCGACATGGTCAACCCAATAAAACTCCATCTTTTTCTAAAGCGCTAAAGATTTCTTAAAACATTAACATAATAAAAGTCAAAAGAATTTGAACTTTTAACTTTTGGACTTACTTTTCAAATAAAAAAAATAAGAATTCACTCCAAAAAGCTGTTAAAACCTGTTAAAAGCTGTTAAAAGCTGTTAAAACCTGTTAAAAGCTGTTAAAACCTGTTAAAACCTGTTAAAAGCTGTTAAAACCTGTTAAAACCTGTTAAAAGCTGTTAAAACCTGTTAAAAGCTGTTATCCTTTAGAAAACCTTGTCTAATACTCAAAGTCATAAAGCCAAAGCCAAAGCCAAAGCCAGAGTGATCATTACAAACAAAATCATTATCCTAAACTGTAATTTTGAGAGCTAGAGCTATTCTTTAAAGAATAACCACAATAAACAGCTATTCAAAACTTTAGAGCACATTTCTAGCTTCCTTTAGCTCTCAAAAACAAGCCAAATTTCCCGGGTTTAGCCCAGGGTAGCTCCAGGATACAAAACATATTCACCCCAAACATTTCATCAGATCAAAAATGCGTATATCGCGCGTTTTGTGAGTCGAAGGCCTTAAAAAGAGATGTTCCCAGTCAACCAATCGAAAAGGAAAGGGCCACAGCATGGAGAGCGTATAAATTATGCATTGTTACGCAGTGAAAGTTTGACGAAGGGGATAAAAGGAAGAGAAGCCCCGAAAGAGGATGAGCTGTGTTGTGAAGTCTCTTCTGAAAGTCTCTTCTAGAATTCTTTTCCCTAAAATGCTTCAAAATCCCCTAGTAGCCTTATTTACTTGATCTTATCTTATTTCAAGAATGTTAAATACCATAAAGGTGAGGCCAAGAGTCTGGTTTAGTCTGGGTTTTAGCCAGACAGATGTCTGGCTTGACAGACAGAAGGGTTTGATCTAACCCAGCTTAGCTTGACCTTTCTTTGGTCTGAACTAAGTTAGGGTAGGGTCAAGACTGGACTAGAGCTAGCCCGGGCTGACCCTAGAGTACTGAAAGTAGCCAAACCGGAAGTAGAACTGTTCTTTGGTCTGAGCCTGAGCTTGAGCCAGACCTAGCAACGTATGCTTGTCTGAGCTGAGCTTTGTAAGCTAGTCCGATCTCCGCTAGCTTACTGTTTAGCTCAGGCTTAGGTTTAGGCTCAGGCTTAGGCTCAGGCATAGGCTCAGGTTCCGGTTCAGGCTCAGGTTCAGGTTCAGGCTCAGGTTTAGGTTCAGTCTCAGGTTCCGGTTCAGGCTCAGGCTCCGGTTCAGGCTTAGGCTCCGGCTCAGGTTCCGGTTCAGGCTCAGGTTCAGGTTCAGGCTCAGGTTTAGGTTCAGGCTCAGGTTCCGATTCAGGCTCCGGTTCAGGTTCAGGTTCCGGTTCAGGCTCCGGCTCAGGTTCCGGTTCAGGCTCAGGCTCCGGCTCAGAACCTAGCTAAGCCTGACTTTTGACTCATTTCCCTTTTGCAGAATCCGGCAAAATGTCAGGGTAAAATCCCAAAAGAGGATGTGTTTTGAAGTCTTTTGGAAGTCTTTTCCCCGAAATTGTCCTCTAACACGCAAATCTCTCTTCTAACTCACAAATTGATGAGCTCTTTTACTCCTCTTTTCCCTCTCTATAAACGCCTTTTTAGTCCACTTGTCTCCCAAAATTGGGCCACTTCAGATTTTGGCTTTAAATGTTTCGATCTAGGCTTTGAATCTTTCGATCTAGGCTTTAAATGTTTCGATCAAAATCTTTCTTCTCTTATCTATCTTATCTATCTTGTCTATTAAAAGGATTTAAATCTAACTTAGCAGCTCACTGAACAGCTAACTTGGCAGCTAACTTAGCAGCTCACGAACAGCTAACTTGGCAGCTTAGCAGCTAACTTGGCAGCTAACTTAACAGCTCACTGAACAGCTAACTTGGCAGCTCACCAAGCAGCTCACCAAGCAGCTCACCAAGCAGCTCACCAAGCAGCTCACCAAGCAGCTCACCAAGCAGCTCACCAAGCAGCTCACTAAGCAGCTCACTAAGCAGCTCACTGAGTAGCTCATTGAGTAGCTCACCAAGCAGCTCACTGAGTAGCTCATTGAGCAGCTCACTGATTGATTGATCTATTTAGATCAGCTCATTGATTGACTATGGTAGCTGAGCACTTCAGCTCTCTCTTTAGCACTCTTAGCTATAGTATCTGATATAGAATTTGATCTAGTTCTTTTCTGTAGCTTCGACTTTTTGTCTTTCTTTTCTAAACACTTTTCTTTAAAGCAAAGTTCTCGCGTCGATTCGAACTCGATTTCCGTTTGAAATTCGAAGAAAAAGAAGATGTCCGAACTCTATTCAACAAAGCAAAATGTCAACTGCATCTTTTTCTTCAATACTCTTTTCCCCATTTAGCTTTTCGAATCCTTTTTCTACTCCATTCCCATCCACAACAAGTGCCCCAATCAATCCCATCTTTCACAAACTCTAAAAGCTTCTAAAATCCAACTTTTAAAACCTTCTAAAACCCAACTTCCAAAAGCTTAAAACTCTCTTTTCTCTGCAAAAGATAGAAAGGGTTTTAATTTGAATTAAGTGCACCAGAAAGTGCTCGTTTATAGATGAGAAATCTGAGCTGAAAGTACAGCTGAAAGTACACGAAAAAGCCTCGTAAAATTTTCGTAAACTTTTCCCTTATCCAAATCGAAATTTTCTTTTCCCTTTTTTTTTCTTTTGAAATCCATTTCACACTCGACTCAAAATTTAATTCGTTATGCGCTCCTCACTTCAGAGAAAAGCAGAAAGAGAAAAATAGCATAAGCGACGGAAAAAAAGCTTATAAGAAATTCAACGGCTCTTTTTCTAGGAGTTGAAACCTTTTTTCAACTTTAATACCTTAAATTTGGACTTTTCTTTGGATTATCTGAATCATTGTGTTTTCTAAAATCTTTCTCGACAGCGTATTCTCTATTTTTTTTTTAAATCTAACTACTTTTTGTCTAATTCTTTAAGAGTTTATAAAGGATCTCGAAATATTTTTTAAAAATAGATTTGAAATAGAAAAAAGATTACGGGTTGAAAGTTATGATATTCAAATGACAGTGTGACAAAGATTATTATATAATAGAGATTGTAGAGATGGTAGAGATGGTAGAGATGGCAGAGATATAGAGATAATAGAGATTGTAGAGATTGTAGAGATAGGAGCGATTGTAGAGATTGTAGAAGATAGTAGAAGATAGTAGAAATAGTAGAAATAGTAGAAATAGCAGAAATAGTAGAGATTGTAGAGATAGGAGAGATTGTAGAAGATCAAGCAATTGATCAAGCAGCTAATCCAGAAGCTGGTCAAGCAGCTGACCCAGAAGCTGGTCAAGCAGCTGACCCAGAAGCTGGTCAAGCAGCTGACCCAGAAGCTGGTCAAGCAGCTGACCCAGAAGCTGACCAAGCAGCTGATCCAGAAGCTGGTCAAGCAATTGATCAAGCAGCTGATCCAGAAGCTGGTCAAGCAATTGATCAAGCAGCTGATCCAGCAGCTGGTCAAGCAGCTTGTAAGAAGATAGGCGAGATTGTAGAGATTCTAGATATAGTAGAGATAGTAGAGATAGAAGAGATTATCCTTAAATTAGTATTAGAAAGTACAGATGAGCTAAATATTCTTCTACATATTCTTGTATTCTTCTATTTGCAGCAATTTTCTCCCTTAATCTATTCTCTATTGAACACTAGCGAATCAAGAAAGAAAACAAAGAATTCTGCAAAGAAACAAAGAATCCTACAAAGAAACAAATATCCACAATGATATCTACAATCTTAAACATTCAAAAATGAGATTATTTTGAGCATATTCTAAATCTTATCTCATATATAAGCTTTCATTCTTTCATAAGCATCAAAAGCTCTCAGAATTTTCTTTTTTTCTTTCACAAAACCATCAAAAAAAGTCTAGTTCTTTCTTTTCTTACAAATTTCCCCTCTTTTTCCCAATCATAGAGGTGGAACGGAGTCTAACTTTTGAATGAAACGCCATTTCTTTGTCGTTGTTTTTGTTTTACTTTGCTTACCATCATTTCTTCACATTTTTCAAGTTCAATACTTTGTTCAGCTTTGATTTTCTGCATATTGATTCTGTTTTTGTTTTCTTTCAACTGAATATCTTTCTTTTAAATCATTTTTATTACCGATTTTTACAGCTAAATGAAACCCCGGATCGATCAAAGCTCACCGCAACAAAATGGACAATCGACAGCGGAAAATTGGTGAGTCTGACAAGTCTGGTGCCAACAGCTGCGGTAATTCCAGCTCTCAAAGTTTATGTCATTATTGCTCGTAGTCATTATTGCTCTTAAAAAGCTCATAGTTGGAACTGAGCCTTTGGATACGGTTCACCTCTGTGTGATACTGGATCCGGGGTTAAATTCGCCGGTTCTCCGGCGAGAGTCTAAATAAATCTCTAAATAAATCACTCTAAATAAATCACTGAGCACTCTAAATAAATCAGAGTGCTCAAAACAAGCGTTTCGCTTTAATGTTTTTGCATGGATTAATGGAAAAGGACTTCGGTTCCTTACTGTTGCTTTCGGAATTGGATTAATGTTTAAGAGGGACCAATATGCAGCATTCAGAGGGACCAGCATGCGTACTTATTATCTTGCTATTAACTTCGTCATTATAATAATATTTCACCAACTTTTCACAGCTTTTAAAGCTCAATAGAACAGCTTATTTGGTAGATTTTGATTTGAGATTCTGAATCTCCATACTCAATTTAGTAAGAAGTATATGTCGTAGCCGTTTACGAAATTCAGCCGCTAACGAATGATTCGTTAGCGGCTAGCCGATTGATTCCTAAGCCTAAGCCTAAGTTCCAAAGCACAAGGGCAATCGGGTGTCCCTTAGCTCCGGGAACTGGCTGAGATCCAGAAAATGGGGGTTCAGCCCAAACCCAAATAGACTTAGTGCGAGGCGCTAGCCGCTAGCCTTCGCACTACGTCCAAGTCTAGGCCTAAGCCTAAGCCTAAGCCTAAGCCTAAGCCTAAGCCTAAAATATCACCCACATATGCCAAGAGCTAAGCCAGAGCTGACTAAGCATGGGAAAATTCCAATCCTAAGCAAAATCCGAATCCGAACAAAATCCAAGTCCAAGTCTAAGTCCAAGCCTACCAAGTCTAAGTCCAAGCCTCGGCTAGCCGTTAACGAATGATTCGTTAGCGACTGAATTTCGTACGACATCTATAATCCGGGAACGAAAGCTCACAGCTCAGAAGTTCATTCCTTTCCCTTGTCGGCTATTGAAAACAAATGAATATTCAGTTATTGACGAATCAATGATTAAAAATAGATTTAACGATTTGAAACGATTTGAAAAAAGTCCTTTTAAAGTCCTTAAAAAGCTCAATCCATTTTTTTCTTGCAAGCCAAGAAAAAGCTTTTTCTCTAAAATATCATGCATTTCTAAGGCGCTAAACGGGGACTTTTCTTTTCGATTTTGCATTCTCATTTCCTTTATCCCCCATTTCCCCAACTTCTCATCATTTCCCTCAATGTCACTTTTCGATTTTGTCACTGTTCCCTTATTGCAAAGACCCAAAAAACGAGTGAAATTAAAGCAAGTTTCTTTGAGTTTTTTCTTAATAATTTTGCGATTTCCAGTGAACCATGTCAATTCTACATGAAGATCGGCGCGTGCAGACACGGCGATAAATGCTCGAGGTTTGCGATAGATTAAAGCTATTAGCTATTTTAAATTATTAAAATCAAAAACTTAAAATGGGTGCTTTACGGTTAGCGGGCGAGTCGACCGATCATTGAAGATTGACCAATTTTCAGGCTCATTTTAAAGCACCTTAAACTTGTCAGATTAGAAAGTTCTAATAAGCTTTAGAAAGCTTAAAACGTGAACTTTCAGGAACTATTTGTTTCATCAACTATTTGTTTCATAGTTCTTAACAAAAACCTATCTAAAGTCAAGCTGCAAAATAGGCAAAAAGTTGGCCAAAGCTATCTGCAATCTTAAAAAAAGCGATCTTAAAAATTCCCATAAATATTCAACACCCTGTAGGTATCCAGTTTTTGTCTCATGATAGTATGCTGAGGTAAAATTCCGTATTGGATTAGAATAGGAACCGTATTGGAACTGCATTGGAACCGTATTGGATCAGAATAGGAATCTTATTGGAACTGCATTGGAACTGCATTGGATCAGAATAGGAACCGTATCCGAACCATGTTGGAACCATATTGGAACCATATTGGAACCATATCCGAACCATATTGGAACCATATTGGAACCATTTTGGAACCAGATTGAAACCATATCTGAACCATATTGGAACCATTTTGGAACCATATCTGAACCAGATTGTATCCATATTGGAACCATATTGGAACCGTATCCGAACCATATTGGAACCATATTGAAACCATATTGGAACCATATTGGAACCGTCGTGGAACCGTATTGGAAACGTATTCGACCATCAAATGATCGTAAAGATTCCTTAACCCATTCGAAACCGCAGCGTTTTTTCTTTTTTTTCGTCTGCGGACCAAGCCCTTTTTTGACATTTTTTCGCTGCAGCGGTCCGTTCCCGCGGTTTTTTTTGCTGACGTTTTGTTTTATATTATTTCTGATAATTTCTATATATTAATCTAAGTTATTCTTCTTTTAGATAGCGTTATAGATGACGAATTGAACGACTCTTCCAATAATTTATTTATTGGAACCGTGATTTGGAGCCATATTGGTGGACCAGATGATCGACTAATTCAACCAGAAGTATTTTCATCAAGTTCAAGCGAATCCGAGGAAGAGGATGACGATGCGTCCGAAACAGTTCATCCAGATGGTTGGAAAGATTTACGAGAGCCTTCTACACCATTTATTTTTGATGAACAACGTTTTGGATTTGACTTCAGTACTTTTCAAGACCCTATCGATTATTATTCTTATTTTATCGACGACAAATTAATTAATATTGTTAGTGGGCGACAAGAAAAAAACGAACGACAGGATTCGTGAACCATCTTTGGAACTCGTATTGGAACCATATCTTCAAATGGGAATGTCAAATTCCGGGGTTTGTGCTGGAAAAAAGGCGGAACAAGGGGGTTTCCCCCCCCCCCCCCTTAAAAATTGAACCATATTCTTCGAAACCTGCATTTTGTGATACTGAACTGGAACCTGTATTGGAGACCGGCTTTATAAGATTAGAGCTTTATTGGAACTATTTGAATGCCAAATCGGAGGCTGCATTGATTCCGGGTAACCATGAACGCTTTTGGACCCAGTAATTTGTAGTACCGTTACAATTGGAATATCCATGTAATGCTGAAAAACCATAATTGGAACCAATTATCTGAAACCATAATTGGAACCGTATCGCGCAACCGTCGTGGAACCGTATTGGAAACGTATTCGACCATCAAATGATCGTAAAGATTCTTTAAAATAGTTAAACTGGTATTTAATATAAATTATTAAAAAAATAAATAAAAACATTTGTCGATTTGATTTTTAAAAGGTAAACAAGAGAAAAACGAGATTACTTTAACGAAAATATTTTAACGGTTACTTTTAAACGATCAGATGCAGGAAATGGCTTCCTCATGAGTTAAGCAGTGCAAACGCTCGTTTATATCCGAACAACCTAATAGAAAAGCTATCAATCTGCTAAATTGTTTCATTGAAAAGCCAAGAATGTCAGCTTTTAATGAAAATTAATTTTAATACTATTTTTACTACAGGGTGGCTGAAAATTACGTGCGCCAAAGAAAACGCAAAAAATATTTATTTATATAATAGTTGTAACAAAAGCATTTAATAATTACAAAGAAATTTTCGAAGTGGCCTCCATCCGCTTTGATACAGGCTTCAATTCGCTTCTTTACAGAATCGACGGTGCGGCGAAGATAATTTGCATCTAAGTCGTTCCAGATTTTGATCAATTCTCGACGTAAATCATTCAAATTGGTGATTTTCCTATTTCTCAATTGTTCTTCCATAAAATCCCAAACCGAAAAGTCCAACGGATTGAGATCCGGGCTGTTTGCAAGCCATTGATCCTTCGTCAAAAAAGAGCCAATTTTGGTTTCGAGAAAGCGAATTGTTGTTTTGGCTCCGTGGGCTTTTGGCTCCGTTTTGTATTTTAACACTATTTTAATACCTTTTCTTAACACCGATTCGAATAAAGCGTCTTCTCGAGCCCTATAAATAATAACATAGCCATAAAGATCATAACATCACTAGTAAATGCTCAAATTCTAAATTTCAAACGTCGACTCGCTTAAAGCTATCCTAAACAATAAGTAAACAATTAGAAAAGCAGTGCATTAGCACAACTTAAAGAATTTAAAGAAAAACCCAACACACTTTGAGCTAAACAAAGCTAAAGCTAAACTTGTTCGGTTCAAAGTAATCAAAAAGAAATTCGAATAATTTCGCGTAAACTTTTAGAATCCACACGAAACCAACACGAAGCAACACGATTTTACTCAAAAATCTTTATCGACAAGCGAAAGTTTTTCTATTTCCATATGGAGGTGAGTCGAAAATCGGCTTTTTTCGATCATTTTTTTCTAAGCACTCGTTAATGCTAAAGATATTTCTCAGAGCTCAAAATATCACCCATCTTTTCTACTTTAATTTGATACCAAAACGCGGCGAAACAAACGTACTAGTCTCGAGTTATAAGCGTTTATTTGAGAGTAAACTTTGACTACGCGACGCTCCGTTATTTATTAGTGTTTTGACGGTAATTGACTGAAGAAAAGATATTCAGTTGATCCATTGAGTGACGCGTTGGAACAATCGATATTTGAGGAATTTTATGAAGAGGTTTTATAAAAGAGAAATATTCAAGAAATGAAGAAATTCACAGGTTTACACAGAGATCGCATCAACGTGCGGGAAAATTCGAGAAATGCATGTTTGCGAGAATCACGGAGCACATCTAAACGGCAATGTTTATGTTAAGGTGAGTCAATCGCTCTCGACAAATTTATCTAGATAACCAGAGACTCAAGAAAATATGCCTTTAAATGCCTTTAATGGAAATATGCCAGCGTAGAACAGGTCAGAAGCCAGGCTGGTCTAAGAAATTGCGGTAAAGCCAGACCAGAAGCCAGGCCCGGTCTAACCACTTGCGGTAAAGCCAGACAAGACAAGGTCAGAAGTCATCTAGGCTCTGGCTCTGGAAAAATCCAGATCCATTTTATTGCAGAACTTGCTCACAGTCGATCTTACTGCATACTAACTATTTCAAACTTCCTCTAGGCCTCGTCAGCCAGAACACAGAGCCAGAAGCCAGGCCTGAGCCTAGTCACTGTAATACTTGAATCTAAGATTCGAACTGCTAAACCTTCATCTCAAACTTCAGTTCTACCACTCATCAGCCGCTGTGAGAGCCGTGAAAAAGCTTTGTGCTCGTTTCTTCGCCGGTTCAACTCTAGACGTCGAGTTGTCACCAGTTCACGATTTTATCGACGCCAGTTGCCGACAACATCAAACAAGGTAAAAATGAGAGGGGAAAATCTCACCGCAAAAGCCCAAAACCTTTCAGCTGCTGTTCCCGGGGTGGAATCTGTAATTTTATGCACGTGAAAACCGTGCGCAGTGTGATTCTTGATCGACTTCAAAAGGTAAATCCACGCAATTACTCAATTTAACAATGAACTTCAGAAATCCGTCACATCAAGCCCATCAGCGAGCAAAGAGATTTCAAAATCGCAAAAAGACAGTGACAGTGACATCACTAATTCGAGTGATGACAGTAGCCGAAAAAGGAAAAGAACAAAAAAAGATGACGAGAATGAAGAAGAAGATCATTTACCCACAAAATATCAAGCGGTTTTCAAGTGAGAATGAAATTTTGAATTGAATTCAATTCTAAATTTCAGTTCATCATCAAACGACGAGACTTCATCGGATTCTTTCCTCGATGAGAGCTTTTCCGATGATTCCCGGGCAACGCCGAAAGCTTTTCGAACGGAGAGGTGAGTCGAATTAATCCATTTTTAAAACTTTTTATCATTTTACGCTTTTACCTATAAAATTACAGATTCAATTCTGATCAAGAGCCTGATGAAATTAATCAAAACGAGATTGCACCTGCTGAAAGAGCCGAAAGGAGAGCGAGAGAGATCAAGAAAATGCAGATAATGTAAGGATCATTATCAAAAAAAACGTATTGCTGCCCCATTATGGCCTAAAACGTGTCACCTATCGAAAGTCACCGTAATCTTGTCTCTCTTTATCTAATACGATTTTTGCATCTTTTTGTATCCTTATGAACACTCACAGAAACAGATAGATTGGATAAAGTATGGCCAAAATTACGGTAGCTTTCAAAAGTTGATGTGTTTTAGTAATGAGCTAGTCAATCGTAGTTTTATCGCTAAAATCCTCTACAAACTCATTCCAGAAGACATCGTCGATGGGAATTGCTGCAATCAAAGTTGAAACCCTCAATGAATGAAGAGATTTACGACAGTGAAGATGAGCACGAGAAAAACTTTGTTTTCAGCCTCTTGTAAATAGACACGTGTAAATAAAAGTAATAGAATTTTATTAAACCTATACATTCCAGAAAAACACTTGACCCAAATCATCACCCGTATAAAACTTTTGATTTGTCGCCACGCAAAGGCTCTGGATCGGTGAACCTTGACAAACTAAAGGGAATTCTAAAAAGAAAATATTATTTTAAACCTTGTAACGCTAATAGAAGAGATCGCTTCTTGGTGCTATACGCACGCAGAGATCCATCCCAAAAACTCGCAAATATCGTCTTCTCAGATGGCGTTAATCGCAGACAAGAGCAACCAGTGGCACTAAATTTGCTGAATAGGTAAATTGCCTATCGTTACTCGTATGTATCTTTCGTTAACCATCTAATTTGTAAACTCAATCCCAACTAACCTTAAATTGTAATCAATCGTTTCTTTTTCATCCACAAGAACCTCAGCAACTATTCGCAGAACATGAATGGGAGACGTTGAGGTGGCGGCGAAAAGCGACGAACTCGTAGAACAGATCGCAAATATTGGCTCATTTGTCAACTTGAAACTAAAGATTATACTTTAAAACGTAACATATTGGCATGACTTTTTAACGCTCTGTCTTATAAACAAATTTAAGAAAACTAATAAATCTTAGGAAACTTATAGGTAGTTGATCACTACTCACGAAGCTCTTTTATCTCCAGTGTCGATCGATCGTTGCTCTACACATCCACTATCCCATCCGATGAACAGGGAATTGCTCTCTTCGGCAATACTCAAACACATCAGCATCCAATCTTGGTTTTGCAGCGGGATTCCTGAAAAATGAACATAGTTATAGGAAAATGGAGATTACTTTTTGCTTCCGCTTCATTCTCTTTCATCACGTGGACAACGCTTGTTTTATCCTAAACCTTCATTTCCCGTACTCCCACAAACTCACAAAATTACCTCAAGATCGGGTATTGCTAGGAGTGAGCCAAATAACGATGCTGCACAGTGACCATAATGTTGAGTCGTTAGCAAAATCTGAAAGAGAAAATATTCGTGATACTTAGAGAATGTTGTACAAACTCTAAAATACCTCAAAGCCATCAGCCGATTCGGTAAAGCAAAGAAGAGCAAAAGTGCGCACATGTATGACAATATTCCCATTGAAAGTCCCAATCCAAATGATACCTCGTTCTTGGGGATCCTCTAAAAATCGTTTAGAAAGATAATGCTTGGAACAAACCGTACAAGATGCTGTCGAGTAGTCTTGTTTCTTCATCATAGAGCTCGACTCGTCCTTTCTTTGTGCCGATGGCTACGCAAGAACGGCCTAAAATGAAAAATGTACTGTTTGTCACGAAAAAGAAAATGCAAATATAAGTGCCCCAAATCCTACCTACACAGACCCATTTAGCCACAAATTAAAGGCTACATATCCAAAAAAAACTAACCATTCCTTCGAACAACAGCTATACACGATACTCCACCCTCGAAACCGGTCCAAAGAAACGACGCTTTCGGTGGCAGACGGCTCATTACCTAAATTTTATTTATCTTTACAAAATCGAAAATTAAAACATTAAGTGAACGTTTAAAAAATTTCTTGACTAGCACCCGAAAATCAAGCCGAAAAAAGTAAAATAGAATCACAGGCGTGGCGATAAAACTTTATGCAATCTCCAAATCTCCTTCAGCGACATCTTTAAGCGAGAGAATCTCCAATCTCGCGTGTCCCTTGCTGTCTTTCCTCACCATTTCATCGATGACACGGAATGATCCCGGCTCAATCAATCCGACCAATTCCAATCCCTGTTCATCCCAATTCTCCGTCTCAATCTCACTGAATAATGGCTTCAGCTTTGGTTGCAAATTCCTTGCCTCTTTCACTCCAACTGCCACTCTGAGTCTCATTTTTGCACGTTCAATCTTCATCGATTCTCGCAATTTCGGGATCACCTCCAATGCTTGTTTTTTAGCACTATGATTCGGCTTCAACGAGAAATGGATATCACTCAGTGCTTTGTTGATGACTGCCGGAGGAATCGGGCGTTTCGTTTCCGGATTCACCACCATGTCCGCAATCAGCTGTGCCACTTCTTTCATCGCATTATCATTCGTTGCTTGTCGTTCTTTATCCGATACTTGCAATTCTCCCTTGTCCAGAATCAACTTGCACACCTCGAGATGATCCTCGGTTCCAAAAGCAGCTTGAATCTCGTCTTTCTTCGCGAGTTGACCCTTGGAGACATTGGTGAATACTTGATGTGCCTGCAGCACTTCATCGATGTCCTTCTCGGTTCGATTTCTCCAGTTGAGCACTTTGTTCTTATAGCAGGCGATCTCGAAGCGTTTCCCGATCTTCTTCATCCGAACCACCGCCACATTTGTCAAAACTTTCTGATTTGTCGGCGTTTTAATGTTTTTCGACATCACTGACCAGTCGGATGAGAAAGGTTGTTGTCTGAAAGTTGGGTAATTAAACCACCCTCCACGTTAAAAGTTGTTTCAATATTTCGTTTCAAAACCACGCCCATATTAAAAATATATTTATGTATTAAACTTTATTAAAAATCAAAACAACAAATAACAAAAACAATGCAAGAATAACAATTAATAAACCCTACCAAAATCAACAAAGTACAAAAAATAACAAACTTAACATAAAAAACACAGTTCTACGTATCACGTGACTCAAGCCTTTCTAATAATTTGTCAATTGGCGAGAAGTACTTAAAAAGTCGTGGTTCAGCATATGGATTCGAGTCACATTCGTCAAACAATTTCTAAATAAAAAAATGAACCACAATAATATATTTAGTGAGGACTATTCTATTACAAGTCTTACGGTAAATAATTAAAACATTGCACTGATTACCTCATTTTTCTCAAAATCGTTATCTATTGTCACCTCAGCACTCTTTTCGGCAAAAACCTTCGGATACCTAAAAGAAATTAGAAAAGTGCATCAAAAGATAGGACTCACTTCTTCGCAATAATAAACCAACATATCGACGGATTAAGCGAGTTGACGTTTCTAACTTTTGGCGAAAGTAGTTGGCCAGCCTAAAAATGAAAAGATTAAACACTATAGCCGCAACAAACCTTTTCCCGTATATCCACATCAATATTCTGCAGTAATTTCGCAAAAATGGGAATAAGATCATCACCTGAGAAATTCTGAATTACTAGATTTTTAAAAAAATACATCACTGTGTGCTTTTTCAAGTAGTCGAGCGCCAATTTCCAAAAGGACTTCACAAATCTCAGGTTCTTCCTCCTCGGCCATCAAACGAAGCCAGTCAACATCCTCTTTGTCTATCCGCCAATCGCTTAGCCTCAGTTTTAGTTGTCGCAACAGAACCGTTGTTTGAACACTGGAAGTACTTTGCAAGTTAAGAGTAAAATTTAAATACCCATGTTCGAACGGATCCGTGACTGCAAAGAACGCGTTCAGAGTTTGGAGTAGTTTCTCCATTTGCACAATACTGAGCTTGTCACAATTTTTCACGATTATCCGAGTAACCTAAAAGCAAATTTAATCAAAAAATAGAGTAAAATGGTCACCTTTTTCAAAAGATCCGGCGTATTTGAGGATTTCGTTTTATCTTTTCGATTCAACAAAACAGCAAGACAATCAACCGCATCCGCAATAAAATCTGTCCACGTTTCATCAAGCTTTTCGGAATGCTGAATTTTTTAAGTCTTTAAATAATCAATCAGTACTTCAACTATATAAATACCTCAATTTGTTCGTACACTTCCCGTTTCAAAGCATCCGGAATGTGAGCGTTCCTTTTCCCCTTGGTGGTAAAATACCCAGCCAATGGTCTAAAAAAGTCCTTGTAAGCTACATTAAAGCAAACCAACTGTTGTGTCAACGGATAACTCATAAGCATTTGATTATCACAGAGAAGTTTTTCAAATGGTTCAACGCGTCCGACGATTCTACACAACGAAAGAAACTGGGCCAACACATAGTCACTCCTAAACATTAGTTGATAACATTTTTTTTAAAAGTTATACCATTTCAGATATCGGGACTCAACAAGGAAACTGTCAAGTAATCCGCGTACAAGCTCTTGAATTTTTTCGGCTGTTTGGTGTTTTTCGGTCAAGTTGATTAACTAGAATTTGTCTATTCATTAAAATTTATCAAAGCATACCAAATTGAACAGCCCATCCAATGCATTTTGTGGAATCTTTGTTTTTAGTACCAGCAGTTTCTCAAGACTCCAAATAACATCCTAAAATTGACTCAGATTGTTAAGAAAGATTGTAGGATTACTTCATGAGTGGTGATGGCGACGAAAACAGCCACTGAAAGTTTGCGCAGTTTTTCGGAACGGAGCGTCAACAGTAGCTAAATGGAGATTGAAAACTCGGAATCCTTTGCTTAAGCACCAACCTTGAGAACTCGAGGTACAAACGGCGTCAATGGATAGGGGTTGGTCGGATTTGTGGATGGAATGAGATGAGAGAGAAAGATCAAAGCAGGATATAGACCGAACTCATCTTCTGCAGTGTATTGCTCCAAGCGTTCCATCAAAAAAGGATACAACGGTGGATACCTGGATAGAAGATTTTAAAAACATAAAAGTGATAGTATACAATGAGAAGAATTCGTATGACGATCGCTGATTCCTTTTGTCAACGTGTAGCTCAACTTTCGCCGATCTTGAGACGCCGAAGAGTCGACATCTCAACGCAGCCACCAGTTGCGCCGAGGCGTTTCTCTCGTTCCAACTTGATGCTGCACATCCTAAATTAGTTATGAAATGAGTAAGTTTCATGTATTAATCACCTTTGATCCCAAGTAATGAGCCAGCTTCAACATATTTCAACACTTTTTCACCAAGAGCTGAGTGTGAAAACAACGAACGAAGCACATTTAAGCTATGGTTTCTAAAAATAATTGTGTAAATTAGCCAATGGAGACACTAACCGGCTAAATTCTGATTTATCCTCAAAATGCAAAAGCGAAGTCATCGCTGAATCGAGTGCTGATTGTGTTGGATCGGTGGCACAAATCGAGGTGATCAAATATGGTAAACCGGCACTACGACGCGTCAGACAAAGTTTATCGAGATCTTAAAAACTTCCAATAAATTTATGGGCCAAATAATTTACCTTCTTTCCCATCAATAATATCCAAAATGTTTTGCAAATAATCTCCAGGATATGGGACACCTTCAATTCTCTCAGTCCAAAGCCGTTTGCACAGTGTTTCAAACCTAAAATGTTTTGTGACGAAAGAAAAAGCATTCAAACCCAAAAACAGCGCTCTCAAATGCACCACAATGTCGACATTCCGTGAGCTCCATCCAATAGAATTCAAAAATTGAGCAAATTTCTTCTGTCCGAAATAGCGACAAGAAGTTAGGCTAAAGTTAGATTTAAGAATCTCATTTCGATATTAAAAATACTTGAGATGCTGCAGAGGCAAGGATTGCACTTGATTGTTTGTGAGCCCTCCAACAACAAACCACCAGCTTTTGTGAAAAATCGGCTGCCTTTTCACCTAGATTATAAGTATTATAAGTACTTGGATAGGTTCGAAAGTGATGCACCATATTTCTCGAGACATTCCTCTGGAACGTATCCTTCTGGCGATAAGTTATGCACAACTGGACGTACCTGAAGATTTAGTTCAATGAAGGTAAGGTTACATTTTAAGTTAGTGACACCTAATCTATCTGATCTAGAAGCCTACCACTTTAGCCACATCAAGACACATTCGAAGAATATTTTTTGACCAAATTTTTGCCGGAATATCTGGACACGAGTCAAGCAGTAACGCTATTGCATTCATCGTCGGATGAAGCGGGGTCGTGATAATCTCAACCAAGCCCAAAGTCACGATTTTCTTCACCGCCACGAGCACATTGTCAATGAGTCTAAAATAAATTAAAAAATGCGATTAATAACTTTTTCTGGCTAAAACCTTTCTATCAATGATGGAATATAGGATGGTCTCAAATAGGTAATGTATCGAAGGCGATATCCAGAAGAGAGCGTATCATGTGTGTTCACCGAATGTATCATTAACTCGGTTGCGGCAATGAACTCGTCAAGGTCCTAAAAAGAAGCACATTGGGTAAAAAAGTAAACTCATTTTTAGACTATCGCAAAATCTCTAACTTACAAAGTTATCGCAAAACTCGAGCTTGCAAAGTAGTTGAAGAGCCTCTTTCTGACAGAGTTGAAACGAATCACCGAGACAATCGAGCAACAATTTTCTGGTATCCTCATTTAGTAAGTGATCAGGGCGAGCGGAATTCCAGAGAACTTCTATATTTACCACTTTGTAAAGTGAGTCTTAAAAACCAACTTTTCCCATCCACATTCAAGGCACCGTCCTTGAACATCGTCCCAATAAGATTCAAGGCCATAATTCTTCTCGAGAAATTTGCTCCTAGAAACTTTACTAATCTTAAAAAATGAGTCACGACTTTACCTTCACTTAACGAGTTTAGCGCCATCTTCAAAATGCCGCTCACAAACTGTGAATAATCGTGAATGAAAGTTTGCTCGCTGTTTGCTTCAGATTTCCCGGAACACTCGGCAACATCACACAATCGTATCAAAAGCTAAATAAAGTTTGAAAAATTTTTTAAGTACTTGCGATGAAGTTATCGCATCGTATAAATTATAAGTATAAATCTAAATTTTACCTTCTTAAATGAAGAAATAATCTTTTGTCGATTTGGTGGCTCTTGTTCGGTCATATTTGATTCAAGAAAAGCCATAGCCAGCTCACAATCTTCGGCAGTTATTGGTAAAGTTCGCTTCGGGTGTTCACAAAGCAATGACCAGGCTGCAATTCGGACCTAAAGTAAGAATTACACAAAATCTCTAACTAAAGCTAAACAGAATTCTAACTTGAGATCAAGCTAGTGTGCTAAATAACCTGAATCTTCAGATGCAACAACGAGTAAACCATATATTCTTCTTGGATAAAGTCTCTCCAAGTGCTATTTGTCCGAGAGAAGATCAGAAATTTCGTCACAGAAAGCCAGCCAATAAGGAAAGCTGAGTCATTTGCAATATGTTGAGGTGACCGATTCATGATGCGCTCTAAATTGATATTTTTTTTAAAACTGTTAGACGAAAAACCTTTGATGTGATTCATGAGTTGATCCACAAAACTGCTATTTAGCAATGGATTTTGCATGATCCGCGGTAATAAACGGTCCAGGAGTGCTGTCAGTGAAGCGTGTCCTTTTGGCAGCAAATCAACCTAAAGCAACACGTTGTAATTATTAAAACCAAGTCAGTCTTACCATATTCTCAGCATGAAACTCCCAACGCGTCTGCGATCTTCTCGTCTCCAAATCAACGCAGATAAGTTCACTTAACTATAAATTTATGAAAACTTCTTTGAAATGGTTACTTACCACAGTAGAAAGAGTTGCATTTTCTATTAAAGAATAGCTTTCCTTAATAAACGAATCATCGATCTTGCTGGATATCAATTGTGGTTGAAGAGCGTAAAGGGTAATCTAAAAAGAATACATTTAGCATTCTAAAATTGAAAACTTACGATCGATTTGAAGCGGACTTTACATAACGATTGATTATTGAAGATTTGCTCCGACAATGCATCGATCCAAGCGCAGGTATTTGACTTGGAGTGGCTAAATATTAATGATAATATCGGATCGATGTCACAAACCTAATGTTTTCACGACATTTTTCGCAGTTTCGTTGATGATCTTCGATGACTAATTGAAGAATATCGTTGCATTCGTAGCATACCTAAACATCTGAGATGCTATTAAAGCCAAAATTAAAAAACGAGAAAACCTTATCAACAAGAAAATCCCAATATCGCCAGATGAAATTCAACAAAGCATTGACGGTGGTCGGGGCGAGGTTGACGCCACTAAAACTTTGAAACTTAAAACTTTAGGGTCAAAAATTACTACCTTTTACACGCCAACGCCAACGCTTTTTTGATTCCACTACTCGAGGCGGTGACGAAAGCGGTGTTGTTGGGCTCGTTGATGCACGATTGAATCAGTCGCGATATCACATCATCTAAATACAAGAGTTGGGTAAACGTAGAAATGAAAAAGCATCGTAAGTTGATATTAAAGTTGAAATTGCAAGCAAACAATCAC
Source organism: Mesorhabditis belari (assembly GCA_958450365.1). NCBI lineage: Eukaryota > Metazoa > Nematoda > Chromadorea > Rhabditida > Rhabditidae > Mesorhabditis > Mesorhabditis belari. The sequence continues at coordinate 246,257 of CAUEEP010000921.1, forward strand.
GACCGTTTTCCATTTTTAAAGCGTTACTTACATTACTGCTTACATTACGTTACTGCTTTCAAGATCCCTGGATCAAACTCTTAACCCTAGTTCTTAGTCAGTTTAAAAAAACAAAATAACAACCTGCTGAATTTGACGACTCCGCGGGTAAAGTATCGCTCATCAATCGTTCGTCCTAAACAAAACAAATTTTTGAGAAAAAAAGCAAAGATTGAGAAACTTAAAGAAGAAAATCGATTTTAACTTGTTTATATTGTGGTACTTTTGCTGTTGGTCCCCGCCCAAAACCACACAAAATTTTTTGGAGGCTAATTTGCGTAATTTGAAAAATTTGCATGGCGTCGCCCTGCAGATTGTGATTAGCAACTAGCTGGGCATCCACTAGACTTGCTTATCGATATTATCGCTACCAATGACATGCTCTTGTTTGACCGTTCAGATCTCAATTTCTAGAACAGCTATCAATCCGAAAATTGTTTCATTGGAAAGTCAAGAATGTCAGCTATTGCTTTATACAATGAGTAAGCACTTCTTTGAGCGACTTTTAATGAGCGACTTCTTTTAATGAGCGACTAAGCACCTCATAACCTTATCGATACTTCTCGATCTCGAAAGTATCGATTTTCGATAAGCTTACCGATATTTGAGTATCGATAAGTATTGAGAACCTTTTAAAGCACTCACCTATGAGAATTTGCTATATTTGAGATAGTAATCAAAAGCTGACATTCTTGGCTTTCCAATGAAACAATTTGCAGATTTATAGCTGTTCTAGAAACCAAGATCTGAACGGTTAAACATGAGTTTGCCGTTTGTATCGATAATATCGAAAGTCTAGCTGCGCTGGGCATCCGCTACATGGCTGCTTTGCCAAAATTTGCATTAAATTCCTCCTCTTAAATGCAAATTTGGCGGCCGTTTTAAATTTTAAAGTAGAATAACTCGGCGGGAAATGACGTTTTTTTACAAACGGATTCGGAATCAGCGAATTTTTACCCTAAAATGAGAGTTTTCAGCCTCCTAGTTCAACTCCCAGAATAAAAGCCTCGGAGAGACAGACAAACAGACGAACGGCGTTATATAGGTGGGTAGTGGAAGGTGGGTAGTTCTTGTCGACGGCGGACAGTCGATTATTTCCACCAGTCGTCAGGCCTTAGGCTTAGGCTTAGTATTTTTTCTTGCTTAACTATCCTTTGGCTGCCTAAATTGAGCCTTACTATAGTATAAATTAATGAAAAACGGAGGAAATCCCCTGTACTCCAAAAATTTCATGTGGTTTTGAGGAAGGGGAAACAGCAAAAGTACCCATTTTGTTATGCATAAGAAAAATAATTCGATTTTTATCGGCTAATACGGGAGTGGGACAAATACGACTTTTTTTTGCTGGAAAACGCCTTAGGAAAGGTCGTAGAGCTTCAAAAATGTTTTCACAGAAGGGAATCGTATGCGTAGATTCCGAATTTCGACAAATCAGACCTCGCTGACACGTCAAATTTGGGCTAAAAGGCAAAAACTACGGAAAAGCGTTAAGTTGCGTAGTTTTTGCCTTTTAGCCCAAATTTGACGTGTCAGCGAGGTCTGATTTGTCGAAATTCGGAATCTACGCATACGATTCCCTTATATGGAAATATTTTCGAAGCTCTACGGCCTTGCCTAAGGCCTTTTCCAGCAAAAAAAAAAGGTGCGCAAATGTCCGGGTGCGCAAAAAAAAAGCTGCGCATTTGTCCCACCCCCGTTAATACTGAAAGTCTAATTCTAATCCTGAAAGCTAAAAGGCTAAAAAACATTTCGTAAGCTAAAGTTCGCGTTTGAAAATTTTTTTGCCTTTATTTTGCGGATCTTTTACAGTAGGACTTCCCAAAGATCCAAAACGTGGCCTGTTGGAAAGTTTTGCGATGTTAAAGACACACATAACAAATTACATCCAAAGAAGCCTTTCTTTATTATATTTTTCTGCCTTTTCTAAAGATTTCGCACAATTTTTTTCATTTTCAGGTAAAATGGTGTTAATCGCCGCCGCCGTTTTTTCAAAGAATGGAAAAGGTTTGTGTTTTTGTAAAATTTTGGTCTAGTTCGACGTTTAGCTCTCGTGGCAAGACAATTTGTGACGGACATGTCGCGGGCTCGCTTGGAAGGACTTTTGGATGCTTTCCCAAAACTCATTCAAAGCGAAAAAGATGCTTGTGAGTTTTTTAAGCTGTTAAATGGTTTAAAAAAAATGATAGCACTGAATAATTTAAACCTTTATGTCATAGGTTACCAGAAAAAGATTAATTGTTTATCGCTTAAACCTTTGGATAACCTTAGATTCTTAGCCGAACACTTGAATGAGCTTAAGGTCAATATTTTAGCGCTACGACAGCACACTTTTGTCGAGACAGACAGTGTTCGATATGTGTTTCATCCAATGGAGAACATTTACATGGTTCTCATCACCACGAAGGCTTCAAACATTTTGGAGGATCTCGAAACGTTGCGTCTCTTTTCCAGAGTGGTGAGTTGTTAATATGTTAAAACTAGTTGATATCACTGTTCAGATTCCCGAATATTGTCGCACCAACGACGAGAAAGAAATTTTGGCGCACGACTTTGATCTCATTTTTGCCTTTGATGAGATTGTTACTTTGGGCTACAGGTACGACTTTGTTAGTTATCAAATATCTTGTTCAATCTCAATATTTATGTACAAAAATTTTAGGGAGAATGTGAACTTGGCTCAAATTCGTACCTTCACTGAGATGGACTCACATGAAGAGCGCGTCTTCATGCAAATCAAACAAGCACAAGAGAAAGCGGCCATGGAAGCAGCAAAAGAACGAGCAAAGGAGTTGAAACGGCAACAAAAAGAGGCTTTGAGTCGAGGAGTATCGGCACGACCTGGAGCCACTGGTAAGCGTTTTAAAAATATCTAAGAATCGACTGCATTTACCGATAATCGATAATCCCACTCGTTAAGATAAATCATAACTGTTTAGGTTTTGGAAGTAGCTCTGGAATCTCTTCATCATCGGTTCCAACTCCATCAGTTGTTTCTGAGAAACCAGCTCCACGACCGGCTGCAGCTGCTTCTCGTGCCGGCGGTGGAAAAGCTTTAAAATTGGGAGCTAAAACGAAAAACGAGGAACAATTTATCGAAGAGCTTGCGCAACAAGGACAAGCCGTTACTCCAGTTGCACAACAAGGGCAGCGCGGAGCCCAGGTTTCTTTAGCAAATTGTGTTAAAACCTATAATGTTTAGGCTCCAACCTCAACATTTACAACTTCAAATGTGAAACGAGAACCGGTGCACATTCGAGTCGACGAGAAAATCATTGCCGTGGTGGGACGCGATGGAGGGCTTCAACAAGCCGAGGTACTCAAATGAAATTGTTATTGATTGTGCCAAAATTTTAGGTATCGGGATCATTCGCGCTCTCTGTCGCTACTGCTGATTACAATACTGTGGCGATTCAGTTGCAGAACAATGCCCCCGCCGGTGCTCAACTTCAGGTTTGTTTCCTAATAATTATTGGTATCTAGTCTAATACGTCCCTTTAGACTCATCCACATCTCGACAAGAAAGAATGGCAGACTTCGTCCTTGTTAAAGTTGAAAAGTGCTACTAAGGTAAAATATAAAACATTCAAAGTTAGCTATTGTAACTTTTAGCCATTCCCTGTTAATGCCGAAGTTGGTGTTCTGAAATGGCGGCTTCCACTCCAAGAAGAGGAACAATTACCACTTGCTTGTTGGTTTTTAAGCACCAAACTTTTTATATTAAAACATTTGCATATTTAAATTTAGTGAATGTTTGGCCACAAGAATCATCCGATGGTTGTCAAGTCAACATTGAATATACACTCCAACGAGAAGATCTCCAGCTTGATAATGTTGTGATTACGGTGCCTCTTCCGTAAGTTTTGCATCTTACATTGATTAATATTTGACTTGATTTTTTTAAAAACGTTTTTTCAGAGCCGCCACCGCACCAGTGGTCTCCGAATGCGAGGGTTCCTACGAATATCAAAAGTCTCGCTCGCAACTTGTTTGGACATTACCCGTTATTGATGAAAATAGCTCGACGGGTTTGTTTTGTTGTTCGGCGGCTACTTTATATCTCCACCTTTAGGCACTCTGGAATTCACCGTTCCCAATGGTCACAGCGACTCGTTCTTTCCGGTGCATGTCGCTTTCTCGTCGCAAAAGCTTTATTGCAATTTGTCGGTGGACGGAGCTCAACTGATGGATGGATCGGCTCCCGTGGTCTACTCAATTGAAACAAATTTTGGTGCCGAGAAGTACGAAATCGTCTAAATGAGGCGTTCTTTTTAATTTATTTTCAGCGTTTTCTCTGTGATTCGTTTTTGAGTTTGGTTTACTCATGATAAGTGCATATTCATTGTGAAGGATTTAATTTAATTTTACTGCATCAGATATTAAGGTAATGCGTAAATATTTACAGAACAATGCATCTTTATCACGGGGTTTAAAATGCACATGAAAGCAACTACAGGATCAGAAATGAAAAAGATAAACAACAATAATGCGATAATATGCACCACAACGTACATCACGGCAACACAAAAATGGGGTGAATTCATTGACGTCGATAAAGGTAGAGATAGGCGAGTTGCTTGGGTGGATTTTGCGAGTACGCAACCTAAATTTGATAACGTTAAACAAGTAATTGGGGTTTAAATCTAAATTTAAATCACAGCGAAAAATGGTCCAAACCTTTTCGTCGTTGTACAAAACCCAGCGATTACCGCGCAACAAGTGAGCAACATAATGACCCGAGTGTGGAGAAGAACCCTAAAAAATTCCTCATATCATCAATATGCGCACCAAAGCTTACCATGTGAGAAATGAAGCCAACAAGATGATACTTTCCATTACCATCGCTAAAAAGTGGTAATTAAAAACATTTAGCAATGCTATACCGCATCTGATTTACACCGGTGCTGGTTTCCTGGTGAGCAACTGGCTTTTCCTCGGCGGCAGGCTCAGGTGGAACTTCATCAATGTGCATGAAAAGCCACTCGGCAGCCATGTTCGCGTCAAAGTTGAACTTGTGAAGGGCGAAGCGAGCCTAGAACAAGGATGTTAACGAATGCAATGCAACGAACAAGGATGCAATGTTAACGATGTCTTTTACTCACTTGATGCTTTGTGAACCCAAATCCTTCAAGCATTGAAACACTCTCATTGTCAACGGAACTTCCTATTACTTTTTTTAAGCAATATACACTTCGCCAAACAAACCGGGATTAACATTTACTGGACCAGCTGGGTTAACCGGTGGATCGTTAATAGAAGGATCGTCAAGACGAAGCTGAAAAATAAATCTTTTCAAAAGACAACAGATGGATCAGTTCTTTTAAGGCCTAGATAAACAACTAGATCTTTAGACAGGTAATATTTTCGATCTCTTATACAATGTGTCTAATAAAAGAAAACGTTTTTAAACCGCAATTCCTCAGAATTTCTGGTGGCTACAGGTCAACATGATACCGTCAACAGGGCAAAATTTCTACAAATTTTTATTTTTAGAGTGAAGACTTTCTACTGGCATCGTGGTGTCATATTAGAGCTAACATAGAAGCTAAGATTTCTAACCAAACAGTTTATCAATCTAAATCATATCCTAATCTCTCGTACTTAAGGTCCTCCCAGCTTGCAGCCTTTAGGGAGGTGCCCAATTTTTTCAAGAAACTGCTGATCAAAAAAGCATCAAAAGTTAGAAATCTTAGTTGACATGTTAGCTCTAATATGACACCACGATGCCAGTAGAAAGTCTTCACTCTTCGATAAAAATTTTGCTCTGTTGATGGTATCATGGTGGTGGCACCCATAATTTCATGATATTCCTATCGAGGCATGGTGATTTTATGAAAAAATATGGAAGATTTTAGAGCACAAATGATTCACTATGACACCACACCGACCACCTCTAGCCACCAGAAATTCTCCGGAATTCCGGTTTAAAAACGTTTTTTTTATTGGACACCCTGTATAGTGATCCAAATCTTTACCAACCATAAGCCATTCAGCAGCCGCTTCTAGTCCTTGCGTTTTCGTATCAAGAGCTGCCTTCAGAGCCGCGTTACGTGAGAATCCCATTCCCTCTAACTAAAGCAAAAAAAAACTACAACTAACTAACTAACAAAACCTGCGCCACAATGTTTTCATCAACATCTAGTTTTGGAGCCGCCACAACAATCGGCTCATTTTCCTCCATTGGTGTCTCTCCTGGCTGAAGCCCTCCCAAACTACGATACTGTGACAAATCGAGCACATCGGGAACCTTAATCGAACCGTAAACAATAACTAGGTATGTAATGCAAATTTTACCGCAAGATCAATATCCAGTTTCTTCTGTTGATAAGTAGCCTCATCCACGGTGAACTTCTAAAGAGTATTTGCCTCGATCAAATCGAGAAGGCGTACCTGCAGTTGAACGATCAAGAAATCAGGGAACGACTTGAAAGTGACACTCTTTAGATATCGGTCTTCTGTAGATTGAATAGTATTGAAATTGAAATCGTAAAAGTACCAATTTGTTCAGGTTCAAAAACGTTCGCCAAGCATTCCTTGAAACAAGCACTGAATCGTCCCTCTTGATCAGGAATGGCGTGCAAAGAACTCTAAAACACTCAAGCTGTAAACTACTTTGTAAAAGCGTAACTTTGAGCACGGGAATAGCCAGCACGGTTTCCTCATTTTGCGTATATCGAACTTTTCGCGTGTTCAAATCTTGCAAACGTTCTTCTTTCTAAAGTCTTGTAATTAGAAGTTGTACAAGAGAAATCATACGTGAAACTTGAAAGCCAGCATTGGATCCGACACTCCAGCTGGTGTTTTCGCGGTAATCTTCTCAATCAAGTACCTAATTATGCGTATTATCTCGTAATTGATCAAGCACAAACCTCACGTATTCCTCGGCATCTTGTTGCCTTGCTGTCTTGAACTCGGGATGCCCGGCTCCAGCGATTCGTTTGAATTGGGTTGGTTTGATGCCGTTATGTGGGTTGTCTGGCTAAAATTTCTAATTGCCGATAGCGATAAAACTTTTATACAATTCTAATGAGATCATGAGATCTTGAAAAATATTCTAAGAGAAGCACTTACCAAGGAATACTCGCCCTCCAACATTGCATGAACCAAGCGGGCAAGTTGTCCATTGAAATCCATGTACATATCAGCTGGTGGAAGAGCGTGCATTGTCCTCAAAGCGTTTGCCCCACCAAAACGGTTGCAAAAGTCGGGTACCAACAAAAAAGATTGAAGAACCTAAAAAAATCTAATTTTATTCACCTGTAAAAACTCTAACCGAATTCATGTAACAGCTGGACCCAATGTTGATTAAGCCGGTCATTCCAGGGCCATAGGCGTTCTCCAAATCCGCCCCATCTTCTTGAATCTTTGACCATTCCCACCTAAATCATTCGTAAGTTTTTCAATACATTGGTTTGTTGCCGACAATGCATAGAACCATAGTTACAACTATTTGCTGATAAAAAGAAAAATAAAAGAAAATTTTCTCAGAACAATTCAAACTTATTAGTAAATCAGTTCCTTTCAGAAATACCTACAACGTCACCAGCTATTCCAGAAAAAGAAGCCATTTCGGTGAGAGAGCTACGAGAAACTGCCTAACATAAAATAAGCCATCAGACGCTCATAAAGATTAAGACAATCCACTCCATATTGCCTCATTCATAACTGGATATAAAGAGTGAAGGGAACATCCCTGGCCGATATTATCCTCACTCTACCCTCGGAATGACCTTGAGCACCAGAGAGTATTCACCTATTTTGAAATCTACTCTTATCGAAGCCGAGAATCTTCGACGAATCGCATTTTTTGGAGTAGCGATAAGGTAACTTTCACAGTGCTTGTTTACTTCTATTTTTGAAAATTTTTAGCACAGTTGCTACTTTAACATGTATCGTTGCTATTCCTGGTCTTTACAATTACATGCAACATGTTCAATCTTCGTTACAAATTGAAGTGAGTAACAGAAAATGAATAATTGAATGATAAAGTACAAATATTTCAGGTCGATTTTTGCAAGCATCGGGTCGATGGTCTTTTCCAGCAATACGAACGCATTCAAACATTCAAAGCAGGCAGAAATGGACATCGGGTAAGGAAAACTGGGTTTCACTGATACAAATAAATCATAGGTGATTGTGAAAAGACAATCTTACGACTCTGTTGATCAAGCCACGCCAAAAACACCTAATATTTCCGCTCAACAAAATGTTCCATCTTCAACAGGCTCAAATGATGGTGATCAAACAAACAAATACTCCACAAATGAAAGCAAGGGAATTAACAGCAACCGACCCGCAGTTTTCAATGAGTGTTGTTCTTGCAAAACCGGCTCACCCGGTCCACGAGGGCCACCTGGCGACAATGGAGCTGATGGAAAAAACGGTACCCCAGGCGAAGATGGGCGTCCCGGTGATGATACTGACGATGAGAGCCCCAACGACTTCGATTTCTGCTATGATTGCCCTCCTGGACCACCCGGTATTCCCGGACCTCAAGGGCCAAAAGGATCTCCAGGAAATCCTGGTAATAATGGGATTCTCGGTAATGATGGAAAACCAGGACTTGATGGGATCCCCGGACCACAGGGACCGCCCGGCCCAGATGGTGAACTGGGCGAGGAAGGAAAGCAAGGTCCACCCGGTGAAGTGAACGAAGTGCCGGCTCCTCCTGGTCCCACAGGTCCTCCTGGCCCACCTGGTCCTGCTGGTGATGATGGTCCACCTGGCGCTCCGGGTCAGCCTGGTATGGCAGGCAATCCTGGTGATATTGGAGACAACGGAAAAGATGGAGAACCTGGGAAGAAAGGTCAAGATGGCAGTGATGGTGAAGCAGGAGCGGTTGGTAATGCGGGGGGTTGTGAGCATTGTCCTTCACCGAGAACAGCACCTGGATACTAGAAATTTCGTGCTAAATTATTTTTGCATGCCTTGTTATTTTAATAAACTATTGTATACTCAATTTAGCAAGCAAGTTAAGTGTTTTGAGAGAAAACAAATTTTCATTAGTTTTGGGAAAAACCGGTTTGCCGCTCCTAGTGTGCTTTTCATAAGCCTAAATCAACTTCAAGGACACCCAGTTCCGCATTCCTTAATCGAAAATCGAACTAACTCACTCAAAATCTGAAAATTTTCACACTTTCGAGCTTTGAAAGAAATGCTATAATAATTGGGGACTTCTCATAATAACAAAAGATTTATGTCCGTTATTCAGAGATACCGAACTACCTAGACGTTTTTATCGAATGAACCCTTGAATGTTCACAAAGATCCCAGTCAGTTCCCAGTTTCACTTATCCTTGACAGAAATCCACTATCAACCGGTCAAGCCATAAAAGACCTAGCCGCGAGAAGGAGGGGTGAGGAGCAAAAGAGTATCCCAAAAAAAGAGCAGCTAACTTTTCCACCCACGACCATTTGGAATGCCATCGCCGCAGCAATGCGAAATGAAAAACGACAGGGACGCAAAAAAAAAAGAGTGGCTTGCCACCCAAAGATAGAGATGTCGGAGATTATCCCGGCAAACAGAGGAGACTAATGACGGTCGGCCACCACGTACAAGGTCATCACTTGCTATTGAAAAAAAGAAGTGAGTAGGTTCACAGAGCTAGCAGTGCTTTGAGATCTCAAAAACGTTGCCCAAATCGCCAATGAAAGGAATTTGTTTGAAGGGAAAAGGGATATGAGATGACATCCCATTTCTGTAATGAATACCCGCCGATTAGTCTAGAACTAAAGCATCAAAAAATTCCGTTAATTAGGCGGCGAACTTTGATGTCCAAAAGAGCAACGTTGCGGGATATACTAAAGCTTGCTAGCTCTTGACAAAGATAAAATCAAGACAAAAGTTCAAGACTTTGATCCTTTCAGTTTCCTAATAGTAGGGTACCTAACTTATGCTTTAGCTGCTTTTGTGGTTACACACTTTTGATTCATATCGAGTTCCAACTCAAGCGTACTCTTCTCCGTTTTATGAAGACGATCCACGTCGAGACCAAAATGCGCAAGATGTGACCTCAAATTTGGATCGATGACCTAAAATAAACTATCTTCTTGTTAGATAAATAAATCCAACCGCATCATCCTCATCGTAGGAGTAGACATCAGCAGTTTCATTCTCAATCGTCCCCAATTTTACCTAGATCGAACATTTCCAAGAAAAACTTCCAAATTTCAACCACAAGAGGAAATCCAGTCGCATCGTAATATTGCTTCATGTGATTGTTGCCTTTGCTCTTTTGGCCTTCCGAGATGAATTGGCTCCGACCACATCTGAAAAATTTTGTCTGGTTCCACTTTAACAGCTGTTAAACAAACCTGATCGCTCCGTCTATCAAATTGAGCCAAAGATTCTCCGTCAAGCCACATCCGGCTTCTTCACAAGCCCAGCCACTGTACGGAACCTGAAACAAAAAGAAATCTTCCCACGAAAGTTTACACATACAATCTTCCCATTTTCTATCGGCTTCATATTGGCGTGTTTTGTCTCTTGTTTCATCTAAAATCCGTCAAAAAATCTAAAAAATAAAATTTAACCTCGCCATCCCAAGCATTCGTTGCATTCTGCAACATTTCCAAGCGCTCAGCCGACGGCATTTCGATCACCTAATACAAAAATTCTTAGCAATAACTTTAGAGTCAAACCTTAGCACATATTGCCTGAAGTTCAGGACTAAGATTTTTGCCGATTGGCACACGAACATTAGTGTTTGGGTAGATAACAAGATAGTAGTCATCAACGATCTCGAATCTAAAAAGTATTGATTGTAATAAGCAATAATTAATGTAATACATACATTGATAGTCTTTTATTCAGCTTTTTCTATTCTCTTACAATGAAACTAGTAATTTCCCCTGATTTGCTTTTCAATCCAAACGTAAACAAAAAAAAATGGAAAAATCCTTGAAAGATTTTTATTATTAAGTCGCATATAAAAATAAAACAGGTTGCCGATAGCTTTCTGCAATTTTTAATATCAAAAAGATCCGCAAATTTTTCACCGGCATGGTGGTGGAACCTTTGTCACTTTTCTAATTTATAGTTTATAATGTCAGGGAGCGGAAATGTCAGTTGTCAGTCTGAACGTATAAAAAAGTCTGCTTCAAGATCTTTGTATGTTCATGATAAAAACCTGTAAGTTCATCTACCCACCCAAGTTTATCTAGATCTTGAAAAAATTTAACGTTAGTTCACCGCAGCCTTCTAAAACTAAACATGGACTAAACATGGTTCTTTTTTTTAATTCGATTAGCTCTTTTTTCACTTTTCCCATATCAATTTTTGATAGCAAAACGAGTGGGTGGTTTTTTACCCAGGAAACAGTGTTTTTCTAGCTGTTTTTACGACTGGATTTTCGGCTATCAACCAGGTTATCCACGGCCCCAAAAAGCACGAGACGAGAGTAGAGGGAGAGAGGCTGAGTGATCTCTCTCGATTTTTTTTTCGGCACCCGCGAGAGGATTCTCTTTTCCGTTCACTTTTTAGGATATGGCGCACCCAGCAGCGTCCTTTACTAGTATAAAAGTGGCACTGTGCCGTGGCATCCCATCAGTTTTAGTCTCAGTCAGGTCTTTTTTTTCTAATACCCGCTTATGGATACGGTGCTATCTCTCCCAGAGAAAACTTTTCCTTTCTTTCGCTCCGTTTTTGTTTCGAGAAATTCTTTTACTATTTTGAAATCAGTAAAAGCTTTGCCTATTCATCAATCGATTAAACTAAAAACGACTATTTCAGGGGATGGAGGATAAACAAAAGCTGGTGGAGGCTGAGTCCGTCAAGAAATTCGCCTTCTTCGGCGTGGCAGTGAGGTTGCATTCTTTGAGCTTCTTTGGCAAAGTAGTTTTTTCAGCACTGTCGCCACTTTGACAGCCATTGTTGCAGTGCCTATGCTCTGCATGTACATGCAAAATGTGCAATCCTCGCTTCAAGATGAATTGAACTTCTGCAGAACACGTGCTGACGGACTCCGTGGAGAATACACTAAGGTTTCGAATGCCACTTAACGGTGAAAAAATGCTAAATTTGTAGCTCGAGTCGTACAGAAGTGGAGAGAAGGAACGTGAGAAGCGTCAAGCTTACCAATGCTGCTCATGCGGAGTTGGACAAGCTGGGCCACCTGGACCACCCGGACAGGATGGAGCTCCTGGAAACGATGGACGTCCCGGAAACCCCGGACAAAACGGTCCCGATGCCACCGATGACAGTGCCAAGCCAACCCGTGACGACTTCTGCTTCATCTGGTTTGCAAAGTTCATCAACTCAATAAAGTCATATTTTCAGCCCCAAGGGACCCGCTGGACCACCTGGCCCATCCGGACCAAAGGGACCCAACGGACAGCCCGGAGAGGCCGGAGATGCCGGACCAGCTGGACGCCCCGGATCAGCTGGACCCCCTGGCCCACCTGGAGCTCCCGGAGAGCCTGGAAACCCTGGATCCCAAGGACCACCCGGACCTCCTGGACAGACCAGAACCGTCCCGTCGCCACCCGGAGCACCCGGACCATCTGGATCACCAGGACCCCAAGGACCACCCGGACCCGACGGAAAGCCCGGAAACCCTGGACGCGATGGACAACCTGGACCAATGGGAGAGCCTGGAGCCGATGGACAACCCGGAAACCCTGGACCCAACGGAGAGAACGGAAACGCTGGAGCCGACGGACCAAAGGGATCTTGCGACCGTAAGTTTACTATACTACAGTAAAATTAAGTAACTTGAGCATGAACTTTATGGATGAACTTTTAGACTGCCCACCACCACGTACCGCCCCCGGATATTAAAGAAATTCTATCATTTCTTGGTCTCCATCTCAGGAAAAATAAAGATTTTAATAAAGATAGTTTCAATAAAAAAACATGTCACAAAACCACACTTCTCGTTGTTGAATCCACCATCAATACCGACAGCTAGACGAGAAATTTTTTGCTCGGGTTCAGCCGGGTTTTCAACGATTTCTTTAACCTGAAAAGTGAAAAAATACAACAATTTTTCACTGTAAAGCAAACCTTTTTGCTTAGATGCTGAATAAATGCAACGCAATTGTTTTGAGCAGCATACTCAGCAACATGTCGCGGACAGAACGAACAGTAAGTCTTCAGACAAACGTAGAGACCGCCTAAAAATATAGATCATAGTTTTTTCATGTCTAGACTATTTTTTAAGCTAGCAACTCAACTAGTTTGGTTCCATCAATTTAAAACAAAAATTTTTGATCTCTATGCTATGTTTCTTAAACAATAACCAGTAATTGAACTAGCTCCTCCGTATTTTGATTGCTTAAAAAAGTACCTTCAAAAAATGGTGTATTGAAGCAGTAGATGCACTCATCCTTGTACACTTTCGTATCCGCATTTGGAGAAGTGAAATGTTCTTGATGTAGCAGCTAAAAAGTTGATTTGAGTCTAGAGTAGTCGGGGGAGCACTCTGGAACCTGACCCAAAATCAATATTTTTCCACAAAAACTTGCAGACAGGGGTTTTTGACTATGCTGAATTATTCACTTATTTTTGTTTTCACCTATATTTGCCTAGGCTTTGGCTCTGCACCTCTGTTGGGACCCGTGTGAGCTTGCAGCACCGGCCCCGAACGCACCAGTGCTGCAGCCTTAAGGCTTAGGCTTGCCGTGTGTAAGTGGCGCCATTCAATGTTGACCGTTAGGCCTAGGCTCCACAAACAAACGGCAAGCCTAAGGCTTATAGCAGCAGGAATGGTGCGTTTGAGGCCGGTGCTACAAGCTCACACGGGCGCTTTTGGCGTGGCGGAGCCAAAACCTAGCAAAGATGTGTTACGTATTCACAAAGTCAAATAAAACATAAAAATTAATTTTAAAAAGTTATAAAAGTATTACTAATGGATTCATGGATTCAGCATAGTTAGAAATACCTGCGTGCAAGTTTTCATGGAAAAATATTGATTTTGGGTCAAGTTCCAGATTGGTCACCCTCAACTACTCTAGCCCCGTTGATTTTACAAAAAAAACATATCGAATCTCACCTGTAAAACTCGTTGGTATTCAGCCGAATTGACACTTTCTGCTGACATGGTTGTGGCAATTCTTTGATGATCACCTAAAAGCAAAATTTAGATGTATTTGCTGAAAGTGAACAGGAAACAAATCCAGAAAGCAACAACAAACATAAAGCTAGGGTGTGAGCTGAGTTTATCAAGAATTGAAGTTTTTGTGGGATAAAGGAAGCTGTAAAATTATGCAGAATGTAAAAAAATTTCATTTCGCGTCTTTGATAGTTAAAGGGAGTCAATTTTAAATCGAAGGGCCTGAAAATGAGCCGACCTACCTTTTGTGATATCAAATTTGAGGCAAGAGCTGTAAAAAAGGCGGACTAGGCCTTTGTGTGGTTATTTTCCCGGGAATGTAGGTCAAAACGTTAGCAGGCATACAAGTTTTCAGCCAACTTTGATTTTGCTTTTGATTTCCCAAAATGCTGGCCTTTTTTTCGCACCAAAATTTGCGCACCTTCAAAATTATAACTGCGTATTTTGAAATTACGATGTCTTTAAGATATTCAGTCCGAAGATTTCGATACCTAACCCAAAAAGTTGTGAAATTTGCCTAGGTAATTTGAGGGCGTAGAATCGAAATTTTGACATAACAGAGCGTGTGAAATCAATTTGAAAGACAAAACGGCTAGATCAAATTACAGAAAATTGTCGATTTTTCTCTTTGTATAAGTTTGTTTCCACACGCTCTGTTATGTCAAAATTTGAATTCGACACCCTCAAATTACCTAGAAAAACAACTTTTGGAATAGAAATTGGTTAATATTAGCTTTTTAGAGCTCTTTTAAAACGCGAAAAAAGGTGCGCTAATGGGCTAAGTGCGGAAAAAAAGGTGCGCAAATGTCCGGGTGCGCAAAAAAAGGTAGCATTTGTCCCACTCCCAACTTTGACTTTGCTTTTGACTTCCTGAAAGTTCTGGCCTTTTTATAACACAAAATTTGGACTCACAAAATAAGACTGAATATTTTGAAATTACGATGTCTTTAAGATATTCAGTCCGAAGATTTCGATAGTTAACCCAAAAAGTTGTGAAATTTGCCGCGGAACTTTTTTAATTTCTTGTTTGGTAAAAGTTTTCTTTTTTTTTTCTTTTTAAACTTAATTATTTCAGTTTAAGTTTTATTGCTTACATTTAGAATACGAAAAAACCGGAGCTGTTCCGGATCAACAACCGGAAAATGGATCAACAACCGCTCGAGGATGACGATGATTATTCGATGTTATCGCTCGAGGATAATTGTGTGAGTTTCGGTTCATTTTTGCTCACTAGTAATTCAGTAGTTACCTTAATTTTTAAACTTAACTGATTTCTTTTAGTCATTGTCCTCTAACAATGATGACGGTGAAGAAAAGAACAATCAAAGGGATGAACACGAAAAGACAAAAGTGAATGGCGAAAATTTTTTAGAACAAAACCTTGTGAGTTTGTTAGATTTTAAAAATATGTGCCAGAATCCATTACGATTTGTAGCAAATTTGTTCATTTTTTCACGTCACCCTTTCAAAAAAATCCGCATTTTGTTGTACTTTGTATCCTAAAGCATTAATGGAGGCATTTCGCTGAACTCAAATTTTTAGAACTCGAGTAAATCCTCTTCAACGATGAGGATGAATTCCGAATTGATAGACGAAGACAATTTGGATCAAGATTGTGTGAGTTTTTGCTGAATTCTCGTTGAACATTACTATCTAGCCATTTTTCTCGGACAGTGACGAGATGGAGAATGATTATCGGGAAGGAAAGCAAACCGGGGAAGAGGTTTGGCAATTTTTGATAGTTTGCTAGATTTTATAATATAAATTGTTAAAACAATAGTTGCTAACTTCAGTGCCCACAGGTATCTTGTTCGACGCCGATTTCTGAATCGAAATCACTTGAAAGCGAATGTTCCGACCAAGATTGTGTGAGTGATTGAAATTTGCGGCTTTTTTAAAATTGGTTTTAACAAATTTGTTCACAAAACATGATTGTTTTTATTAATTAGTTATATTTTAGCCCTTCTTCTCGGATAGTGATGAAAAAGACGAGCCAATAATGCCCGATGCAATACTTTCTAAGGCGGACGAACCAATAATGACAGATGCAATACTTCCCAAGCCGGACAAACCTATAACGGCCCCTGTAATACTTCCCAAAGCTATAGTGTCAAATACCCCTCCAAGCATTAAACAAGTGAATTCTAACTTTATTCAAAAATTTGTAATTTATAGCCTAAACCAAAATATGTGGAAGCGAAGAGTCCCGCAAATAAAGGTATTGCAACTGTTGATCAAATTTTTAATCGTTATTATGTTTAGCACTATACGACGACCTATTTCACACGAGCCGCTTATCAGAAACGAAATCGGTTGGGGTTCAAGTCGGGAATTGCGATTGTGCACGACGGAAACTACTTCAGAAACAGGTTTTTAGATTTGTCATGCTACTTATAGATATCACTAAAGAACTGTCGTAATAATTGATATGTTTTGTTATCTAAATCAACATTTCAGACAGAAGATCCCCTTTGCGCTGACTTTACCACTCCATTGTGCTGTGTTGACGGATGTGATCGACGCCGAGTGTCTCTCATCAAAATGATTCGCGATTTGATTCGTTTGGCTCGTGTTGAAAGCAATCGATTTAAGAGAGAATTAAAAGATGCTTCTTTACGGTTTGTTAGAAAATGGGAATTGTTTAAAATAAAATTTAGATTGCTCACAAAACCGCACGTTAAATGCCCAAATTGTCGATTGGAGTTTCGCGATTCTACAGACAAGCGAATAATGCCGAGGTACTTATTTGGTATATCAAGAAACAGGTCAACTGAATAGTTAGTATTAAACTCGTTTGATCAATTGTTCTTTAGTTATGTGAAGAAACTGCGTAGATCAATGACACTCGAGCTGCAATTTGACTCAATGGATGCGATGTACGAATGGGCATTTATACACGGTATCGACAAAGACCGCAATGAAATTCCAACACTAATTCACGCCGAACAAATCACCGAGCATATGAGTCTTCGAGAGGTGATTCACTATACAAATTGACAAATAATTTTTTGGGCTTCAGGTTGGCAGCTTTCTACCTGATTTGGCAGTGGAGATGACAAAGGAAATGTTTCGACGGAAAGCAGAAGAGAAAGCGAATAAATCTTGTGTAAAAGATCGGCCGGAATTTATGAAGAATCCGAAGGGAGTGTTGGATTTGGTTAGGTTGGTTTGTTTCAGCCCTTTTGTGAAAAAATTTCATTCTAGGAAAAGGAAAGAAGCGATGAAGCGAAATGATGAAACTCCAAGTACGAGCGAGTCACTTACATCGAACAAGAAAAGGTTAGTTTAAGTTTTCAACTTGGAAATAGTTTTATTTAGTTAAGCAATTCGGGTTTTTAGGAAAATGCTTACACCTGGGAATACAAATGAGACAATGGAGCCAATAAAGAAAAAGCGAAAATGTTGGTGAATTTAAAGACCACGTTTTTAGAATATAAATTTTAACAAAGTAACATTTTAGATAACGATACCACCGGATGCGAAGATTGTGATAAAGAACTGAAGGCATCATTTTTGTGGAAACATTTCGGATGTCCTGTTTGTGATGCTTGTAGGTGAGTGTAAAGTTTTACTTATTTTTTTGATTATTTAAAAATCCGCTAATCTAATAGTCTCCAATTGAGTCTTTAGCGATATTGAATTATTTATTTTTCAGAGATGTAAATGGTGCGCATCGACTGGTTCCCCGTCGTTTGGCCATTTCGAAATATGGGCTAAAGAAAGCTGAACTAGACACAAGAAAACCATTGCTTCGGTAATTATTTATTAGCTTTTTTTCCTTAAATGTATATTTCAGATTTGTCACGGTAAGTCAAGATGGAGAGCGCTTTTATTTGACAAAACAGGTTGTCGTATCTATTTGTAGCACTTATTTGAGAATCTTTAGTTGGAAGATCGATTACTGGAGCTTCGTGGAAATGTCGATGATTTGCGAGGACAGGTTGGGGATGTTTGAATTAGTTTGAATGATTTCTGATTTCAGATAAAGCAAAGAGAAAAAGACAAAGAGAATTTTCCGCTGGCATCAACTGGGCCTTAATCTAGGTAATATTTAAAAATTGGCTACATCGGCAGCCGAAAGCTTTATTTTCGTTAACATTTCATAGAACTGAACATTCTTTAAATTTCAGTGCTCCGACAAGTCGATGCTTTTGATGAGGACCATTGATTTTACGAACGAGAAGAGAAGAGAAATTTTCAAACGGGTTTTTTATTATTTTAGTGTTATAGTTTCTAATTGTGATCTAACTTTTGATTTGTTTGTGCATTTTTCAATTTAAGCTCAATAAATTACATTTACTCGTAAACAATCAGTATCACAATAAAATTTAGGCTAACGTTCTAGCAACGATAGTTAGGATCTTTAGATTTGAAGATATTTTCCCACCATTTGTCGATGCCTGAATTGTTTTCATTTAAGAAGAATGATAAATTATTGTGGAGAATCCTAGACTAATTAACTTACCGTAACCGTAAGTTTTTTTAAAAACGGTAACTTGGGTACTGTAGCTGTAGCGTCTTTTAGTAAAAATAGACCCACCCTGTTCGTGTCATGATAGAGTTGAGCAATTGAGAGAATTTCGGTATGCAAATTGAATTGATGGGAGATCGCCTTGATGCCCATTAGAGTCGATGGTGTACAAATGCTTGAGTCTAGAATATTAACATTGAAAAAATTGCGTGAATTATTTGAAAGCTTTGCTTTTTGTGGCTTACTTGCGAATTTCGGCGAAAGCGCGACGATGATGACGAAAAGGAGCAGACCCATTTGAGAGTGAGCCTGAAGTTGTACCCTATTTAGTTACGCAACGTTTTTTTTTCAATTTTCAATACCTTTAGATTCGGGAATTTCGTCAATTCAGGTGTGTTTGAGGCGTTTTCGGAGAGCAACTCGTAGAGGAAATCGATCGTTGACTCGGGAATCGAATCAAGGGAAATGAGAGCACATCTTTAAATCAAATTACGCACGATTACAGGATTACGGATCATCCAGAAGTCAAAACTTTGGTTTTGGTTTGTGTTTTTTTTTTGAAAAACCCTGATTTACAGTGTGATGATGGGGTGAA
The DNA here is from genome assembly GCA_958450365.1 of Mesorhabditis belari. Taxonomy (NCBI): domain Eukaryota; kingdom Metazoa; phylum Nematoda; class Chromadorea; order Rhabditida; family Rhabditidae; genus Mesorhabditis; species Mesorhabditis belari. The sequence goes on from CAUEEP010000921.1 coordinate 265,410, forward strand.
ACTCACTGATTGGCGGCTTTTAGAGCTGATGTCAGAGCGGGTGCACGGAGTCGAGACGCCTCTCGACGTGACTGATTCAAGAGTGTTCGAATCAGCACACAGTTGCCAATCTGTGAAGAAAAAAAAAGAATTCAAGTTTGATTGAGATTCAGTGATCATATATAATTTTAGATATTTTCTTTAATACCTTTGCAATCTCGTTATGTAATTGTGTCTGATTTGCGAGTGATCTTTGCAAAGAATCGAACGATTTCGACTTGAAGAAAGCCTCGTCGAGGATGAGATTTTGAGTGCCGGAAAGGAGCGTCTAAAGAGGTTGCTAAAGATTTCTAAAGGTTTCTAAAGATTTCTAAAGATTTCTAAAGGTTTCTAAGGATTTCTAAGGATTTCTAAAGGTTTCTAAGGATTTCTAAAGGTTTCTAAGGATTTCTAAAGGTTTCTAAGGTTTTGTAAGGATTTCTAAGGATTTCTAAAGGTTTCTAAAGGTTTCTAAGGATTTCTAAAGGTTTCTAAAGGTTTCTAAGTTTTCTAAGGATTTCTAAAGATATCTAAAGAGATTTCTAAAGATATCTAAAGATTTCTAAAGATTTCTAAAGGTACAATACTTTTTAGCTATCTTTATTCAGTTTAGATTTTCAGTTTGCTTAGAAATTTAGAAATTAAAGGCCAATGATTCTCTTGGCCTTAAATGGGCCAATGGCCAATGATTGTATTGGTTGAAACTCTTATTCTCCAATGGTTGAACCCAACTATTGCACCAGTTACAATACTCGTTTAAGTTTTCAAAAAATCTATATCTTTTATAATCTATCTTTTCTAGATTGCCGTACCGTAATTGTGATCGTCACGTGTTTCAAAATTCCCTCCAAAAGTCGACAAAGTAAACGATCCACACAATCGATGGCAACAGACGGCACCCAGGTCTAAAATTTATTGAATAACTTTTTGTACTTGTCGTTTTTATTGGGTAACTTAACTTATCGGGCACTGTAAGTATCTATTCAGATCATTGATACAGCATTCAGCAGTATCCAGCTCTGCAATAGTCAAAATCTTAGATAGAAACTAGTTCTAATACTAGTTCTAATACTAGTTTACTAGTTTACTAGAATCCTAGAATCCTAGAATACTAGAATACTAGAATACTAGAATCCTAGAATACTAGTATACTAGAATCCTAGAATCCTAGAATACTAGAATACTAGAATCCTAGAATACCAGAAAACCTAGTAGAATCTAAAGCTATTCTAGCAAACCTTAACAAAAACCAAAAAAACGTGTTCAGAGAGATTTTCTGATCATCGACTTCTGATCTGAAAGCCTAGCACAAGAGGTGTCAGAGCGCTTTTCGCGCATTCATCACAACACGTTTCCCCGGCCGGGATCGAACCCGCGTCCCCCCGCACTGGCGTCCACCGCGCTAGCCCCTCGGCCAAATGCGTACCTCGATCGCATTCGTTTCATTGCTTGTTAGCGTCTCTCGATTCGTTTTTATCTCTCGCCAACTCATTTCCGTTTCCGAATAACGCGTTAAACTGAAAAAAAGATTAGAAGAAAATTTAGATATTTAGAGATTTTGGGAAATTAATTAATTTAGAGATTTCATTTATTTTATTTTCAAAAGTTATTCAATTTTCAATTTATTATTCAATTTTCTTGATTTTCTCTAGTTCGGAAGCTTTTTTTTAAGTTAAAAATCACATCTTAGAACCAATAGATTCTCCCGAACTTCGGAACTATGGTCCCCGGCTTTGTTGGGGATCATTGGTCCCCGGCTTGTTCGGGGGAATCTATTGCTCCTCCGAGCTTTGTTCGGTGGAATCTATTGGCCCTAAGATGTTGGTCTCTATTGGTTCTCGTTTACTTTGTGCTCAAAACGCACCCTTTCTTGTGCACTAAATTAATTTCTCTTATGTTCCCATAGTTGTGAGAAAAGTGATGAATTCAATGCACTAGAAAGGGCGCGTTTACAGATTTGAGCACATAGTACACTCCAAAGAACAAGGAAATTGTTAAAGAAAGCGGTCAAAAACAGTTTATCAGATAAGATGTATTTACATAAGCACAAAGAACGCTCACGGCTTTTGATCGTCGGCCGTCTGGCACACAACAAAAATGGATTGGGTAACTGAACCGAGAAGCGGTCAATTTTTGTATGCCAGCACGGTCAGCGATTACAGGTCGATGTACTTTGTTGTTAAATTTGTAAACGCACCCTTTCTGGTGCACTGAATTGTGAATTTTCTTGCGATAACGGATTTTCTTGCGATTTTTGGCGACCAGCAGTTTACCTAGGGGATGACGCGTTGAATAACATTTGTGCAAGATGTCCCAGTGCTGTTGCTGGACTCCACGCTGTTTGTAGCCCGTTCTTTCCCTTGCTCGCTTCTTGTGAGATCAAAAGTCCAACCTCGTCTTCACCCTGCCTTTCGAGGCAATTCGCCAGCTTGAATTTGAGGAATTTGAGGAATTTCTATCAAATATCATTGTATTGGATTGGTGAATTGAAAACTGCGAGACTTTGAAATTCAACTGACAACTTGAACTAAAATCTATTCAACATAAAACCATCAATTCATTCCAAATAATTTCCATTATTATTGACGACTTCTGCCCATTTTACAGACAATTTTGCGGATTCCTCTTTCGTGGTAGGATTTTGGTTTGTGTGTGAGACAAGTGTGAGACTCAAAAATGGAGGACTGGAGATGTCGAGATGTCCCAGTTTGAGCATTTGAGCATTTTCTTCAAAAGAAACCCATTTTGGTGTCAATAGAAAAGTTGTAGAGAATCAAAAATTAGGCTTATAGCCAAATTTCCAAAAAGATACACTTAGTAGTTTCGCTTAAAATGCAAGTTTTGTGAAAATTCGTAAATTTGGCATTTCTTGAAAACCAGTTTTTGAATCGTTCTGAAAATTTGGATATAAGCTTGATTTTTTATTCTCTACAACTTTTCCATTGACACCAGAATGGGTTTCTTTTGAAGAAAGTGCCCAAACTGTCACATATGACAATAGCCGGCAGTTTTCAATTCACCAATCCAATAAATTAAAAATAATAATTTAAAAAGTAATTAAAAAGTAATTAAACAAATTGGGTTTAATTTCATTTTACTTTAAATCAATTTAAAGGAATTCTCTCTTGAAATAATAAAATTCTGACGACAAATGTCTTTCGGACCGTCCACCGTACACTTTGCCTTTCAGACGTTTCCGCGCCAAACGTCGGAAACTACCGTAACCCGACGCAATAAAACGACCCCGCCACAAAGAATTTTTCAGTCTTTCGTCGTGTTTTATTTAGTTTGTAAAGCATACTTGTCAAATTAAAGTAAGCTTTATTTAATATAGCTTGGTTTTATTTAGAAATTTTGAATACTTGCGTCCAACTATTCATGTTTTCTAAATTTCTAAATAAAACCAAGCTATATAAAATAAAGCTTACTTTAATTTGATCAAGTCAAACTAAATAAAACACGACGAAAGACTGAAAAATTCTTTGTGGCGGAGTCCTTTTATTGCGTCGGGTTACGGTAGTCCAAACTGGCGCGGAAACGTCAAATTTCTCAAAATCCAAAAACCAAGCCGTTTCAAGTTTTATATCAAAAAATTCCTTGCGTTCTTGGCTACATGATGGGTGAAACAGTTTTTTAAAAAAGTTAATATTTCATAGATAAAAAGAGCACCCAAAGTGTGTGTCGAGTGATACTCAGTTGGTTAACTGAATATCTTTAGAGACCCATTTTGAGTGCTCTTTTTATCTTTGAAATATTAACTTTTTTAAAAACTGTTTCACCCATCATGTAGCCAAGAACGCAAGGAATTTTTTGATATAAAACTTGAAACGGCTTGGTTTTTGGATTTTGAGAAATTTGACGGCGCTGTTTTGAACGTTTTCTATTATGGCGCTGTTTTGACTACCCCCCGTCGATTCATCGTCGTCGATTTTTTCTAAAAACTCACTTTTCATTGATTCATTTTCATTGAATACTTGCGTCCAACTATTTATGTTTTCTATGAAAATGAATCAATGAAAAGTGAGTTTTTAGAAAAAAAATCGAAACTGACCTCTTGCCTCCACATCTCATGCCCGGCCACATCAATGTGTTCACACAAATACAAAAATGATGAGTGCAATGAGTGAAGGGTTTTCGTTAATGAATCAAGAAAAGCTGAAAGTGGTCTACTTTGTTCTGGCACAGGCAAAGAATAGCTTTGTTTCTTGATTTTGCCTATATTCTTTCAAATCCCCGATATAGACATACTACAAAATACGAACGTAAACTACAAACGTAAACAACTACAAACACTTCTAACTTTCTTCAAATCTGTCGGATCGTAATGATCTATAACTCGAAAAATAAAGAATCTAAAGAGCTTTCGAATGGACTAAAGCACGCATAAAAACATCAATTCTAAAGAAAGTTATAGTGATTTATAGTTTGACTACGCGCGAGTACGGTCCGTTTCTGTACTATAACTTTCTTTAGAGTTGATGTTTTTATGCGTGCTTTGATTCATTCGAAAGCTCGTGAGATTCTCTATTCTTTGAGCTATAGATCATTACAATTCGGCAAATTTGATGCAAGTTAGAAGCGTTTGTAGTGTAACAGTGTTTTTGTAGCTGTCTACTAAAGAAAAATTAACTTTTCAAATTGTTTTCCTTGCAATTCATCACTTCGGGGAGTCGAAGTCGAAGCTCTGCGCGGATTCCCTCCAACAAAAGCTCTCGGGGTCGAACTTCTAATGTGCCAACTGAAGAAAATGGAATGTTTTATTGGAAGATTCGGTTTTTAGTGGAAGATTTTTAGTTTTAGTGGAAGATTCGGTTTCTTCAATGCTTCAATGCTTTTCAAGAGATTTTCCCATACCTTTAGTGAGCGCCATTCTTGATATGCCGACGCTCATATTGCTGATCGTTGACGTGGCTTCAGCCAACTTGAAATTGCTCTCGAAATCAGCCATTTCTTTTGCCTGAAATTATCAATCAAAGCGAAGGATAAGACGATTACAGAAAATTAACGCGTCATTCATCTATCATAAATACGCCCTTGGTCCTCGTGCCTCGATGGCCGAGTGGCTAAGAGACCTGTTCCTCAGTCGAGAGGTCTCGACGATAGGTCAAGGGTTCAATCCCGCGGCCTACTTTTTCCCATTTCCCATATTTTTTCTTCTCTATATTAGGCTGCTTTTATTGTTTGTATGAAATTATTAATTTGAATAATTCTAAGAGATACTTAGAACAATAATTCTATTAGAATAGAGTTATTATTCTATTAGAATAGAGTTATTATTCTATTAGAATAGAGTTATTATTCTATTAGGATAGAGTTATTATTCTAAGAGTAGCAGTTACCGTAAAGGTTTTAGATGAAAGGAAAGAAATCTAGAAAATCTAGGAAATATAGGAAATATAGGAAATCTAAGAAATCTAGGAACCATAAAATTCTACAAATATCCCGCTATCGATTACGGTAGTTTGGGGCAGCACCTGTTCTTTCAAAATCTGTGGTGGCCAATTCGTCTCCAACAATGGCGCCACTTTTCCTTTCAACAAAACGAAGAGATGGCGAGGGACTGATTGAACAATTCTTCTAGAATTTAAGAAACAAAGAAACTTATTTTATAGTTTAGAGAAACTTATTTTATAGTTTAAGAAACTTATTTTATACTTTCCCCTACCGTAATCTTTTCTCCAATTGATACGAGTAAGCGGCAGTGATGAGTCTTTTTCGATCAGGTGTATGCAATTCGGCGAAAAGATTTTGCACAGCCAACGATAGCTAAAAATCACTACGATACAGTAAGCTAGCTTTATTTTTTATAGAAAATAGAATCCAATGCTTTAGCTAGAAAGCTGAAGCATTGGTTTCAGCTACAAATTTAAAACCCAAAAACTCACCTTGTAAAAAAGTGCTCTCACTGGGGCGCTGTTCGACGATTCGATCAACAATTTCTCGACTTGAGGAGCCCAGGAGTCTGTAAAGAAGCTAAGTTTCAATTTTAAAACAACTTAAACACCTTAAACAACTTTAACCCAATTGCAAGCTGTAAGCAAATTTCCCTTTTTTTTACTCACCAACAATCGTCCATGCATAGGCAGAACACGCGGAAATCTCGGCTCGTCGCAAATCGTCAGCGCTTACTGAATGAGCGGCTGCTAGAGCGTCCAATTGTTGACCGATCTATAATTATCTTCATTGGAAAGTCTTGTCCTTTCTTTTAAAAACTACTTTTTGATAATGATAACCAATCGAATCGCTTTATCAGGTTTTATTTATTTACAAATTATCCTTTTGAAGCTCTACCAAGCTCTACCAAGCTCTACCAAGCTCTACAAAGCTCTACCAAGCTCTACCAAGCCCTACCAAGCTCTACCAAGCTCTATGAATCTATGAGGCTATGAATCATGAATCTATGAATCAAAGACTATGAGAATGAGGAAAAGTTTATGGCAACTAGGTAAAACTTAGCGTTTTATTAACAAAGTAAAGCAATAAGAAAAGCAGAGCAATAACAAAGCAAAGAAATAACCAAGTAAAGCAATAAGAAAGCAAACCTTTTCCAAATATTGTGCCATTGCTAGGTTCCCTCCAAGATCCAGCATCTCTCCAACCTGAAAAAACTCATTCTTATAGATGAAATATTGAAAAGATTTCAGTTACAGTTAGACTTTTAAAATTTCTTTTGCAAATCTCTAAACATCATTTGCAATTTACCTGAACAATTCTCCTTTTCACACTCATCGCCAAATCAGCTCCTTCTTTCGGCGTTTTTGGTGTCGATTCCTTTAACGTTTTCCTCATCATCAGCAGCCAATCGTGCAATTTGGCTAAAATATTAACTGGAAAGGTTAATGGGAAGTGTTGACACCAAATGCTAAGCGATCATTTAACGCAGAATTAAACGCCGATTCCGAATCTGCTTTCGGTTTTTGCTACGGAACACTCTGTCAAAAGTTGTACGCATTTAAAGTCTTGTAAAGAGTTTGAAAAGTCAAACATAGACTTTAAAACTCGACTTTTCAGAAACAGAAAGAGTGCCGGGGTGGCCGAGCGGTAGTAGGCTAGAATACAAGGCTAGACGTCCCGGGTTCGAATCCATCAGCTGACGTTTGCTGATAGATTTTTTGGGTTTAAATGGCTTTGCTGGCTTTGGCAGAAAACAAATCTGGAGTAAGGGATAACAGCCCAATCCTGTCAGCAATGTTCAATATCTGTGTGGCTCTTTGGTAGAGGGTTCGGCCAGCAAGCGAGAGGTCGCGGGTTCGACTCCCGGCGCGGATTACTTTTTGCATTCCTAGCGTCAACCCATAAAAGTCCAATCCTGGATCAGCTTCCTGGATTGGTTTGGTTCTAGCCTTGGTTTGGTTAAGGTAATCGGAGCACACTGTAGATATGGCAGCAGATTGCGGTACTAGGCACGATTTATAGGGTTTAAAACCCGATTTATTGACTTTAAAACTCGATTTATTGGCTTTAAAACCCTCAAAACGTGTCCCAGGTTACCGTAGTCAGTTCTAAACTGTCCGATCAAAAGAAACTCGAGCCTAAACTGATCGATCTGAAGGTCAAGTTCAGATATCTGGCTTTGCTTTACAGCAAGATGGCTCTATGCCGTCTTTGGGCTGACCAGAAGCCAGACCTAGCTTTAGACTTATGGTTTAGCCTGGTTCACACCTGCAGGTAGTAATGAAAAGTTTAATTTCATCAAATGCTCACTTTTCTTTTCGACTTTCAACGAGACGAATCCTTGATTGAAAACGGCCGCAATTTCAGTGATCATTTCACAAGTGGCTTCAGTTAGACGAGAAATTGAGGCCTCCTTTTCCCCGAGATACTCATTATATGTCTAAAGATTTGCTTTTGAAAATTTTGTCCTTGAAAATTTAGCTTAAAAAATTTAGCTTAAAAAGTTTACCTTAAAAAACTCGATCTCAAAGTTGGCAATGCGTAGAGTGGCTCGAAGGGATTTCAATTGGAATTGAGTGGCTGATTGTACAGCCGCCAAATAGGAGGTCGATTTCTTGCTCAGTGATTGATCAGCTGAAAGTTGAGGCTTGGATTTAAAAGTAAGTCCTCTGCCATAAACGATCTCAAGCCATGATGATCTAAAGCCATGATGATCTCAAGCTATAGTTTGATTGCATTGCTACAGTACTCTACATCGCTACAGTACTCTACATCGCTACAGTACTCTACATCGCTACAACTCTACATCTACTAACTGGAGTTATCAAAAAGCCCCGACATTAACGGGTTACGGTAACCGGAGCACACTTTAGATTAGCTATGACGCTAGATTACGGTACTAGGCACGATTTATAGACTTTAAAACTGTCCCAGGTTACCGTAGTCACTCTACAGCTCTTTGTAAGCAAGTTGTAACCAAGTTAAGCATTCAAATCTCTCACCAGAATGTAAAACAAGCCATCTCAAGTCATTATTGTATTGATTGATCAATGCAATGCATGGGCGAAGCTTTTCCGCTCCAATTGTCCCCTGTGGAAACTCGGTGGCTCTCAAGCGCTTTAGTCGCTCCTCTGCTAAGCCACGAGCCTAAAAGAAAAGACTTTAAACAGCTTTATACATCTTTAAACATCCTTAAACATCTTTAAACATCTTTCACATCTTAAACAGCTTTAAACATCTAAACATTCCATATAACTTCTCGAAAAGTTCAACAAACCTTTATCAAATCCACTCCATTCGACAGTGCATTGATGGCAGCTTTGTATGGTTGCCATTCTTCGAACAAATTCACCACAATCCCCATTCCCAGTGATAAAACCTAGAAATTCTTCTTCTTCTCCTTCTTCTCCTTCTTCTTCTTCTTCTCCTTCTCCTTCTTCTTCTTCTCCTCCTTCTCCTTCTTTACGCACCCTTTTCTATGGCTGAATTACAGCATTTTTCTGCTCTATTGACGATTTAAGCTATTTTCCCACTCACCCATTGATCTCTGAAATAGTTGTCCACCAATTTTCGCATTAATGACGCATCGTTGAGAATGTTTGGCGCAAAAAAGAGGCATCCGCAAAGAAGCTGAATAGTTTGATGAAAGCAGGAAACTCAGAGCCAGCTTTGCAAGCGGAATCTTGATTATCTTTTAAGAAAAAGTCAACAAATGAAGAAGTGACGTTTTTCTGCGATTTCCGAAAAATCTGAATCCAAAAGATTCTAGGGTGATATCCAGATAAAAGAAAAAACATCATTTCAACAAAATTGGTCTTGCCAATTTTTTGGAATAATCGTGAACTCTTGACATTTCACTCACTGCAGTCCAACGACAGCGATGCTCTTCTCAGCTCTTCTCAACCGGTTAGCACATGTTAAACCAAAAGGGAAACAAGAGTTTCGGGTGTTAAAACTTTTTTTTGGCTGACTTTTCGTTGAGATTCAGAGTTCGCGATGATTTCAACAAATTGGTAAGACCGATTTTGTTGAAATGATGTTTTTTCTTTTATCTGGATATCACACTAGAATTTTTTGAGATTAGTTTTTCATTAAAACCTTTCTACGTACTTGAGTAGCACAAGATCGTAGCCGAATCGCTTGGCCTGGGATCGCCTGTTGAAAGCCGGAGTCAAAGACGCGAATCACATCGCGAACGAAAGCGTTATTCAGTTTGACTCTCCTAGGAAAATTGGGGTATTGGAGAATTGGGGTATACTAGCCTCAGAAAGTTTACGTTTGTCGAGAGCACAAAGTAAATCGTAAATTTTGGCTTTATTATCTTAATTTTATACTTGAATAGGGAATCATTGAGGCCCCGTGATCGCAAAAAATCCACCAAAAACTCGACATTCGTTCGATCGTCGCTAAAATTCATCAGCTAATCAGCATCAGCTCAATTCAAATACCTGATTCGATAAATTGCAATGAAAAGATATTCAGCCAATTTCCCTGGGAGTTTCCTCTCCAAAAGGATTAACATTTGAGCCGATAGGGAGAGGATTTCGATCTGAAGTAGATCTGGATTAGATCTGGATTAGATCTGGATTAGATCTGAAGTAGATCTGGATTAGATCTGGATTAGATCTGGATTAGATCTGAAGTAGATCTGGATTAGATCTGGATTAGATCTGGATTAGATCTGAAGTAGATCTGGATTAGATCTGGATTAGATCTGAAGTACAGTACTGGACAATGAAATATGATATTTGAAAAACGATCGTCACTCTCGCGCGTCTGTAACTCCCTTGTCTTTACCGTATTTCTAAATATTAATATTACCATTGTGTAGCCCTTGAAAAGAGCTTTTAGACGAGATGTATAACGAGATGTATAACACTAACAGTTTAAACTCAAAGACAAGGGAGTTACAGACGCGCGAAAGTGACGATCGTTTTTCAATAATGATATTTCATTGTCCAGTACTGTAGAACTGGATTAGAACTGAATTAGAACTGAATTAGAACTGAATTAGAACTGGATTAGATCTGAAGTAGATCTGGATTATCTCTGAATTAGATCTGAATCATTGCAAAGTTTTACAAGTGCACTCCTTTGAGCCTCCTTTAAACCTAACCGCCACCTCTCTGGTGCACTGAAATTCTGAGTTTTACTCGCAAAATCTGCAAGAAATGAACTACGAAGTGCGCTAGAGGGGATGCGTTTACATAGATTGAGCACAAAGCATACCCGAAAGACCAAGAGTTTACCTCCAATTCTCTAGCCAAATCGATTTCCCCACTCGCCCATCCACCTCCCTCATCGCCTCCTCTTTGTTCACAGTATCTGAAAGCGTTACAGTGTTCGATGTTTGATGATTTGAATTTATTGTAGATAGCGTACGAAAAAGAATGGATAAAGGTTGAGAGATGAGACGCGAATTTAGAGGATATCAAAAAGGATAACGGATCCGATCAAAGGATTCGATCAAAGGGTTACACGGATCAAAAAGGATCGAAACTCAACTCACTCTTGAAATCCGTGAATGAAATTAGCGATGGCATTGAGTAGTTTTTCGAAGCGGCCAAGAAAATCCTCGTGTTCTTTATAGAATAAATCATCTAGATCCTAAAAATTGCCTAATATATAAAGAGGTTTTCAAAATCAAAATCAAACCTTTTTCGCTCGAAAACCCAACTCGAATTGTTCACTTTTCTCGAAGTACGTAAAATCGATGAGAATCGATTTAAAGCAAGATTTCGATGGATCTCTCAAAGGTGCCGGTATCTCATCACATAAATGCGTGATCTGTAAGTTATAACAAAGTTTATATCAAAGTTTATATAAAAGTTTACATCAAAGTTTATACCAAAGTTTATATCAAATTTAAGTACTTTTCCAATATCGGGGGAGCGGAAGGATTATCGGGGGGAGCGAGCGAAAGGAAAATCGAGGGAGCAAATTTTGGCAGCGCTACATATGTCCTATTTAAAATTGTGACGAACGGGAGATTGCTTTGTTGCAAAAAGTTATCGACTCGAATTCCTCTTGAATGCTTGGGGACTCCTCTTGCACTCGTCAAATCCTCGGCTTCATTTGCATCTTCGCTCTTCCTTTCTTCGTTCGATCGTTTCGGTACTTTTCCAATATCGGGAGAGCGGAAGGATTATCGCGGGAGCGAAAGAAAATCGGGAGAGCGAAAGAAAAATCGGGGGAGCAAATTCTGGCAGCGCTACATACAGCGCTGTATGTCCTATATTATACAAACTACCGCTATAAAATCCGCGAATTACCCGTTATTCTCACAATCTTTATATTAGATCACAAAAGTGACTTAAATATCTAACACCCAGCGAAATAGATCTTTTCCCTTTGAGCGGACTTTCATCGATTCGCCACAATTGCAAATCCACGACTGGACTCCTTTGGTGACGAAGTAATCGATTGCCGTCGATTCCTTGAACGCACAAATATCGGAGAAGGCGCATTAAAGTTTGAAAAAAAAACGTTGCAACGTTAAAATACAGTCCCGGAAATGCATTTTTCGAGCGGGCAAAATTTGCTACCCCGATTTTCCTTTCGCTCCCACGATATTGGAAAAGTACCATCGTTTCTCTCGCTTCCTTATCTTCTCCGCCTTCACTTCCATCGTCATCGAAGCTCATGTTTAATCCTTGTTCATAATCCCGATGATCACAAAATTCGGCAAAAGCATCGCTCATTTCATCCAACAATCGCTCGAGTTGCTTGTTGCTCGAGTAATTGCTTGTTGCTCGAATGATTGTTGTTGCTCGAATGATTGTTGTTGCTCGAATGATTGTTGTTGCTCGAATGATTGTTGTTGACCTCGAATGATTGTTGTTGCTCGAGTAATTGCTTGTTGCTCGAGTGATTGCTTGTTGACCTCGAATGATTGTTGTTGCTCGAGTAATTGCTTGTTGCTCGAGTGATTGCTTGTTGCTCGAATGATTGCTTGTTGCTCGAGTGATTGCTTGTTGACACCTTTAATTGACTTCTCGAAACCTAAAAAGAAAATATTAATAAATGTAGCATAAAGTTAAAAAAAAGGTTAGTTGTCAGTAAAGAAGGAATCAAACGAGCGACAAAGATATTCAGTCGTTCAATTGAAAGTTTTGAAATATATTTGAAAAATTTGCTCCCCCGATTTTCCTTTCGGACCGCTCCCCGATATTGGAAAAGTACCAAAGTTTATATCAAAGTTTATATAAAATTAAAATAGCGTACCTCAGCAATAATCGAGTGCGAATCTTCGTAAAGACTCCAAAGGAAATCCTCGTAAACACCACGCCAAGATTTGCTCTCCGTCATCGAAGATTCATAAACTAAACATAAACTTGTTCTAGAAACGTTTAGAAAATTCACTTGATCAAAATCAAATCAAATCCAAATCAAATCCAAATCAAATCCAAATCAAATCCAAATCCACTCTGCTTTCAATTCAGCTAGATATTTAGGGAATAGTAGTTGGGTTTATCATTGTGCGAAAGATTTAGAGTCAAAGCGTTCATAGGAAACGCGTGTACTCTTATCGAAAGTGATTCATTTGAATCTTTTGCTCAATCTTTTAAACAAAAAATTATCAGTGTTTCGGCTTTTCGCAATTTTATATAAAGACAAAATTTAGTAAAATCTATTTTTGATCATTTGAAACACTTTGAAAACTTCATTAGTTCACTGGCAAGAACTAAAATAAAATGGATCTAGAGTTCAATTAGTTCTTCTTGAACTCTAGATCCATTTTATCACCGCACAACAGATCACCAACCATAAATACTGTAATTGGACTAAACTAAACCAAAACTAGAGGAGGAGAAGTATATTTATTTCGACGCGAATAATGAATTACAACACAACGGAGGAAATTGTTATCCCCAATTACCCCTATTACCCAAATGTTGTTAAGAAAAAACCCATAATAATGGGAAAAAGAAGCAATCTTGCTAGCCGCCGGAAACGAACCCTTAACAACAGGAACCAAATTTAGAGAGATAAGGGACCGAATTTGTAGAGATAAGGGACCGAATTTAGAGAGATAACTAACAACCGAACCGACTAGGAGACAAGACTCCTATCCGGTCGGCTACGATGGCTTAAAAGAAGGATAAAAATAGTACACCCACACAAAGCGTACTTAGAAACAACGCGTACTTATAAAAAACGCTTTTGAAGGAGAAAATTCGGCGCTAGAGTAGTTGGGGCAGTCTGAAGCTTGACTCAAAATCACTATTTTTCCACAAAAACTTGCACACAGGGGTTTTTGACGATGCTGAATCGATTAGAAATACTTTTATAACTTCTGTTTTTGATTAATTTTATTAATTAATAGCATTTTTAGTAAAAACTTGAATAGAGGCATTTTACCGAAAAACAAGTCCCTTAATCTGTCAGGGAGTTCTTTTATCCGCGACACCAAGCAACAATTTTGTTATTGTTGAACTAAAAATATAAAATTAATCAAAAAAAAAGAGTTATAAAAGTATTACTAGTCGATTCAGCATAGTCAAAAGCCCCTGTGTGCAAGTTTTCGCGAAAAATATTGCTTTTGAGTCAAGTTTCAGATTGGTTACCCCCCAATTACTCTAGCAACTACTCTAACAACTACTCTAGAAACTACACTAGCAACTACACTAGCAACCACTCTAACAACTACTCTAACAACTACTCTAACAACTACTCTAGAAACTACACTAGCAACTACTCTAACAACTACTCTAGCAACTACTCTAACAACTACTCTAACAACTACTCTAACAACTACTCTAACAACTACTCTAGAAACTACACTAGCAACTACTCTAACAACTACTCTAGCAACTACTCTAACAACTACTCTAACAACTACTCTAGAAACTACACTAGCAACTACACTAGCAACCACTCTAGAAACTACACTAGCAACTACTCTAACAACTACTCTAACAACTACTCTAACAACTACTCTAGCAACCACTCTAGCAACTACTCTAGAAGCTACACTAGCAACTACTCTATCAACTACTCTAACAACTACTCTAGCAACTAATTCATGTATTTTCGAAAGTTTCTTCTATAAATTCGTTGATTAATTCTCTTTCAAAAATTTTGTCCCATCCCAGCGCATTTCATGAGATGAATTTGCCTATATCTACTGTGATGTGTGAAAACACCGTGTCTGTCTATCCCTAACAAAAAACAATATCTCCTAGCCAATTACTAAGACAAACATCTAAGCAATTGGCTTGAAATAGAACAAACAACAAAACTAAGAATTACCGGTCAAAAGAATTTTTCGGGCTTTTTAGGGAGAAGATTTTCTATAGTAGTCTTATCGTAGAGAGAATGCGGTAGTGGTGTAAAATAGTGCCCCACCCCCATGGGGTCCAATTACAGTATTTACCGTAAAAATTTTATTTAACTCATTCATCGAATTCTAAATGGCAGACTAGCTAAAGGGAAAAGCTGTAACAAAATTTTGGAGGGAAAAAAGCAGAACAACAAAAATCATATTAGCGAGTGCGAATGGAGCATACTGCTAAATCACAAGGAGTAAATCAAAATTGGAAGAGCTTTAAGACAACAAATCGGAGTACAAGATAAGTTGCTGTCTCATGGGTTTAAATACATGACCCGCGGCACTGTATAATCCAACGAAAATCTATGGAATTTAGTAATAAATAAACTAACAGAAGAACCAAATAATTTTAGAAGAAATGACGCTGGACTAAAAAAAAAGTTAATCCCATAACCAAAAATGTAAGAAATTTGACATACCCAGAATAGAGGCAAATAACGCAAAATCACTTCAGAGAAAGAGCGAGAGAAGAAATCGATTTTCAAGATGATTTCATTAAATTTCCATATAAAGTAAACTAGCTTACATGTACAAGATCCAGAAGATAGAAGCCTAATCAAGATCCATGTCGTGCTGGAGATTTCCGTGAGCGGCTGGTGCTGATGGTGATGATGATGGTGCTGGTGCGCTGGGTTGAGTCGACTCGGATGAAGCGTCCGGGAAAGTAGACGGATCAACTTCCTAAAAATAAAATACAATTAAAGATCAGGTTTGATATTTTTTTAAACTTTAAACGACAAGGCACCATAAGTCAAAATACACTGAATGGCTCATGAAATTCTTGGAAATTTCCTGACATAATGAAAACCTAGTTCTTCCAGTAGGTAAATAGGAAATCTAAACAAACCTGGCGACATATAGGACAAGTACGGTGTCGCTCGAACCACGGAACCAAACAATCTTGATGGAAGATGTGACGGCAGTTCAGTTCCAATACTGTCTCATCTAAAATAAGCAAGACTTCTAGGTGAACGAACGAGCAGAGCAAATAGCGCAATCACTTCATTTTACTTAATCACAAAAGAATAACTAGCGGTTTACAAGTTGCCTGTTTAACTTTTTACTATAAAAATTAAAACAAACCTTTCTTAAAACTCTCCATACAAGTTGTGCATTGTGTGTCGTTATCCACGTGCTTCTGGTTCACTTTCACGCGTGGGATACGTGCGACTTCCTCAGGGGAAAGACCTGAAAAAACAAATTGGCAAAGAAATTCTTCTTCATTAAAAACTATCAAAACCCACCAGCAGCAGCAGCAGCCCCATTTTCAAAGCTGTTGAGTAGATTCGTCACAATTTGATCCAGTTGCATTTGCTCAAAGTCCGCAAAGTTGCCAGGGAACATGCTAAGTTTTGATCAGTTAAAAAATGTTGATAAACCCTTACTGTGCTCCACCATCGGATCCATCACCATCCATCACCAAACGAACTCGAAAATTTTGCTGCTAAAATACAAATTAGAAACGATCGTAATGTGTGATTATGGTGTCCTCGAGATAAAATTAGCATATGTTCCGTATAAAGTACTAATAAAAACAATTTACTTCGGCTCCGAGTCCTGAGAGAAGTTGTGTCATAAAATGATTGATCGAGTCATGTAGCTGAGGGGGAACAGCATGTACGTGGGCATGATTATGGGCATGTTGATGTGCATCTGCGGGATTTGGTGGCGGGTGAGGTGGACGACCACTCAGAACAAAAGCCCCCTCGCTACGAGGCCTCAATCTTGGCTGGGGAGGCTGAGGTCGATGTTGTTGTGCCTGTGGAGGACGACCGCCGGGTATGAACATGCTCATTAACTAAAACATTTGAATACGTAATTCGTTAATAAAACAATGATTTAACTCAAATTGTAAACTATTTTCCAATAAAACACTTACATCATTCAACGGTCCAAACGCCATTGCTTGCGGTGGTTGCTGATTGCGCGGATGATCCTGTGGTGGATAGGGACGAGAACGAGCAGTGGCTACTCGTGGACGATCAGTCTGTGGAGCTGGATTGCCGGCAAAATGGAGTTGAAAGGGTGGACGCTCGATCTCCTCGATAAACTCGCCGCCACACTCCGCACATTTTAGATCCTAAAATAAGAAATAAATCAATGCATTTAATATTATTTTAAATAACTCTAAAAATAACTGTTAAGCAAAGCCGAGTTCAAACTTGTCCAGTTTTTTTAAATCTAGAGTTGGGATTTTGCGAAATACTGATTTATTTTAACACCCGCCAAAGCAAAATGCCGACATCTCCTTGAAAATCGGAAAAAAATCAGTTTAAAACTTGACAAAAACAATTGCTACGTAGAATTTTTGAAGCAGTACTTAAGCTTGCCAGAGTGACAATCTTTCCAAAGCATTATTTACTAACAACTTAGAGAAAACTGACCGATTCACGTGATCGAACATCGTGATTGCACTGATGACAAAAGTAGATCGGATTCGACATTTTGATTTCTAAAATTTGATAGGTTAAGAAATGACAGGGTATTTTGGTGGTTGGGAGAAGCCACTTGTACCCTGGCTTAGTTGGATCTAATGTTTTGAGTGGTCGTATTGATACCTTTTATCTATTCTTTTATCTAATCAAATATGCTTAATTGATTGGTGACTATTCTAGCAAGTTTTTGGCAATTCTAGCCTAATCTCATGTACTTTAATCACTAAACGCTACCGCAAAGCTTCTAACACTTGAAAATCAAATAAAAGCACCAATATGAAACTTGAAGCATGGTGTAAATGCCCTAAAAGTATAAGCACATTTGATTACCCTCGCATAGGTAGATAAAAGGTATCAATACAGCCACTCAAAACATTAGATCTAACTAAGCCAGGATACAAGTGGCCCCTCCTAGCCACCAAAGTACCAATGATAGTAGAGCAATCAAAAAATGACACTTTTGCTGTTTGCCGCCAAAACCGTATGAAAATTTTGGGGGTACGGGGGGTTTCCCCGTCTTTCATTAATGTAAGCTATAGTAAGGCTCCCCTTAGGCAGCGATAAGGTAGTCAAGTAAGAGAAAAATATTAATAAGCAGTGTTAGAAAAAAAGAAAAGTTGAGACAAGGTAGCGCTTGTCCAGCTCTGACGGTGGAAACAACCGACCCGCCGACAAAAACTATCCACCTGGCAGCGTCATGCAAATTCTTCAAATTAGACTCCAAAAATTTTTTGTGTAGTTTGGGGGGAAAAACAGCAAAAGTACCCACAAAAAGGAAGAGAAAAGGAAAAAGGTATTAATATTTTGTAATGGAGGGGCTCTTTTGCAAGAAAGCCCGTCTTTCTCGAGGCATCTACCTAGAGTTACAGGGAGTGCAGGGTGTGAGCGTCATTAAGAAGCTACGCGTAGGGTTCAATAAAACTATCGTAAAACTGCAACTATGCATAAAAATATGGGACAATTAACAAAAAAAGTAAATGAGAAAATCCTTAATTTTGTCAATTTATAGTTTAAATTCAGATTTCGGTATTCAGTCCCTTAGTTGAATATCTTCAACTTAATGAGCAAATTTGGGGGTAGGCTACTTTCCGCCATTTTATTTGCGCAACAGGGTCATTTGCGCAAGTACGTTTGCGCAACTTTTTTTTTGCGCAACAGGGTCATTTGCGCAACTTTTTTGACGTTTTTAAGGGACGTTTTTTTTTGTTGTTTAAAATTCTAGTACGGTTTTGTTTATTCTTAAAAACCATTGTTAACTAATTTTCCGCATTTTCCCAAGAATCCGCATCCATCGTATACTGCGGTCAGACTTTACGAAGAAATGACGCAAATAATCAACCGTTTCAAGCTTTCATCGGCTATCAATCTCACTGTTGGACAAAACTACACACGGAAGAAAACTGTATTGGCTCGACAAAAGCAACGTTTTACTGCTATTTCTAATGGTCGCTTGCCCGGTTGCGATTTTGTGCAACATCTTTCTCAGCTTTTGACTTATATTAAAAAAATTTGATTTTTTATTGTTGTCCTAAATTTCATTGCTATTGTTGTCCTAACTTTCATTGTTATCGGTTGCACTTTTTTGTTAAAGCGATAAAATATTTTACTAATGGTTATTAGCTCTTAGAAAGGACTAATTTAGATAAATATTGGAAGATTATGCAAAAAATTGGAAGATTTCATAAAAATAGAAGAAAATAAAAAAACAATAAAAAAAAGCTCAAAAATGAAAATAATGATTAAAAATTCGAGTGCTTAATACAGTGTTAAAGTTGCGCAAATGACCCTTTTTGTGCAAAAAAAAGTTGCGCAAATGACCCTTGTTGCGCAAACGTACTTGCGCAAATGACCCTGTTGCGCAAATAAAATGGCGGAAAGTAGCCTACCCCCAAATTTGTCTAAAAATGTCGTAAATAAATACGATGAGAAAGAGGGGGTGGGACAAATGCGACCTTTTTTTTGCGCACCTGGACATTTGCGCACCTGGACATTTGCGCACCTTTTTTTTTGCTAGAAAAGGCCTTAGGAAAGGTCGTAGAGCTTCAAAAAAGTTTTCATAGAAGGGAATCGTATGCGTAGATTCCGAATTTCGACAAATCAGATTTCGCTGACACGTCAAATTTGGACTAAAAGGCAAAAACTACGCAACTTAACGCTTTTCCGCATTTTTTGCCCTTTAGCCCAAATTTGACGTGTCAGCGAGGTCTGATTTGTCGAAATTCGGAATCTACGCATACGATTCCCTTATATGGAAGTATTTTCGAAATATTTTCGAAGCTCTACGGCCTTGCCTAAGGCCTTTTCCAGCAAAAAAAAGGTGCGCAAATGTCCAGGTGCGCAAAAAAAAGGTCGCATTTGTCCCACTCCCGAGAAAGACGTTAATTTTGCCAATTTATATTTTAGATGGTCAAATTGCGTTATTCAATTGTTTAGTTGAATATCTTCAAGTTAATGAGCAAATTTACTATCAAATTGCTTATAAAAAGAAATTTCGTTGTTCTTACAAAATTGGTCACAAAAAGTTTATCCCAACAAAACAAACAAGAAAATAACAAATCAAAAAGCCTATTTAACCTAAAACTAAATAAAAACTGGCGATGAATGTGTGAGATCAAAAAAAGAATCGAAAATTTGTCGCCTACGAGGAGAATTTCCCAAGAATATCGCTCTCGCGAAGGATCGTGTACTCTTTTTCCTCGAGAAGCACCTAAAATTAGTAGAATTTTGTATTAAAAGGGTGATGATGCCGTGCTTTTGTTTCTAATTAAAGTGTGTTACTGTAGACTTACCTTGGTTCCACCGAACTCCGGCAGCAGCACTCGATCTCCGACTTTCACATTCATCGGCACAGTCACCCCTTGTTCATTCCTCAATCCCGGTCCAGCCGCAACGACGGTCGCCTCGAGGACTTTCCCCTGCGATTTCTCGGGCAACATGATCCCTCCTTTCGTTTTCAACTAAATTTTCTTCTTTGTTGGATTTAGAAGCCTATTTACGTGCGCTTTAAAGGGACTGGTGCAAAGGCGGCGCGGCGCGCTTTCTAAAGCGTGGATACGCTGCCGTACCCCGCACAAAATCCCCCTTTTGCAATTCTTTTCATTTTTCGGCATTTCATGATGTTGTTTATTCTTGATTTTTCAGCATGGATGTTGTTCGGGTTTTATGCCGAATCCCGCTAACTTCTCTTCCCCCTTCGTAAAATCTATGATGTTTTTGTAGCGCGCTTTTAAAGTACTCCCTCGTTCCCTCTTTTTTATATTGTTCCGCCCATGTTTCCTGTTTAAATTTCTAAAATGATTTTGTTTTGTTTTTCTCGACTCCCTTCTACTCCATTGTCTTCGAATCTTTTTGTATGTGCTATATGCAATTACTTAACCAATTCTCTTTCAACTAAAACGCACAAAATTTTCTTGGGGTTCTTCTTGGGTTTTTGTATATTTATTTTAGAAAAAGGATTGATGGGTAAAAAGATATTGGGTAAAGTTAAATGGTTACTAGCTTTGGCTTATTTACTTCTTTCTTCTTCCGCCTTGTCTTTTCCTCTTTCTCTTGCCAAGTTAAGGTACCGGATAGCTCAGTGGTTAGAGCAACTGCAAAAGGTCGAGGATTCAATCCCCTCTCCGGAAATCTAATTTCTCTTGCCAATTTCTTCACTTTATTATAGAGTTTAAAACGATCAGGGTTTTTCTGTAGACTTTTACCTCTGGCGTGAACCTCTCCACGAGAACTCGATCGAAAAGCGGAGCGAACGATTTGAGCACGTTAGAGGCCTAGAATTGAGTAATTTTCATTTAAAATAGAACCAAAATGTTTATGAAACATTGGGTATTCGAAAAACAAGATATTAGCCATGTAGCCAGTTATGAAAACCCAAAAACTTACCGAATTTCGCACAGTTGTCAGAAACATTGTAATATTTAGTAGAAATGGGTTTCTTTGGTTCAATTGACCACAAATGCTTGACAAAGTACAATCTTTTTGTCGAGAACTTTCTTTTCAAAGGGTCAATGGGGTGTTCCATTAGACAACCAATCACCACGAATCGTTTCGGCGTAATGGGCGGGATTTTGGCAAAAGAAAAGTTTCTAGAACGTTTTTCCCCGATTTCTTTGACCCCTCTTTATCAATTGGCATTTTCCCAACTCGAATTTTTGATTTAGCTTTTATTTTATACGTTTTGAAGCTTTTTTCAAGAAAAACTTGTTCTTTGTGCTCAAATCTGTAAACTGACTCCTTCTAGGCATTCAATTCTTCATTTTCTTGCAACAACAAGAAAAATGAAGCTGAAGAATTGCGAATTGCGGGAGGAAAATGAAAAATTCAAGCCAGAAAGGATGCGTTTACAGATTTGAGTACAAAGTGCACTCAAAATACTTTTCTTTAGAGTGTTTATGCTTTAAACTGTAAACGCAACCTTTCTGGCGCACTGAATTTTCAAATTTCAGAAATGTTGAGGCTAGCTGGTCACCCGGTGAGTCGACTCGTCACCCGCGGCTTGGCAAAGGATCTCCGTTTCGGAGCGGAGAGTCGAAAAGCGCTCCTCGTTGGCGTCGATCTGTTAGCCGATGCAGTCGGTGTCACGATGGGGCCAAAGGGCAGAAATGTGGTCATCGAGCAATCATGGGGATCACCAAAAATCACAAAAGACGGAGTCACTGTGGCGAAAGCGATCGAACTCGAGGACAAGTACCATAACCTTGGCGCGAAGCTCATCCAGGTAAAGATTGTGTATAGTTTTCAAGACTAAAAGATATAAGATATGACTCAGAGTCAGTTTTAGTTTCAGTTCTTTAGCATGAATAGATAAATTTCATTTCAGGATGTTGCCAACAAAACCAATGAGGAAGCTGGCGATGGAACGACTTGTGCCACCGTTCTCGCTAGAGCAATTGCCAAGGAAAGCTTCGAGAATATCAGTAAAGGAGTGAATGCGGTTGAGATCAGAAGAGGCGTGATGGCAGCTGTCGATATCGTTGTTCAATCGTTGAAAGCTATGAGCAAACAGGTTAGTGATTTGGAAAATTGGACTCAAGGATTAAAACCTACTCAACTAGTAAAAGCTGTCAAGTCATAAAGTTGAAATCGCTCTAACTTTTCGCAAGATAATAAATATGTCTGCAGTAGATTTAGATCTAATTTAGATATCTAGATCTGGTTCAGAGCTAATAATGAGCAAAAGTAGTCAGTTTTGAATTGATTCAAGGATTTTTGTGCCTGTAAGCCTGGCAATTTTTCAAAATCTACTTTTTCTGGACCAGTTTTTTCATGATAATTCCAAATTTCGACATCCCAGGTTCGGAAAATGCGATTTTAACATCAAAATTTTAAAAATATGCATTTTTAAGGGGTTTCATCTAGTTAAAGCAAAGCCAAAAACTGACTTCTGGCTTGACTCTGACTTTGCCTTTGGAACCATTTTGATTTGAAAGGAATCCAAAGCATCATCTTAAAACCTATCCATTAACTTCATTAACTTCATTAACTTCATTAACTTCATTAACTTCAGGTCACCACTCCCGAAGAGATCGCCCAAGTGGCGACAATCTCGGCAAACGGAGACAAAGTGGTTGGTGATCTCATCTCGACAGCGATGAAAAAAGTCGGGAATAAAGGAGTGATCACGGTGAAAGACGGGAAAACATTGCAAGATGAATTGGAAGTGATCGAGGGGATGCGATTCGATAGAGGATACATTTCACCGTATTTCATCAACACTGCGAAGGGGGCAAAGGTTGGTTTAACTCGATAAAATCTTTTCTAAAAGATGTGCTTAGAAAAAGTTATCGTACTCCAGCCTTTAATAAAACATAATTCAACTTTCAATTTTCAGGTTGAATACGAGAAAGCTTTGGTGTTGCTATCGGAGAAGAAAATCTCTCAAGTGCAAGACATTGTGCCCGCTTTGGAGCTGGCGAATAAAAATCGTCGACCATTGGTGATCATTGCTGAAGATGTTGATGGAGAAGCATTGACGACACTAGTTCTCAATCGATTGAAGGTAAAGAAAAGAAGAGTAAGATATTGAAAAATCGCACAGTTAAAAGTTTAGAAACTTTCCCAATAACTTGAAAAGCTTATAGAATAGATGAATAGCTAGGATAGCTTATTTCCTCAACTGAGGGGTAAACTATACTCTTACTCACAAGGGAAGATCAACTGCCTGAGCCGGTCAAATGCTATGTTCGACTCAGAATTTTATGCTGATTCCGAACATATACTCCGTTTTTGCTAAATGACAATCTGCTAGGAGTTATAAGCGTCTAAAGTTTTGTTAGGATTCAAAATGTGGTCTTAATGGGCTCCTTGTGGGAGCCGAATCGATGCAGCCGTGGCCGACTAGTAGAGTGTTCGTTTCCAGAGCGAGATCTCACAAGTTCGATCCCCACTTTGGATTTTTTTGCTTTTTTTATGAAGTGCAAGAAATCCAAAGTGGGACCGAAGTTGTGAGGTCTCGCTCTGGAAACGAACGCTCTACTAGTCGGCCACGACTGCACAAAAACTGGTCCGCAAGGAGGCCGCTAAGACCCAAATGCCCAAATGACCACATTTTCAGAGTCATAAGAAAACTTTAGACGCTTATAACTCTTGGCAGATTGCCATTTAGCAAAAACGGAATATAGATTCGGCATCAGCATAAAATTCTGCGTCGAGTGGTATAGGTCGCATAGCATTTGGCCGGCTCAGCTAGTTCACCTTTCCTTCTCAGTTTTCAAAAAGTTGAAACGATCGAAACAACTTCCAGGTCGGTCTCAACGTTGTTGCTGTGAAAGCGCCGGGTTTTGGTGACAATAGAAAGAACACGCTGAAAGATATCGCCGTCTCGACTGGGGGCACCGTTTTTGGAGACGATTCGAATCTCGTGAAACTCGAAGAAATCCAGGGTCATCAATTCGGTGAAGTGGAAGAAGTGGTGATCACGAAAGATGACACATTGATGTTGAGAGGGAAAGGTGGACAAAAGGAAATCGATAAGCGAATTGAGCAAATTGTCGACGAAATCGAGGAGAGCACGAGCGAGTACGAGAAAGAGAAGCTCAATGAGAGATTGGCGAAACTGTCGAAAGGAGTCGCTGTGCTGAAAGTGAGTAAGAGATCGGTGTATGTAAATATGTAAACGCAAGCCTCTCTGGTGCACTGATCTTCATTTTTATTGTAGCGTGAAGTTGTTTCTTTGAGAAATGACCAAATTGAGTGCGTCAGAAAGCGTGTGTTTACATTTTTGAACACGAAAAGTGCCCAGTACTTCTCCTAGCTTTAAACTAAACTGTTTTGTGACGTTAAACCTAGTTTTACTATAATATAAGGTCTGTTAGTCGATCAGATCTCAATTGACTAGCAAAAGTATGTACTTTTTCGTATTTTTGTTGAAAAATAACAAAGTCATTAATTAATTAATTAATCTATGGTTTCCTCTAAATAAACCGTAGTTCAATTGATGAATTGTTGATTTTAAACGGAATGAAAAAAAGAAACGAAAAGCCCTGATTGTCCTTTCTGGATAATCCTTTCAATATCAAGCAATCTTTCATGTAAGCTTTAGTTTCTAGAGTTAAAACAATATAGTTTAATAATCATTTGATTCTAGATTGGCGGATCGTCCGAAGTTGAGGTGAGTGAGAAGAAAGATCGAGTGACTGATGCGCTTTGTGCGACGAGAGCCGCCGTTGAGGAGGGAATTGTGCCCGGTGGAGGGGTGGCTTTACTCCGAACGCTTAAAGCACTCGAACAATTCAAGGTGGGCATTTCAATTACAAAATAGAAATCTCGATTTCTAGCTTCTAGCTAGCTATCTAGCTATCTAGCTATCTCTTTCTAGCTATCTTTTAACTCAAAGTTTTAGGCTCCAAACGAGGACCAACAAAAAGGCGTGGAAATCGTGAAGAAAGCGATTCGTCAACCGATCTCGACAATCGTCAAAAATGCTGGCATTGAACCGTCAAGCATCGTTGAGAAAGTGTTAGCGAGCAGTGAATTAGCATTCGGATATGATGCACAAAATGACAAGTTTGTCAATATGATCGAAGCTGGAATCATCGATCCAACAAAGGTGAGTGAAAAGTCGAGTCGTTGAACTAGTTCATTCTAGATGTTCATTCTAGATGAACTAGAATGAACTAGTTCAACATGTTCGTAATAGAAATAGTAAACTTGTGAGCCAGCGTAAAAGTTGGGAATGATCAAAAGAAGCTTACAATTTGGTAAACATAGTCCTGTAAAATATAGATCGTTTTATTGATGTCAATATAAATCTACCACGCTTTAAAGGTTTTATAACACGATTACCACAAATAAAAGTTGTTGCTATAGTAGTTTGGGGGGACCCAGTTTGTAAACACTGGTTTTTCGAGCTTGCCACTAGTTTTAAAAACTTTTTCTGGGGTAATTAATTGCAATCAATCCAGTGTAAGCCTTTATAAACCATTCTGAACAACTTTTATGCCAATTTGAGCAACAATTCTCAAGCCTTCAACAATGGCTCGATTCCCACTGGGTTTAGAGGCGTGGAATCGAATTAAAAAGCCTCAAAACCTCAGTAACTGTTTGAAATAGCTAGGAAATGAACTAGAATAGAAAAAGTCACTAAAGCTTAAATAAATACCTCATTTGACTATACCATTATTATTCAAAGCTCATTCAAACCTTTTCCAGGTGATTCGCACAGCAATTCAAGACGCAGCCGGTGTGGCGTCATTGTTGGCAACAACAGAATGCGTTGTGACAGAGATTCCGAAGAAAGAGTCGCCAATGCCACCAATGGGCGGTGGTGGAATGGGCGGAATGGGTGGAATGGGTGGAATGGGCGGTGGAATGTTCTAGATACCAAAGAAAACTATCCAATACCTAAAAATCGGTATTGTATAGAGAAAGTAACCCTAAACTCTACTTTTAAACACCAAAATTGTCCATCTCCATATCCAGCTACTTTCCCGAAATGTTCGCTCATTTCATTCAATGAATTTTTCCTTTTTTTCCCTCATCTCATTCAATGAATACGGTTAATTTATTAGAAAAATTTCCGATTATTTACCCAATTAGTTTTTATAGAAATCCTAGCACTAGTTTAGGCGTTGTTAATCATTTTTTTTTTGCATTGTTCTCGTTGTTGTTTTTCTTTTTTTTCAAGTAAATTATTTTTTTTTATATCCAAGCTGTAAAATGCAAAAATCTATTCGATTTTCAATCGCTCACCGAGGCAAATATTTACACCAATTCGGTGGTCTAGTGGGCAATGTGCTAGCCTGCTAATTTTTACAGATTCAGAATCAGCATGACCGATTTAGGGATGCACTCGGTGGCGAAGCTATTCTGAACTTCGAGCTGGTGTCATTCCCTTGTTAGGTATTTAGATTAGACACGGGCATGGTATGGGACGAAATATGCAAATTTTCTATTATTATTTACAATAATACTATAGAAATTATATGCTAAGCAAATTGTTTACGTAGTATTTGTATAGTACTGGACTCGGGTAACCCCAAAACTCGACTTTTAAACACCAAAATGTCCATCTCGGGTCCATAGTTTCATTCAAGTTCCACTACATGCAAAAAAGAAAGATTATTCAAAAATATTGATTCAGTAAAAAGTTCCAGCACCGTCAAGGAGGCTTGCTCCATTTCTCGTTGTAGAGTTACTTTGGGCAGCTAAGCTAATTCAATATTCATCATGAGATCCCATCGAATATCACTCATCCCTAACGATCCCCACTTCTGGCCATTCCCTCGTAAGGATACTGTAGTTCAGAAAAGAGGGTTACAGTATTAAAATACTCTTTTCATTAGAGCGCCGCTCAATCAACGGTGATGGCCGAATGAGCCGAGCGATGGCCTTTGTATCTTCTTTTATCTTCTGGACGAGATTGAACGATGACAGACAGACGGACGCGCTAGACTTTTAGATTTTAAAATTACAGTAGCATTCAATCAGTCTCAGTCAGCTTACTATTGTAATTCCAGGGTTTTTCAGGGAATTCGTGGTTCTAAGCGCTTTTCATTTTTTTTCATTTCCTTCCTTCCTTTTTTTTATTCTTCTTCATCTTTTTTCCTTACCTTCCTCTTCATTTTCAAAATTTATTCAGCATCGGGGTGCAAATAAATAATTCGAACTCAGAAAGATTATCGTTTCTTTTCCTCCCTTTTGAAATCATTCCAAATCGTTGAAATCGACAAGATCTCCAAATTCGGGATACTCCATGCGCGGCTTGAACTTTCCATTGCCAGGTCCAATCTAAAAAAAGAACTTTTAAGTTTTATGTTTAAAAACACTCAGATAAGTATGGTTTTCAATAGTGCTTATCAATTCAATTCCCCAGCGAACCAAAAAAATTACTTGAAATATTGCGCGTTGATCGAAAACCATCTTGCATGGGAGAAGGATTGAATGTTTATAATCATGGGTGACTCTAAACAAAGGAATGTCAACATTATTCAGTAATGAGAGCAAAATATTGTATTTTGACAAATTGTAAATTGCAAAATAACTATTTTGACAGAAAAAAACCTTTCGTGAAACAAAATTCTAAGAATCTCTATTTAAAAACTAACTTCACAATCTCCGTATTAGTTTCCGTGTTGACAGCGAGTGAAACAATCTTCACATCGACTTTATTTAATCCAACGAGGTGCGTTCCATCATAGACGTAATCTAAAATAATAAATAGCAAAAAATCATAGATGCTTTTAGAGTAAAAAGTAAAAGTAGTAACCTCTAAAGTAAAAATTTCAAAAACCTTTAAATCTTTGGGAAATTTTAAAGCAAAATCTCACATTAGTATTTTCAAGAGCTTTATAGCCATTTAGAAGTTATACTTACTAAAAAGCAAAGCATCAGCTCGACGGAAACACACCAACTCGTCATCCCCGTACTCATCGTATCCGTCATTCTAAACAGCAAACTACATCAATTTTCTATGTTCTAAAACTGGCCGCTTGGAAGCAACGATCAAAGTAGTGAAGGCGTTGACAATCGGAGATCGATTGTCCGTATCGCATCGGCATCATAGCAAGAGTTGTTGTATATACGGCTTTCTATAAAATACATAACAGCCATAGAAGTTGTTTTCAGTGTAAATTAAACGTACAACTACTTTACAAACATTTCACTAGTAGTAACTAAGAATAGCTATGAAAATTTCACGCAGCCCTGCAGCCCTATAAGCACATAAAGTCTAGCATCAAACCAAAATTTGTTTGCTTGGCACTTTATGAAAGCAAATCTGCTTTTTCATTCTATGTTTCAAACACGCACATGGTCCGTCACATGAAGATGTTTGCGTTTTGTCCAGATGAGATCGATCCTTTGCGCGCGGAGATTTTCATTCACCGCCATCAATGCTAACGCCCACGTGAAATGTGCATTGGGATCTAGAAAAAAAAGACATTCTTTCAGATTTGTTTACGTAATAAGTTAAGGTTTCTTATTAGCTGTTTTAACATTTTTAAACCATTAACGTGTTTTAATCATTAACGTGTTTTAATCATTATCGCGTTTTAATCATTATCGTGTTTTAATCATTATCGTGTTTTAAAACCCGTTGAATTAAGTTAAAACTTTAAAAATATTCTGTATCCTGAATAAAAGCAAAATTTGTACAATATTACAACTAAAGTACAACTATTTTCAATTAAACGCCCAAAGTTTCAATGAAACGTTTAGAAATCCTAAGCTAGGATGGGCTTGATTCATAAATTCAAGTGCTAGTTAAAAGAAAAATCCCTTACCTCCACAATCAGCAAAATGAAATGTGACCGTGATGTTTTCGATAAATTTCGCATTTCGTAGCTTCGATTTGCTCTTCATATTGCAGACATTACGCGGCACCAGTGAAACTAAAGTGCAACCTTCTATTAATGAATTAAACTTTTTACTCACTTCCTTCTTTGTAAAGCTCAGGCTCAGGCTCAGGCTTCTCCGTAGTATTTGTTAGTAGAGCTGTTTGCGTTTCTAAACAAGCACATTAGGATAAAGCTTTATAAAACAACTTGTTTTATTCATCTTCATCTGCGCTTTTTCATCTGCATCAACAAAACTCTAAAAAAAGTTTAGTTAACAAGAAAGAAAGTTAACAACAGGTGCAACGTCTTAGTTCTTAGCACTTTAAAAAATATCCCCAACAAGTTGGTAGACATTAGATCTACGAATCTGTGATGCAAAAGTGGTTTAAGCTCAGATGCGGAGTTTAATGCAAAAGAAAGTCGTAGTCTGGTAGGGTAAGGACAAGTTAACATTAAAATTGACTGAATACTTCCTTTGAATAAAATTGGACCTATTTCCCTAATATTACTGGCCTCAATTCGGCTTCATTACGCTCAATTCGCTCAATTTACAACACAAACCGCTACCGTCTCACTGTCAGCCGCTCCAACCGTTGTGATTCCACGTGGTAATGACTAAACAAGCAATATGAGTAAAAAAATATGATACCTAGATACTTTTTAATAGCTTAATATCTATTAAAAGCATAAAAATCTAGGTAAACAATCATTTAGTGCAAAAATGATAAACCCACCAGTTGTTCATGAGATTTAACCACCGGAGGAGCCTTCTCCGGGTTTATTTTCACTTCATCTTCAACTAAATGCAACAAAATTTAGTAAAAACGAACAACACGCTATAGTATAAATTTAGCGTTGTAAAAGTCAAATTTTGTGCCAGTTTAAAGCAGAAAGCTAGAGCTAGAGCTAGAGCCGACATCGAAGGATCAAAAAGCAGCGTCGCTATGGACGCTTGGCTGTCACAAGCCAGTTATCCCTGTGGTAACTTTTCTGAAACCTCTTGCAAGAAACTTTCTCATTCAAAAGGATCGATAGGTCACGCTTTCGCGGTCTGTATTCGTACTGAAAATCAAGATCAAGTTGGCTTTTTAGCTTTGAAGCAAAGAAATATCAGAAATTCGATTAAAAAGAGAAAATAGCTAACTTTGCGCAAAGGTTGATCCATAAAAGAAGAGAATGTTGAAAAGAATCGCCGTCTTTGAGCGCATTTGGAGAGAAAATGAAATTTTTTTGCGAAAAAGCTTTTATACTCTTTTTTCTATGCAAATTTACGCAGGCATGTCTAGCTACGGTATTTTTCTAAAGTAATTGCCTTTTAAAAAGCGAGTTGACTAAAGTTAGAACTTTTAAACTTTTAAGCAAAATCTGGGATAAGCTACTTTGCGCGAAATTGTACGCAATGCAACGC
This sequence comes from Mesorhabditis belari, assembly GCA_958450365.1. Taxonomy (NCBI): domain Eukaryota; kingdom Metazoa; phylum Nematoda; class Chromadorea; order Rhabditida; family Rhabditidae; genus Mesorhabditis; species Mesorhabditis belari. The sequence goes on from CAUEEP010000921.1 coordinate 295,770, forward strand.
AACGCCAAACGCAACAGAGTTATTTGCGCAACTAAGTCTTTTGCGCAATTCGCCATAACTTTCTTCCAAGTAAACCAATCTTTATGATTTTGGTGTCATTTTGTGGCAGTTGTTGAGATCTACAAAATGGCACCAAAATCATAAAGATTGGCCGACGTAGAAGAAAGTTATGGCGAGTTGCGCGAATGAGCCTGTTGCGCGAAGGAGCCTGTTGCGCAAATAAAATGTCGGAAATTAGCCTACCCCCAAAATCTAGCAAATTTTACTGCTTCGTGACTTCAGAAAGGTTTCTTCCCGTCCTGCTTACGATAACTTTTCATGTGTTTCATGTGTTTCATTGCTCTTATCTCAAGTGATCATTAAATTTTTGCGGATTGATTGTTTAAAAGGTTCTTCTTGTGGGTCAGAACGAGCGGTGAATTAGGCTACGGCTAAATCAGAAAAAGCTACGGCTAAATCAGTAGGCACAAAATACAAAGGTTCGTACCCCATAGCGTGATCGATCCGCCACCAAATTTAACTGTAGGACGCAAGTATTTAATGTTATAACGTTGTCCGACTGGTCTCCGTATCAAATGATTGCCATCAGGGGCGAAAAGATTGACTTTCGATTCGTCGGTGAACACAACATTGGTCCAATCGTGCGACGTCCAACTTTGATACTTCTTAGCAAACTCGAGACGAAGCTTCCGGTGCTTAGCTACCATCAGAGGTTTCTTGGCGGCCCTTCTAGTCATCAATCCACCGTGAATCAGGCGTCGACTCATTGCTTTTCGAGAAATTTCTTTGTTAAATTGTTGCTTCACCATAGCGGCGGCATTCAGCGGCATTCAGATTTGGGTTCTTGTGGGCCAGAACGAGCGCATTGTCTTCTCGTAAAGTTGTAACTGGTAGACGTCGACTTTTTGATGTACGATGAACGTTTCCCGCGGGTTTGGCCCTGGAAATCACAAACGATACAGTTGTTTCGGTACAGCGAAAGAGCTCAGCAACCGCTCAGCAAGCCATTTTTTCGAGCTTCGACGATTCTTTGCCAGAAGTTGATAAGTAGGCGTCGGGCATCTAAAGTAGTTTCTAAAGTAATTGTCTATTTTTCTAAAGTAATTGTCTTTCTTGTCATTGTCTTTTAAAAACCCAGTTGACCAAAGTTCGAACTTTTAAATTTTTAAGCAAAAAGCAAAGCAACTTTTAAGCAAAATCTAGCAAATTTTACTGCTTCGTGATTTCAGAAAGGTTTCTTCCCGTCCTGCTTACGATAACTTTTCATGTGTTTCATTGCTCTTATCTCAAAGTGATCATTAAATTCCGCATTTGTCCCATGCCCGAACTTTTAAACTTACCGTAAATACTGTAATAATACCCGCCCGCCCTTGTACAGTCGCGTAGTCGCAAAAGTTTTTTAGTATTTCATTTTTTTCAAAGCGCCCGTACTTTCAAAAAATGCGCTCCGTAACCTTGTCTCTCTTCTGTCTGTCTTTCTTTCGTCTCGACTACCGTAATTTTCTTGTCTCTGTCTCGACCGTAATCCTCTGTCTGTCGGTCTGTCTGTCTGTCTTTATTTTTATCCAATCTCTCAATTTTTTGTGTCTTTCGATATCTTTTTTGAATCCTCACAGAATCAGATCAAAAATGGATAGAGATATTTGCATTTCAATGATATTATGGCTTTTCTTGTTGAAATTGCTAAAACCTTACCGTAAATACTGTAATAATACCCGCCCGCCCTCGTACAGTCGCGTAGTCGCAAAAGTTTTTTAGTATTTCATTTTTTCAAAGCGCCCGTACTTTCAAAAAATGCGCTCTTAGGCATCAAAAAAATAGCTGAAATTCAGGGCTATTTTTTGATACCAAAGCGCGCATTGTAGCATAAACCAGTGTCGAGAAAAACTCGTTCAAAGCTCGACTACGCAACACTCCGCACCGTCATTATGGGGGTGGGGTACTAATACAGTATTTACGGTAAGCAAAATCTAGCACATTTTCCTTTAGAACTTCAGAGCTTCGTGATTTCAGAAAGGTTTCTTCCCGTCCTGCTTACGATAACTTTTCATTTGTTTCATTGCTCTTATCTCAAAGTGATCATTAAATTTTTGAGGATTTATTGTTTAAAAGCTGAGTTTCTAATTTTTTTAAAGATCGTATTTGGGGATCAAAAAATTCTTCTAAATGACAACAAAGAGAATTTTTCGCTTATTTCGCTTTTTCGCTTATAATTTTGCGATCAGGAATTAGTTGAATTCGAAATTTTATGTTTTCAAAATAGTTTCATTTGATGTTTTTCTGATAATCGGGCTTTAAAAGTCGCTTTCTAGTGGGACAAAAATGATTTTTAGAAAGAACAATTACAGGAAAGCGGTATAATTTTTCAATTTTTCAATTTTAGGCTAAATGTTCTCGTTATCCCTTTTCTTTTCCCTTTTCCTCATCACTAAAGCGGCTTTTTGTCCTCCCGGATCGGTCGATTATCGAGATGACGCGGAACAAATTGCCGAATGTGTGATCGCACTGGATTCAAGTTGGTGAAGAGTAAAAAGCTTATTATCTTATTATCTATTAAAGTCTATTGTCACTAACTAGAGACCCATCCGGATTTACGATCAACTTTCAAAACTTTGCTACAAAATAGGCTTAGTCTCGTTTTGAAAGTTGGTGGTAAGTCCGGATGGGTTCCTAGTAAGTCCGGATGGGTTCCTAGTAAGTCCGGAAGAGTTCCTAGTAAGTCCGGATGGGTTCCTAGTAAGTCCGGATGGGTCCCTAGTAAGTCCGGATGGGTTCCTAGTAAGTCCGGATGGGTTCCTAGTAAGTCCGGATGGGTTCCTAGTAAGTCCGGATGGGTCCCTAGTAAGTCCGGATGGGTTCCTAGTAAGTCCGGATGGGTCCCTAGTAAGTCCGGATGGGTTCCTAGTAAGTCCGGATGGGTTCCTAGTAAGTCCGGATGGGTTCCTAGTAAGTCCGGATGGGTCCCTAGTAAGTCCGGATGGGTCCCTAGTAAGTCCGGATGGGTTCCTAGTAAGTCCGGATGGGTTCCTAGTAAGTCCGGAAGAGTTCCTAGTAAGTCCGGATGGGTTCCTAGTAAGTTCTATATGTAGTTCAATTTTTCAGTGACCGATTTCGATACGGCTCAAAGGACATGTCAACTAATTGGTGGTGAACTCGTTCAACCAACAAATATCATGGAAAACATCATTGCCGTTTCACAAAATGTTCAAGGTAAGAGGAAAAAAAAGAAAGAAATACGATGTCCTTAATATTGCTCTCTCTCTCTTGATACAGTAACCTTTTCAGAGTTGAACAGTCAAAGCCCGTACATCGGTGTGCGAAAGTTCAACGGTGTTTGGTACTACGCAGATGGCTCTCCGCTTACTTATCAAAATTGGAAATCGTGTGAGTGCACGAAAAGGGTTTACATTTGTCAGAGAGAGCACAAAGTACACCCGAGCTTTCAGCAAACGAAACCTCAACACCAGAGTACAGCTGCGCGATGTATCAAGGCGGTGATTTCTATTGGTACTCCTCTCCATGCAATGTTAAACGGCCATTCATTTGCACTTTCTCAGATACGAAAGCAAAAGAAAGTGAGTGAATTTGCATGAAATCCCCAACTTCAAAATCCCATTCAGTTTGCCCGGATAATTGGTCGTATTTCCGGCAAACTGGTGCCTGTTATCATCACCCGATGAGTGACCAGAAGATGTAAGGACTGTAAGGGCTAAATCTACTGTCTGACTTTAGTATCCTTATCTAACTACAGTAATCTTACAGTATGCTTGTCTAATTACAATACCTTTCAAAATAAGCCTAGATTTTAATCAACTAACACTAACACAATCAGCTACAAGACTAAAAAGTCTTGTAGACTAAGACTAAAAAAGATATTTAGTCTTGTAGTCAGAAGACTTTACTCCAGTACTTACTGTACTTCTACTGTACTTTTAAGATTGAGACTGTGCTATTCTTTTAAACAATATTTCTTCTAGAAAATCAACTGGACTTCTCCTCCGTCATATTCTTATTCGGAAGCCGATTCGATTTGTATGAACATGGGCGGGCGACTTGTTTCCATTCACAGTGCCGTGGAGAATCAATTCGTTTTGAGTTAGTTATCAATTTTGCCTCAAAGAGATTCGAGTTGGGCAAACTAGAAGTTGAATAAACTACAGTAATCCATTGCAGATTTGATCGCCTCGGTGATGTCGAACTTCAATTTGACTGCTTGCGCGAGTCGTTTCGAGACTGTGATCGGCCTCGATCAAGCAACATGGTCCGATTCGTCTCCATTCGACTACGATAACCGGGCCAGTGTTTCCTACTACTATGGGGTAAAAGACTGAATTGGATTTTTGCAAAAATCAACATTTTAGATCAACAACGACCCGTACTGTTTCCGCTCAAACTGGAACCCCCATCCCTACAATTACGCAACTTTCGCGAGTTACGTCTGCAAGAAACCCGCTCATTTCTCCGTTTCCGTTTCTCAACTTCTCGAAAAGATCAAACTAGAGAAAGCAAGCAACCCTACAAAAGTTAAACCGCACTAAATTGTTATCCCAATAAATACAACATTTATTCAGATATTAATTCGACCAATTAATTAATTCAGACAGACAATCAATATTAATTAATCAAAAGTTTGAAAATTACAAAACTTGAAGCACACAATAATAAATAGGAAAAGATGAACCAATAAAACGATCATTCATTACTTGCATCGGCAATAGTTTTGAGGAGTTGTTTCCACAATTCTTCCCTAAATGCTACGAGTGAACGGGTAAAATATGAAAACCAACCGTTTTTCTTTCGGAACTCCCATTGTTTTTCGGATCAACGCAGCACCAAATCGATACCCCTGCAAAGTATCCAGATCGCTCGTTGCAAAAGAGCGTGCTTGGGCTTCAACCTAAAAAATATTTTCAAAGTATATGCAATTTAGAGTTTCACCGTGGCATTTTTTATTTTCTCAAATATCCTTAACAAAAACTCACTGTTGGTATCTCATCTTCAAGCTTCTTTGCGGGTGCTCCTATCTTGCGATTTTTTATTACATCATCGAGCGATGGGAAAATAGGCACCTTGCATTGAAGCGATCCAGGAGTGAACTAATATTAAAAAAGGATTAGGCCAACTTTAGTTTCAACTTACAGTCAAATCCAATGCATCCATCAAAATCGACGCCTTTTTCTTACTCACCCCAGTTGCCCATTCCAAATTTGTGAATGGAATGATAGGGGCTTCACCGACTCTAAAAACAAATGATCATTGGAACATTAGGCTCAAAATTCTTAGCTTTTCCCGTGTTAATTATTGATTAAATTCATAAAAACTAACATTTCTTTATCCAAAAGCGCGAAGCAACCGGGTGTTTCTTGTAGTCCTTTGCAGTAATCATCAATCAAAGCTTTAACGGTAGGAGAGACTAAAGAATTTTATAAAGTTAGTAAGATGAGTCAATGTGTCAAAACAGTGCTATCCAAGATTTAGCAAACCAAAATTGATTTCTAAAACGTGGATCCTGATCCGGCGGCCAACCTTGGTCGCGCCGAGCGTCCCAGTATAGATGTCGTTGGTGCTTCGGAGAGTATCATTATCATATTGCTTAGAAGTATTAAGAGATAGATCTCAGTATTGTTACAGGGGTCTTGGAGGGGAGGGTGACCCTTTAACTATGCGTCAAAAACGTCCTTTAACTTTAACATCAAACTATGCGTCAGCCCGAAAACATCCAGTCATAAAAACCTGCCGTTGGGCGGGTTTTTCGGCTTTCGGTAAAGCAATAATATTAAACTGAAATATCAACAAACCATTTGTCGCATAATCTTCACGCGATTTCTTGAACTGAGCAGCAATGTCGGACATCCGGCTTCGTTTTCGTTGAATTTGGCTCTGTAGTTCCCCTTGGAATTTCCTGAATTAAAATAGGTATCACTTTAATAAAAATTTACAAACCTCTTTCGCGTTTCTCGTTTATTAAGCTGTTGTATTGGTCGATTGGTGCTCTCCTTTTGAGCCCTGGAAATGCAAAGTTAATTTGGAAGTAATTAAGAAAAAAAAACCGTTGATTCTTTTTCTCAGTCTGTAGTTTTTTCGTTTCCTCTTGTCTCCTGATGTTAGCCATTTTGCGCTCAACTTTTGCTGCCCGAGCCGCTTCCGCTGCTTCACGATTTCTAAAAAGCAGAAATGTTATTTAAATGATGCATCATATTTAATTAAAGCTGACAACACCAACTTCTGTCTTCTTTCCGCTTTTGTCAATCCATCAGCGCCGACAGCTGGTGATGCCTTCGGCTGAGCGACCTTCGGCTGAGCGACCTTCGCCGGTTTTGGTGCTCGGGACTAAAGTTCTGACTGTTCAATAAAATCTTCTCAAAATCACCTCATTTGTAAAGGAAAAATCATTGGAAGAGAAGTTGTCCCAATTGCCCTGATCGCATGTGTAGTCTGAAACAAAACCATTAAAGTATGTTCCGGTCTTTTAACGCTATGTTCAAGCTAATATGTTTAAAAATGTGTGCCGATTGAAATTTGACAACGACTCAAATAAAATTTTTGTAAAATTCGTAAATTTCCTTACCACTCCACACATTTTGTCCAGCAAAATCCATTGGAACAAATCTAAACAACTAAAAGATAGAAAAACTTCTAATCAACCTTTCTAATAAAGATTAGTCTGCAACAAAACAGATTATTGATAAAAACGGCTTCAAGTATAACATTTATTACGATGAATATTATTTTATAATTTCATTAGTGTAAGGCTCTTAATATAATCACAAAATATACACGTTTCCCAACCAATCACAATAAATCTTTAACTTGCGAATCAATAGCGACAACTTTTTTATTCACATAATTTGACGAATTCGTATTCACGTTTTCCAGTACATATCTAAAAGTTGCGTTAAAATATGTATGAAAAAAGTTATTGATAGATACCTGTAATTAACCATAATACCGAAACTGTTATAAAGACCACGGACACTCGTATCGCCTCGCCAATTCACTCGAAAGACTTCAGCACCATTTCGTAAGTGAAAGTTCGCTAAAATTGCAAATAAAGAGGCAAGTTAAGAAAAAATAACTTACTACAAAGTAACACTCACCGACTGGATTTAACGCGTAGCCATTCCGCTTTTCAACGCATAAATATTGAGCACATAATCGCTGTAGTATCGGCTTCACTATTTCAATCTTCTCCAATTCAATGCGTTCATTGCACAACTAAATGTATTTAAATACTGCTAACAAAATTGCAATACCAAGTTCAACAAAAGTGTTCTAGCCTGCGCTGGGTCAACTTTCTGCTTGGTGATTGAAGTAAGGTGTTCAAGGCAAAAGTCGCTGATAACATTTCCTAAAATCACAATATTTAGTTCGCAGAATATAACAAACCAAAATTCTGCGGTTCTTTTAAAGCTCGCAGAAGCCATGAACGAAAACCGGGAATCGGTGAAAGCGTCGAATGAGTGCTGATTTGCTGTTCCTCTTTTGAAATTTGAGCAGCCACGCTTTTTATCAGAAGATTCCCAAGATCAACACCGGACAAGCCTAAAATTCAGACTTTAAGAAATTAAAAACCAGTCAAACCTTTTTGCGTCGAAGTGATCGAGTAATAAATTGCCGTATTATCATTAGCCTCCGGGTAGTTCAGGTCCTCGTCTTTTGTGATCTTTTGTACATTTGATGCAATTTGATCGGTAAGAGCAACGTGAACGATTACCAGCGGCTCTCTTGGTAAGGCTTCGTGAAGGAAATAGAAACATCTAAAAGTCTAGATTTTGACAGGCTCAAAAAGCTTTAAAAAAACTAATGGGGGTGGCTAGTTTGCGTCAAATTTTTTTTGCGAAACTAGCTATAACTTTCTTCTAAGTGAATCAATCTTGATGATCTTGGTGTCATTTTGTAGATCTCACTAAGTGCAACAAAATGACACCAAAATCATAAAGATTGATTCACTTAGAAGAAAGTTATGGCGAATTGCGCAAAAAAAATTGACGCAAAGTAACCACTCCCAAAACTAATGCAAGTGATAGTTCAAAAATTTAAAAGCCACAGTAGGCTAAAAAGACTACGAATGTAGAATTAACGTCATCTATACAAAATGCACTCACCTTCTATGTGGTCCAAGTCGTCGTCTTATATCAACAAGCCCATGCACTCGGTGTACTGCTTCATAATTCGCCACCTTTACTAAAAGACAATTTTACAAGCTAAAAATTAAAAAAACCTTTTGTATAATGTCCCCAGGCGATTCCCAAGTAAGGCGACAGAGTTTCAAATTCGATAGGCAAAACCACGATGTCAGCAGTTCTCGACACGTTTCCTCAAGTCGTCTTAACACAATCAAATCCGATTTCTCCGTTGATTTTATCCTTATTTGATCCTAGAATTATAAAACATAGAAAATTGAGTAATTCACAAACCAATAAAAATTCTCGCAGATCGCAAATATGTTTCACACCTCCATTTACGTTTCCAATCGATTGAAAAAGTGTGTAGAAGCCGGGAGTTGCCGCAGATCGCACGTCCATGAAGAGGGCATTGTTCTGAAAAATATTTTATAAAATGAAACAACTAATTCATATTAGAATATATGCTCTACAACATCTGTTTACCAAAGACGCAAGATCATGAAATTTAGTAGAAACCCTAAAGGTTCAATAATCTACCTTTGAATATCTTGAAATGGATCCCTCCAGATCCGCATGGTTTACTCCAGCATTTTGTCCCAGCTCTAACAATAGTTTCGTTTTTCCATCAACATCATTACTCGTATAGGCATCGAGAAAGCTTCTAGACGCGTACTAGATAAAACAAAGTTTAAAATAACAATTCGAAATACCGTCAATTGGTCGGGAGTTGGTCGCGATTTAAGCACATTGAGAACGCTGCTTAACGATGTAATTGATCTTCTTGAGTATAATCGGACGCTCATTCAAATCTGAATTGAGAAGATTTGATCAAAAAAGCAATTGAATCTTTAAACAGAGAGGGATAGCTTGCATAGAAAGAGCGTGTAGTTTATCGATATGGCTACGTGAATGTACTTTGTGAAGTGTAAGAGCCCAACAACATGAAGAAATATAAAGCGAAAGAAAAGAGAAAAGAGAAAAGATACAGATTTGCAAAAGTATTCTTATGTTCTTGGACTTAGGCTGTAATTTTGAATCTTTAAAAAAGATCTCTGACGAATTTGGCAAGCACAAACGAATTTGACAATAGAAAATGGAAAATGATGAGATTGAGAAATCGAACGGCATTTTTTGTTCTTTTACTGATTTCGTCTTTTAAATCTCTAACATTCTGAATATTTTGTGTAGGCAGAAATGAATTCTAAATCTTGTAGAAACAACAATCATTCATTTGCTCCGTCGTTCGATCTGAAATCGAATAGTTTAATCAAAAGATCACACACAGGAAAAAGTTCGGCTAAATTGAAGAGCCAAAATAGATTCAAAATCAAAAAACAGAGCCAAAATACATTCAAAACCAGTTTTTATGCTTTACTATGTCTGGTTATGCATAAAAAATATAAAAATAATGAGGGGAAAAGTTTTTAAACCAAAAAATTCGGCTTTTAATTTCGACCTTTTGGACGGTAAAGTCCAAAAGATTGAACTTTACGGTTTAAAAAAAATGACTTACAATCGACTCTCTCTATAACGGAACCCTAATCGAGCATATATAGCGGAAAGCTCTATATAACGGAATGGAATTTTGGTCCCGGCCGACGCTAAGCTATTTTAAATATAAAAAACTATATAGCGGAAACTCTATAACGGAGGAAAAATTTGGAACCGCTTATATAACGGTCTCTATATAACAGAATAGTTAAGATCAATGAAGAGTCATCAAATTGACTAATTTACTGCTAAGCTCTTCAATATTATGTAATATTTTATATTTACATAGTGGTTAAGTATACATACCTCTAATAGTACCTCTAATAGTAGTATAACTTCTTTTAGTATAACCCCCCGTACAGTCGCGTAGTCTAACTTCTTTTAGAAAATCTTCCCGTGAACCCCCACAAAAAAAATTTATTTTTAAAAAAATTTTCCAAAAAATTTACCAAAAAAAATTTAAAAAAAAAAAAAAATAAAAAATTTTTTAAAAAAAAAAAAAATATTTTTTTTTTTAAAAAAAGTTTTAAAAATTATAAAATAATTAAAAAAAAAATTTTAAAAAAAAAAAAAAAAAAAAAAAAAAAAAAAGGAAAAAAAAAAAAATTAAAAAAAAAAATTTTTTTTTTTTTTTTTTTTTTTTTTTTTTTTTTTTTTTTTATTTTTAAAATTAAAAAAATAAAAAAAAAAAAAAAAAAAAAAAAAAAAAAAAAAAAAAAAAAAAAAAAAAAAAAAAAAAAAAAAAAAAAAAAGGGAAAAAAAGGGGGCAAAAGCAATTTAAAAAAAATTTAAAAATGTTTTTTTTTATAAAAGAAAAGGAAAAAAAAAATAAAAAAAAAAAAAAAAAACGGAAACCCCCCAAACCCCCCCCCCCACCAACACAAAAATTGGAATTAAAAACAAAAAAAAAACCCACAAGGAAAAAGTTGTGTTTTTTTTGGGAAAAAAAAAAACCCAAAAAAAAAAAAAAAAAAAAAAAAAAAGGAACAAAAAAAAAAAAAAAAATAAAAAAAAAAAAAAAAAAAAAAAAAAGAAGGGGAAATAAAAAAGGAAAAAAAAAAAAAAAACAAAAAAAAAGGCCAAAAAAAAAAAAAAAAAAAAACAAAAGGGGAAGACCAAAAAATTTGTTTTAAAAAAATTTTATAAAATCAAAAAAAAAAAAAAAAAAATATTTAATTAAAATAAAAAATAAAAAAAAAAAAAAAAAAAAAAAAAAAATTAAAAAAAAGAAATAAAAAATGGGGGGGGGAAAAAAAAAATTTTTTTGTAAAAAAAAAATATTTTTTTTTTAAAAAAAATAATAATATATAAAAAAAAAATTTTCATTTCCCTTTTCTCCTTTAATTTTTCAAAACCCAATGTTTAAAACAAACCGGCAAAAAGGTCCTTTAAAAAAATTTAATTAAAAAAAAAAAAAAAAAAAGGGGGAAAAAAAAAAATTAAAAAAAAAAAAACAAAAAAAAAAAAAAAAAAAAAGGGGGGAAGAAAGGGTAAAGGTTAAAAAAAAAGGGGAGGGGTGTTTTTCCCAAGGGGTGTGGGTGAATTTTTTTTTGTTGTCTCTTCCTCCCTTTCTTTTACCGTGTTTGCCCCCCCCGGGCCTTTTAAAAAAAAAAAAAAAAAGAAAAGAAGGAAAAAAAAAGAAAAAAGAATGAAGTTTTTTTTTTTTTTAAAAAAGAAAGGGGATAATAGAGTTTTTTTGGATTTTTTTTTTTTGGGTTTGAGGAAATTTATGGAAATGATAAAAAAATAAAAAAAGGGTGAGAGAAATTTAATTTTTTTTTTTTTTTAATTTTTATTTTTTTTTTTTTTTTTTTTTTTTTTTTTTTTTTTTTTTTTTTTTTTTTTTTTTTAAAAAAAAAAAAAAAAAAAAAAAAAAAAAAAAAAAAAAAAAAAAAACAAAAAAAAAAAAAAAAAAATTATTTTAAATAATTAAAAAAAAAATAAGGAGGTAAAGTATGATAAAAAAGGTAAGGAAAAGAAAAGAGGGGGTGAAAATAATTATTGATTAAATTTATAAAAACTAACATTTCTTTATCCAAAAGCGCGAAGCAACCGGGTGTTTCTTGAAGTCCTTTGCAGTAATCATCAATCAAAGCTTTGACGGTAGAAGAGACTAAAGAATTTTATAAAGTTAGTAAGATAAGTCAATGATCAAAAAACTGTTAATCTACCAGTTATCTACTATGTATATAAAAGGCAAGTGTCCGTCTGTCCGTCACAGGCACCCAACTCGGCGTCCAGAGCGAAATTCGGGACGCACTTTTTTTGTTCAATAGGAATTTTTTTCACACTCGGCCTCCAAAAAATCAGAAAATTTTATCGAACGATTTTTTTAAAAAATGCAGAAAACTGAAAAACTAGCCGAGCCCAATGTTGCTTAACTTCCGCTCGGCGCGCAAATGGTCGAATGGTTAAAGCTAAAACTTCTTTAGAAAACCTTAGAATACATTGTCGTTGTGCCATTAAAAAAAAAAATCAAGATTGAGTGAAACACTCTGAAATCGAATCCGGGTCGGGTGGGACAAGCGCGCTCCCGACTGCGCCGCGGCGGCCGAGATTTCAGCCGCCCACTAAACTGATCTAAATATTCAGTTTCTTTTTTTTGTTAGGTAGGGCATTTTATGTAATTTTAAATATCTTTTAAATTTTTAAAAGCAAAAATCGGGGTACCTACGGGGGACCGAACCCGGGTTGTGTGGGCAACGGTTGTGCTACCCACTGCACCATGGGCGCAAAATACAAAAATTTACATTTTTTTGCCGGAAATTTATCCTTTTCATTAATTTATACGATTAATTGACATAATCTCTTTTTTGTCGTCTACTATATAAAACGGGAGTGTCTTTCTGAGGGTGCCACCCCCACCCTCAGAAAGATGAAATTGTGTGTGTGTGTCAAAATTGAGTGAAACACTCTGAAATCGAATCCGGGTCGGGTGGGTTATAGACTAAGCGCGCTCCCGACTACGCCGCGGCGACTACGCTCCCGACTACGCCGCTCCCTCCGCCCGTACAGCCGAGATTTAACAAAATTGGTACGATTGCATTGTTTTTATTACGAATTTATTTTTAGAAATCAATGAAACACTTATGTAAATGAAATTGCATTGAAAAACTCCTTAAAACGGAAAAATCGAAGGACTGCCTGAAGCGGTGTTGTGCCTCGCGAAGGGCTCGACGTCACGGAGAAAATGCTGACCGCTGGCTCCTCGAGGGAATTCTGTCGAGGGCTCGACGCGATTATCTTCTACTCGTACCGGATGGGCATTTACAATCTCGTCCGTCCAATGTCTTTCAAAGTCGTTTTCGCCTCGTGCCTCGTCGCATGCCTGATCGAACCTCGTCAAATCGTTTGCTGTTCATTCAAAGTCCTCGCTCCCGGTATGCTCGATTTTGCGTCATTCGTGGATCGGATCCTTCGCAATACAAGCAGAAGTCGCATTCCGTCGTCGCCGCCGAGGATGACTCGCCCGCCGTGAATCAGACATTTGGATATTTGGACTAATTTTCTTTGCAACTTTGACCTTTTTAACTCCTCCAATGTCTCTATTTAGCCAGTTTATCTCTATTCCGAGATCGGTAGTTCCCGAACTGGGTAACTCCAAAATCGGTTGTACCTGTTACACGTTAAGATGACAGCTTGATTACGGTTCCTTTTAGAAAACGCAAATGTCAATGAATCTAGCTATAACTGTAAATCTCAGCTTTTTCCGAAAACCCCTTTTCTTTCGCATTCTCTAAATCCGAAATGGTGTAGGGTGTCACCGTCTTCTTATTTCTTTCCATTTCTTTCCATTTCTTTTCACCCGTTCCACCGTTCACGTGTGGGGGTTTGTGGAAAAAGGAATTGTAAGAGAGAAGCGTTTCCGCGTTTTCGACTGCCAAGCCCACCCCTCAATTCGCAGGGTATCCCCTCTCTTTCCCGACAACCACTCTCGATCAAAAAACCCCACTTCACGTGGCACAAGTGCCCCCGATGTTTTTCTTCAAGTTTTTCTCCAAGTCTACGTAGATTTGGTGTTTAGCTTAAGGTTAGCTGTTGATTCGTGTTCAATGAGTCACCATAATATTGCCTCTTCTAGTTCGAATCTGTTTTTCCTCAATTTTAGCAGCGTAACTAGAGCACTACAGCAGAGTAACTATAGTAATCGAACAGTCTACAGTAACTCAACCAAAAGTTTCATTTAGTAGTCTAACATTGTGCTCCGCGCTCTCTTATAACCAGTTTTCTAAAAAGTATCAATTTTCTCGACTACCGTAACCTTGTCTCTCTTCTGTCTGTCTTTCTTTCGTCTCGACTACCGTAATTTTCTTGTCTCTGTCTCTATCGTAATCCTTCTGTCTGTCTTTATTTTTATCCAATCTATCCATTTTTTGTGTCTTTCGATATCTTTTTTGAATCCTCACAGAATCAGATCAAAAATGGATAGAGATATTTGCATTTATGGCTTTTCTTGTTGAAATTGCTAAAACCTTACCGTAAATACTGTAATAATACGGTTCCAATACGGTTCTTTTTTTCATCTAATACGGTTCCAATACGATTCCAATACGGTTCTTTTTTTCATCTAATACGGTTCCAATACGGTTCTTTTTTGATCTAATACGGTTTCAATACGGTATCATACGGTCGCGTAGTCGCAAAAGTTTTTTAGTATTTCATTGTTTTTCAAAGCGCCCGTACTTTCAAAAAATGCGTCTTTGGTATCAAAAAATAGCTGAAATTCAGGGCTATTTTTTGATACCAAAGCGCGCATTGTAGCATAAACCAGTGTTGAGAAAAACTCGTTTAAAGCTAGACTACGCAACACTCCGCACCGTCATTATGAGGGCGGTACTTTTTACAGTATTTACGGTAGGTTGATTTATGGGTTTCCTTGTGGTTTCTAGGATCTTCTAGGATCTTCTAGGTTCTTCTAGAATCTCCTAGGATCTTCTAGGATCTTCTAGGATCTTCTAGGATGATTGTTTATTATCTCATTGTTATCTTTTGCTTGTTAATTTGTTTACAATCACGGATTTGATGTCGACAAAATTTATTGTTATGCTAGTAGTTAAAGAAAGAAAAATGTTAGACAACAAAAAAGTCGACAAAGCTTTTTACTCGATGACAAGTTAATACACTTTTAAATCAACTTTCACGCCTTTTGCTAAATTTTTGGGGGTGGGACAAATGCGACCTTTTTTTGCGCACCTGGACATTTGCGCACCTTTTTTTTGCTGGAAAAGGCCTTAGGAAAGGTCGTAGAGCTTCAAAAATGTTTCCATACTGGGGAATCGTATGCGTAGATTCCGAATTTCGACAAATCAAAGCAAATCAGACCTCGCTGACACGTTAAATTTGAGCTAAAAGGCAAAAATTACGCAACTTAACGCTTTTCCGCAGTTTTTACCTTTTAGCTCAAATTTAACGTGTCAGCGAGGTGTGATTTGTCGAAATTCGGAATCTACGCATACGATTCCCTTCTATGATAACATTTTTGAAGCTCTACGACCTTTCCTAAGGCCTTTTCCAGCAAAAAAAGGTGCGCAAATGTCCAGGTGCGCAAAAAAAATGTCGCATTTGTCCCACCCCCAAATTTTTGTAATTTTGCCTTGCTTTGTTAATTAACATTTGCATTTTAGAGTTTTAGGCAAAATGGCGTTAAGCAAAATGGGTTTTAGATAATATTTTTGTCTCTGTCTCTGTCTCTGTCTCTATTTCTGTCTTTATTTTTATCTAATCTATCCATTTTTATATCTTTCGATATTCTTTGTGAATCCTCAGAGAATCAGACAAAGGAATGGATAGATAGAAATAAAGACAAGATTACGGTAGTCAAGAGACGTTTTAGAATGAGGCACTTCACGATAGTGCCCCGTGATTCGAAAAAAGTAAAACTATTGTGAAACTACTGTCAAAGTGAGTCATTTTTAACAAGAAATTCGATTTTCTTTGTTAAGAATGACTCACTATCACATTTCAATTTGCATAAGCGTCACTTTCGTCACTCATCTTGTTCAAAATTATCTCTTTTCACGCCTCGATTCTTTTCATTTTGATGTCTCATTAGTATTCCCTTCAATCTCCGGTTTCTCTCTTTGGCTCCTTCCCTTCTCTCTTTGATTCCTTTTCCACAATTTCAATCCATCCATTCAATCATCGCAATTATCCCCTTCATCATCAAATTTTGTTTTAAAACAAGTTTAAAACAAGTTTCAATGTTTTATTTCATCATTAAGTAATACAGTCATGGACAAAAGTCTTTTAACGTTGGTTTTTAGAAGTTCAGAAGCTTGTTCTTTGTATATCTTGATCCAAATCTTGATCTTGATCCAAATTCGACCAATTTGCAAACGGTTTAAAGATTTAAAGAGCTTATTATCTCTAACAGTACAAAAAGATGGATTTAACAATTTATCAGGTGTCATCAGCTTTTAATAAAACAAAAATTGAGCCAAAAATTGATGGACAAAAGTCTTTTAACATGTGAGAAAAACAGAATGAAAATCAATACTTAGTAGGTCCTCTGCGAGCCGCAATTACTTCTTGATTTCTCCTTGGCATGCTGTCAACCAGATCACGTAGAATCTGGGGTCCAATAGTTGTCCAGACTCGACGGATGAAGTACAATTACTGCTTGAATTCTAACAGGCTTCAGAGCTGGCTTCAGAGCTGGCTTCAAAGCTGACTTCAGCGCTGGCTTCAGAGCTGACTTCAGCGCTGGCTTCAGAGCTGGCTTCAGAGCTGGATCCATTCCAAGATCTTCAAACTGTTCATCTCTTTTCTATGTGATGGGAAGCCTGGCAATTCTTTGCAACAAACGATGCAGAATGTGTTCGTCTCTTTGGAATCCCTGCAACCACCGGTGTGCCACTGCTTGAATTCTCATTGACATGCTGTCAACCAGATCACGTAGAATTTGGAGTCCAATAGTTGTCCTCGACTCGACGGATGAAGTACCAAAGCTCCACTTTTGATCCGACTAGTTTCCCCCTTCAATTTCGACTTCACAACTTCAATTTCGACTTCGACCCATAAGTTCTCGATCACATTCAAATCAGGACTATAGGGAGAAGCAGACACAAGTTGAGCACGATTTGCTTTGAACCATCCTGGCACCAAAGCCGTTCCTCCATTGGCGTTTGTGTTTCTTCGAGAAATTTTGTTAATGCTAAAAGTTAAAATGTTAATGTTAAGCGATGTTAAAAGACTTTTGTCCATCAATTTTTGGCTCAACTTTTGTTTTATTGAAGAGTGTCATGACACCTGAACTTATGGGCGTTTGTGAAGTCGAAATTGAAGGGAAAGCTATTCGGATCAAAAGTGGAGCTTTGGTACTTCATCCGTCGAGTCGAGGACAACTATTGGACTCCAAATTCTACGTGATCTGGTTGACAGCATGCTAAGGAGAATTCAAGCAGTGGCACACCGGTGGTTGCAGGGATTCCAAAGAGACGAACACATTCTGCATCGTTTGTTGCAAAGAATTGCCAGGCTTCCCATCACATAGAAAAGAGATGAACAGTTTGAAGATCTTGGAATGGATCCAGCTCTGAATCCAGCTCTGAAGCCATCTCTGAAGCCAGCTCTAAAGCCAGCTCTGAAGCCAGCTCTGAAGCCATCTCTGAAGCCATCTCTGAAGCCAGGTCTGAAGCCATCTCTGAAGCCAGGTCTGAAGCCAGCTCTGAAGCCATCTCTGAAGCCAGGTCTGAAGCCAGCTCTGAAGCCTGTTAGAATTGAAGCAGTAATTGCGGCTCGCGGAGGACCTACTAAGTATTGATTTTCATACTGTTTTTCTCACATGTTAAAAGGCTTTTGTCCATCAATTTTTGGCTCAATTTTTGTTTTATTAAAAGCTGATGACACCTGATAAATTGTTAAATCCATCTTTTTGTACTGTTAGAGATAATAAGCTCTTTAAATCTTTAAACCGTTTGCAAATTGGTCGAATTTGGATCAAGATCAAGATTTGGATCAAGATATACAAAGAACCAAACTTCTAAACTTCTAAAAACCAACGTTAAAAGACTTTTGTCCATGACTGTATTATCATTTTTGGATAGAATGATGATTTTATTCATCATTCTATCCAAAAATTTGATTTTACTTTTCACTGTAACTCTTGCGCTGTATTTTCTACTTTTATCGAAGCTGCTACAGTCGCATTCCTGTCTACAGTACTTACTGTATTGGGTACTGAGATTTTGAACCAAGTTTTGCCTTTGGTTCAAGACGAGTTGTAGCTCGAATGGCTAAAGATTCATGAAATCGTGACCCAGCTACAATAGTCCAACAAATATCACTAAAGATTCCTGAAATGTCGTATCTACAGTAATCGACTACATATTATTACGATAGCTAATGTCTACCTTTGTCTTTTTTGTAACCCTTAGAGAGTCAACTAGAATAATTGAGGTTTAGTTTTCGATGCCTTATTTCATCCATCCATTCACGCACTTCATTTGTGTGTATTAGATTGAAGGGGAAGAGCGATAGTGGGTGAGAAGTGAAAGGATTAGCCTTTTCTCAGAGATTCTCTGACCAACGACTCTGGCCTGGCCCACGAAAGACAAAAAGACTATAGAAAAAGAGCAATCACAGACCAAAAGGAATGAGTAAACGTGGTGTCCTCTCGCAAATGTTCAGTCTGAAGTGCGCTTTTTGTTGGTTAGATCTTTCGATGACATTTGTTTGGGATTTGTTTGAATAGCGTTTCTTTCATTGTTTCAAATAGAACTAGCATATTGTAAAGAGTTAGAAGTAGTGATTTTTCTGTAACAGTGAGCTAGACAATGCTAGACAGTGAGCTAGACAATGCTAGACAGTAGCTAGACAATGGTAGACAGTAGCTAGACAATGCTAGACAGTAGCTAGACAAGCTTAACAAAAGAATTTATAGAGGCACCTATCCAATCCCAAACCCAATACCAAATCTTTGCCTTATCAAGGGTCCAACTTTGTCCTAGGACCAAGTTGGACCCTTGATGAAGTCTTAGGACCAAGTTGGACCCTTGATGAGGTCTTAGGACCAAGTTGGACCCTTGATGAGGTCCTAGGACCAAGTTGGACCCTTGATGAGGTCCTAGGACCAAGTTGGACCCTTGATGAGGTCCTAGGACCAAGTTGGACCCTTGATGAGGTCCTAGGACCAAGTTGAACCCTTGATGAGGTCCTAGGACCAAGTTGGACCCTTGATGAGGTCCTAGGACCAAGTTGAACCCTTGATGAGGTCCTAGGACCAAGTTGGACCCTTGATGAGGTCCTAGGACCAATTTGGACCCTTGATCAGGTCCTAGGACCAAGTTGGACCCTTGATGAGGTCCTAGGACCAAGTTGGACCCTTGATGAGGTCCTAGGACCAATTTGGACCCTTGATCAGGTCCTAGGACCAAGTTGGACCCTTGATGAGGTCCTAGGACCAAGTTGGACCCTTGATGAGGTCCTAGGACCAATTTGGACCCTTGATCAGGTCCTAGGACCAAGTTGGACCCTTGATGAGGTCCTAGGACCAAGTTGGACCAAGTATACGGTATAAAAGTCTAGATCACTATAATATCTTTGATCCAAGCTATAAGAAGCTTAAGCTTTAAAGAATCATTAAAGACCTTAAAGCTTAAAGCCAAGATCTTAAAGCAAGAAGGTTTAATGTTATTAACTTTGAAAGATTTTTACGTAATGAATGATAGAATTCATTTTCCTTAGATATTAACGGTCTAAAGTTTTTGTCTTTAGTCATTTTATAAAAAACGAAAGAACTAGCCATATTTCTGATCTTGATCAAGAATTTACAAGCCCAGGACTCAAACCCGAGCAAAAAGATTCACCGCTCGCCTTGTATACAAGCACCCGCTAGGCCATCGGCTCACATCAGTCCCGCGTGCGAAAAGCCTTTTAACCAAGATGTTGCCATACCTTCTATGCCTTTTATGCCTCCTTTTGCTCCAGTATTGGCAATTTTTGTAATATTTTGATCAGCTTAGTCGATTCTATAACATCTTGGGCGTCTGGCGATCAGCGGTGGCGAGCTGGGGCACTTGCTTTTTCAGAATTGCTCCCTAGTAACCAAAAAACAAAGACCCAGCTAGCTTTCATCTTCGAAACGTTACCCAAATTTGTGTCAGTGTGTGGAAACATCGAACAGTTCGGGGTAAGCTTTGAATGTAGTGATCCGTTGTGAACACACAGTGAGACACATTGAGAACAGGAGGGGAAAGGAGGGGGTGAAGAGTGACAACAATCGGAGCGGAGGGGTACATCCCCTTCCCTCTATATTGCCCCCTATTGCTAGAGGGCTTCAAGACCTCACTCTTTCCAGTGATTCCCCACTGTGAAGAGCATCCCCGTTGTTCGCCTCTCTTTCTTTTCGGGTGCTTGATTCTCTCGGCACGATTTCTCTAGTTTGTCTAAGAAAAGAAAGTTTCTTTTTTTGGTTTGAATCACAACTTACTTGTTTTATTCTTAGGATCAGGCTTAGGCTTGGACTCAGGTTTAGGCTCAGGCTCAAGCTCAGGTTCAGGCTTAGGCTCAGGTTCAGGCTTAGGCTTAGGCTCAGACTCAGGCTTAGGTTCAGGCTTAGGCTCAGGCTTAGGTTCAGGCTCAGGTTCAGGCTCAGGCTTAGGCTCAGGCTTAGGCTCAGGCTCAGGTTCAGGCTCAGGCTTAGGCTCAGGCTTAGGCTCAGGCTTAGGTTAAGGCTCAGGTTTAGGTTCAGATTCAGGTTCAGGCTCAGGCTTAGGCTCAGGCTTAGACTCAGGCTTAGGTTCAGGCTTAGGTTCAGGCTCAGGCTCAGGCTCAGTCTCAGTCTCAGGCTCAGGCTTAGATTCAGGCTCAGGTTCAGGCTCAGGTTCAGGCTCAGGCTCAGGCTTGGGCTCAGGTTCGGGCTCAGGCTCAGGCTTAGGTTCAGGCTTAGTACAGTTTCGAACTTGAGCTCCTAATCCGATGCACTGACCTCTCTAATTCATCAATTTTGAACTTAGCTTGAGGTTCTACTAGCACTAGGCTAGGCTTACTTACCAAATAGAATTTAATTTTATGGGTATGGTACAGTTTTGTACAGCTTTGAACTGGATTTGAGACTCTATTTGGTTAAACTAAACAGGCAAAACTAAACTAAACTAAACTAAACTCTGATTCTAGAGATTTTAAAGATATAGAGCAAGAACTGGGTTTTGTGCTAGCCTAGAAAAATCGGTTTTAAGGAATTTGGCGAAGACAGGACGGTCCCAGGCCTGGCTTCTGGCTGACTCAGACACTTTAGAGCCAGACTAAATCAGAAGACAGGCAAGAACTGACTTCTGGTTTTCTGTCGCTGGTTTTGAACCTCTTTTATATACCATACTGCAGAGCTTCTGAGTCTGACTTCTGACAGTACAAGCACTTCTTTTTGACTCGTATAGAGTCGTATATGACTCGTCTATATCATCCAGATCCAGGTCTGGCTGTTCTACACTGTTCTGAGGTTTGCTTTGATCCAGTGCAGCTAACCAAATTGTTCATACAATTCATGAAGATGCACAAATCAGCTTCAACTTCCCCTCTCTTCAATTCTCATCCCCAAAACGGGGTCTTCCCCATTCTTGTTTGTTTACCGTTTCCCCTAAAATTTCCCTCTAAATACCCAAATGCGTAAGGAGATTTACCTCTATTTTCTTTACCTTTTCCTTTGTTTTAATCCATTCCACTTTCCCCAGCCGTTCTTTTCTTTCGTTCTTTCGTTCTTTCGTTTTTTTTGTGTTTTTTAACCGTTTCTTTCTGAGCCGGTCTCGCAAAGTGAAGTCACAATCAAACCAAAAAAAAAAACTCAAAGAAAAGACTTCCAAGAATCTTGTTTATATTTTAATTTCAATTTTAATTTAATACTTTGAAAAACTTTAATAGCATTCTATTTGAAATGAGGACTTGAAAAAGCAGTGATCCATTTCAATTTCTGTCTTTTATTCAAGTTTATTCCAACTCCTAACGCTTTCTTGACAATTTTTTTTTTCATAAACCAATTTTGAGAGCGCTAAACGAGCTGCGAGCTCAAAAGTTTCCAAAAAAAAATATTGAACACTCTTGTTATTACAACTAAATGAATGGATTTAAAGCTTTGAGCAATCCCCTGTCATTCTTGTTCTCTCGATTCCACCATAAAGTGGGTGTCATTTGTGTGGCGCCATCGAGTTCTTTCGTTTTTCTTTCTCCCCATTCTTTTTCTCTCAAGAAGAGCCCAATCATTCCATTGTTTTCTTTTCTTTCCTTCAAAACTTTTCAATCGTTCCATCGGTTCTGGTTTTCGAAAATTCCGACAAAGCTGATCAGCTCAAAGCTTTGAAATGAAACAGACATCTAGCAACCGTTGAAGCAACAGCAACCGTTGAAGCAACAGCAACCGCTGCCTTGTTAACTCCCTTTGGAGTAAGGGAAATCGAGTGCGCTGTGGTGTAATGGCTAGTACAATTGCGCGGTAAGCGAACAGTCCATGCGGCGCGCTTTTTGATCTGCTGTAGTTCTAAATGGCGACCACAGAAGGATGGCTAAGGACAAGGATGGTGCAATGCTGGCTAAGGTGCAATGCCAGCATCCTAGTTCCCTGCCAGCATCCCTAAGGACATACCTAGTCTCGAGCGCACTCCAAATCTATAAAGCGGATTTTTTGATCTGCTGTAGTTCCAAATGGCGAAAGGATGGGCTCTGCAAGGCTGGCTAAGGTCATACCTAGTTTCAAACGCACTCTAGGCCTTTAAAGCCACGTGTGGAGCCGTCTCCTCCAGGGAGTTAACTCCCTCTGGAGCCAGGGCGATCAAGTACATTGTGGTGTAATGGTTAGCACAGTTGCGCGACAGCAACGGTCGAGGGTTCGAGTCCGGGCGGCGCCCAAGTTTTTGCTCGGCTCTAATCCAAATGCAATATTGCATTGCATTTGAATTAGTAGACTTTTTTTTACTGTAATCCTTCTAATAGAAAGCCCTTCTTCTAATAGAAAGCCATTCCTATTCCGTTGAGAAAAATGAGAAATTTTGTCTAGAAGATAGTCTATTGAAGCAATTACAGTATACTTGCAAATTTCAATGCTATTTACATTCCAGTATCATCTACAGATCGATTTTTGATCGAATTTTTTTTACAAAACCAGCTATTCATCCCTTGTTTACAGTTAAATTTCTCGAATTCTCTCAACTTTCGACCAAAACCAAGCAAACAAATACAAAAATCATTCAAAAAGAATCAAAAAGAATCAAAAAGAATCAAAAATAACACAAAAATCGTTTAGAAAAAAAAGTTCCTTTTCCCGTAGCTCCTTTTCCTCTTTCTTTTTGCTTTCCAGACTTCAATCCATTGACCTTGGATCGGGGATTTTGAGAAAATGAAGAAAAGTAGCTAAAGTAGCTAAAGAAATATAAAAATCTGAGAATCTATTGCTTTCTTTTAGATTTTTATACATTTCTTTAGTCTTTTGCTTTTAAATTTTGTATTTCATTTGTATTTTAAAGCAATGAGATTTTAAAGTCAACAACTACTCATCAATATAGCAAATTTTACAATTTACAAAATGGTGTCGGAAAATTGTAGGCATTTTTGGGTTGTTGATGCAATGATTTGCGGTTTGCGATTTGCGGTTTGCGATTTGCGATTTCAATGCCGTTGAAGCAATAAATCATTTGTCGAAAAGCTTCTTTTGTTTCTAGCCGTATTCTCAAATCAATTGTTCATCCTAACCTAAACTCTTACCGCAAATGCTTGACGACTTATATCCGGCCCATCTTAGAATATGCTTCTATTGTTTGGTCTCCCCGCGCACAAGTCTTTATTGAACGCTTGGAGAAAATTCAGAGGAGGTTCACAAAAGTCGCTTTATGGAAAATTGACTATTCTAAATATTCTAGCTTTACTTATGAGGAGAGACTTGCTTTTTTTGAACTAAAAACTTTACAGCATCGTCGCTTTGTCATTGATTTAGTCGAAACTTTCAAAATCCTCCGTTGTAAACAGATTAGCCCTTTGTTTATAGACTTTTTCAAATTTAAACCGCGGTCAGGGCCCAGAAGTGGCTCATTCCTTTTGCAAATTCCCTTTGCTTCCAATGCCTCTTTATCAAATTCATTTCCCGTTAGAGCCGCTAGATTATGGAACTTGCTCCCAAACGACATACGAGAAATTCAGTCGCTTTTCATATTCAAGAAACGTATCGATGCTTTAGATCTAGTGGCTCTTTGCCGTAAGTAATTGGCTTATTGATTTCAGTATGTATTGTATGATTAAGTATCACTGTGCATTTCTCTATGATTTCTTTCACTTTATCGTTTGAATAAAGTATTATTATTAATAGAGCAATAGAGCAATAGAGCGATAGAGCAATAGAGCAATAGAACTTGAGTTTATTCTACTTACCAAACCTGTTAAACATAGAAATCTCTATTATGATCTAAAAGATTACTTAAAGATTGAATTTCCCCAGCCGTAGGGGCTTCATTGACCTTGAGGTCCAGTCGGGGCAGAGGTCCTTCTCCCAGCCTTCAGTCCCCGCACACACAGATCTTTCCTTGGCTGTTCACCCTTGACTGTTCACCTCCTTTCTCATCTCTCCAATCGGATATCCCGAATTCCCGTGTTTGGATAATTTATCCAAACACAAGGTTAGCCATAAAATTCTCTCTTGTCTCATTGTTCCCCCGAATTTTTCGCTCTCCTTTTCCTTTATTATTCGATATATAAATATATTCGATATATAAACATATTCGACAATGTTTCAATGCCCTTGTCAAGCCTTTGTTTCTGTTTTTTCCTTAAAATCCTAGAAAACAAATCTCCAAGCAAAGCTAAGTGGTGATTAATGTGTGAAAATCTTTTACTTTATGCATCAAACTGATATAAGCAACGCACTGGTATAAGCAATGAACTGATATAAGCATCGAGCTTATATAAGCATCGAGCTTATATAAGCATCGAGCTTATATAAGCATCGAGCTTATATAAGCATCGAGCTTATATAAACATCGAGCTTATATAAGCATCGAGCTTATATAAGCATCGAGCTTATATAAGCATCGAGCTTATATAAGCATCGAGCTTATATAAGCATCGAGCTTATATAAGCATCGAGCTTATATAAGCATCGAAATCCTACCTCATCCAGTCTATTCACTAGACCTATCGCCAACTGATTATCACTTATTTAAGCACCTTGATTAGCCTTATTAGTCATGTTACCAGTCGTTAGACTTAGTTACCAGTTGAAAAAACCATCGTTTGGTTTTTCTGGTAACGTGATAAGCTGTTAGAGCTTATCGTGTTAGTAGCTTATCATGACTAACATGATAAGCTATTAGAACTATTAGAGCTATTAGAACTTATCATGTTAGTCAAGTAACATGAACTCAAGTAATAATAAAGCCTTATCTCTTTATAAATAAAGCCTCTCTTCATCTATTGGGTTGGTGGAAAAGTCCTTTCGGATTTTTTGGGAGAGTACCTTAAATTTGTCGAATTTTGACGTTTTATAGCTCATCCTAAAGCTGAATTCAAGACGGATCGATTGGTAAAAACCGTTTTGAGATACCTCTTTTCTAAAAGTTTTTACAGCTATTTTAGTGAAGGGCGGCAGAGCCAAAAAGTGGCTGTTTTCACGTTTCGTTAGTTTTCCGTGCAGAAACCTAGGCTAAAAACATGTGTTTCGTGATCAGCATCAAAAATAACCCCTAGACACAAATTTTCAGAATCTTCGCAAAAATTTTTTGAAAAATATTGTCACCGGTGGAAGTCGAACCAGCGACCCTCAGATCAATAGCCTTTCCGCCGCTTTTCGCGATTTTCCCGTTTTTTTTTTGTTTTATCATTGTTTTATGTTGTTAGAGGGCTTTTTTCAGGGTACAAAAGACAGAAAAAAAAAAGAAAATCGCGAAAAGCGGCGGAAAGGCTATTGATCTGAGGGTCGCTGGTTCGACTTCCACCGGTGACAATATTTTTCAAAAAATCTAGGGGTTATTTTTGACGCTGATCACGAAACACATGTTTTTAGCCTAGGTTTCTGCACGAAAAACTAACGAAACGTGAAAACAGCCACTTTTTGGCTCTGCCGCCCTTTACTAAAATAGCTGTAAAAACTTTTAGAAAAGAGGTATCTCAAAACGGTTTTTACCAATCGATCCGTCTTGAATTCAGCTTTAGGATGAGCTATAAAACGTCAAAATTCGACAAATTTAAGGTACTCTCCCAAAAAATCCGAAAGGACTTTTCCACCAACCCAATATTTGATGACCTTGTGATTGATTTGTAAGATAAAGAAAGGTGGATGAATGAATGCTGAATGGTGGATGAATGCTGAATGGTGAATGGATGCAACTTATTGATATGTCGTCACCGGGGAGAGAACATCCCTTCTTCACATCCTCTTTTCCCTATCCTTTCCCATCACTTTGTCTCCATTCTCATCCCAATCTTTCTCTCTTTATATTGCACTGATTGATTGCTTGTCTCCTTCAAATCTTTCTCTGTATAGCCAAGAAAAACTTGGTTACTTTGGTGTTTTGTTTATCGAATTTTTAAGGAAAACAGTTAGTGTTTTTGGTTTAAATTTGTAAACATATCCTTTCTATTGCATTGAATTCTTTTAAAGGATGTTTAAAGGATGTTTAAAAGATGTTTAAAAGATGTTTAAAGATGTTTAAAGATGTTTAAAGAATGTTTTTCTTAGTTGTAAACCTTTTTCATTTCACCATTTTCCATTCTTCCAGTGAAATGGAAGTTTTTTCTTTTTTCTGATTGGAATCCCGTTCCATTTCGTCTCTCTTTTTTCTTTTCTTGTTAAAGCTTTCAATTTCATTCATCACTGCAAACCGTAACTGATTGTTTCAGTTGAGAAATCGACATTAAAGAAGAGCTTTTCAAAAGTCTACTGTAATATTATACTGATTGATTACCCTATTTCTCTTGTACAGTCTCGAAAAAACGACTTTGCGACTACACGACTGTCGCAAAGTCGTTTTTTATTTTTATTTCACGTTTTATTTCACTTGTACTTTCAAAAAATGCCTCTTTTAGCCTCAAAAAAATAACTCTAAATTTCAGCTCTTTTTCAGCTCTCTAAGCGCGCATTGTACCTTAAACCAATAAAAAGAAAAACGCGTTTAAAGCTAGACTACGCAACACTTCGCATCGTCATTATGGGGACGATACTTTTATGGTGTTTACAGTAGATTCTGTAAATCAGGCGAGGTCAGAGCCTGATCTAGAGGCTATTTCTGGGTCAGGCCTGCGCTAAGCCATGCACAAAAATTCAACTGGTCTTTAGAGTTAACTTTAAACTTCATTTTGAAGTGGATAGCCACTTCAGTTCCTCAATCTCATCTGATTCAATATTCTGAGCTCAACAATGTGACTTCTTTTGTCAATTCTTTAAGCTGATGATGTAAATTCGAGTTTGAATCGATCTAATGATCGATTTCGAGTTTGCATTTGATCTAATGATCTAAATTCAAGTTTGAATCGATCTAATGATCTAAATTCGACTTCCCATTCAATCTAATGATCTAAATTCGACTTCCCATTCAATCTAATGATCTAAATTCGACTTTCCATTCAATCTAATGATCTAAATTCGACTTTCCATTCAATCTAATGATCTAAATTCAAGTTTGAATCGATCTAATCATCTAAATTCGACTTTTCAATGGATCTAATGATCTAAATCCGACTTTCCATTCGATCCAATGATCTAAATTCAAGTTTGAATCGATCCAATGATCTAAATTCGACTTTCCAATCGATCTAATCATTTAAAGTCGACTTTCTATTCAATCCAATGAACTAAATTCGACTTTCCATTCAATCTAATGATCTAAATTCAAGTTTGAATCGATCTAATGCTCTAAATTCGACATTCCATTCAATCTAATAATCTAAATCCGTTTTTTCACAAAAAATCAAAACCCATTCAACTGGGTAAGCCTTAAAAGGCTCCACTATGTTGGTAAGTGGAGTGGATGTACCCCTTTCCCTTCCCGAACTGGTTCCAAATCCATTCTTCGTCTGTCTTTTCTTCTTTCCCCCGTTTATCCACCTAAACCAGGTGAATGGAATTGGAGATCAGCTGGAAGTCGATCGTTTTTTCAAGTTACTCGATTTCTTAGCCAAGTATTAGAAGCCAAGCCAAGTATTAGAAGTTTTCCATGAATTTTGAATAGCCCAATCGCCATTGTTAGTTTTTCTTCCTTATTGCTTTAGGTTTTATTCGGTATTCTTGTGTTACTTTAAATAAATATAGGCTAATTCGTCCTTGCTCATAGAAAAGGCTTATCCAAATCAATTTTCTTCAAAAAAAAGCTTATCCAAGTCAATTTTATCCAAAAAAGCTTCTCCAAGTCCATTTTGTTCAAAAAAAGCTTCTCCGAGTCAATTTTCTTTAAAAAAAAGCTTCTCCAAGTCAATTTTCGTCAAAAAAGACACTGATTCAAGTCCATTTTATTCAAAAAAAGCTTTCTTTACCCAAAAAAAAACACTGATGCAAGTCCATTTAATCAAAAAAAAACTTCTCCAAGTCTATTTAATCCCAAAAACGCTTCTCCAAGTCCATTTTCTGGTCTATTCATTTATTTACCCAATAAAGTATATAGATTTTCAGTTTTACAGCTTGTTTTCAAGTTCGCTTGTAAAAAAAAATGATCATTTATTCTCGTTGATCGGAAAATTTCCCAAAAAAACTCGTTTTTCGTGACTCATTTGACCGATTTTCGAGAGATTTCAACGAATTTGATAATTATCGTAAAAAATGACGAATTCTAATCATCAAGAATTAGATCTAGAACGAAAATTGAAACAAGGAATGAAAAAGATATCCAATATCGTAGATTCTAGGCTAAAAAAGCCGACAAGTGAGTCAGGGAAATGAATTTACGAAGAAAACACTTTTCGTTCGATCACAAGTTCAACTTCCCTGTTTTTCACATTTCTTTGATGGAGAAATAAATGATCAATGAGTCATTCAGTTGTGTACTTTGTTGGAACTAGAGCAGAGCAAAAAGCTTGGCGCTGCCGGGACTCGAACCCGCGACCGTTCACTTACCGGGCAACTGTGCTAACCATTACACCACAACACCCCGATCTCCAGACTCTAGAGGGGGTTAACAAGGCAATTCAAAGTTAACTAGTGTGATCTTTCCGGTCTTAGCGGCCTCTTAACGGTCTTTTTTTCGTAAGGGGTTTAGTGCAGCCGTGGCCGATTGGTAAAGCGCTCGTTTCCAGTGCGAGACCTCGTGGGTTCCGCCCCAGCTTTGGGATTTTCTTTTGTTTTCTTCAAGAAGTCATTTAACAAAACAGTCAGTTGTGTATTTAACAAAAAAAAACAACGGAATCAACGTAAAATTCTGATAGAATGGTTGCTAAATTTGCCTGCTTTTGTCAGTAAAAACCTCAAAATCTAGTTCTCCAATTATTTTCAGCTCAACGCAAAACAAAAAAAGGTTAAAGAATTTCCCTGTTTACGTGACTCATTGGGTCAGTTGGCTCGAAAATTTTCCCAATTTTCCCCAAATTTCCAGTGTTTTCTCTCAAAATTCCTTCAACAACTGTGCATTTGTTTGAAAAAAAAAAGATTTGATGGATTTGATGGAAAAAAAAGCTTTTCTTTTACTTTCTTTGACTTTTTTTAGACTTTTCTTTGACTTTCTGGGCCTTCTTTGGCTTTCTTTGCCTTTCTTTGACTCTCTTTGACTTTTCTTTGACTCTCTTTGACTTTTCTTTGACTCTCTTTGACTTTTCTTTGACTCTCTTTGACTTTTTTCGTTTTTAGGGCATTTTGGTGGAACGCCGTTGGTATATAAATGATTTAAAAAGTCTTATTTTGAAAAGATTTTCGAGTAAATATTTTGCTGAATCATTTGAAAGTATAGAGAATTTTAATGTTCACCAAAATATTTATCATAGCTCAAAATTTGTGAGTGTTTCTTTGTGAATTTCATTTTTAGTAGCGGGCTTTGCTTACTTATAAAGCTTACTTATAAAGTTTACTTATATACGGCCTTGATAGGGCCCTGATACGGCCTTGATACGGTCCTGTTCCGGCCTTGATATCATTACAAAACTGTTTGAACTTCTAAGGGATTCATTGAGAGAAATGCATTAAAGAATATGAAATATCAAGATTTCGAATAGGTTTCGATTAGGTTTTGATTAGGTTTTGATTGGATTCCGATTGGATTCCGATTAGGTTTTGAATAGGTTTCGATTAGGTTTTGATTAGACTTCGATTGGATTCCGAATAGGTTCCTTTTAGATTCCGATTAGGTCCCGAATAGGTTTCAATTAGACCCCGATTGGATTCCGATTAGGTCCCGAATAGGTTTTGATTAGACTTCGATTGGATTCCGAATAGGTTCCTTTTAGAGTCCGATTAGATTCCGATTAGGTTTTGATTAGACTTCGATTGGATTCCGAATAGGTTCCGATTGGGTTCTGATTAGGTTCCGATTAGGTTTCGATTAGACTTCGATTGGATTCCGAATAGGTTCCTTTTAGATTCCCATTAGGTTTCAATTAGACCCCGATTGGATTCCGAATAGGTTCCGATTAGCCTCCGATTGGATTCCGATTAAGTTTCGAATAGGTTTCGAATAGATTCCTTTTAGATTCCGATTAGTTTCCGAATAGATTCCGATTAGATTTCGATTAGACTCCGGTTGGATTCCGATTCTCATTCGGTTCTCATTCGGATAGGAATGGCAAAGGTTTCCGGAGAGGGGATTGAAATCCTCGGTCTTTCCCTCGACCTTTCCCGACCATTTGCTTTCCGAGCAGATGCTCTAACCATTGAGCTCTAACTCTAACCGCTATCCGGTATCTTGACTTTCCAAGAGAAAGAGGGGATACAAGGGGGAAGAAAAAAAAGGAAAAAAAGAGTAGGATAAACATTAAATAATAACAATTTCTATTTAGAATTCAATTTTCAGCAAATACGTTTGCTCAGCTGTGTTTTTGAAAAGATATTTTGCTTCTTCTAAAAGGATTATTTGATCAAAGATTTGTATAATTTGTGGAAAAATTCATTTGCTTAGCTTTAGTTCATTTGCTGTTTAGTTAGAAGCGATTTTTAAAAACAAGCAGTAAGCAAACAAGCAGCAACAAGCAGTTTTTGTTTATTTTCATTTGTATACTCAAATGTTTCTTGTTTCTTGTTTTTTTTTTTTTTAGTTTTCTATATAATATTTGTCTCTTTTTGAAAGAATTCATTAAAATGTTTAAAATTTTGAATTTTTGAATACTTTATTGTGCTCTTGAGTTCTTTAAAAGTTACTATTTAGCGATCAATACTACTATCAATAGCTACTAAATAGTAGCTATCAAATTACTATTTATTTCCATATTTGATTTTTCTTTGTAAAATTCTGATAAACAAACATGTTTCATGTTAAAACAATGAAGATTAGTACGCTAGAACGTTCACGTTTACGGCCTTTCTATGGTTCTTTGTAGTGCACTTTGTAGTGTGCTGATAGTGTACTTTGTAGTGTACTTTGTAGTGTACTTTGTAGTTTACTTTGTAGTGTACTTTGTAGTGTACTTTGTAGTGTACTTTGTAGTGTACTTTGTAGTTTACTTTGCAGTGTACTTTGCAGTGTACTTTGTAGTGTACTTTGTAGTGTGCTGGTAGCGTACTTTGTAGTGCACTTTCTGCTCGAATATAAACTGCTTTTAGTGCACTGGATTCTTCATTCTTCTTGAAACAACGGGAACGAAAGTGCACTAGAAATGGTGCGTTTCCCGTGAGCTAGTAAACTAGGATTTAGTCTTAATCCATCCATATCATTCTTTTATCTTTCTCCTTCAACAGTTAACTGGCCAGCTTTGTTTACAGTTAACTGGCACAGTTTTGCTTACAGCTGACTGACCAGCTTTGCTTACAGTTAACTGCCAGCTTTGTTTACAGCTGACTGACCAGCTTTGCTTACAGTTAACTGGCACAGCTTCGTTTCCAGTTAACTGCTTTGCTTTGCTTACAGCAACTGACAGGCATGAAAATATGAATTTTCTATGCCTTTATGAAGATTATGTGTCTCTTTGTCCAATTCTCATATTGCTTCTTTCCAAAACCTCCTTGATGACTCAGAAAATAACCTAAATCATCACTTCACATCACTCCTTTGAAACAATCCCTCTTGTCACATTTTCCGCTCTTTTTTTTCTCGATTTGCCAAACTGAAGAGATTTTTAGCGGGGAAAAGGAAAACAAAAGGGAAAACGAACTTGCAAATAGAGCTCTCACAAACAGATGACTGACTCATTCAACAATCTCAGGTTCAACCAGTTTTAGAACTGTTTTTTAGAGAATTATTTGAAAAAGTGTGAACCCGGGTTAATCTTTTGATATTTAGATGAGTAAATCTACTTTCAAAAGTTCTCTTTTAAAGTTTTCTTTTGAATTTTTGTAAAATATTTGAGCTAGCGCATTTAAAAGCTATACTTACTTGCTTCTTTTTTTAAAATAGCGAAAACTTTTATCCTAATTTATGTTCCAAATAAGCTCAGATTATTTTACAAAGCTTAGCTAAAAAAGTTACACTGGAGAGATTTCTAACCGAGGAGGTGTCGACTGAGAAAACTGAGGCTCAAACAACAACTATTTATTGCTTGATTGGTAAGCTTGATCCTTTTGAGGCAAACGGTAAACGGTAAACGGTAAACGGTAAACGGTAAACGGTAAACGGTAAACGGTAAACGGTAAACAGTAAACGGTGCTTTTTGGAATGGCGAGTTGTTCGGTCTAACGGTTCTACTCCGGACTTCGATAGACGCTCAATGGCTGGTCGAAGATTCCTCGCGCGAGCCAAATTTTGATTTGGTTCCTTTTCTCTACAAATTTGGTTCCTCTTCTCCACAGATTTGATTCCTTTTCTCTCTAAAGATTTGGTTCCTTTTCTCCACAGATTTGATTCCTTTTCTCTACAAATTTGGTTCCATTTCTACTACTACGTCGACAACGACTACTACTACCACGACGACCACGACGACAACTACTACAACGGTAGAATCGATCATTTACTAATTAAATCCAACGTAGAAAGATTGAACTGAATCGAGGGAAATTTTATCGTCAATTTTATCGTTCCATTTCTCTACAAATTTGTTTCCTTTTCTCTACAAATTTGGTTCCTTTTCTCCTTAAATTCCGCGATTGAACCCTGTCTATTCTTGTCTAAGATTGCATTTTAACATTCTTGTTATATTGAAAGATTCAAGATTGACCTCAGAGCCTTAGAGCCGAGTGTTGAGTGAGTGACAATAATCGGAGAGGGGGGCGGAGGGGCAGGGAGGGGCAGGGGTGAGCCTCCCCTCCCCTGACCCTCCGCTCCCCTCCGAATCACTCTCTGTCCCCTCAATCCGGTTCATCCTCCCATTGCTTACGCATCTTTTCCCCACTTTTTTTGTCTACTTTGATCTCCATCGACTTCCCGCTCTTTGTCCTTTCATTCAAATCATTTCCCTCCTTTTCAAACACCTCTGACTGTTCGCTTTTTTTCGAGCTAAAATAATTTATTTCTTCTGAAGTTATTGTTGTTATAAAGTTGTTGAATTTATGATTTTCTTTTAGATTTTAAAGTTTAAATTGAATAATTGTGATCTTTTTTACATTTTTAATGTTTTAAATGATTTTATTATCTTTTTATTCTACACTAGAAAGTTATTCAAAAAAAATTTCTCTAAAAAGCTATTAACTGGATTTATTTAGCATTTAAAACTAAAGAAATTGAAGTTAATGATAAGCTAAGCTATAGCTAATTGAAATTTCTCTGTTCACTTCTTTTGAAATAGTAGATTTACAATACTTAAAGTTTTCTACATCCAAAGTTTTGCTTGTCTCTTTATCCGAATTCTATTTTCTACTTTTCTACTTTCTATTTTCTACGTTTTTGCCCGAAACCTTATATTCTAATTATCTAATTATCAAAATTTCCAGAACATCCAAAGAAGGAGCCATGCGGCTCCCATTACTACTTTTCTTGGCTCTTTATGGGCACACAAAAACCGAGGAGGTGACGACAACGGTGAAAACTGAGGCGAAAACAACAACTCCTGTACCTCAAACAGCCCTGCCGGTTAGCTTTAAATATCTATATTGTAAAATAAAGCTGTAGATCTAGGAATAACTGTATATCCAGGAATAGCTGTAGATCCAGGAATAGCTGTAGATCCAGGAATAGCTGTAGATCCAGGAATAGCTGTAGATCCAGGAATAGCTGTGGATCTAGCAATAACTGTGTATCTAGCAATAGCTGTATATCCAGGAATAGCTGTATATCTAGCAATAGCCAAATCAGATCAACTGGTTGAGCTCAATTCCAAGCTTCGCTGCCACATTTCTCATTGTAATCTAGAGCAAAGAGCTCAAGCTAGGTCAGATCAAGCTAGGTCAGATCAAGCTAGATCAGATCAAGCTAGATCAGATCAAGCCAGCTCAATTCAAGCCAGCTCAAATCAAGCCAAGTAAGGCTCAAAACCAGATTAGATAAACTTTAGTCAGTCCAGGCATCAGTCCAGATGCCAGTTCTAGGTTTGGCTGGCTCTGACACCTTTTTTATCTAGCTAGCTCAGAAATGAAGCTGATTTTGTCTTGGCTTTAAAATACCGGACGATGTAATCTTACTAGCAGTTGAAGCTCCGGATTACTAGCAGTTGAAGAATTACTAGCAGTTGAAGCTCTGGATAACTAAATAGCTAAAATATCTAAAGATCTAAATATCTAAATATCTAAATAGCTAAAATAACTAAAGATCTAAATATCTAAATATCTAAAGAGCTAAATCTCTAAAGATCTAAATATCTAAATACACTGTGGTGCAAAAGTCCTGACCGGTCGCACTGTCCTATCAAGTCTGAACCATTTCGCCAGAAAAAGAACGTTAAAATTTTATGGTAAAAACGTTTTTGGATAGCTTAAACCTTCTACTTTTATAATCCAAAGAATGAAAGCAATAACATTTTATTTAACAAAAAATTTTGACAATATTCCGAAACGACTCAAAAAAACATGGTGCAAAAGTCTTGACCGGTACAAGAAAACACAAGAAAATTCAATACTTCGTAGGTCCTCCTTTTGCGACAATGACTGCCTTGATGCGTCTAGGCATCGAGTCGACCAAATCACGTAGAATTCCCAAAGAAAGTTGTCTCCAAACATTTCTGATAAAGAAATAAGCATCGACCTTTGAGTTGAACCGGCGTCCCTTGAGTTTGGCTTTTAAATGGGCCCAAAGATGCTCTATAACGTTCAGATCCGGCGAATAGGGAGGTGCTTTGATCAATTCCACACGATGAGCAGCAAAAAAGCCGGGCAGGCGAACTTTACCTCCATTTGCAAGCCGGACAACTCGACCCATCAGTAATTGGCTTTTGTGGCAAGGGGCGTTGTCTTGATATAAGGCCCATCCTTTGGCATGTTCGTGTTTGCAAATGGAAGTAAGTTGTTCTCTATGATTGACTTGTACCTTTGAGCGTCGAGATTTCCATCGATAAACACTAGCGGTCCCGATACACTTCGATTCATCGAGCCTAAAAAGACAAATCGTAAGTAAAAAAATAGGGCGAACACTTACCCCACAACATAATACTCCCACCACCGAATTTGACCGTTGGCTTAACGTATTTGAGCTTATAACGTTGTCCAATTGGTCTTCTGATTAAATGGTTACCGTCCGGGTAGTATAAATTAATTCTAGTCTCATCGGTAAAAATGACTCGGGCCCAGTCATCGGAAGTCCAACACTCGTAGTTCTTTGCAAAATCATATCTCAGCTTCCGAGTTTTTGCAATGGTCAAGGGTCGTTTTGCTGGTCTTCTTGCATGCAATCCTGCTCGAATCAAGCGACGGTTGATGCTCCATCGGGAAATATCCTTGCCAGAAACAGCTTTCAACTTCTTGATCCCATAGCTCGACGTTAGATTAGGGTTTATTCGGTGCTCCCTGATGATCGAACGATCCTCATTTGGTGTTGTAATTGGTGATCGACCTCTTTTTGGGGCTCTATGAACGTTTCCTTTTGATTTGAATTGCGCCACGAGACGTCTCACTGTTTTTTCAGAACACTTGAACGTTTCCATCACATTCTTCACGCGAACGCCTTTTGTTCGATTCTCGACGATTTTCTCTTTGTCAGGCGTTGATAGATATCGTCCTGGCATCTAAAAAAAATAGAATTAGAACCAAAAAGTTTATGCAGAAAGACAAAGAAATACCAAAAAAAATCAAGAAATAAAAAACCGGTCAAGACTTTTGCACCATGTTTTTTTGAGTCGTTTCGGAATATTGTCAAAAATTTTTGTTAAATAAAATGTTATTGCTTTCATTCTTTGGATTATAAAAGTAGAAGGTTTAAGCTATCCAAAAACGTTTTTACCATAAAATTTTAACGTTCTTTTTCTGGCGAAATGGTTCAGACTTGATAGGACAGTGCGACCGGTCAGGACTTTTGCACCACAGTGTATCTAAATATCTAAAGACGTAAATATTTTTAAACTATCAAGTTTCCCATTAATTTTTCTTCCATTTAGCCGCTGCCAACTCGGATCTTGCCCACCGTGCCGACCACAACGCAAGCGCCCGAAAAAATTTAGTAAGTTTTAAGAATTTAGATAAATTTAGATAAATTTCTATATAAATTTCTATATAAATTTCTATATAAATTTCTGTATAAATTTCTATATAAATTTCTATATAAATTTCTCTGGGGGTGGGACAAAGGTGCACCTTTTTTTTGCGCACCCGACCAAAAGCGCAGCATTTTTTTTCGCTGGAAAAGGCCTTAGAAAAGGCCGTAGAGCTTTAAAAATGTTTCCACATAGGGGAATCATATGCGTAGATTCCGAATTTCGACAAATTAGAACTCGCTGACACGTCAAATTTGGGCTAAGAGGCAAAAACTGCGGAAAAGCGTTAAGTTGCGTAGTTTTTGCCTTTTAGCCCAAATTTGATGTGTCAGCGAGGCCTGATTTGTCGAAATTCGGAATCTACGCATATGATTCCCCTATGTGGAAACATTTTTAAAGCTCTACGGCCTTTTCTAAGGCCTTTTCCAGCGAAAAAAATGGTGCGCTTTTGGTCGGGTGCGCAAAAAAAAGGTGCACCTTTGTCCCACCCCCATTTCTCTATAAATTCTTAAAACTAATAGATTTCTTTATGTTTCTGTACTATCTAAAATCTCTTTTCGAACATTTCAGCGCTGGTTCCTATATGGTTGTTGCTCCAAAAACCGTTCGTCCAGGTCTTCCATATGCCGTTTCGGTGAACATTCTGAAATCCCAGGAACAGGATCACATTGTTCGGTGAGTTTATTGTAGCTTTATTGTAGCTTTATTGTAGCTTTATTGTAGCTTTATTGTAGCTAACGATATGCAAATTGATATCTGATTTTAATTATAGAAGATTCTCTTCTTTAGGGTCGAGATTCGTACCGATAAAAACGATACGATTGGCGCGAAAGTCGTCAACAGTGTTCAGTCAGGTAAACAAAGAAATATTAAGTTGATTATTTAGATATTTAAGTTATAGAGAGTTATAGAGAGTTAAAGAGATACTTTCTCTTGATATCTGCTCTTTCCTAGAACGATTTTATTGTAGATTTCTTTTAAATCTATTATCTTAGGCTCACCACAAACGGTTACCATCGATTCGCTGCCCGCCGACGCACTCGTCTCAAGCAACAACTACAAGGTACAGCCATTTAAAAAGCTACAGCTATTTAAAAAGCTACAGCTATTTGAAAAGCTACAGCTATTTGAAAAGCTACAGCTATTTAAAAAGCTACAACAATTTAGAAAGCTACAGCTATTTAAAAAGCTACAGCTTCTGTACTGACTAAATACACTGTTTTACAATAGCAATATACCAAGTAATTGCCAAGTAATCAATTAAATTAAAAAAATTAACCGAAATAAAGAAGGGATCATTTTTAAAGCATTTTTTTTTATCAGATCAGATCATTTTTATCATTTTCAATCATTTTTGATTAGATCAGATCATTTTTCAGTCTATTTAAATGCCAAAATCAAATGTGAATACGATATGGCTGTTTTCATTTTAAATTCCGAAACCTAAAAGCAAAATCTAGATAGAATTCGATAGTGCAATAGTAGTAATAGTAGTGCGATAGTAATAGTAGCGCACGAGCCGAGTTGATGACGATTTTACGGTTCCCGAGCTTTCCCAGAAGCTCAACACTCTAATCATCGTCAAGATCTCATCGTCAGCTACATTTTCCGACCCCACATCGATAGGTTCTGATAAGCTGTTCTCGAGATTTCGAGGAATTTAAGCGAAGCGGGGAATTGGGGAAAGCAATGAACCGAAAGTTGCGTTTTGACTAAACAAAACCCAAGTTTTGTTGATTGATCGAGTTCTTAACGTTAGCTAAGCTAAGAATTTGCTACTTAAGCCCCGCCCTTCTTTAAAAATAGACCCAAAAGCCAGATTCTCCATAGCTGAAAACCCCTGGGAGCGCGCGCAAAGCTGAATGCTCTATCCTCTCTAATAGTAGTCCGTCGAGCCGAGTTGATGACTATTTTACGGTTCCCAAGCTTTCACAGAAGCTCAACACTCAAATCATCGTCAGCTACATTTTCCAACCCCACATCAATAGGTTCTGATAAGCGGTTCTCGAGATTTCGAGGAATTTAGGCAACGCTCTGGGCGCACTACTATTAGAGAGAAATTTGTTTTTCCTTAATTTTATCCACTTTGACCCCCACCCCCACCACCAACCACTCTTGTCGTAAAAACGAGATCGAGATTTCCAGAGTCTTGGATTTGGACCGATTTCAAGTCAAGGTCGTAGATTGATAAAGGATTTTAAAGAATTACCGGATACTTTCTAATCGTAGTCCGTCGAGCCGAGTTGATGCCTATTTTACGGTTCCCAAGCTTTCCCAGAAGCTCAAAACTCTAATCATCGTCAAGATCTCATCTTCAGCTACATTTTCCGACCCCACATCGATAGGTTCTGATAAGCGGTTCTCGAGATTTCGAGGAATTTAAGCGAAGCGGGAATTGGGGAAAGCAATGAACCGAAAGTTGCGTTTTGACTAAACAAAGCCCAAGTTTTGTCGATTGATCGAGTTCTTAACGTTAGCTGAGTTAAGAATTTGCTACTGAAAGTTGAAAAAAACTTCCAGACTACTACGTTTACTACAGATTACGTTACTAATTTTTTCTTTTAGGTCTACGTTCGCTGTGAAACAATCGGCGGAAAGGTTCTCTTCGAAGCGGAACAATCGGTCAACTACAACTCAAAGAGCATGTCGATCTTTGTGCAAACTGATAAAGCTATTTACAAGCCTGGATCCACAGGTATGATAAAAACTCAAATACTCAAATTATCTCAGCTTTTAGTAAAATATCGTGTCATTCTCGTGAATCCGGACTTGACTCCGTACAAAGAAAGCGTGTCGATAAAAATCGTCGACCCAAATCAGAATGTAATTCAACAGAAAGTCGATGAAGGACTCACAAAGGGTGAGGAAAAGTTTTGAATTTTAAGCTGGATTCGTCTGAATTCAATGGCTGGACTAATGGGTTGGACTAATGGTTTCAGAAATTTCCTTTAAATTCACTTTTAGGTGTGTTCTCCGGTGAGATTGAGTTGGCCACTGAGCCACCACTTGGCGACTGGCAGATCAACGCCGAGAGCAAGAATGGAGTCAAGTATACGTGGGTTTTTAAGTGAATATCATTAGGTACATGTTGTCGACATGTTGTGTTAGGCATTGGGTTTTTTCTAGACTCAAAATTGAAAGGCCAAGCCGAGCAGATGGCCAAAGCCGAGCAGAAATCCAGCTTTCTTGGCTCATAGTTAGAGCCAAGTCTGGATCAGGCCTGGATCAGGCCTGGATTCAGATGACCTGGTTGACCTGGATCAACTTTCTAGACCAGAACAAGTCAAGAAAGGACCAGGCTAGAGCCAGATCCAATTTTCCAGGCTCAGGCTAGAGTCAGACAAGGGTTAGGCAAGCTAGGCCAGGTCAAGACAAGCTAGGCTAGGTCAAGACAAGCTAGGCTAGGTCAAACCAAGCTAGGCCAGGTCAAGACAAGCTAGGCTAGGTCAAACCAAGCTAGGCCAGGTCAAGACAAGCTAGGCTAGGTCAAACCAAGCTAGGCCAGGTCAAGACAAGCTAGGCTAGGTCAAGACAAGACAAGCCAAGTCAAGCCAAGACAAGCCAAGACAAGCCAAGTCAAACTTTCAGCGTCAGTCTAGGAAGTTATCTTTCAGATTTTAAGCTGTAAATTCCTGTCAGATGATGAGATCTTGATCTTTTCATTTCAGCAAATCGTTTTCCGTCGAGAAATACGTGTTGCCGAAGTTTGAGGTGAACATCAAGACGGCTCCATTCATCACGACCACCGACGATTTGGGTGTTTTCGTCAATGCAAAGTGAGTCAAAATATCAAAATCATTTTAACAGAGGAAGCTTCTTTTAAAGATATTCAACTAAGCAAATCATTTTAGATACACTTACGGAAAGGGTGTCGCTGGAAAAGCAAAAGTCATCCTTGAGCAACCCTATCAACGTTGGTACGCGCCGAGACCCGTCCTTGTGAAAAGCGATGGAACCACCACTGAGGTAGCTGGATTTTGGATTATAGATAGTCTATAAATACGTAGTTACATGCATGATTCAGTTAATCAAGTTCTTTAGGGAGAAGGTGAAACGCTGCTCGAGAAAACGATCAAATTGAGCAACTCTGGCGAGGGATCAGTCACTTTCACAAACAAGGAGCTCAAGGATTACCAGCTTGTTCGGGTAAAACTAAATGCAGAAATTTATTGCGAATTTAGAAATTAGCTTTTAAATTCACTTATATTATCGAATTTTAGGATTGGGGCTCATCGGTGCGCGTGATCGCTGTGGTGACCGAAGATCTCACAGAGATCGAGCGGAACAACACTCACACTGTATGTAGGACTCAAATTAACGATTTTAAACAATATCTAGGTATCCGTCTATCGTGATGACACAAAATTGGAAGTGGAGAAGCAAGGAGAAACATTTAAACCAGGCCTCACCTACAATGTGGTGGTGGCGCTGAAACAAATGGACGACACCCCAGTGAAGGCTACTGTACCAAAAAGAGTCCAGGTAAAGCCTCATTTTTGTTGTTGAAGCCAGTGTTGTTCTTGTTCTTGTCACCAAGACTTTTAGCTCTTTTAAAGCAGCTTTATTGATCAATCGGACGACTAAATCGACTTAAAATAATCCTTTTGCAAATCGCAAACCTTATTATGATTTTTTTAGGTCACAACAATCTACAACTATCCATACAATGTCGATGGACCAAGTCAACAAGAGGACAAAGAGGTTTGGAAAGTCTCTTAAAACTGATTGAGCCAGCGAAATGCTATGCGATCTATGCCATTCCACGTAGAATTTTATGCTGTTTCCGAAGATGTATTCCGTTTTTGCTAAATGGCAATCTGCCAGGAGTTATAAGCGGCTAAAGTTTTCTTGTGAAAATGAGTTGGAACTAGAGCAGAGCAAAAACTTTAACGTTGCCGGGACTCGAACCCGCGACCGTTCGCTTACCGGGCAACTGTGCTAACCATTACACTACAACTCAACTGATCTCCCTTACTCCAGAGGGAGTTAACAAGGCAATTCAAAGTTAACTAGTGTGATCTTTCAGGTATTAGCGTTCTCCTAACGGCCTTTTTTCGGGTCGGGTCGGGTGCAGCCGTGTCCGAGTGGTACGGTGCTCGTTTCCAGAGCGAGACCTCGGGGTTCGACCCCAGCTTTGGATTTTCTTTTGTTGGAGCAAAAACTTTAGCGCTGCCGGGTCTCGAACTCGCGACCATTCGCTTACCGGACAACCGTGCTAACCATTACACCACAACGCAGCCGGTCTCCCTTACCCCAGAGGGAGTTAGCTAATGTGCCTCTTAGCTTAAGAGGTCTTAGAGGCCTCTCAGAGGCCTCTTAGCGATCTCCTTGTGGGCGCGCATCGGTCGGGCCGTGGCCGAGTGGTACAGCGCTCGTTTCCAGAGCGAGACCTCGCGGGTTCGACTCCCACATTGGATTCATCTTTTGCTTTTTTCAAGAAATCATTTAACAAAACGGAATATATATTCGGAATCAACATAAAATTCTGGTAGAATGGTCGATAGGTCGACGGTCGATTCTGGTAGAATGGTATAGATCGCATAGCCGGCTCACCCAGTTGCCTTTCCCTTGTTAGGATTACTATTAGGTTGGCAACTTAATAATGACGCGTTTATGTAACAAATCATTTATTTCAAAAAAACACAAAAGAAGAGCTTTCAATTCGAAAGGTATTCACCATTAGTATCTATGACTTCTTCCCATCTTCTGCGCAAATCCCGGATTCCATCCTCGAAGAACTTGGGAGTTTTTGAGGCGAAGTAGTCATTCACTGCTTTTATGACCTGAGCATGATCATCGAACTTTTCTCCCTCTAAAAAGTGCTTCAGCGACCGAAACAAAAAGTAATTTGAAGGAACCAGATCAGGTGAATAAGACGCGTGGGGCAAAACTTTCCAGCCAAGTTTCTCGATTTTCTTATAAGTGATCTTTGCAGTGTGAGGTTTTGCGTTGTCGTGTAAAAATCTGACTCTCTCCGGTTTGAGCCCCAATTTCTTCAAAGACTCGTTAATCTCAAATTGCTTCGAAAACCACGACGGTTTGGCCAGGTTTCAGCACTTCACAATGCACCAATCCCTTGAAGTTCCACCAGCAACAGAGCATTATCTTCTTCCCATGGACACAGGTTTGGGAGTGGTTTGAGGGGTCTGCCCAGCAGATAGCCATTGATTTTTGCGCTTAACGTTCTCGTAGTTGATCCACGTTTCGTCAGAAGTCAAAACCCTGTGAAAAAGTCGTTTGATTTACATTTTTGTAACAAAATTGCGGCGACATTTGTTGCTTTGGGTCAGTTCGTGAGGAACCCATTTTCCAACTCGATTCTTTTCCCAAGTTTGTGTAAATAGTTTTTGATTGTCGTATGGGATACTTCAAAATTTCTGCCAACTCACGAACGGTGAGTGTTGGGCAATCTTCAATTAAGGCGAGCAAGTCATCGTCGACCACTTCTGGAGGATGTCCTTAGTGTGGCTCGTCTACGAGGCTTTCATCGCCGCCTTGGAATCTTTGAAACCATCGTTGACATTGCCGAATGTGTATACTTTCCTCCCCAAAAACAGTGATGATCGTGCGATGAGATTCAGCTGGTGATTTTCCTTGATTAAAATCGTAGAACAATGCAGCTCGAATACGGAATTTTTTGTCCTCCATTTTTTGCCAAAAAGCGAACGATGAAATTTGCAGCACTAAATGTTATTTATGCAGATATCTTTTACTTTGTATATATGCAAAAAAGAGGGAAGAAACGGCCCTTGAAATTACAAAAAACATGTTAAGTAGTGACGCGTCATTATTAAGTTGCCAACCTAATAAATGAGGATCTGGCACGAGTTATTATCAACTTATAGTTCTAATTAGTCTAAAGTTCAACTTTGGATCTAAAAAAAGCTTATCTAGTAAAGAAAATAGCCTTTTGGACTTAAAATTTATTCAATTCAATTCAATTACCGAATTTTAGGTGAAAATCGTTGACCTCGATGCTCACGGGACCTCGGTTTTAAGCCTTCAACCACCCATCAACAGCACATCGCTTCGTGTTGAGGTTGAAGAGAATTCGATATAGAGAATTAGATTAGATTCAAGATTAGATAAAGAATTCAAGATAAGATAAAGCTATCAAAAGATTAGAGATGAAAGATTTAGATAAGAAGTACCCTAAAGTCGCGAGTATAAGTTCTGTTTGGTTTTCGCATGCAAATTGACGGCTGTCTCCGGTGTGGTGTGTCGAGGGTTCGACCCCCGCTGCAGCATAACTTTTTGCTTTTTAAGAACAATAATAGAAGTAAATTTATTGAGGGCTATAGCAATTTTATGCTGTTATTTGTTGCTCCGGGCGTGGCTCGGCGCGTCCGCCCTGCTCCTCTCCGGTGCTCAGTCTTATGGATCCCTCCCTGGTCTCTTCATCCGTCCCTGGCCTCTTCATCCGTCCATGGCCTCTTCATCCGGCCAAAGTCCACGTCGACGGTCGAAAGAGATGCTTTCCAGCGTCTTCTTCAATACTATCGTCTGGATGTACGCCTCCACGGACTCGACAATGCCGATGTCCTTTGCGTATTGTCTGTGGTAGTTCGTTACTACCCCGTCCCACGTCATCACATATGGGATAATTCTCGTCTTGCACTTCATCTCAGCTCCCAGGCTATTTGCCAACACATCATATTTCCGCTTCTTCTCGGTCTCCACGGTT
Organism: Mesorhabditis belari; assembly: GCA_958450365.1. Taxonomy (NCBI): domain Eukaryota; kingdom Metazoa; phylum Nematoda; class Chromadorea; order Rhabditida; family Rhabditidae; genus Mesorhabditis; species Mesorhabditis belari. Next base: position 339,663 of record CAUEEP010000921.1, read on the forward strand.
TGCAGTCGGTCCTGGCTTGTAATGCCGACCTCGATCAGGGTCACCTCATGGCGCTTCGTGTACAAGAATATCAGGCCGGTTAGCCTGGGTCTTGGTTGATGTCTGCACCCTTGTGTCTACTCTGATCTCGACATTCTCGTTGGCCACAACCTCATGCACCGAGTGAACAAATAGCAATGGTGATAGGCTGTCACCATGTAGGTGACAACCCTGTAGTATCCCGCGCTCCAAGAACAATAATAAAAGTTTATATAACAATAAAATGTATAAAAACCCAACAAAAAGAAATTCAAAGCAATTAAAGCGAATGTAAATTAAGGCAGAACTTATACTCGAGACTTAGATAAGATAAGATAAGATTTAGATCTGAAAGATTTAACGAAGATCTTTAGGCTCTCTACGATCGAGCTGGAAAAGACAACTTCACCAACTCGCAGATCTACTCGAGCTTGTGAGTTTTAAAGCTTTAATTCTTGAATTCTTGGATTCTTTTGATCCTTTTGCTCACCTTTTTTGATCTTTTTTCTCGTGCACTCAAAAATTTCACTATTTTTCTTTCAAATTTGGTGAAGAGAAAAATGAGGAATTCAATGAAATTCAGTGAAATTCAGTGCACCAGAAAGGGAATGTTTAGAGAGAGAAAACCCGATGAAAACTAGCATCAATGCTAGTATCAATTTTGCCTTTAGATTTGTCGACTCCTCAAAATCGCCCACTAATTCATACCTTCAATTGATTGCTGATAATGAGGGAACAGTTGATGCCGGGAAACAGCTCTCATTTACTGTCAAAGCAACCGAGAATCTCAAAGTCCTCTCGTATCAAGTTCGTTTAGAGAAATATATCAAAAGAATGTTTGCAAAACGTTTTGGAAAACTTGGAAACGAGAGGAAACTGAAAAATAAGTTAAAGGCCAAAAATCAGTGCCTATTAAGGCTTCTTTGATCGTGAGCTTGTAGTGTAGTGGATACCGAACAGAAACCAAATCTGGTCTTGTCTTGTCTCCGAAACAAGCAACCAATCTTTTCCCAGGTTCGATCCCGTCTTTTGTTTTTATTTTATTTTGATGTTTTGACCAGCTCAGCTTTTGTTATATAGGTTAATGGGTTACTGTAAATGGGTTACTGTAAATGGGTTACTGTAAATGGGTTACTGTAGATGGCTTCCTGTAGATGGCTTCCTGTAGATGGCTTCCTGTAGAGGCTTCCTGTAGATGGCTTACTGTAAATGGGTTACTGTAGATGGCTTCCTGTAGATGGCTTCCTGTAGATGGCTTCCTGTAGATGGCTTCCTGTAGATGGCTTACTGTAAATGGGTTACTGTAGATGGCTTCCTGTAGATGGCTTCCTGTAGATGGCTTCCTGTAGATGGCTTCCTGTAGATGGCTTCCTGTAGATGGCTTACTGTAGATGGCTTCCTGTAGATGGCTTACTGTAAATGGGTTACTGTAAATGGGTTACTGTAGATGACTGGCTGTAAATGACAAGATTTAGATTTTTATTACAATTGCCAATTTGTAGCAATTGATAAATTAAAGAACATTGATTAATATTGATATTAATTGACAATTGATAAGATAAAGAACTAATTTTTTGCTGTAAAAAGACGAATAAATGATTCGATTTTAAGTTCTTAAGAATAAATCATTAATTTCAAACTAAAAATCTATTTGGAAGTGATTGAATGCTAAAATTTTTGATAGAGTAAGTAAAAAAGGACAAAAACTTGAAATTTTCCTTGAAAAACCTTGAAAACCTTAAGAAATTGTCCAGGTGATGTCTCGTGGTTCGGTCGTTCTCTCGCAAGAAGTGCCCGTCGACGCCGATCACACAACCATCAAATTCATCGCTACGAATCAAGTAGAAATCTAGTTGTGATCAAAATTAGCATAGATTTCGAATATTTTTCAAATATTCTAATACCGTCGTATTCAGATGGCCCCGAAATCTCGTCTAATCGTTTACGCGGTTCGTCCATCAAATCAAGAAGTCCTCGTCGATGCCACTGATTTCAAAGTTGAAGGATTATTCAGGTATCGAGCCAATTTTTGACTGCTTCTTCCGAATTGAAGTGTTCTTCCGCAAGCTGGTCCTCATGGACTCATGGTCCGAAATAAATAGTAATCATAGGGGGCGAGGTCCGGACTGTATGGGGAATGCGCCAAAAGTTCCCAAACAAGGCTATTGATTTTAGAGCGAGTCAGTTTTGCAAAGTCAAGGCGCGCATTGTCCTGAAGGGGAACGACCTTTGACTTGGAGGGCCTATTCTTCTTTAGGGATTCACTCATCTTTTCCAACTGCATAAGATCCGAACCAAGCCTGAGCCTAAGCCTAAGCCTTCCAAATAATTTCCATTATTATTGACGACTTCCACCCATTTCACAGGCAATTTGCGGATTCCTCTTTCGTAGTAGGATTTTGGTTTGTGTGTGAGACAAGTGTGAGAGTCAAAAATGGAGGACTGGAGATGTCGAGATGTCCCAGTTTGAGCATTTGAGCACTTTCTTTAAAAGAAACCCATTTTGGTGTCAATGGAAAAGTTGTAGAGAATCAAAAATTAGGCTTATAGCCAAATTTCCAAAAAGATACACTTAGTAGTTTTGCTTAAAATGCTAGTTTTGAGAAAATTCGTAAATTTGGCATTTCTTGAAAACCAGTTTTTGAATCGTTCTGAAAATTTGGATATAAGCTTGATTTTTGATTCTCTACAACTTTTCCAATGACACCAAAATGGGTTTCTTTTGAAGAAAGTGCTCAAACTGTCACATATGAAAATAGCCGGCGGTTTTCAATTCACCAACCCAATATATTGACTATTTAAACGATCATTTGATGAAGAATGAAATTACGCATCGAATGACACCAAAAACAACTTAAAATATAATATTCATGCAAAATGAAATATTCGTCAAAATACGGCTGAAAAAATGCCCGTACAGTAAGGCAGACAGAAAGACAGACAGAAAGACAGACAGACAGAAAGACAGACAGAAAGACAGACAGAAAGACAGACAGAAAGACAGACAGAAAGACAGACAGAAAGACAGACAGAAAGACAGACAGAAAGACAGACAGAAAGACAGACAGAAAGACAGACAGAAAGACAGACAGAAAGACAGACAGAAAGACAGACAGAAAGACAGACAGAAAGACAGACAGAAAGACAGACAGAAAGACAGACAGAAAGACAGACAGAAAGACAGACAGAAAGACAGACAGAAAGACAGACAGAAAGACAGACAGAAAGACAGACAGAAAGACAGACAGAAAGACAGACAGATACCGTAACCCCCCCCTCCTTTTCCGTCATTTCATCTGTGAAAATTCGTAAATTTGGCATTTCTTGAAAACCAGTTTTTGAATCGTTCTTAAAATTTGGCTATAAGCCTAATTTTTGATTCTCTACAACTTTTCCATTGACACCAAAATGGGTTTCTTTTGAAGAAAGTGCTCAAACTGGGACATATGACAATAGCCGGCGGTTTTCAATTCACCAACTTTCTTTAAACTAGTTATCTTTTCAGAAACAATGTCAGCTTGTCTATTGATCGAAGCTCCGCCGAACCCGGAGAAACCATCAAGTTCAAGGTATTACTGTTAGAGTTTTAAAGTTTTAAAGAAAATTTGAGTTTTTCATCATAAAAATCGATCTTTTGGGTTAATTTAGAAGAAATTAAATGCAAATTTGATGCATTGCGAGCATTGCATTGCAACATTTACGTTTAACATTTCGATTTGAGTTTTATTTCCAAATTTACATTTAAAACTTTGAAAAAACTTGAGATAATAATGCTAAACGATGAATTTCTTTTTATGCAATTATTTTAAGGTTTTTTTTTGCAGATTCGTGCCGATCCAGACTCCTATATTGGACTCTTAGCCGTTGATCAAAGCGTTCTCTTGTTAAAGAGCGGAAATGATATCACAAAGCAATTGGTAAGCAATTGTAAACATTGTAAACATTGTAAAAAGTTAAAATAAAAAGCTAGAACTTGAAAAATTGTAAATATTGTTTAAGCTTGAATAAAGTAAAAGACTTTTTCAAGACGATTTCTGTCAGTGATCCTTTATGGGAATCTGTCAGTGATCCTTTCCTCTAAAACTTTTTCTATAAAGCTATTGTAAAGAAATATTCTTTGCGTGCTTCACTAAAGACACGTTATTTCTTGTTTCGAGATATCTGATCTCACTTGAACTTGAACGAGAACTAAGGCACTTTATTCAATAACCGACTGACTCGGAATTTTTGGGCTCTCACTTGAGGTTTTGGGCCCTTTATTTTTATGTTTATATACCAAAAGATAGAAGACATTAAGGGCTATCTTTTGGTATATTAAACATAAAAATCCCTTTAAATCGGGCTGAGAAATAGACGCCTAAAGTTGGTCGGCCAACTCGACCTCGACTTCGACCCCTCGATTAACTTTAGACGTCTCTTTCTTAGTCCCTTTTTGTGATATATTTATGGTTAGTGTACCAAAAGATAGAAGACATTCATGGCTATCTTTTGGTACCTTAAAAATAAAAATAACATAAAAAGGGACTAAGAAAGAGACGGCTAAAGTTGGTCAAGGGATCGAGGTTGAGGTTGAGTTGGTCGACCAACTTTAGACGCCTCGTTCTCAGCCCCTTTTGGTGATTTTTTTATGTTTATATACCAAAAGATAGAAGACATTAAGGGCTATCTTTTGGTATATTAACCATAAAAATCTCTCTAAATAGGGCTGAGAACGAGGCGTTTAAAGTTGGTCGACCAACTCGACCTCGACCATGACCCCTCGACCAACTTTCGACACAAGATATTCAGCTAACAAGCTACAAAACAATAAATGATTTGGGGCGCGAAATAGAATGAAGGCGTACGGATTTCCGCAAAACTTTTCCAATATTTAGGCTGTCAGAGTTAGGAAACTTTTTAGTGGCTATTCGCCACGGCTATAAAGCTATCAAGCTATCAAACTATCAAGCTACCAAACTATCAAGCTACCAAACTATCAAGCTATCAAGCTATCAAGCTATCAAGCTATAAAGCTATCAAGCTATCAAGCTATCAAGCTGTCAAGCCTGTCAAGCTGTCAAGCCTGTCAAGCTATCAAACTACCCAACTATCAAACTACCCAACTATCAAGCTTTCCAAAAAGTACTAAAATCTTAATTGTTACCATATTTAGTAAGCCAGAAAGGATGGATATACATTTTTTTTGCAAATTCCAGATTGAAACCGATATCGAAGAATATGATACGACATCTGATCGTTATCGTCCATGGGAATCCTTCGGAAGATCTCGTCGGTGAGTAGATTTAAGAAGGTTTCTTTTAAAAAAAGCTATAACTTAAAAGAGATCTTTTTAGATGTAGCTTTTTAGATTTTGCAGAAAAGTAGCTCTTTTCTGTGAAATCTTATTTGATGCTTTGATTTTGAATATCTCTGATTCTCTCCGATATTTGATTCTTGTCCTTCCTCTAAAATCCTCGAAGGACGGAGCCCACTTTGTATTGCTTTTCTTTGGCTTTGAAACACTGAACCAACGATTTTTTTTTTGATCTTTTTTCGCACTCAGGTGTTCCTATTTTGCGTAGATCAAAACCTGCTTCCACATTTCTCTATCTCTTGCTATTGTCATCCAGGTTTCCCTTGGTTGTTCCTGGTTCGAAGTCTTCGATTTGCTTAGGCTGGTGGTGGTTGCACTCTAGCCATCCTTCTGCCATCTGACCGTCGCTGCCACTCTTGTGCTCCACCTCGTTGCTGGTCTTCCGATGGGCTTCTTCTGGTCTCTTGGTAGCCACTCTGTGATCCGTATTGTCCATCTGTCGTCTGTTCTTCTGGCTACGTAGCCAGCCCATAGTCTTTTTCTCTCGATCACTTCCACTGGATCTCTGAGTCCCGAGAGCTGGCGCATATCCGTACTTCTTAGGTCTTGATCGAGCTGCGTCTTCCTATTGTACCCGAGGAGGTTCCTTTCAATGATGTGGTTCGATGTGTCGTTCTCAGGGCTCGTTCAGGGTTCGTTCAGCGGTCTGTGTCGTGGCCCAGGTCTCTGTCCCGTAGCAGAGTGCCAGGAGGACAGCGCTGTCGAAGAGGTGTGCCCGAGTTCTCTGATGATTGAGTATCTTTGTGACTTCTTTGATGCTTCCTAGTGCTTCCTAGGATTTCAATGATGTAGTTAGATGTGTCGTTCTCAGGGCTCGTTCGGTGGTCTGTGTCGTGTCTCTATCCCGATCTCTGAGTCCCAAGAGCTAGACTCAGAGATCCAGTGGAATATCCGTACTTCTTAGGTCTTGGTCGAGCTGCGTCTATCATTAAATATAAAATGTAAATAATATAATTAAATAATATAATTAAATAAATATAATTAAATAATATAATTAAATAATATAATCAAAATTTCAGCTCAATTTGGTATCCGTGGTGGGGAATCGGTGGTAAAGATGCGGCCACGATTTTTGAGGTAAAGAATTTTGAAAAAATAAAGAAAAATATTCAAATTATTAGTAGAATGCGTATTTATTGGACATTCATATTGGATTTGTAAGTAGAAAATATCGCAATTTTGTCATCGTTCTTTTTAAAATTTCAATTCATCCATTGACTTACCATTTGTTTGATTGGAAATGCTTATCGTCTACATATTTTCATTTTTAAACAGATTTCTTTCTCTTTCTCTTTCTTCTTTTCTTTCTTCTTCCTCTTTTCTTTCTTCTTTTCTTTCTTCTTCTTTCTTCTTTCCTTTCCTTTCTTTCCTTTCCTTCTTACCTTTCCTTCCTTTCCTTTCCTTCTTTCCTTTTCTTTCTTTCATTTCCTTCTTTCCTTTCTTTCATTTCCTTCTTTCATTTCCTTTCCTTCTTTCCTTTCTTTCTTTCATTTCCTTCTTTCCTTTCTTTCCTTTCCTTGCCTTCTTTCCTTTCCTTTCTTTCCAACCTAATAAGTAATAAGAAATTTAAAAAAAAAGTGATTTGGCTTCATTTTCCACACAAGAGCTGAATCATTTACTTTCTGGGATTGTCCAAGAGTTACAGAGTTTATGGATATAATATAAATGAATATATACTTTCAGAACGCGGGTTTGGTCGTTTTGACTGACGCTTATTTGTACCGTGAACCAGAGCCACCAAGTAAGTTTTTTTTTTCTTGAAAATTTTCTTAAAATTTCTTAAACTTAGAGGAAAAGTCCTCAAATCCGGGAATTCATCGATTTTAATTCAAAAATTTGATCCTAAAGCTTGATGAGAGTATTTTGTGGTTAGAAAATGTAAATTTGTAAATTCACCTTTTCTGGTGCACGAAATTCTTCATTTTTCGAATAGAATGAGGAATTTACGCACCAGAAAGCGTGCGTTTACGTTTGCTTACGAGAGCACAAAGTACACGATGAAAAGCAGTGTTGTGCTTTGTGCTCGATTTTACAAACGCCTTTTTTCTAATCTACTGAAATCTCTATTTTCATCAGATCACAAGAAAACGATGATTTCAATGCATTAGAAAGAGTGCGTTTACAAATTTCAGCACAAAGTACAAAGAGAAGAAAGATAAGAAGAAGTTAATGTCAAAAATTGATGAATTTTTCGATTGAGTGCCCCCAAAAACAGAGAAATGAGCTCGATTTTGAAAAGATTTCAAAAAAAAAGAAAGAAAACAATTCTACAATTTGATAGAATCTTTTTTGAATATCTATTTATCAGATAGAATTCTAGATATAGAAAAAACAAACTACCGTAAATACTGTAATAGTACCCCAGCCCCATAATGACGGTGCGGAGTGTTGCGTAGTCTAGCTTTGACGGTGCGGAGTGGCACGCAGTCTAGCTTTGACGGTGCGGAGTGTTGCGTAGTCTAGCTTTGACGGTGCGGAGTGGCACGTAGTCTGGCTTTGACTGTGCGGAGTGGCACGTAGTCTAGCTTTGACGGTGCGGAGTTTTGCGTAGTCTAGCTTTGACGGTACAGAGTGGCACGTAGTCTAGCTTTGAACGAGTTTTTCTCGACACTGGTTTATGCTACAACGCCCGCTTAGGTATCAAAAAATAACCCTGAATTTCATCAATTTTTTGATACCAAAGCGCGCATTGTAGCATAAACCAGTGTCGAGAAAAACTCGTTTAAAGCTAGACTACGCCTCCGCACCGTCATTATGGGGCCGGGGTACTATTACAGTATTTACGGTATCTAAGGGAAAGTTGAAAGTTTTAAGTTCGCAAAATCGACCTCAAAACTCAGCTTGCTGTTTGGCAATGAAGTGAAAAAAATGGGGGCACTCTTGACACTTTTAAAACATTTAAAGCTTAAATTTCAAAAAAACTCATCGAAATTTATAATAATTTCAATTTTTTATAAAATAAAGAAAGTTTTTGAAAGGCTTTAAAAGTTTCAGCACTTTTTCTAAGTTCACACGGTGATTGGCATTCCAATTTTCAGTTTTGCTTGCTAAAATGGTGGGGAAATGAAGGAAATTTGAAATTCGATAAGAGATAATAAAAATAGATAATAGATAACAAGAAAAAAATAGATATATCTAAACGAAAGAGGGTTTTTCTTACCGTATTTCCTCTAATAAAGGCTTCCCTAACTTTAGACGCCTCGTTCTCAGCCCTATTTAGAGAGATTTTTATGATTAATATACCAAAAGATAGAAGACATTAAGGGCTATCTTTTGGTATATCAATCACAAAAATATCTTTAAATAGGGCTGAGAAATAGACGTCTAAAGTTGGTCGACCAACTCGACCTCGACCTTGATCCCTTGACCAACTTTAGACGTCTCTTTCTTAGCCCCTTTTTATGTTATTTTTATTTTTAAGGTACCAAAAGATAGCCATGAATGTTTTCTATCTTTTGGTACACTAACCATAAAGATATCACAAAAAGGGGCTAAGAAAGAGACGTCTAAAGTTAATCGAGGGGTCGAAGTCGAGGTCGAGTTGGTCGACCAACTTTAGACGTCTATTTCTCAGCCCGATTTAAAGGGATTTTTATGTTTAATATATCAAAAGATAGAAAACATTAAGGGCTATCTTTTGGTATATTAACCATAAAAATCTCTCTAAACAGGGCAGAGAACGAGGCGTCTAAAGTTGGCGTTTGTTAGAGGAAATACGGCATCTTGTTTGTTAGCCGACTCTGTGTCCATCGTGCTCGATCGGAACCTTTCCGGTGCACTGAATTCTTCACTTTTTCTCCATTTTAAGCTATAGCTGCAAGAAAAATGAAGAATTCAGTGCGCCAGAAGGCTGCGTTTACGATCAAACACAAAGTACAAATGTTTGAGCTAAAAATTAAGCTACCTTTCCCTCTTTTCCCACCGAATAACTTTATGTTGCTCGTTTTTTTTCTGTTGCATGCAGTGTTTCTTTGTTCTCGATCTTTATAACTAATCAATTTCCGATCAAATTCAAAATCTGAAGCCTATAGTAGAGATTTATTGAGCTGGATACTTTAAAAATGACCTGCATGGCCTCTTCCCCGCGGAGTACACGCCCACGAAAATACAATGCTTTTGAATCAATCTAGAGAAAAGCACGAACTCAAGGTGACCTATTGTGTATCAATTTGAACTTGTTTAAAACAATTTGAATTTGTATAGATCGATTTGAATTTGTTTAGATCGATTTGAACTGGTTTGAAGCCAATTTGAACTTGTTTAAAACAATTTGAATTTGTTTAGATCGATTTGAATTTGTTTAGATCGATTTGAACTTGTTTGAAGCTAATTTGAACTTGTTTAAAACAATTTGAACTTGTTTAAAACAATTTGAACTTGTTTGGAGCCAATTTGAACTTGTTTAAATCAATTTGAACTGGTTTGAAGCCAATTTAAACTTGTTTGAAGCTAATTTGAACTTGTTTAAATCAATTTGAACTTGTTTAAACCAATTTGAACTGGTTTAAAGCCAATTTGAACTTGTTTAAAACAATTTGAACTGGTTTGAAGCCAATTTAAACTTGTTTAAAGCCAATTTGAACTCGTTTAAATCAATTTGAACTCGTTTGAAGCCAATTTCTACTTTCCAAGCCACCATAATGCAATTGGCGAAATGCTAGAAGTTGTTTGAGAGAAAAAGAGAAAGAAACACGAAAAGAAAAAGCTGAACCCGGGACCGAACCATGATCCTGTGGGCGGAAGCCCAAATCGTTATCCACCAGGCTACCAACGTCATTATTTGCCAGCCCAGAGGGAGCCTTTTAAAGCATCCTTTTGACTCCGACGACACCAAATTTTTGATTGAATTTTTACAGACCTGGGAAGTGATTTGGGAAATTTTGATTATGGATTTGGAGCGTTGTTAGTCTAGTGGATAACTCGTTAGATTTGAGCCCACATGATCAGAGTTCGATCCACAGTGCAGCTCCTTTTCATTTTTCCTTTTTAAAGCACTTTTAAAGCAACTTCTAGAAAGACATTTCGTTGTTTTTGATTTCATATTCGAATTCCTCATACTCGATTCGATAAAGTGCACTAAAGTCGAGACAAAAGCTCACCTTGAGTTCTTTCCCTAGTTAGGAATTAGGTTTATCTAAAATCTAAAATCTAAAATCATTTAGAAACTATTTTAGAAAAGAATCGCTCTTAATAAAAATATCTAGTCAAATTTTCATAAAATATCTAGTCAAATACATGATGAGAACGGGGATGGGCGTTGATTTGTCGGCATTGAACGCGGGCGAGTGGTTCCCATCAACGCCGGCCACGTTTCCACGCGGGGAAAGCACCCGCCTCTCGCCGACACACTCACCCGTCAACCATGTTCGCAAGGAATTCCCTGAGACGTGGCTTTGGATAAACATTGAGCACAATAATATGTTAGTTTAAGTAAATAGCTAAAAAAAGGATTGAGGCCAAGCAGAACCTGGCCAAGCTAGCCAAGCCAAGGCCAAGCTAGCCAAGCCAAGGTCAACCTAGCCAAGCGAAGGCCAAGCTAGCCAAGCCAAGACCAAGCTAACCAAGCTAGCCAAGTCAAGCCCAAGCTAGCCAAGCCAAGACCAAGCTAGCCAAGTCAAGACCAAGCTAGCCAAGCCAAGGCCAACCTAGCCAAGCCAAGGCCAAGCTAGCCAAGCCAAGGTCAACCTAGCCAAGCCAAGGCCAAGCTAGCCAAGCTAGCCAAGCCTAGGCCAAGCTAGCCAAGCCTAGGCCAAGCTAGCCAAGCCTAGGCCAAGCTAGCCAAGCCAAGGCCAACCTAGCCAAGCCAAGGCCAAGCATTGATAAATTGAAAATTAAAGTTTAAGTGAGCAAAAAAAAGTGAATAATTTAAAATTTTCATTTTCAAATCAACTTTTCATTCGTTTTCTTTGCAATAACCCTTTGTTTTTCTTTGTTATTTTTATATTCAGATCACAGTTTTTCGTATAAAAGCTCGCCCAGCCCCCTTTGCTCCACCCCTTTTCCCATTGGCAATCTAACTTTGAACTCAAATTTCTCAGTGTCGAGCTGTTCAATTGCAATAGTTTTTGTACCAATCGATAGAGAAAGACTTGGCGCATCTAATGATACCAAGAAGATCAAAATTGGACAATCCAACACTAAGATATTTGAGTTCAAAGTTAGATTGCTAATGGGAAAGGGGCGGGGCCATAGACCTTTTATACGCGCCCCATTAGCTTATCAGCAATGGGAAAAGGGTTTATCAGATGTTCTATAACCTTTAGAAAAGGCATTACTTGTCGGGAAAATACTCTAATTGTTTCATTGATTTCTATTTAAAAATTGAACACTTAGAAAAATCTAGTTCTTCTATAAATTTCAATTTTTTTTTTCTATATTTTCACTAACCTCTCCCCTTCAACTATTCCTTTGTTTGTTGAGTTGAAAGTGCAAAATAATCTGCGGTGTTTCTTGGAGCCTTGAGTTGCCTGCGTATTGTAATCCTCTTCTTTTCTTTTCTTTTTCTTTCCCCGGTCAATCCACCCATTTTCCCCTCGGCACGTTAGAATGAGAAAAACAAAAATCAGAAAAATTTCCTTTAGCTCCTAAGGTGATCGGTTAGTTTCAGTGATGGCTTTCAAATCGTTGGAATTGGGTGAAGGGGCCGCGATGGCCGTACAGGGGTATGGGGGCGCTCCAGTAGTGCAAAGTGGTGAGCCACCGAAAATTCGATCCCTATTCCCCGAGTCGTTTGCATGGATCGAGGAAAATACTGAGTAAGGAAATAGAAACGAAGAAGAGATTAAGATTAGAAATGCAATCCTTTACAGGAACCTTTCAAAATCCCAGTTTTAGAAGCCAGTTAAAGCCAGTTAAACCCAGTTTAAGCCAGTTAAAGCCAGTTAAAGCCAGTTAAAGCCAGTTAAACCCAGTTTAAGCCAGTTAAAGCCAGTGCAAAGCCAGTTAAACCCAGTTTAAGCCAGCTAAAGCCAGTGCAAAGCCAGTTAAACCCAGTTTAAGCCAGTTTAAGCCAGTTTAAGCCAGTGCAAACCCAGTTTAAGCCAGTGCAAAGCCAGTGCAAAGCCAGTTAAACCCAGTTTAAGCCAGTTAAAGCCAGTGCAAAGCCAGTTAAACCCAGTTTAAGCCAGTTAAAGCCAGTGCAAAGCCAGTTAAACCCAGTTTAAGCCAGTTAAAGCCAGTGCAAAGCCAGTTAAACCCAGTTTAAGCCAGCTAAAGCCAGTGCAAAGCCAGTTAAACCCAGTTTAAGCCAGTTTAAGCCAGTGCAAACCCAGTTTAAGCCAGTGCAAAGCCAGTGCAAAGCCAGTTAAACCCAGTTTAAGCCAGTTTAAGCCAGTTAAAGCTAGTTCGATTTTTGTCACACTTTTAAGTTTTCTCGTTTTAGTCTGCTTTTTGACTATTACAACTCTAGCTTTTCCCTTAGGGCTATTCGAAAATAAGTTTTCTAAACCAGGGTCTGGCTTCTGGCCAAGCTAGCCAAGCCAAGGCTAAGCAGGACCTGGCCAATCTCTAGCAGGACCTGGCCAATCTCTAGCAGAACCGGCCAAGCTCTAGCAGAACCTGGCAAAGCTCTAGCAGAACCTATCCAAGCTCTAGCAGAACCTATCCAAGCTCTAGCAGAACCTATCCAAGCTCTAGCAGAACCTGGCCAAGCAGAACCTTTCCAAGCTCTAGCAGAACCAAGCTCTAGCCTTGCCTTGTCTACCTAACTTACAAGTTCTAGATCTAGAACAAGCACTAAAAAATCTCATCTCTTTATTCATTATAGCTATACAAAGCTATGATTACAGTAATAAAATACAGATAAATAAGTAGATGAATAAGTAGATCAAGTAGATCAAGTAGATCAAGTAGATCAAGTAGATCAGTAGATCAGTAGGATTCTTTTCTTCATTTACCCATCATTCAGCATGAAATCGAATGCTTTTCTTTGAAGTGAAGCTTTTTTTGTCCCTTGTCTCGTTCGTTGACTTGGAATTTGACTTGAAAATGATTGAGATTGATCAAAAATTGATCAAACATTGCATTTGACATTCCATTGAATTCACTGTTTCACTTCTGGATTTAGTTTCATCCTTTTCGTATCTCGTATTGATATTTTAGGATTTACCAAGTTTTGTAGCTCAGCTCAAGTTTGTCAGCGCTATTTCTTTGAGCTCTACGATTTGAGGATTCCATGATCGTCATAATGTCGGCAAAAACTCGCTGAAACTTTCCGGAGTCTTGGCATAACCAAGCCTAAGAAAGAAAGAAAGAAAGAAAGAGCCTGACACGCCCGGAAGGCATAAAGCCCTATTCTGTCGGCAACAGGACAGCAGGAGCTCATTGGTAGAGCGTTCGCCCGGTAAGCGAGAGATCGCGGGTTCTCGCTCGTTTGTATTCCCAGCTCCAGCAGACGCTTCAGTCCTATAGTCAGTGCCAAGCCAGCCAGCTGAGTGCCAGCCAGCCAGCTGAGTGCCAGCCAGCCAGCTGAGTGCCAGCCAGCCAGTTGAGTGCCAACCAGCCAGCCAGTTGAGTGCCAACCAGCCAGCCAGTTGAGTGCCAACCAGCCAGCCAGTTGAGTGCCAACCAGCCAGCCAGTTGAGTGCCAACCAGCCAGCCAGTTGAGTGCCAACCAGCCAGCCAGTTGAGTGCCAACCAGCCAGCCAGTTGAGTGCCAACCAGCCAGCCAGTTGAGTGCCAACCAGCCAGCCAGTTGAGTGCCAACAAGCAAGTCTATTACTAGAAGTCTTACTTACTTTTCTTTGTAGTTCGTTCAAATTCTATCGGTAGTCGTTTCTTTCAACATCTTTCACATTTCTTAACCAATTTGTCATCAGTAAGTAATTGTTAAAAGAAAATTGTCTCACTTTTCCGATCTAGAATTTGATTTACCAGGTGATGCAATGGCTAAAGGAATGTTTGCTGGTGAAGATGAAGAGAGAATGATTGACACTGTTGGTATAGAAGAATCAGAAGAAGTACAAGAAGTACAAGAAGTACAAGAAGTACAAGAAGTACAAGAAGTACAAGAAAAGAAAAGTGATCAAGTAGCTGTGAAAGCAAGATCGAATTTCCCGGAATCGTGGATGTGGATGAGCATGGAAAGGTTTCTCATAAAAAACTTGTAATTTTGGGTATCCAGGGGGGAAATTTTGTATGAAAATGTTAAATTATGGGTATGACATGGGTCATGGGTATGGGTATGATCCAGGTCATGGTATGATCCAGGTCATGGGTATGATCCAGGTCATGGGTATCATCCAGGTCATGGTATCATCCAAGTCTTGGGTATGATCCAGGTCTTGGGGATGACCCAGGTCATGGGTATGCTCCAGGTCATAGGTATGACTCAGGTCAGTGGTATGATCCAGTTCAAGGGTATGATCCAGGTCTTGGGTATGATCCAGGTCTTGGGTCTGACCCAGGTCATGGTATGATCCAGGTCATGGGTATGGGTATGATCCAAGTCATGGCTATGATGTCATGACTATGATGCCATGGCTGTGCTTCTCATTTTTCTTTGAGCTCACAGCTTCTAAAGCTACTAAACCTTTTAAACAATCTTTTTATTCATCAAACTTTCATTCATTTCATTCATTCCATTCCATTCATTCCATTCATTCAAACTTCTGGTTTCTCACAATTAAGCACTTTGCTTTAAACAAAGCTTTCTCGTATTACTCGTATTACTTTTTACAAAACCGTTTCTAAAATGAATTCTGGAAAGAAATCTTTCTCTTGCACTCATTTCCAGAATTCATTGTTCCAGAAAAAGGGTGTTTACGGTTTACAAAGTTGAGAAGAAAGTACAATGATCTAGTGATGATCTTTGAAGCAATGGCGATGCCGGCTGCTGCACCGGCTCCAATGGCTGGTGGATTTGCCGCGCCAGAGATGGCCGTCTTCGCTCCACCTCCTCCACCTCCTGCACCCGCTCCATCACTGGCTTTCAACAATGAAGCACCGAAAACACGATCGAATTTCCCAGAGTCGTGGATATGGAATGATCTGCAGAGGTTGAAAGAAAATTCGACTTTAAAACAAGAACAGAATTGATTGGATTGGCTTGGCTTGGCTTTGAAAAGGATTGGAGAGAAGTGCAAGAGTTCATTTCAATGACTAAAGTTTCTTTTCTTTTCAATCTTTCTAGTTGTTTTTGAATTTGAAGCTAAATCGATTCATAATCGATTCATATTCTTGTCCTTGTTCGTATTTCATTGCAATTGCTCGTAGCTCATTCACTCGTTTGTCTTAGATTGTACTTTGTAAGCCTGTACTTTGTATGCAAAAAGTACAGGCACGGAAAGTGTTTAGCGTATTGTTTTCTAAATTAAACAAATTTCCCATTAGGAATCTACTACCAATCACTGCTAAGAGGTGGAGTGCGGAGTCAAATGCCATTGAATGCAATGTCGATGAGAACGATGAGAGGACCGCCGGGTTTTCCGGGTTTTCCCGGTCCACCTCCACCCCCAGCCCCACCACCAACCACTCTTGTCGTAAAAACGAGATCGAGATTTCCAGAGTCTTGGATTTGGACCGATTTCCAGTCAAGGTCGTAGATTAATAAAGGATTTTAAAGAATTACCGTATTCTTTCTAATAGTAGTCCGTCGAGCCGAGTTGGTGACTATTTTACGGTTCCCAAGCTTTCACAGAAGCTCAACACTCAAATCATCGTCAAGATCTCATCGTCAGCTACATTTTCCGACCCTACATCGATAGGTTCTGATAAGCGGTTCTCGAGTTTTCGAGGAATTTAAGCGAAGCGGGAATTGGGGAAAGCATGGAACCGAAAGTTGCGTTTTGACTAAACAAAACCCAAATTTTGTTGATTCATCGAGTTCTTAACGTTAGCTGAGCTAAGAATTTGTTACTTAAGCCTAGGCCTGAGCCGAAGCAGAAGCCTGAGCCGAAGCAGAAGCCTGAGCCGAAGCAGAAGCCTAAGCCTAAGCCTAAGCCTAAGCCTAAGCCTAAGCCGAAGCCTAAGCCTAAGCCTAAGCTCCGCCCTTTTTAAAAAATAGACCCAAAAGTCAGATTCTCCATAGCCGAAAACCCCTGGGAGCGCGCGCAAAGCTGAATACTCTATCCTCTCTAATAGTAGTCCGTCGAGCCGAGTTGATGACTATTTTACGGTTCCCAAGCTTTCACAGAAGCTCAACACTCAAATCATCGTCAGCTACATTTTCCGACCCCACATCAATAGGTTCTGATAAGCGGTTCTCGAGATTTCGAGGAATTTAGGCAACGCTCTGGGTCCACTACTATTAGAGAGAATACGGTAATCGAGTTTGATAAGACTTTATGCTTTAAGTAAACAAAATAACTGCATTTGAAGGGAAAGTTAAGCTGAAGTTAAGCTAAATCTAAAGCTTTGAAGCTAAAACTAATCTCGTAGCTTCAAATTCTTTCATCACTTTACCAGAAGAAGGTATTTGGCTAGTGATTGTTTCGAATTTCTTCATTAAATCGATTGCGAACGATTAGCGATTTTTACCGGGATTTTTACCAGGATTTGAACGCGCTAATCACTCAAATTTAAAGCCGAATTTAAAGCCGAATTTGAAGCTGAATTTGAAGCTGAATTTGAAGCCAAATTTAAACCCGAATTTAAAGCCGAATTTGAAAGCCAAGTTCTTTGCCAAAATGTTGATTCTTGTTGCCAACAATGCAACATTTTAAATCATTGATTAACTCATCAGTTTCTACATAAATTTGTACATAGATTTGTACTTAAATTTGTACTTACATTTGTACTTTGTACTATTTGTCTCTTTCTCATGTTGAACTTTCATTTTTTCGTATCTTGTTTCAAATTTCTGGTCTCTTGTCAGCTTTTCACTTAAAAAAGCCGCAGCTTGTTAGATTGGGATTAGAATTTCATGAAAAGTTAGTAAGATTCAATGCTCACTACAAGCTGCAAACGTAAACTACAAACGTAAACTACAAACCTAACCTACAAACGCTTCTAACTGCCTTCAAATCCACCGAATTGTGATGATCTATAGCTCAAAAAATCGAGAATTTCAAGATCTTTCGAATGGACTAAAGCACATCGAAAAAGATGAATTCTAAAGAAAGTTACAGTGGTTTAACTCGAAACGGACCGTACTCGCGCGTAGTCGAAGCGTAACTTTCTTTAGAATTCATATTTTTCAATATGCTTTAGTCCATTCGAAAGCTCTTTAGATTCTCTATTTTTTTGAGCTATAGATCATCACAATTCGGCAAGATTTAAAGAAAGTTAGAAGGGTTTTTAGTGTGACAGTGCGTTCTTTTTGTAGTTTATTGTCTAAATCACACTCTAGGATGGCAACCTCGTATGTTTATGATGGAAGAGCCGCCAGGAATGGCCGGAATAGCCGGAATGGCCGGAATGACCGTAATGCCCGGAATGCCCGGCCCACCAACATCAACATCAACATCGGTTTTGGAGTCGGCTCGTGGATTCTCTGCAAAAGTCGAAATGAAAACCCGATCGAAATTCCCGGAGTCTTGGATTTGGACTGATCTCAAGAGGTTTTGAAATAGAAAATTCGACTTTTACTTGGACTTTGATGGAATTAAGCTCGTCAAAACTACCGTACTCAAAGCTTAGCTCAAGCTTAGCTCAAGTTTTTTAATCTTATTCTAACTACAAAGACTTTAAAATGTCTAGCGTTACTGGTGTTCTATTTTGCAAACACATAATCACAATCTACACATTAAGACCTAGGGGAAGGCTCTATCGTTTGTGTGAATGAGAGGATGTAGGAGATGATGTGGGAGATGATGTAGAAGATGGTGTAGGAGATGGTGGAGGAGATGATGTAGGAGATGGTGTAGGAGATGATGTAGGAGATGGGGTAGGAGATGGTGTAGGAGATGGTGTAGGAGATGATGTGGGAGATGGTGTAGGAGATGGTGTGGGAGATGGTGTAGGAGATGATGTAGGAGGAGAAGGCTACCCGCTTTATATGAGCTTTCGCCTTACTAGGGATGTTGTTAACTTGTCGTAGCTTTTTGACTCGGGAAATAGCCTATATGATCCAGTTTTTCACGCTGATTCCGAATCTGCAATCAGTTTTTGCTAAACGTTTCTCTATTGCGAGATATTTGGCATACAAGCTTTTGGGGTCTCTATACATTTCCATAGAAACAAAAGAAAAATAGAAGAAATAGAAGAAATAGAAGAAAAAGAAGAAAAACGAATTGGATTCTAAAGCGCATGAAATAGCAAGACTTTTATTCGAAATTACTAAACCGAAACAGATGCTTGAGATGATCTGACGAGATGCTTAAGCTCAATAGGAGATGATGTAGGAGATGATGTAGGAGGAGAAGGCTACCCGCTTTATATGAGGTTTCTATCAATCTATCAATCACCTACCAATCATCTAATCATTTTAGAATTTACAATGAATTTCTTAAATCCATTAATCTCTATCTTTATGCTCTTAGATCCAAAGATCCAATAGATTAAAGCGCTCAATTTTCCGTTTGAATTTGTATGCTGTCTTTGCTCAAGCAGATCTTTGCTCAAGCAGAATCTTTGCTGAATCAGATCTTTGCTGAAGCAGATCTTTGATTGTCACCTTTTAATTCCTTTTAATTAACCCTTTTTTCACTCATTTTCACTGCACTATTTCACTTGATTTATTGAAGGAAAAGCCGATTTTTAGTGGTTGCTTTTGGAGCAGCTGGAGGAGGAGCTTTTTTCGCGGATGATGCGAGAATGGTGATGGATTCGCCGGCTTCTGCACCAAGCGTACAACAATCTTTAACCACCGCTGCGCCTAAGACGAGATCCGATTTCCCGGAGTCTTGGATTTGGAATGATATGCAAAGGTGGAGCAGATCTGGTAGCTCTAATGGAGCTGTTACTTTGTTGGGAAGATGCTAAAGGTGGAGCAGATCTGGTAGCTCTAATGGAGCTGTAACTTTGTTGAGGAGATGCTAAACGATCGATTAGATCGATTTAGATCGACTAGATCGATTAGATCGATTTAGTTTTGAACCTTTAATATTAAAGCTGTTCATTTGATCGTCTGATTGTCATTGATCGTCTAATTGTGTGGAAAAACGAGATTTGACTATTTGGCTTCGTTTCCAGGATCTATTGGTTAGAATTCCAGGATTTTCAAATTCAAACCTCTATCTTTACGTCTAGAAAAATCGCTGAACGTCTAAAAAAATCGCTGAACATTTAGACGAAAAGATAGCTTGAAAAATTCGTAGCTAGAAATCCAGAAAAAGTTTTGCGGAAAAGTATAAAGTATCAGAAAATCGGGGAAACTGCTGGGGTACCTAATAGTACTTATTGATAGTAAGCTGTCAAGCCTGGCAAGCTGTCAAGCCTGGCAAGCTGTCAAGCCTGGCAAGCTGTCAAGCCTGGCAAGCTGTCAAGCCTGGCAAGCTGTCAAGCCTGGCAAGCTGTCAAGCCTGGCAAGCTGTCAAGCCTGGCAAGCTGTCAAGCCTGGCAAGCTGTCAAGCCTGGCAAGCTGTCAAGCCTGGCAAGCTGTCAAGCCTGGCAAGCTGTCAAGCCTGGCAAGCTGTCAAGCCTGGCAAGCTGTCAAGCCTGGCAAGCTGTCAAGCCTGGCAAGCTGTCAAGCCTGGCAAGCTGTCAAGCCTGGCAAGCTGTCAAGCCTGGCAAGCTGTCAAGCCTGGCAAGCTGTCAAGCCTGGCAAGCTGTCAAGCCTGGCAAGCTGTCAAGCCTGGCAAGCTGTCAAGCCTGGCAAGCTGTCAAGCCTGGCAAGCTAGTAGCTAGTACCTAAGCGTACGGAAAAGTACTTAATTGTATGGAGATTGTATATGTAACAGTTTCGAGGTTTGTTGAACGACTTTGAACCTTTCTTTGTCAGAAAACTCAAAACTTTATGATCGATTCCTTATCTCGTTCCACCGATTTGTCCAGATTCTGTTAACTTCACGCTTTTGAAAAAAGTTTGACAGCTTGATAGCTTGATAGCTTGATAGCTTGACAGGCTTGACAGCTTGCCAGGCTTGACAGCTTGCCAGGCTTGACAGCTTGCCAGGCTTGACAGCTTGCCAGCTAGCTTTCCATTAACCTTTCAATTTTCTGGAGCACTTGCTGATCAATAGTATAAAGTTACCGTTATTTTATCAGACCCATCTAGGACGAAGACTGTACAAGGGAAGAGGAGGTTTTCACGGATTTGCTCGTGGTCGCACTGCATCAGCCTCAGCTTTTTCAAGACAAAGCCTAGCCATTCCAAAGCCTGTATCAAGCTCAAACAAAGCTGAGATTCAAAAACCGGTGATCAAGACACGAACCGAGTTCCCGGAATCGTGGATATGCGTCGAGTTAAACAGGTTCTGCCTAGAGTGCCTAGAGTGCCTAGAGTAAAGTTACGGAGCTTCTGGTAATCAATTAAACCAGAGCTGGCATCCTTTGGTTTGTTTTCCTTGTTTTCCTTGTTTTCCAAAAGCCGAACAGAGATCACAATGTGATTCGGCAGCGTTTTTTTCCATTTTGCAATCGTAGACACGCGCAAAGCAAATCCTTTTTGACTCACGATGATCTAAAGGAAATCTCAATTAAATTAAATTAAAAATGAAAAGCTTTGACTTAAAATAAAGCGTAAAAATAAAGTAAATATTTAAAAGTATAAATATAAAAAAGAAGATTAAATAAGTTTTCCAAAAAAATCGATGATTTTATAAAAAGCAAATATTCTTTTCCATCAACTTTTGCCAAGAGGTTACCTTCAAAACTTTACTTTAAAGTAAAGATAGGTCAAGCTCAAGCTTTGTCAGCTTAAGCTCAAGCTTTGTCAGCTTAAGCTCAAGCTCAAGCTTTGTCAGCTTAAGCTCAAGCTCAAGCTTTGTCATTTCTACGATCTACCCTAGCCCACAAAAGTTTCTAGACCTAGCTTCTGTCCTGGAGTGGGTGGCTTAAGCTTCTGTCCTGGAGCTAGCTTCTGTCCTGGAGCTAGCTTTGTCAGTTCACGCTCAAGCTTTGCCCAGCTCAAGCCCAAGCTTTGCCAAGCCCAAGCCCAAGCTTTGCCAAGCTCAAGCTCAAGCTCAAGCTTTATCATTTCTACGATCTACCCTAGCCCACAAAAGTTTCTAGGCCTAGCTTCTGTCCTGGAGTGGGTGGCTTGAGAATTTCTGAATAAAAATCGAATTACAGAAGAGCTTTGCAATATTAGATCAACTTTCCATGTACTTTTTTTCACACAAAAACTTCATCTCAATTTCTTTCAAGTTCTCCCCAAGTCTCAATTTCTATTTTCTTCACGTTCTTTTGCTTTACCACTAAAATCTCTTAGTTCTCTAAGAGTTTATGTTGTTGGCGAATGTCGAATTTCTTCATTAATCGCCTAATTTTGGCATTAATTCTTTAATTTCTCATTTAAAATCGTTTAGCCTTCTATTTTGTGAGTGCTGATGGACAAGAACTAATGGCAGACATGGCGCCTTTACCCACCGATGTCGCTGGCCATTATGTGCCTGATGAAGCAGTGGTGGCTCCTTTTGGAAAGGCTACAATTCGGCCAAGTCTTCGAACGAAATTCCCAGAGACTTGGCTTGACGAGGGAAAGATTTGGTGTGCAAAAAGAGACAAATAGGCTTTTCTAAAACGTTCCAACTCTTTCTCGAATCTTTTCTCCGAAATCTTACCTTTTTTCACACAAATCTATCAACTTTGTGGATAGATTTGTGGATTTTTCAAGCTCGAATTTCCATTTAAATCTCTAGATGCATTCGGTGCATTAGATTCGTCAGTTTAGTACACAAAAAGTTGTTTTCCTTCTGAATTTCATCCTAGACAAAAGTTCTATTGATTGCAACTTGCTAGACTGTATTGTTAAAAGATTGTTAAAAGAGTCGAACTAGAAGAGTCGAACAGCAAGCAGAAAGATCCGGCTCTCGTCTCGTCTACAAGCCTTTTATCCACTAAGCCATCAAGGACCTGTGAGAGAATCATTATAAAGAAAAGTATTGCCAAAAGCCCAAGAAGGAATTGAACTCGAGCAAAAACAGCCAGCTCTCGTCTCGTCTACAAGCCTTTTATCCACTAAGCCATCATGGACCTTTGAGAGAACCCTTATAAAGACAAGTGTTGCTAAAAACCCAAGAAGGAATCGAACTCGAGCAAAAACAGCCAGCTCTCGTCTCGTCTACAAGCCTTTTATCCACTACACCATCAAGCTAGGCTTGAGAGCTGTGAGAGAACCCTTATAAAGACCCTTATTATGTATCTTCTTTTGTAGTTTTATCATTTTTTTCCTAAATCTTTACGATCTATGACCGCTGGACTCATTTTGTAAAGTTGTAACTGTTTAAAAAGTCTATCTTGTTTAAATTTTAAAGCCTAACCGCTGATAGTGAGTCCTTAACTTACCTAAATGTTTCTCTAATTCATCTCTAACTTTAAATTAGGATTTAAAATAGGATTTAAATCCAATTTTAAAGAAACGAAAGTAGTTTTGTTCAATACTTTAGTCGAAAGAACAAATGAAAGTGTTGGTTTTGATTTCGGTTGTATAGAAAGCTCTCAAACTCTTCGTATTCAACTTTCTGTTGAAAATCCAACTTTTACCAGTTTACTGGCAGCTAATTTCTTTCAAAACAACGCCAAATTACAATAATATATCATTATCTACGATCTTCTTTTCTAGTTTTATCATTTTTTTCCTAAATCTTTACGATCTATGACCGCTGGAATAATATTTTAAAGAGTTGTAACTGTTTAAAAAGTCTATCTTGTTCAAATTTTAAAACCTAACCGCTTAAAGTGAGTTCTTAACTTACCTAAATGTTTCTCTAACTCATCCTTTGTTATTTTCAAAACCAGTTGATCTTTTAAAACAGTTGATCTTTTAAAACAGTTAATCTAGTTCTTTTAAAACGAGCTAATCGTTTAGTGCGCTACGTGATGGAGTTGGAAATGAGGCGATTTAGCAGTCCAATTAATGCTGCTGGAGCTGTTTATGATTCTAAGGCGAACTCCTTTGAAAAGCCGGCAATGCGCCCAAGTTTACGGACGAAATTCCCGGAGACTTGGATCGATGAGGGAAAGATTAGGTGAAAAGTTGGCTAACAGATTCAGCAACTTTGAACAAAAGTTTAGCACTATGCCAATCAAGCAAATCTAGTACCATTCAGTTTATGCCATATTCTGTTCTGTACTAGGCCAAGCGTTAGATTGGGCTGGATTGGGTCAAGCGCTAGATTGGGTCACGCTAGATTGGGTCAAGCGCTAGATTGAGCCACGCTAGATTGGGCCAAGCACTAGGTTGGGCCACTCTAGATTGGGTCAAGCGCTAGATTGGGCTACGCTAGATTGGGTCACGCTAGATTGGGCCACACTAGATTGGGTCAAGCGCTAGATTGGGCCACGCTAGATTCGGTCAAGCGCTAGATTGAGCCACGCTAGATTGGGCCACGCTAGATTGGGCCACACTAGATTGGGTCAAGCGCTAGATTGAGCCACGCTAGGTTGGGCCACGTTAGATTGGGTCAAGCGCTAGATTGTGCCACACTAGATTGGGCCACGCTAGATTGGGCCACGCTAGGTTGGGCCAAGCGCTAGATTTCTCGATCTGAACAAGACTCAAACTTTACTACAATTTGGCTTTTCGTGAAGACTTTGATGAAGTAGTTGCCTTGTTTTTGACAGCTTATTATTTCTTTTCTTTTCTGAGGAGCCTGTCAAATAAAGTTCAAATGTTGAGTGTTCGAGTGTGCCAAATGATGTGCATTTGTGCAAGCAAAGAGCAGAAATTGTCAAGTTTTTTTTCTTTTTCTAATCCGTCATTGATAACTCTTGGATTTGTTGCTGAATTTGTTTCGAAAACTAAACCCTTTTCAATCCAATCTCAATGTCTTTTGTTTCATTGGTGCTTTCCCTATAACGGAGTGGAGAATTTTTCTCTGCATCTTGTTTAGACTCAGTAAAGTAAATTCTACAACAAGATTCTTATTCCACTCAAACATAGGCTTATTGGTAAAAGGCAATTAATCCAGCGGTAGTCCCAGGTGACCAAAAAGCTTTGATTTCCTCCAGAATTGCATCAAACAGGTTCACATCGCGTGCCAAGACGTCACACTCCCTTTCTCCATATTACTCGTGTTCGTGTTTGCGGATAAGAGGATATGAAGCCGGCGTATTGTTTCCTAGTTCAGCTGCGGTTCACCAGCTCGATGATATCACAGTTTTTTTCTAATGTTGTATTTGTAAGTGTAAAATCACAAGCCAGACGAAATAAGCCAACGAAAGATGGAAAATGTGTTTTGTCTGGCTCGTGTTTCGTTTTGCGAGTTTTTTGGCCCACCACAGGTGAATTAGGAAATCACGTAATGCGTCGTTTCCCAAAAATTCGTCGCCATCGTTTTTGAAATATGTTTTTCACTTTAAATGACAATCTAAGCCGATCCCGACAGAAGCCGATCCGGTGTTAGAAGCTGATCCGGTTTCAGGATCGGATTCTGTAATCAGAATCCGGTCCCATCAGAAGCCGACCTGGTGTCAGAAGCTGATCCGGTGTTAGAAGCCGATCCGGTGTCAGAAGCCGACAGGTGAACCACAGGTGAACTAGGAAATCACGTAATGCGTCGTTTCCCGGAAATTCGTCGTCGTTTTTGAAATATGTTTTTCACTTTAAATGATAATCTAAATAAGGTGCAGAGAAAGAAAAATCCTTCCGCATTATAGAGAAAGCGCCGTTTCATTTTAATAATTATCTAATTATCTAAAATTTGTCGATATTAGCGTGTCGATATGTCGATATTATAAATTTCTTTTCCCCGAAAATTCAGTGGTTCTTCCTGTGCTCGCCTACGCGGATTTCGGCGCAGATTTGAGGCTTTCCCGGGCTCATTTTCCTTCACCGCAAATTCGGAAATATTTTCCGATAACTTGGGTTTTTGATTGTGTTGAAAGGTGAAGAAAAAAAAGGTTTTAAAAGAAATTTGAAGGAAAAATTGGAATCTAAAATTTGGATCAAAATTTTCATCAAAACAATCATTCTTTCTTCGTTTTCCATTCATTTCTTTACTTTGCATGCCATTTTTTTCGGGCTTTAAGCTTGGGATCACTGCTTTTATATAGAAAAATCCTTTGGATTCTCGAAGATTTCAGTGAGATTGAGAACAATGAAAAAAATGAAAGCCGTCGAATCATTGGAAAATGGGAGGAAAGCCGAGATAAACGAGAAAAACGAGAAAACGATTGGAAAAATTCGCTCCGATTTCCCGGAGTCGTGGATTTTTAGTGGAGCTGAGGCGTGGGTGAATGGGAAATTGACTTGCATTTGATTGTAAATTGACTTGCATTTGATTCTAAATTGATTTAAATTGAGTTAAATTGGTTTAAATTGATTTAAATTGTCAATTTAGATAAAAATCTCTATTTTCTCGGATTTTCTAGATCTTTATACTCATCTTTGTACTACTTTTTTCGGAAAAATCTCATTCACTGAAACATTTTGAATCTTGAACCTTTTTGAATTCATTCTTCGATCTTTTTCTTAACTATTAGCACTATTTGTAGAGGATTACAGTATTATTAGGTTGGCAAAAAAGAAATGAGCGTCGTGTTTGTTGATTTGTATTTTATTCACAGTAAAAGATTTTTTTAAATAGTTTATTCTATTGGAAAGAGCGTGTTCTTGCGCATCGTTTGATATATAAGTTTTCTATGTTTACTTTGTTTTTTTACAAGAAAGAGTGTTTAGAAAATGTCGGACCAAAAATTTCGCTTGCGGGCCCTGCTTGTGGTATGAATTTAAGCAAGGCAAATCGGCTGCTGAAGCTCATCGCGCTCTATCTCAAGTGTTTGACGAAGATGTTCTATCTGAAAGTGTAAACGATGGTTCCAGCGCTTCCAAGACGGCGACGAAAGCTTGGAAGACCAAAAACACGGGAGTCGACCTCAAGTCATCGACAACGACGCATTGAAGGAAGCCATTGAGTCGGATCCACGCCAAACCACTCGCGACCTGGCAGAACAGTTCGGCTGCACTCATGCCACCATTGAGAACCATCTGCATGGGATGGGCAAGACGAATAGATGCGGAAAATGGGTACCGCATAAGCTATCCGACGCAAACAAGGCGACACGCATCGCAATCGCCGGAATTCTCGCTCACCGCGCCAAGAACAGTGGGTTTTTCGACTCCATTGTTACGTCGGATGAGAAGTGGATCCAATACGACAACGCAGCAAGAAAGCGGCAGTGGTTGGACCCCGGCGAAGCTCCAAAACCGACTCCAAAACCGGACATCCACGGAAAAAAGGTGATGCTTTGTGTTTGGTGGAACAGTAAAGGCCTGGTGTACTTTGAGGTTCTGGATTCGGGTCAAACAGTTACGACGAACCTCTACCAAGGCCAATTGGACCGCGTGGACCAGGCGCTGCGACGTCAAGGTGTGGATACGGCGTCGACAAAATTCCTTCACGACAACGCTCGGCCGCATGTCGCAAAAATCACCCAGCAGAAAATTGAAGAAATGGGCTGGGAAGTCCTGCCTCATCCGCCATACAGCCCAGACTTGGCGCCTTCCGACTACCATCTGTTCCGATCAATGCACCACTCCTTGGCCGAGAAAAAGTTCAAGAACGGCGACGAGGTCCAAATTTGGGTGTCCAACTTCTTCGAGTCGCAGCCGGTCGAGTTCTTCAAGAAGGGCTTCCATTCTCTGCGTGAACGTTGGCGACAAGTCATTGATGCAGATGGCGAATACCTTTTGGATTAATGTATTGTTATCTTGTTTTTATAATAAAATAAACTTTTAACGAAAACGCGCATTTCTTTTTTGCCAACCTAATATATAGAGACTACAGTATTCTATAGAAACTACAGTATTATATAGTCCCTACAGTACCACCAGTACTGCGTAAACCTTTAGAAAGTTACCTTTTATAGCTAGAACTTACGCTACACAAAGAAATGAGAAGAAATAGGTGGAAAATGATTACAAATTGCCATTTAACTGATTGCTAATAGTTTAAGCATTCAGTCCAAATTCCAATGATTCAATTTGAAAATTTTCAGTGCCAATGGAGAGACGATTTACGAGGCAAAGGCTCCAGATACGATCACCTCGTGGGTGGCCTCGGCTTTCGCCATTCATGAACAATCCGGGCTTGGTGTTGCACCAGATACAGCTAAGGTTTGCTTTTAAAACGTAGGTTCTATGCCTGAATCCAGTCCGGGATCAGGATTGGATTCTGTGACCAAAATCCGGTCCCATCAGAATCCGATCTCGGCAGAAGCTGATCCGGTTTCAGAAGCCGATCCGGTGTCAGAAGCTGATCCCGACAGAAGCCGATTCGGTGTCAGAATTGGATTCTGTGATCAGTAGCCGATTCGGCGTCAGAATCCGATCCCGAAAGAAGCCGATCCGGTGTCAGAAGCCGATCCAGTGTTAGAAGCCGATCCGGCGTCAGAATCCGATCCCGACAGAAGCCGATCCGGTGCCAGGATCGCATTCTGTGATCAGAAGCCGTTCCCAACTCAACACAGAATACTTGATGATGTTTCATCAAGTATTCTGATGAGAAAAACCCATGTATATGAAAAAGAGCAGAATTTTCTAGCCGCTAGAATCGAACCAGTGACCTCCCGACTAAGAAACAGGGTTCTTTCGACCATGGCACCATAAATTGGGGAACTTTCAATTGAGCTCTAGAGGACTCAAGTCAGGCCAGACTAGCTCAGCCAGGAGCGCCGGCTTCTGCTCTGGATTACGTAAAAGTACCGTAATCCAAAGCAGAAGCCAGCTTAGGCCATTGATCTGACTTGATCTGCCTTGACAAGACCAAGTTGCAACTCCAATTCAGCCAAAGAGGTCAGGCAGAAGCCAAGTGGAAGGCTGTAAATTCAGCTGAATCTCTCATGAGCAGTGTTCAGATAGAATTTGGTTCGAGAAATCGGCTAGAAACTTGGGTGAACGACTTGTGTAATCAAATGGGTTTTAAGAAGGCTTTAAGAAGCCTTCTTAAAGCCTCGAAGACCAACTTAGCATTGAAATTTTCCAGCTGCGCGTCTTCCGGCCATTCTTCATTCGTCTCAACTTACCGTATTCAGTTAAACGCGGAGAGAAATTCGCTCTTCAAGTGCTCGTCTTTAACTACATGGAAAATGAACAAGATGTAATTTAAAAGATGATTTAAAGTTTAAAAGTTTAAAAGTTTAAAGTCTTAATGAAAATCTAATGGAAAATCTAAAGAATAATGTAATTTTTAATGGACAAAATCTTTAAAATAAATCATTTCCAGGTTTCTGTAACGCTAAAGAACGAGAATAACGATTTCGTGTTCTTGAACAAAGATGGAACAGCTAATACTGAGTTTGTTTTCTCAAATTCTCAAAGTTTTTCTCAAATTTTTCAATATTTAACTTAACTAGTAACTAATTAATAAAAAATTTGCATTTAAATGATTCAGGAAAGACTCTAAAGCCAGTATGAGACTTGTTTCGGTGCCTGGCGGTGGTGTATCGAAGGTGAGCATCTTTGAATACAAATTTTAGCACGTTTAAGCTCTATGTTTAAGCGTTTAAGCTCAATGGATCTCTATTTTCTTCAAAATCTCTATATTCTTCATCTCTTTAGGCAGTTTACTTCCCAATCGAGCCTCGAAAGATCGGTGAAATCAAGTTACACGTGCAGGCGATTGGTGGGAAAGCTGGTGACGCTGTGGAAATGCCGCTGAAAGTTGAGGTAGATAAAGAAGTGAAGAATTGGGAATTGTGAAAGAATTGGGAAAAAAGTAGATTCCCAGAGAGGGAATTGAACCCTCGAATTCCTTTCCTTTTCACCTTTCCAATTCCTCTAACCACTGAGCTATTCGCCACTGAAGCAAAAGAAGCAAAAAAGAGCAGTGGTCATTGTTGATGTGAGATGAAGTAGTGCCCTAGTGCCCCGTTATCTTGTTGGATAGCCTTCCTGTCCTGTTATGGCATTAAGCAGTTTAGGTTAGGGTTTCAATTACATTTGTTTCTGTCTTGTGATTGACATGAATTGGTTGAATAAACCAGTCCAATGCTTTTTCTTATTAGATCTATTAAATATTAGATATTAGATCTATTAGATATTAGATCTACTATCTAGTCATTCATTTGACTTCATTTAAGCAGTCTGAAGTCCGAAGTCTGAAGCTGAAGCTGAAGTCTGAAGCTGAAGTCTGAAGTCTGAAGCTGAAGTCTGAAGTCTGAAGCTGAAGCTGAAGCTGAAGCTGAAGTCTGAGCTGAAGCGAAGTCTGAAGCTGAAGCGAAGCTGGCGAGCTGAAGTCGAAGCGAAGCGAAGCGAGCTGAAGCGAAGTCTGAGCTGAGCGAAGTCTGAAGCTGAAGTCTGAAGTCTGAAGCTGAAGTCTGAAGTCTGAAGCTGAAGTCTGAAGTCTGAAGCTGAAGTCTGAAGTCTGAAGCTGAAGTCTGAAGTCTGAAGCTGAAGTCTGAGTCTGAGCGAAGCTGAGCAGCGACTGAAGCTGAAGCGAGCGAAGCGAAGTCTGACGAGCGAAGTCTGAGGCTGAAGCGAAGTCTGGGCTGAGCTGAAGTCTGAGGCGGCTGAGTCTGAGGCTGAAGCGAGCTGAGGCTGAACCGCTGGTCTGAGGCTGAGCTGAAGTCTGAGGCTGAAGCTGAAGTCTGAGGCTGAGCTGAGTCTGAGGCTGAAGCTGAGTCTGAGGCTGAAGCTGAAGTCTGAGGCTGAAGCTGAAGTCTGAGGCTGAAGCTGAAGTCTGAGGCTGAAGCTGAAGTCTGAGGCTGAAGCTGAAGTCTGAGGCTGAAGCTGAAGTCTGAGGCTGAAGCTGAAGTCTGAGGCTGAAGCTGAAGTCTGAGGCTGAAGCTGAAGTCTGAGGCTGAAGCTGAAGTCTGAGGCTGAAGCTGAAGTCTGAGGCTGAAGCTGAAGTCTGAAGCTCTTAAAACTATCATAAACTTTCATAGATCATTTAGATCCATTACAGTAAGCTTTTTAGACTGAATTTAGACGGGATAGTAGTCGATTAGACTTTATCATTTTGTTTTAAAGACGTTACAACGTTTTAAAGACTTTAAAAAGAGCTCTTAAATGAATAGCTTGTTTAGCTTCTATTATTAGCTTCTATTAATAGCTTCTATTTTTAGCTTCTATTTTTCAGCCAGAAGGCTATCGTGTCGATCGAAATGAGCCAGTTGTCATTGATTTGAACAATCAATCAACTTTCTCGAAAACGATTCCCCTAAAATTCCCGGCTGATGTAGTGGAGGGAAGTCAAAAGGCACGAGTCGACATTATTGGTTTGTTTTATCAATTTATAGATAATAAACTTTATAGATCAAAATTTATAGATACTAAACTCGATTTTTTTACAATTCTTACAAGTCTTACAATTCTTACAATTCTTACAAGTCTTACAATTCTTACATCTTACGTCTTACTCTTCAATTCTTACAATTCTTACAATTCTTACAAGTTTTACAATTATTACAATTCTTACAAGTCTTACAATTCTTACAATTCTAGGTGACATTATGGGCCCAGTGCTAACAAATATCGATCGTTTGGTGAATATGCCATCGGGATGCGGTGAGCAAAATATGCTCAACTTTGTCCCAAACATTGTCGTCATGAAGTGAGTATTTTGAGAGGAGAAAAGGAAGATGGATTTCTAGTAGCTATTTGGTAGCTATTTGGTAGCTATTTGGTAGCTATTTCTCTAGATCTATAGCTATATTTCTCTAGATCTTTAGCTACTTTTCTAGATCTTTGGCTATTTATCTAGATCTATAGCTATTTCTCTAGATCTTTAGCTAATTCTCTAGATCTTTAGCTAGTTCTCTAGATCTTTATCTATTTTTCTAGATCTTTAGCTATATTTATCTAGTAGATATTTTGATAGAAATATGTGGAAAGCGAAAATTTTTAGATATCTTCGCTCAACAAATCGCGCCGATCCAAAACTCGAGCAAAAAGCCAAGAAATACATGGAAAGCGGCTATCAACGAGAGCTCACATATCGGTGAAATATCTTTCAAAGCTATCCAACTTCTCTAACTCCTCTAACTCGTCTATCTAACCTAAATGACTGTATATTTACAGAAGAAACGACAACTCATATTCGGCTTTCGGCAACAGCGATCAGCATGGATCGACTTGGTTGACGGCTTTTGTGGTGGGATAAGAATTTTAGCTAGAGATAGCTCTAGAGTTATTGCGGCTATAGTATACTTTGCTATATAGTATAGTTTGCTATATAGCATAGTTTGCTATATAGTATCGTTTGCTATATAGTTACAGAATGCCATATAGTTACAGTATACCATGTAGCTACTGTATGTCGTGTAACTACGAGAGGCTGTGTTATTACAGTATGGCGTAGGCTCCAGTATGCCTACGCCAGTATAGCTACGGTAGGTCGCCTACGGTAGGCTACGGTAGGCCGGCTACGGTAGGCTACGTTAGGCCGGCTACGTTAGGCGCTACCGTTAGGCTACGGCTCGTCAGCTACAGCTTGTCAGCTACAGTATGCTAGCTACAGTATGCTAGCTACAGTATGCTAGCTACAGTATGCTAGCTACTCTATGCCAGCTACAGTATGCTAGCTACTCTATGCCAGCTACAGTATGCCAGCTACAGTATGCTAGCTACAGTATGCTAGCTACAGTATGCTAGCTACAGTATGCTAGCTACTCTATGCCAGCTACAGTATGCCAGCTACAGTATGCCAGCTACTATATGCCAGCTACTGTATGCCAGCTACTGTATGCCAGCTACTGTATGCCAGCTACTGTATGCCAGCTACTGTATGCCAGCTACTGTATGCCAGCTACTGTATGCCAGCTACTGTATGCCAGCTACTGTATGCCAGCTACTGTATGCCAGCTACTGTATACTAAAGTAGTCATATAGGCACAGTATGTAAAGTCCTATGTTCCAGGTTCGATCCTTTGCCCAGGCTCGTGACTTCATCTTTGTCGACAAGGAGGTTCTTGAGAAAAGCATCGCTTTTCTTAATGGAGTCCAAAATGTGGGTTTTTTCAAAGGATTCAAAGTATTCATTTAATAAAACTTGTAATAAACTATTATTCTAAAACGAGTATTCTAAAATTACTATTTAAAAATTATTATTTTTGATAGCAATTCATTTCCAGGAAAACGGTTCTTTTAACGATAATGGTCGAGTTCTTCACAAGGATATGATGGGCGGAAGTAAAGGCGGTGGTGTCTCACTGACAGCCTATGTTGTGTTGACTCTTTTGGAGAATGGGGTAAACTTGCTTTCTTGGCTTGCTTGAGCTAGCTGGAGCTTGCTTGAGCTTGCTGGAGCTTGCTTGAGCTTGCTTGAGCTTGCTTTAGCTTGCTTGAGCTTGCTGGAGCTTGCTTGGGCTTGCTGGAGCTTGCTGGAGCTTGCTTGCTGGAGCTTGCTTTAATGCCAAGACACTCAACTAAAGTAACAGTAAAGCCCTAGAACAAGGCCAGATTAGAAGCTAGGAATTGAATTAATCTAGCTTTACTTTACCTGGCTTATAAAGTGCTTGAAGGTGCCAGAAGTTGGGCCTGGACATTGCTTCAGACCTGGACATTGCTTCAGACCTGGACATTGCTTCAGACCTGGACATTGCTTCAGGCCTGGACATTGCTTCAGGCCTGGACATTGCTTCAGGCCTGGACATTGCTTCAGGCCTGGACATTGCTTCAGGCCTGGACATTGCTTCAGGCCTGGACATTGCTTCAGGCCTGGACATTGCTTCAGGCCTGGACATTGCTTCAGGCCTGGACATTGCTTCAGGCCTGGACATTGCTTCAGGCCTGGACATTGCTTACAGACTCTAGGATCCGTTTTGAATAGCTTAGGATCATCTATTTTCAGGTAAGAAACGAAAAGGCGATTGCTTTCCTTGAGAATTCCCTTCCCAACATTCAATCGGATGTCTATTCATTGGCTGTCACCGCTTATGCGCTCAAATTAGCCGGTTCAACGAAAGCCGCCGCCGCCATTGAAGCTCTCGACAAGTTGAAGACTGTTGGAAATGGTTTGTTTAAGAAATTTGTTTGTTCTTCTGTTTTTTAAGCTTTAGAACATTGAAATACAAACATTGAGATATATTAATTGAATCCATTAGATGGCACAGTTCATTGGGAAGCTCGTCCGAATGATCCCGAAGAGAAGTCCGATTTCTATCAGCCACGTCCAGTTGATGTTGAAGTGACGGCGTACGCTTTGTTGACAACGATGTTGGATGGAGATACGGCTAAGGTAAAGGAGTGATTGGTGGCTGGGGAATTCAAATCCAAATCCAAATCCAATCCAATCAAGGCTAAAACCAAATTTCCAGGGTCTTCCAATCGTTCGCTGGCTTACCTCAAAGCGAAACGAGCTCGGTGGATACTCAAGCACACAGGTATAAGAAGATTTAAACACAAAATCCAATTCAAAATCGAAACAATCGATTTACAATCGATTCAAAATCAATTTACAATCAATTTTCAGGACACTGTAATGGCCCTTCAAGCAATGGGAGCCTATGCCGCTAAGGCCTACTCAGAAAACTCAAATGTGAATGTGAGAGTGGTGAATGGAGCCGACAATCAAGCTTTCACCGTCACCCCAGCGAATAGCATCGTTTTGCAGAGCTATGAGGTGAGCAGGAGAAAGCAATTGTCTAGTTATGAACACACTAAAACATGTAGGACATGAAAGATAAAGCTTCTGAGCCAGGCTTGAAGTCAGGCTCTGGTTTGGCTTCAGACAACAAATCCCTGAACGCCAGAAGCCAGGCCTGGACCTAAGCCCGATCATCCTGAACTTAAACCTGATCATCCTGGACCTAAGCCCGACCCTTCTGAACCTAG
Source organism: Mesorhabditis belari (assembly GCA_958450365.1). Classification (NCBI taxonomy): domain Eukaryota; kingdom Metazoa; phylum Nematoda; class Chromadorea; order Rhabditida; family Rhabditidae; genus Mesorhabditis; species Mesorhabditis belari. The sequence continues at coordinate 373,787 of CAUEEP010000921.1, forward strand.
GCCCAACCCTTCAACCCTAAGCCCGATCATCCTTGGCTTGAGCTTGAAAATATCTAATCAATCCGGAAATCTAACTACAAAAGGTTCCTCAGCTTAAGCTAAGGTGGAAAGGCTTAGGCTTAGGCTTAGGCTTTGGCTTTGGTTTAGGCTTTGGCTTAAGCTTTGGCTTAGGCTTTGGCTTAGGCTTAGGCTCAGGCTTAGACTCAGGCTTAGGCTTTGGCTTAGACTCAGGCTTAGACTCAGGCTTAGGCTTAGGCTTAGGTTTCTGCTTCGGCTTAGGCTTAGACTCAGGTTTGGTTCAGATCTTGTGCAGAAAAATTTCTCAGCTTTGTAACCACGCTTTGGCTTAGCCTGTCCCAAGGCAAGTCCTGAGCCAGTCTGTCCCACAGCAAGACTAGCCCTAACCTAAGACTTGGACTTCTGGCTAGAGTTTTCTAGCTCAGGTCCTAGGCTAAGAAGAGGCTAAGTTGCAAAATTCCTGGAATGTTTACAAGAATTGAATCATGATTTTTTTTTCAGCTGAGCGAGATCAATCCCGAGGTGATGCTCAAGGCTGACGGACAAGGAATCGTTTTCGCGCAGGTGAGTAAAAAGCTAAAGCTACGGAAAAGCTAAAGCTACAGAAAAGCTATTAACCTGTATATTTTCTAAGATTATTAATTTTATCTCAATAGGTGGCTTATTGGTATCACCGAAAAACCGAACGGGATCAAACTCCTTTCTATTGTACGAAAGATCTCAAGGAAATGCGCGGCGGTAGTCGAATGCAGTTGGAGTTGTGCTGCAAGTGGGTTTTAAGAGAAACCTAATTGAAAAATAATTGCTAAAGCCGTATAATATTGTTGCTAGTACAGTATTGTCAAACTTTTTAGCTACACGAAAACTGGCAAGTCAAACATGGCATTGGCCGAGGTGCAAGCACTAACTGGATACAAATTCGATGAAGAAGAGGCAAATCTGTTGACAAGTTTGTGATTTTCTTTTGTGGAAATTTCTACTGATCTATGTTTAGATATTAAAGATTTGCAGCGAATCGAGCTTGATAAGGATGACACCCAAGTGAACATCTATTTCGATGCGGTGAGTTGGGAAATTGAGTTGATGAGCTGCCTAAAGATGAGGAGCAAGACTGGGAGCAAGACTGGGATCAAAACTGGGATTAAAACTGATCAAAGCTGATCAAAACTGATCAAAACTGATCAAAGTTGATTTCTAAGATCAGTCTAAAGTCAGGCTGAGCCTGTCCACTCGCTGATCTGACCTTGTCCACAAATGGACTGCTAGGTCCTATCATAGGTCGTGTCATAGGTCTTGTCATAGATCCTGTCATAGGTCCTGTAATAGGACAGACCCTAGCAGCCCAATTTGAGCTGACTCGTTTTCAGCTGCTTCTTTCAGCTTATCAAATCCAGCCAAAAACTGCTGATCTAAGCTGACCTTGAGCCTATTAATATCAACAAATTTAGCTTGACTCGTCACCAATCTGCTTGAATCTCTATTCGGATCTCGTCTACCATGTCGCTGATCAGAAACCCGCCCAATTGGCTCTCTACGATTATTATGATCCCGCTGAGCAGGTAAAAGTGATCCAAATTCCATAAAAAGCTACCGTACTCTGGTTACTGTAAGCTACCGTTTTTGGGTTTGATTACTTAATAACCTCGACACTTTCAAGGCATAAAGAAAGGATTACGACTTTTTTGAAGAGCATGTTTTAGAAAAGTGCAGCTTTAGCTTGGGTCACTGAACAGATTTGAGCAATGTGTCTTTAGACTGTAAGGAACTAGGAGTACGGTAGCTTTTAGTGCGGTAAACTGGGAGTACAGTAGGAAAGTGGAGCAGAAAGTGGAGGTCGAAAGTCGGGGCAGAAAGTCGGGGCCAAAAGTAGGGGCCAAAAGTGAGGGCAGAAAGTCGGGGCGGAAAGTAGGGGCGGAAGGCAGGGGTGGAAAGTGGGGGAGCAAAAGCAGGGGCCAAAAGTGGGGGCAGAAAGTAGGGGCCAAAAGTAGGGGCCAAAAGTAGGGGCCAAAATTGGGGGCAGAAAGTAGGGGTCAAAAGTAGGGACCAAAAGTAGGGGCCAAAGCAAAGTTGCAAGTGAATTAAATTTCCAGCTGAAAACCTCGTACTCGTCGAAGCAAAGACGTGCTCTGCAAGAGACTTGCCCGGATTGTTGGCCCCAAGAGGACTCGGCCAGCGCGCTAAAGCGTGCCCCCGAGAACCCGGGAGCCAAGAGGGCCACAAGGGACGCTCCCTCCCTCCTCGCAGGTCTCATTTCCCTCATGATCGGTTTGATTGCTGTGCGATATTTGTAAATGCATAGATTGATGTCTAATTGCTTATTGCTTCTGAATGTTTTTATTGTAAATTGAGAAATGAAAATTTGAGTGAACGCGACATTGTGAATTCGTGGAATAACGAGTTTTCTAAATGGTGGATAATTAGAAAACCTAAATTGCCTCAAATCGCCTCTTGGCCTCAAATTTGCATATCTCAAAAAAGTCTCTTTTGAAATTACTATATTTGGCGCCAAATTGTGACTTTGATTGTTCTGGAGTGCCGCGAAAACGCAAGGAATCTAATGCACTGATGTAAAAGATTACTTTGTTCAGATCAGATTGTTCATCAGATCAGATGCTCAGTCGCTCTAAATCTTCCAATCAAAAAGGCAAATTGCCATGCGCTAGAATGGCATTCATGGCATTCCCATGCGCTAGAAGACTTGCGTTTACGCGTTTGCGAGCCATGAAAGAACATTCAAACTTTTCAAAGAGCCATATTTAAAAGATTTTTAAGGTTTAAACCCGTTTATTTCTAAAAAACCCGCCTAAAATTTGTGATAATTTGTCTAAAATTTGCGAAATGTCTAAAATTTTCATTCCAAAATCGTTTTTTATTTGTTTTCTATTTGTTTTTTATTTGTTTGCATGTGATTTGAATTAAAAAAAACAAAATCGGTGTAGTATTGGGTTGGTGAATTGAAAACTGCCGGCTATTATCATATGTGACAGTTTGAGCACTTTCTTCAAAAGAAACCCATTCTGGTGTCAATGGAAAAGTTGTAGAGAATCAAAAATCAAGCTTATATCCAAATTCTCAGAACGATTCAAAAACTGGTTTTCAAGAAATGCCAAATTTACGAATTTTCACAAAACTGGCAACAAACCTTGCAACAAAACTTGCATTTTAAGCGAACCAACTAAGTGTATCTTTTTGGAAATTTGGCTATAAGCCTAATTTTTGATACTCTACAGCTTTTCTATTGACACCAAAATGGGTTTCTTTGGAAGAAAGTGCTCAAATGCTCAAACTGGGACATCTCGACATCTCCAGTCCTCCATTTCTGAGTCTCACACTTGTCTCACACACAAACCAAAATCCTACTACGAAAAAGGGAATCCGCAAATTGCCTGTAAAATGGGCAGAAGTCGTCAATAATAATGGAAATTGTTTGGAATGAATTGATGGTTTTATGTTGAATAGATTTTAGTTCAAAGCCCCGCAGTTTTCAATTCACCAACCCAATATTTTTGAGGAAAAGTTTGACCAAAACTTCTAGACAACTTTTAATGTTGTTTTCTAAATGTTTCTAAATGTTTCTAAACAAAAAAACTCATCCCAGTTACGGTATTATTTGCCTGCGTTCACTTTGCGTCTACGGGCCTTCATATTTTTAAGAGTTTTCAATGATTTGACAATGTTAGAAAAGCTTTTTGTGTCAGAAAGACATTGAGGCAAAAATTCGTAAACGCAACCTTTCTGGCGCAGTGTTTTTCGCAAGAAACGTTGCCCTAAATCGAATGAAATCAAATGGAATCAAATAAAATCAAATCGAAATCTTCAGTTCTTCCTTGTCAGTTTTTTTTGGTTTAAAAAGTGCTCATTTTTGTCCTAAAAAAACCCAGATTTGTCGTTTTGATTTTCTTTTTTTTTCAATGTTTCTTTTAAATAAACTTATAAAATTGATGTGTTAAAAGCATGAAAAATTAAAATTGTGGATTATGTATATGTCGTAGCCGATGAAGGATTTCAGCCGAAGAAGTCTGAGACTTCCTCGGCTAGCCGATTAAGTCTCAAAATGAAATCTTGAGTTATGTATTGACTCAAGTCAATACCACAAACTCAAGCTCTCTAAAAGGCGCTTAAAAGCTAAAAACGCATTCTAAAGAGTGCGAATTTTATAACCAAAGGCTATAAAAGGGCCCTTTTCGTCATTTTCTATCTGATTCATCATTTATATGACTCGTCCTTGACTCTGCGAGTGTCGAGGACGACTATGCACTATTCGACATTCTAGTTGCAGTTGCATTTTGCATTTTTCATTGCAAGTTGCATTTTTCGACCAAACTAAACAACAAAAATAAACAATAATACCAAAAAGCGAGTTTATAAACAATAATAAAACAAAAATAAACAATAATACGGTTCACGAGTTCTTTGACCTAAAAGCAAACAAAATAAAGCGTCATAAAGAAATTCGATAGGACACAAAAGTAAAAGCTTATCAATCTGTTGGCGAACTCCTTTCCGTTGTCGGACTAAAGAATTTTTGGGGCTCCAAACGTTCCGAATATTTCCATTAGATGATCGACAACTTCAAATTGTGTTTTCCTTTGCAATGCCGAACTGCAATGCCGAAAAAAAGACGAACTTTGTGAAAGGGGAGGGCCTTGACGGAGGGGAGGGCCTGACGAAAAGGGTTATACAGTGCGTTTCAAATTCTTAAACGCACCCTCTAAAATAGCGAATTTTGCATTTAAACCACCGCTACAACCATTAATCTTTTTCTATTAGAAAGAGCATGTCTTAAAACCTAAAAAACACGAAAAATAAGCATACTGTAAAAAATAAAAATTTTCAAAATAGAAACTTTTTGGTAAATCAACCGTTTCAAATTCTTAAACGCACTATGAAAATATGTTTATTTATCGACACAAATTAAAAATCAAAGGTAAAAAATCAAAACTAATAATCTGTACACGCACCAGAACGATTAATTACTTGAAAAATGCGGTCTGGCATTGAATTGATGAGGTTTTGAAGATCAGAGACGTCGAGATCGCTCCAGGCCGAAAAATTTGCTGCTTTAAGTGTAGAAGCGTCTTGAATCTGACGATGATTCTTGTAGACAGCTCGGACCAGTATTCCCCATAAATTTTCTATCGGTTTGAGGTCAGGAGACGGAGCGGGCCAGTCCAAAGTTGCAAGGTTGTGGCGGTTAGCCAGTCTGGATTGCTCTGGCTCGATGAATTGAGGCGTTGTCGTATTGAAACAAGTCCGGAACGGTTGGATTTAGGAGCAAAAATGGCAACAAACAATTGTTCAAGATATCTATTTAGTCATCCGATCCGAAACCATCTTCAGAGCGACCGTTCCATCAGCACAAAAGGTGGCCGAAACCATCACAGAGCCACCGTCGAAGTTTCGAGTTCCAAACACCATCGGATCACGTCGAAGATCCCTCCAATAGTAGCCAACGCCATCGGGGCCATCCAAATTCCATTTCTTCTCATCGGAAAAGATCACCTAAACGCAAAAAAAATAATAAAACATAAGCGGCTTTCTAACCATAGACCAATCCTGATTCATATGAGCCTTGGCGAACGCCAATCGGGCTTTCTTGTGCAAAAGCTTCACGACCGGTTGCATGTTCAATAAATGTCGATCGATATCTGGATTTTCCGTGACGGCTCGCCAAATTGTCGACTTCGAAGCGTTGATTTTCAGTTCCGTTTTCACTTCATTGATCGTTTTTTCGTGGATTTTGTTCACAATATGGCGTCTAGCTCGCTGTGTAAGCTTTGGTTTTGGTCCTGGTTTCCTCTTTGGTACAGAAACGAACTCGGACTTTATATAATTTCGCACGGCAGAGTCGGATCGGCCCAAATTTTTTGCGATTTTCCTTATTGAGTCGCCAATCCTCAAACGAGCATCAATCTGGCCTTTATCATAATCCGTGAGCAGCTTTCCGTGTGCCATTTACTTGGAAATTAACAAAAATTATAAATTTAATAAAAAAATAGGCACAACAAAACGAAAAATTTCAAATAACAACAGCAAAGGCGGGTGCGTTTAAGAATTTGAAACGGTTGATTTAGCAAAAAGTTTCTATTTGGAAAATTTTTACTTTTTACAGTATGCTTCTTTTTCATGTTTTTTAGGTTTTAAGACATGCTCTTTCTAATAGAAAAAGATTAATGGTTGTAGCGGTGGTTTAAATGCAAAATTCGCTATTTTAGAGGGTGCGTTTAAGAATTTGAAACGCACTATAGTATGATAAAATGCGCACTCTTTCGAATGCCTTTTTAGCTTTTAAGCGCCTTTTAGAGAGCTTGAGTTTGTGGTATTGACTTGAGTCAATACATAACTCAAGATTTCATTTTTGAGACAGAATCGACTAGCCGAAGAAGTCTGAGACTTCTTCGGCTGAAATCCTTCATCGGCTACGACATATACAAATTTATGGGATTTGAAAAAGAGAATCCATCAAAAAAGAAAACTTTTTAGCTTAACCAACACATCTCTCTCTACACACACCAAATAGAAATTCGTCATTAAAAAACAATCCTTTTGTTTTTTTTAAAGTATTTATTCTTTAATTATCCTCCTTTACTTACTATTTATTTGACTAAATTAATGATTCGACCTAAAAGCGAAACGTGTATTTGATGAATAAAGGATTTTAAAGAAGATTTTTAATCAAATATATCAAAATATCAATATATATATATATATCAAATATCAAAAATATCAAAAAGCAAGAGATTTTTGCATAGAAAATGACTTTGTGTAAAAAATATTTGATCCACAAACACTCGATAGAGGTTCTGGATTGTGAAACAAAATATTTAGAGAATTTTCGTTAGACTTTAGTTCTAGTCGATTCCTTCTGGTTGTTTCGTGTAAACGCAAACCACCACAAAAAGCACAGAGATCGGAGTACACCCGGTTTTCTTTTGTATTTCCAGAAAAGTGCCTAGTGGTAAGGTTTCGATTGAGATAAGGAACCAAATTTAGAGATAAAAGGAACGAAACTTAGAGATAGGAATACAAATTTAGAGAGATAAGGAACCAAATTTAGAGATGTAAGGAACCAAATATAGTGAGATAAGGAACCAAATTTAAAGAGATAAGGAACCAAATTTAGAGAGCTTCTAGTTCTAGCCGATTCCAAATTCGTGTAAACGCAAACCACCACAAAAAGCCACAGAGATCGGAGCACACCCGGTTCTCTTTTGTGTTTCCAGAAAAGTGTCGAGTGGTAAGGTTTCGAAATGTGTCCAGTGCGTATGTACAATCATATGCAATGGTGTAAGCCAAAAAAAGACAACTGTCCGGGCCAGACCGGACCGGAAAAGTCAAGCAAGCAGGTCGGCCCGGGTCAAGCAAGCAGGCCCCTATCAACATACTAATTAGCATTTAAATTATTGCTTTAATTTGCATTTAAAGACAAACTTCTAGAAAAAACTACTTTCACTCATAATCGACTAGCCGATTATGATTTTCGCTAGCGAAATCATTTGATTCATACTTCATTCAGTGTGTTGTAAAATGATAGAACCACCCTCAATTTTTGCGATTGATTTTGTGATTTTTGATTTCAAATGACTTCAATTCAATAAACTTCAAAACTAAAAATGCCAAACGATGCTTAAATTCGAATTTTATATACAAAAGTACGCACAAATACCGTTTGCCAAATAATTTACTTTAAAAGGCAAAATTTTTTTAAGCATTTCTTTATTTTACACCTGTTTGCAAAATGATACTATTGATTTTGATCATTTCTTTTTGTTTCTTTTTGATGTTTCTTTTTGATTTTCTACCTGTAATAACCGCTTTTTGCTTACTTTTTGCTAATTCTTATTTTTTAGGAAGATGGGGTGTGGAAAGCGTCAAGTATTTGTAAAAATTGCCGGCTCTACAACGTTTCATTCAAAATCGGCGGGACCCCCTTAGCCGATTATGAATTTCAGCCGATTATGAATGAGTGGGTCTAGAAGCGTCCAACCATCAAGTATTTAGTAACATTCAACGCAGAATCATTGATAATTATGTTAAATTTTTAAAATTAGCAAGATTTGATAAAAAGAAAAAAAATTAGAGGAAAAAAACTGTTTTTTTTCAAGAGAAAACTTTGAGACCCCATAATTTTTTTCCTTTTTATCCAATCTTGCTAATTTTAAAAATTTAACATAATTATTAATGATTCTGCGTTGAATGATACCAAATACTTGATGGTTGGACGCTCGTAGACCCACTCATTCATAATCGGATGAAATTCATAATCGGTTACGACATATATATTTCTAAGATTTAAAAGCTATTTCGCGTTATCAAATTTCATAGCCAAAAAATATAAAATTTAGGGGTGGTTCTATCATTTTGCAACGCACCTTAGATTAGTTACCGTAAATACTATAATAGTACCCCACCCCCATAATGACGGTGCGGAGTGTTGCGTAGTCTAGCTTTGAACGAGTTTTTCTCGACACTGGTTTATGCTACAATGCGCGTTTAGGTATCAAAAAATAGCCGAAATTCAGGGCTATTTTTTGATACCAAAGAGGAATTTTTTGAAAATACGGGTGCTTTGCAAAATTTGAAATACTAAAAAGCTTTTGCGACTACCCGACTGTACGAGGGAGGTGGGGTACTATTACAGTATTTACGGTAGTCGATTATGAACCATTCATAATAGGCTTCATAAGGAGACCACTAAGATCCAAATAACCACATTTTCAGACTCCTAACATATGTTTAAATGCTCAATTTTGCTTTTTTTTTCAAGCAGTGTTGACTAGTGTTCTTTGTAGGTTTTCTCAACTAGGTTCTCTCAACTAGATTCTCTCAACTAGCTTTTCTCAACTAGGTTCTCTCAACTAGGTTCTCTCAACTAGGTTTTCTCAACTAGGTTCTCTCAACTAGATTTTCTCAATTCTGGATTACACAGAACCGGTCCGATCGCGGTTTTTACGGCCCTTTTCTGATTGCAGAATAAAGTACAAAAGAGAACATAGAGAAAAGGCACGAAAGGAAAAATCGACAAGAAGAAAAGTGCATGAAAATTGTGGAGACGGAGAATGAAAAAGAATGCTGACTCACCAGATAAAAAGGTCCTTCTTTAAGGTCCTTCGTTTACCTCTATTCACCTTTTTCACTTTGATTTTAGCATTTTTTTGGCTTCTATTCGTTTCTTCTATTCATTTCCATCATCAACGACTTCAATAGAATAAATTGTGAGTTCAAAATGTGGGAATCCATTGAAGAAGTGCCGGGTTTGAGTGTTCATGAGAAACGAGTATGGATAGCTGAAGAGATCAAGACTTTGATTGAATCAGGAAAAACCATTGATGAAATTGAAAAGTCAGAAAAGTTTCCCTCATTCATTAAACCAATGATTAAACTTGAAGCGGCAAAAATGATGCTGAAAAAATGCATTAAAGAAAGCAGTAAAGAAAGCAGTAAAGAAAGCAGTAAAATGGCAGTAAAAGCGATTTACTTTGAGGTAATCGTTGAAGGACTTCTTTCAGAAAACGCTGACATTGTAGCCAGTGCTCTGCAAGCACAGAAACACTTTTTCGACTTCACTAATGAATTCAGCAGTATTGAATTTCTTTTCGACAAACTTTTTCACTTACTTTCTTATAATACACGATGTGAAGTGATTAGGAAACTTCCGCGTCGCTTGAGGCTAAGTAAAAATACTCGAATAGCTGAGAAGTTTTTCGAAGCCGTTCTCCGAGACTTTGGCTTTCAAAAGGCAAAAGCTTTTCTGATGGCTTGCTCAGAAGACTTTATCAAGAATTCGATTTTAAAGTATCGACTCCTTTTTTCAACTCCTTTTATAAAAGAGATCGACAAATACTCTTTAAAGTTTCCGAATTTCCGGAGTTGGTATTTGAAGTTGAGGTCAAATGACAGAACAATTCAAGATTCAAGATCCAAGCACAATGCTCCACTTGACACTGACTCTCTAAAAAGATTAATCAAAAAAGATCTACACACTTTCATTGAGATTTATGAAAATTCTTTTGATCCAAATGGACCAAATGGATCAAATGGGCTAAATGGACCAAATGGACCAAATGGACTAAATGGACCAAATGGACCAAATGAACCACATGAACCAAATGGATCAAATGAACCAAATGAATCAAATGAACTAAATGAACCAAATAGACCAAATGAACCAAATGGATCAAATGAACCAAATGGACCAAATGAACCAAATGGACCAAATGGATCAAATGAACCAAATGAACCAAATGAGCCAAATGAACCAAATGGATCAAATGAACCAAATGGACCAAATGAACCAAATGAACCAAATGGATCAAATGAACCAAATGGACCAAATGAGCCAAATGAACCAAATGGATCAAATGAACCAAATGGACCAAATGAACCAAATGAACCAAATGAATCAAATAGACCAAATCGACCAAATCGACCTAATCGACCAAATCTTTCTTTATCAAACAAACAAAAAGAATTCTTTGCTCGAAATGCGAGAGAACACTATTTAACAAAACCTCGACTCTATTTTCGATTCTTAAATGCTGATAAGCTTGATGATCGCAGTCTTGAGACAATGTTTCCAAAACTTTTACCTGATGAGATAAAAGACTTCGGCACAAGTCAAGCTTTAGAATATTTAAAGCATTATTCGAAAGATAAACTCTCATTTCTGTTAAACACTTATGAGAAGATTTATGGGGAAAACTTGCTTGATGATGAGAGGAATGTAACGGAAGAATTGTTTATGATGTTGCCGCTAGAGGAGAGAGTTAAACAAGCGAGGATTAAGATTGAAAAAGAGGGAAAAGGAGAGGATGTTTGTTGGGCGGAGATCCCTTGGGAATGCCATTTACCAGTCGAAGAAATTGTGCCAAAGTTGAGGGAAAAGGTGGCTGAAAATTCGGATATGGATGAGAGATGTGAGTTGATTTCTCACATGTTGCATTGTTGTGTGATGAATAGGGATTTGTCGGCACTTTTGGAGGTATTCAAGTATGCGAGAGATCGCAATGAGATTTCATCCTTTCAGCAAAACTTCATCGATCACGTTGAATCGATTTGTGATTTGTCAATCTTTACCAAAGAGCACTGGGAGATTCTCATTCAGTCCGTGAAGAGACTATTTGTCAAGGCTACTGTGGCAAACTTGCACCAGATTTCAATCTCACTCTTGACCAAGGCAATCGAGTTTCATTTTGTCAACAATTTACCCTTTGATACGCTGCTGGAGATGATCTTTGACTTGTTGTCACGTGGAAATTCTAGCTGGAATTTGTGCATCGATCAGCCCAAATATGAACGGATTTGTCTAGTGGAATTCTTGAATCTTGTCAAAGAAAAACGCAACTTGATCAATGATGATCTTTGGAAGAAGATTAAATTGAATACGCTTGAGAAGTTGTTAAAGATGATTCAAGATTATAATGAGAGAATACAGGATTACCAAGATTTGGAAGCTAAAGAACAAGAAGCTCTAGAAGACGGAGCTCTAGAACAAAGAGCTCTAGAACAAAGAGCTCTAGAACAAAGAGCTTTAGAACAAGGAGCTCTAGAACAAGGAGCTCTAGAACAAAGAGCTCTAGAAGAAGGAGCTCTAGAACAAAGAGCTCTAGAAGAAGGAGCTCTAGAAGAAGGAGCTCTAGAACAAAGAGCTTTAGAACAAGGAGCTTTAGAACAAGGAGCTCTAGAACAAGGAGCTCTAGAACAAAGAGCTCTAGAAGAAGGAGCTCTAGAAGAAGGAGCTCTAGAACAAAGAGCTTTAGAACAAGGAGCTTTAGAACAAGGAGCTCTAGAACAAGGAGCCTAGAACAAAGAACCTAGAAGAAGGGCTCTAGAACAAAGAGCTCTAGAAGAAGGAGCTCTGAAGAGGAGCTCTAGAACAAAGAGCTCTAGAACAAAGAGCTTTAGAACAAGGAGCTTTAGAACAAGGAGCTTTAGAACAAGGAGCTCTAGAACAAGGAGCTCTAGAACAAGGAGCTCTAGAACAAAGAGCTCTAGAACAAGGAGCTCTAGAACAAAGAGCTCTAGAACAAAGAGCTCTTAAACAACAAAAAGAGCTATTGTTTATCGAAGATTTTCCCTGGTTTTACGAAGAAATCCAGACGTTTTCGAATAATAAAGAAAAATTTCCGAACCTCTTGATGAATTATCTAAAAACAACGCTATATTTTCGTTTAAGAGAATCACTGTCCCCTGAAGAACCACTAAAACTTATGTTCTTACAATTATCACGTGGATACAGTTCAACTTGGAACTTTTTTCCGGAAAAACCCGAATTCGAGAGGGTATGTCTCGTTCATTTTCTACGTTTTGCCGAAGAAACAATTGGAAGTGTGTTCTGGGAAAAGATCAAAGTCGATTGTGTGTGCAATTTGATTGTTTCTATCAATCGTTACAACACACGAGAACTAAATCCACCAAAAGAAAAAGAGTGCCTAGTTCCGGAAAGTATCTCTTGGATTTTCGCCGAACTTGAGAACATTTTAAGAGACGATGTGCTCGAAAAGCGACCACAATTGACCTCAATTTGGCCGTCTTTAAAAACTCTAAATCCAGACCTGTACAAGGAATTGAGGCATTTAAATCATGATAATGTTGACAAGGTTGAGAAAAGTCTTTTAGAAAAGCTAAAAAACGATCCACAAAGTGTTCTCATCGACTGGGAAAAGCATTTCGACGAATTCCATGACAATTACTACAGTCCAATTGTGCAGAAATTTGTGAAATCCCTTCGTTGGCACAATGAAATACGTTTAAAGTTTTCTGCACGTTGTTTAAATGATATCAAGAAGAAAAGAGGCAACTTTTTGGTGCTTTACGCGTTACTAGTTGATGGAGAAACTTTCTCATCTTTTGTAACTCATCTAATGCTCGAGAAAAGTGTCGAGGAGGCGGATGCAAGAGAAAACTTTCAAATCATTCATCGCATAGCTGTTGGAATGAAGCTCACGAGGACTCCAGTTTCATTTGAGTTGATTGAGAAGCTTTGTGAAGGGGATTATTTGATAAATAAAGGAGATTATTTGATAAATAAAGGAGATTATTTGATAAATAATCCCCTCCACAAAACATGGGCTTTTCTAAAGACTTTTTGTGTATCAATATCTTTGTCCAAAGCGATACCATTTACTCAAAAGCTATCAAAGACAATCTCAAAAGCAAAGCATTCAAAAGATACTGCTCATTGCTCATTTGCTCAAAAGATTGATAGCTATCAAGATATCAAACAAAGCTCCAAAGCTATCAAAGAAGAGAACGAAGAACAAAGCTCTAAAGCTATCAAAGAAGAGAACGAAGAACAAAGCTCTAAAGCTATCAAAGAAGAGAACGATGAACAAAGCTCCAAAGCTATCAAAGAAGAGAACGAAGAACAAAGCTATAAACCTATCAAAAACTCAAATCATCTTATCTCTTTGGCTAAACAGGGAATCCAATTGATGTGTCTTCTAGCCAACTTTAATCAACTCAGTGATTTTCTGATTATTTGTTGGGAAGAGAACGAAGAACAGACAATCCAAGAACTCGTCCTCAAACAAGCTTTTACCATATTTTTCAAAGCACCAAGCTCAATCACTTGGAAACCATTGAAAACAATCCTTTCGACAATCAGTCAGAAACACGAGAATCTGTTGTCTCATGTCTCATCGGCTCAATGGCAATGGCTCAATGGCATTAAGGTCAATAAAGTACCTGATGAATACATTGTTGAATATATGCAAATTAACCTCGAAATCATTGATCGACTTGAGAGAAACGAATCCAAATCAAATCCAAATCATAAGCAAATCAATCACAAGCAAATCAATCACATAAGCACTTTGATCAGAGGCATTGACAATGTTATTTGCGATTTATTGCCAGAAGAATTCATCAGCAAACTACTTGAGAGATATCTTTTTCATAGAAATCAAGGAAATCATGCGAGAAATCTTCTCGTCGATGTTTACCTTCAAACAAGCGAAACAAAATTCATTCAACGTTTAGAGACGTTTATAAAGATTTTTGAAAAAAGTATCAACAATGCGGCACTGGATTCTTGTGCTCTAGATGCACAGGAATTGATTTCGAGAATTGTGTACACCAGAATGAAGCCCGAGCATCGTTTGGTGACGGTGAGAAGAGTGCTGGAGACATTTCAATCCGTCCTCACACACATCGATGATCCGAAATCTTATCTTTTATTGATTTATGCAAATGAATGGGTTCAAGCGCCGACACCAAGTGATTTCGCGAGAAAAATAAACGCAAAACTTCCCGGTTTGATTCAATTGTACACCCCGTGGCTTAGCTTTTACATTGTCGACATCTTAAAACAATTCTTAATCCATGGAACTTTCGATTGCTCGAAAAAATCCGAAGAGAAGACTCGAGAATTCATTGAAACGATGAGCGATTTTGGGGAAGTTGAGGCTGGTTTTACAACGGTGCAACTGTTGCTGCTGTTTGACAAAAATAAACGTGAAAATGACTATGCGAGAGTTTTTGAGAAGCTGAAGAAATTTGATCACCCTCCCACGTTGAGCCTTCTAAATTTGATGCCAAAAGAATGAATTTTGTTAATCAATTTTGATCGTTTTGTTTTATTTTGTTTATTTGGATGTTTTTGTATCAGTTTTTGCGAGTTTTTGTGCTAATTTCTATTGTTTTTTTTTTGAAATGCGGCTCATAACATGATACGACGTTGTTGCGGTAATTCTTGGTCACCCTGTATAACAAAAACTGGCTCAAAACGCTCAAATCAACTTGTATTTTACTTTTTACGCGAGTTTTTGAGCCAATTTTGAATGCCCGGATAAAAATCACCCCATTTTACCGATAAAAATCTCTCTATTTACCGCTAAAAATCCCCCCTTTTACCACTAAAAATCCCCTCCCGTTATCGCAAAAAGTACCCAAGAAGTCTCCATCTTTTTCATCGCTGAGAAGAAAAAGAGAAGCCAGATCAGCCAGATAAGAGAAATCGAGTGTTTAATCGATTTTCGAGACTCGATACTCGATTTTAAACAAGTATGCGTTTACATGAAACAAATCTCTGCGAGAGTCTTTGAAGAGCTGAAGAAGTTTGATCACCCTTTCACGTTGAGCCTTCTAAATTTGATGCCAAAAGAATAAATTTGTATCGTTTCGTTAATTTGCATGTTTTACGCGAGTTTTTGAGCCAATTTTTAATACCGCCCGGATAAAAATCCCTCCTTTTACCGATAAAAATCCCGTCCCGTTATCGGAAAAGTACCCAGAAAGGATCCATCTTTTTCATCGCTGAGATGAAAGAAGAAAAAGAGAAGCCTGAGAAGCCAGATAAGAGAAATCGAGTGTTTAATCGATTTTCGACACTCGATACTCGATTTTAAACAAGTATGCGTTTACATGAAACAAATCTCTGCGGGAGTTTTTGAAAAGCTGAAGAAGTTTGATCACCCTTTCACATTGAGCCTTCTAAATTGTCGACATCTTAAAACAATTCTTAATCCATGGAACTTTCGATTGCTCGAAAAAATCCGAAGAGAAGACTCGAGAATTCATTGAAACGATGAGCGATTTTGGGGAAGTTGAGGCTGGTTTTACAACGGTGCAACTGTTGCTGCTGTTTGACAAAAATAAACGTGAAAATGACTATGCGAGAGTTTTTGAGAAACTAAAGAAATTTGATCACCCTCCCTTGAACCAATTTGATCACCTTGAGCCTTCTAAATTTGATGCCAAAAGAATAAATTTGTTAATCAATTTTGATTGTTTTGTTTTATTTTGTTTATTTGGATGTTTTTGGTAAAAATTTCAGAACAATCCAATCTTGGGAAGGTTGATTTTCAAATTAGGCTCAAAATGCACTTTTGTGCTAATTTAATCCATTCTCGTTTGAATTTAAGCAAGATTTTAAAAAAAGATTAAAAGAAAGAGAACGATCGATTGATTGAGAACGGTCGATCGATTGCCACTAAATCAATTGAACGGTTGAATATCTTTAAAAAGAGGCGTATATAAGGCGGTGTATATAAGGCGGTGTATATAAGGCGGTGTATATAAGGCGGTGTATATAAGACGGCGTATATAATACGGCGTATATAAGGCGGCGTTTATAAGACGACGTATATAAGACGGCGTTCATAAGACGACGTATATAAGACGGTGTTTATAAGGCGGCGTATATAAGGCGGCCTATGTAAGGCAGCATGTATAAGGCGGCCTATGTAAGGCAACAAGATACTCAAGGCATTGCACACCAAGAAGTTTCACTGGAAGAAGATTTTGAAACAGAAATAGCTTTATTTAACAGTAACAAATAAGGAAACAAGAGATCATTCGATATGACCGCCTTTTGCCTTGATAACAGCCCTTAATCGGTTCGGATATGCCTCCACTGCGGCCCGAATGTCATCTTGAGGAGTCGCCTTCCATCCTTTGGTCAAAGACTTCTTCAAGGTCAAAGACTTCCTCAAAGAATCCAAACTTGTGTGTTTTCGAGAGCAGACATTAGCCTCTAAGATTGCCCAAATGGAAAAGTCCATCACATTGAGATCCGGTGAGTTTGGAGGCCATTCATCCTTGGTGATCACTGAGGGAAAGTTGGCCACACACCAGTCCTGAACCGTCTTCTTCGTGTGAGCGGGAGGCAATTAGGCAAGAATAAAGAAGATAGAACGCAACACAACAAAAAAGGGGGCAAAAAAATAAGAAAGCTGTTTGGAAAACGGTCTCTTGTTGCAATAATTATGACGCACCCTGTATATAAGGTGGCGTACATAAGACGGTGTTTATAAGGCGGCGTTTATAAGACGACGGATATAAGGCGGCGTATATAAGGCGGTGTATATAAGACGACGTATATAATACAGCGTATATAATACGGCGTATATAATACGGCGTTTATAAGACGGTGTTTATAAGGCGGCGTATATAATACGGCGTATATAAGGCGGCGTATATAAGGCGGCGTATGTAACGCAGCGTATATATTCGCCTATGTAACGCAGCGTATATAAGACAGCGTATATATTCGATTCGTTTTATTTTAAAAGGTATGCAATCACTCAAAAATATAATAGCTCATGAATGCTAGAAACCAGGATTTTCAACTCTTACATTAAAATGCCTGAAAAAGTTCTAAAATAAAAGATTTTTCAAAAATTGAAAAAAGCCATCTTGTAGATTAAGGATAGGGCTTTTTTTAAAAAAAAAAAAATAAAAAAATACATTTATTGAAAACCAATAATGTGATACAAACAAAGGGTACATAATAAGACATAAAGGTTAAACACACAATTTTATGGCACTGCGGCCGTTCTCACCCCTATTTACCCCTATTACCCAAATGTTGTGAAAGAAAAAACCCACTTGGTGGGAAAAAGAAACATTTTTATCTTGCCAGAGTGATTGAACCCTCGACCTTCCGCTTAAGAGACAAGACTCCTAACCGGTCGGCCATCTGGCCATCTTTTGAATGAAGCAAACCGTTTTTTGATTGGATAAGCCGTTTTTTCAGAAAACACATTACCCAAAAAAACGATCGTTTATAACTTGCCAACCTAATAGTTTAGTTTATCTCTGAATTCTCACCAAATTCTTAGTAAAACAGTAGCGACTACGCGACTTTACGCTCAAATTACGATCGTGAATGCGTTAAACTTTACAATATTAGAATCAATAGAATAGAATCAATACCATTAGTTTTTTTTAAAGGCATCTGGCTTGTTAGAACAACTCTGGAGATGAGCTGACAAGCGGGAAATGTCTGTCAACCTCAGAATTGATTAGAAACTTTAATGCTAACCGTTCATGGCTAGACGTTCATGGGCAGATAGGGCTTTTGAATGAAGCAAACCGTTTTTTTGATTGGATAAGCCGTTTTTTCAGAAAACACATTACCCAAAAAAACGATCGTTTATAACTTGCCAACATTGAGGGCAGTCAATAAGAAAAATACACAAAAACCATAAAAACAGGTAAGCAAAAAGTGAAATGGGGCTCATAACATAATAAGGTTTCAATTAAGGGAAAATTCCAGGGGCTCATAACATTCAATTAAGGGAAAATTCCACTTTTAAAGTGCTTATTTAGCAGTGGCAATTGTTTTTGTGTGAATCGAGATCACTGAAACTGCTCTCCCCTTTCTTTCTTTTGGTTTTCGGAGAAAGATGCATGTGAAAATGCTAAATTAAACTGTCATTTTAACATCATCAACAACACTCACCTTGGCACAAAACACAGAAGAAACGTCTCATTGAACTGAATGATGTTCAAGTAAACGATCATCACATTCCACCCGAAAAAGAGATTGACGAGTATCGAGAGAATGTAGTAGCCAATGAGATTTGTAATATTCACGAATGAATTCGTTAGCATCTAAATGCCAATCATAACTAAAACAATCGACCTTTCGGTTGATGGAAAAGTCCTTTCCGATTTTTTGGGAGAGTACCTTAAATTTGTCGAATTTTGACGTCCAATTTGTTCAATTTTATAGCTCATCCTAAAGCTGAATTCAAGACGGATCGATTGGTAAAAACCGTTTTGAAATATCTCTTTTCTAAACGTTTTTACAGCTATTTTAGTAAAGGGCGGCAGAGCCAAAAAAGCCAAAAAATGGCTGTTTTTACGTTTCGTTAGTTTTCCGTGCAGAAACCTAGGCTAAAAACATGTGTTTCGTGATCAGCGTCAAAAATAACCCCTAGACACGCATTTTCCGAATCTTAGCAAAAAATTTTTGAAAAATATTGTCACCGGTGGAAGTCGAAGTCGGTTCCAATACGGTTCCAATAGGGTTCCAATACGGTTCCAATACGGTTCCAATACGGTTCCAATACGCTTCCAATACGGTTCCAACACGCTTCCAATACGGTTCCAATACGGTTCCTATACGGTTCCTATTTTGATCTAATACATTTCCAATACGGTTCCAATACGGTTCCAATACTGTTCCTATACGGTTCCAATACGGTTCCAATACGCTTCCAATACTGTTCCAATACGGTTCCAATACGGTTCCAATACTGTTCCTATACGGTTCCAATACGGTTCCAATACGCTTCCAATACTGTTCCTATACGCTTCCAATACGCTTCCAATACGGTTCCTATACGGTTCCTATTTTGATCTAATACGTTTCCAATACGGTTCCAATACGGTTCCAATACGGTTCCTATTTTGATCCAATACAGTTCCAATACGGCTCCAATACCAGCGACCCTCAGATCAATAGCCTTTCCGCCGCTTTTCGCGATTTTCCTTCGTTTTTCCCCTTTTTTTTGTTTTATCATTTTTTTGATGTTGTTAGAAGGCTTTTTTCAGGAATGTCGTGTCAGGTTGAATAGGAGGAGCACCAGGACACCAGGACCACCAGCGGCACCTGTTTTTGTATGCATTCAACCGAAAACTCAATGCCGCACAGGCTCATCGAGAGATTACTGACGTTTATGGACCCGATTTCGTGACCGAAAAATACCGAACGAACTATCCAGAATTGGTTTCAACGATTCCGTGAAGGAAATTTCTCACTTCTCGATAGTGCAAGAACAGGAAGACCATCAGAAATCGACGAAGACAAACTTGCTAAGATTCTGAAAATGCGTGTCTAGGGGTTATTTTTGACGCTGATCACGAAACACATGTTTTTAGCCTAGGTTTCTGCACGGAAAACTAATGAAACGTGAAAACAGCCATTTTTGGCTTGCCTTTACTAAAATAGCTGTAAAAACTTCTAGAAAAGAGATATCTCAAAACGGTTTTTACTAATCGATCCGTCTTGAATTCAGCTTTAGGATGAGCTATAAAGCGTCAAAATTAGACAAATTTAAGGTACTCTCCCAAAAAATCGGAAAGGACTTTTCCATCAATCCAATACATCAACAAACAATCGATCTAACTCACTTGCCACATTAATAACGACTCCGCTCGGCTCACCTTTTTGCCTCGTTTATGCTAGAATCGTTTTCTTTTGTTCTTTTTGAAAAACTCTGTTTGAAACCTTTTTCAAATTACGATTTGTTACAAAATCCAGGGCACACATCAACGAAAATGGTGTGATGAGAATGTCGTACTTTGGATCGTACCAGTACTCGTCGACGATCCACCAACGCAGATGTTTAAACCCAATTCCGAATGCATACGGAATGATTAATTGAGCGAATGGCCATCGCAGAGTATGACGAAAATAAATACCATCAAAGGAGAGAGCGAAGAAACGACTAAATACGAGAGTGGCTAGAATGTCTAGGAATGTCTTGGAAAGGGAGGCTAGAATGTCAATCAAATTACCGTATTTTCTCTAATAGTAGTGCACCTGACCGAGCCGAGTTGATGACTATTTTACGGTTCCCGAGCTTTCCCAGAAGCTCAACACTCTAATCATCGTCAAGATCTCATCGTCAGCTACATTTTCCGACCCCACATCGATAGGTTCTGATAAGCGGCTCTCGAGATTTGGAGGACTTTAGGGTGTACTACTAATTTAGGGACGCTCAGGGTGTACTACTATTAGAGAAAGTACGGTTCTTAAGGCGAATTCTTAAGACGATCATAGATCATAAACAACGATACCCTTTGTCGCCAAACACTTCAAATAATATCACCTGATTGAGATGAACAGTTGACAGTATTGAGACATGCTCAACGGATCATATTCATCCAGATAGCCGACCAATGCGTACAACGAGTTCCTCAATGGAGGTGAGCATCTAAAATCCAGCTTAAAATGATATTAGGTTAAGGAAAAAGTTCTGACTCAGCTGCGCAAAAATTTTTTTGCATTTTTTGCTGGCTATTTGCTGGCTATTTTAATCAGGATGTTCCAAAAAGTCAGTTCAGCGTGATTTTCTCAGCGTTTCGTTCAGCGTGAATTTCTAGTGGCTCCTCAAGGTTTTTGTGGTGCTAAAGTGGATATTTTTTCACTTTTTCCCCATTTCATGATTCCCAAGAATCATGATTTGAAAGTGAGAGAAGGAGGCTCGATGATTGGCCTTTTTAAGGGTGATCCTCTTCAAAATTTGTCTTTAAAGTCTAAAGACAATTTCGATGAGGTTGGTGCATTTCTTTTCCTGCAATGCCCAAGTAATACCGGTAAAAGTGGGAAAAGGAAAAGAGAAGAAACATCTTTTGTTCTACTCGATCATCCGAAAAACTATAAAACTATAACTGGAGAGAAAATCCCTTGTTTAATTTCTACAAAATTGACGTAAAAGAAGTTGATGAGCATTTCGAAAAGTTGACTTCATGGGACAAATCTATGGACAAATCCATACATGAAATTTCTGAGCCACCATGGTTATCAACCATATAAGCCACCACCATGAGACTTTTTGGCATAAAATTAAAACTAAAACGTAACGCAAAACGTAACGCAAAACGCGCACGTCTCTCTCAAACCAACAGAAGAAAGAGTTTGCCTCCACTTGTCATCAATTCTTTTGCTTTTTCCTTCAAAGCTCTCCTTTTTCTTTTTTCTTTTTCCTGCAAAGCACTGAATTTTATTAATTTCAAGTTTAGTCTTGAAATCTACAGGGTGGCTGAAAATTACGTGCGCGCAGCATCTGAGTCTATCAAAAAGAGATTCTTGAGAAAGCTGTGGTGCCGTGAAAAAGGAGTCATCCCAATTTGACCCTTCAACAAGATTGGGCGCCGGCCCACAGAGCCAAAACAACAATTCGCTTTCTCGAAACCAAAATTAAATCTTTTTTGACGAAGGATCAATGGCCTGCAAACAGCCCGGATCTCAATCCGTTGGACTTTTCGGTTTGGGGTTTTATGGAAGAACAATTAAGAAATAGAAAAATCAACAATTTGCATGATTTACGTCGAGAATTGATCAAAATCTCGAACGACTTAGATGCAAATTATCTCCGCCGCACCGTCGATTCTGTAAAGAAGCGAATTGAAGCCTGTATCAAAGCGGATGGAGGCCACTTCGAAAATTTCTTGTAATTATTAAATGCTTTTGTTACAACTATTATATGAATAAATATTTTTACATGTTCTTTGAAAGAAAATTAAATTATGGCGCTTTCTTTGGCGCACGTAATTTTCAGCCACCCTGTATGGCTGAAAATTTTAGCTTTATATCAACTTGAACCCGACGAAATCTTCAATCAATCAATTCTAAAGTTTTGCGTTCTAAAGTAATGAACGCTTTTATGCAAAATACATGGAATGAAATGTATTTACTGTGTAAATTTAGTTTATTAATAATAACCGTATTGGAAAGCTTCAAAATCCTACTTAAATTCTTTACTTTTCCTTTTCAATGATATTGCAGTTTTTGAAGCAGTTTAGCTAAGCTATTAAAGTCATTAAAAAAGCCATCAAAAATCGTCTCAACTTTTCGCATTCTTTAAAGTCTTATAGTGGATCTTGAGTTCGAGCTCTCGAGCTAAAAAAGAGCTTTTAGAATCTCCATGGCACTTGCTTGCACAATGACTAGACAAAATGTTACAAGTCTCAAAAGAAAGGACACTTTGGAGGTGATATTATTTAGCGCTACTCTATAATAAACAAAGCAGTATATAAGTGAGTAAATGTTATAAAATGTTAAAATGTTAAAATGTTATAAAATGTCTTATAGAATGATCATATCTTATAGAATGATCCTGTAAGTTATGTGTACCGGTGATAAAGCATAGAACTCTCTCACCTTATCACGAGTATCAATTTGCACATCGTTGAGAGACTGTGCACGATGGCGTAGACGAATTTGTTCACATTTTCAGCGGCAGCCAAGAGACTGAACAAAGAAAATATAGAGAAACGATGAAGTTATCGTAAGCAATTCAAGCAACTCAAGTTATCGTAAGCAATTCAAGTTATCG
This sequence comes from Mesorhabditis belari, assembly GCA_958450365.1. Lineage (NCBI taxonomy): Eukaryota > Metazoa > Nematoda > Chromadorea > Rhabditida > Rhabditidae > Mesorhabditis > Mesorhabditis belari. Next base: position 396,595 of record CAUEEP010000921.1, read on the forward strand.
TAAGCAATTCAAGCAATTCAACTTATCGTAAGCAATTCAAGCAATTCAACTTATCGTAAATGCTGCATTAAAGCGACCTCCTCAAATAGAACGATCTAATAGAACGACTCCCTTTTTCACAAGTTCTTTTTATTCCATTTTCTGGAAAACATTATTTTTAAAGTTCTAGTCGGACCTAATGCTTAGTTTTAGTAAATTCATTACAGATTACCTACAGATTACCTACAGATTATCTACAGATTACCTACAGATTACCTACAGATTACCTACAGATTATCTACAGATTACCTACAGATTACCTACAGATTACCTACAGATTATCTACAGATTACCTACAGATTACCTACAGATTACCTACAGACTACCATCTTTTCGTTCAAAGAGTTTACTGTGATAATTTGATGGGACTGAGGATCATCCTATTCACTGTTTCAAGCCGGATGGGGTCATTTCAATAGGTTGATCCATTCTTGTTTTACTAACAAGAATGGATGAACCATTCTGTTTTACTTTTGTAGTTTTAGATTACAAAAAAATGACGAATGTTCGTCTGAATCAAGAAATGATCGAGCTTTTGGGAGAATTGAACAAAAAATTCGATATAAACATTGAAGAAATCGACGATACAAGCGATGATTTGAATCTTTTCAACTTTGATCTTCCTCTTGATCTTACTGGCTAATTGCTGGCTAATTGCTAATTTTAATTTTGTTAATACAGTTGCCGCTTTCTATAACGGAACTTTATAACGAACTGCATATGGCCGAAAACTATATAACGGAATGGAATTTTGGTCCCTTCCGACGCTAAACTATACATAACGGCACTTTATATAACAGAGAAATTTTTTGATCCCTTCCATTCCATTATAGAGAGAATCGACTGTATTCAATAAATGTTATGAGAAATTTTCTTTAAAAGAAATATATAGTTTAGCGTCGGACGTCGGACCAATATTTTTATGATTGGACGTGGTTCTCTCAAATTAGGGACTATGAAAAAATAGAACGACTCCTCAAATAGAGCGACCCTTCAAGGAGGTGTTGAAAAATAGAGTGATCGCTCTAATACAGCATTTAAGGTAACCTCAATTTAAGGCAACCAGCTTCAAGGCAAAGGCAACCAGCTTCAAGGCAAAGGCAACCAGCTTCAAGGCAAAGGCAACCAGCTTCAGATCAAAGCCTCTACATTGGACTTCTCACCGTATCGGAAAGGTTAAACGATCGTTTCTTGCGACAAAATAGACGGCCAATGGAGTAGTGATGAGGCTGAGTGCGATCGACTGAAGAAATGGAAAGAGTTTAGCTGGAAAGTGATCCACTCACCCAATCAGCCATTCCAACGAGAGTAAAGCTGATCTCGGTTCTGAGCCTATCATCGATATCCGGTCTATCCCAAGAAGCATAGCCAACAATATTGTAAATAGTGACCATCAATACATAAACTCCTAAAAGATTCGCTATTTTGCAAAAGCCTACAATGCAAACCGATTAAAAGTAGGGTGATGACGAGAAGGAGAAACAAATCTTGACGCGTTCTCCAGAAGTGGCTCTCAAGAATTGACATTAGCGAAGATATTAGCTAAGATATTAGCTAAGATATTGGCCAAGATATTAGTGAAGATATTAGCGAAAATATTAGCGAAGATCTGCTGAGCTGAGCTTATAAATGTAGAGATTTTGTCAGCTTAATTTCAAAAAGAACTTTAAAAATGAATTCTCGGAATTTTGCTTTGCGAATTTACTTTGCAAAAATGACGAATATTAGATGATTGGTGTGAGAATTTATGTGAAACGTGAGAAGAACGGTGTAAGTCTCTTTTGGCTTTTTTTGTATCAGCTTTATTGGATCATTGTGCGTTTCACTCCAAGATGATTTTAGATTTCTGCTGGATCTTTTTGTCGTTTCGTGTTGGAAGTTGGGGACCGAAGGCGAAGGCGTTTTTGGCATCGTCTTGAGTTTGGAAGCATTTCTCCGGGAAAAAGTTGTCGAGGTGTTTGGAGTGGTAGTCGGTAGGCGAAAGGTCCGACGAATATGGTGGGTGAGGCAAAGTTTCGTAGCTCAGTTCGTTCAGCGTTCAGCGTTTGCAGGGTCGGTTGTGCGACGTGCGGACGAGCGTTGTCGTGGAGAAGAATTGGACCTTTTCTATTGACCAATGCCGGGCACATTCGCCGCAATTTCTGGTGCATTTCGTCGATTTGTAGGCAGTACTTCTTCGCCGTAATCGTTTCGCCCGAATTCAGAAAGCTGTGATGGACTGCCGGCTGCGGACCACCAAAAAGTCACCATGAGTCACCAAGATATTAGATGATTGGTGTGAGACTTTATGTGACGAGAAGAACAGAGTAAAACTCTTTTGGCTTTTTTTATGTTAGCTCTATTGGATCATTGAGCGTTTCAGCACGCCAAGATGATTTTAGATTTCTGCTGGATCTTTTTCGGTTGGAAGTTAGGGACTTGAAAGTCTGCTTGACAGGGACTCGAACCTGCGACCTTTTTCTTGCTTTTGCTTTTTCTTATTCCTTCATCCACTGAGCTACAGTGCAACTGATCCCACCATGGTGAGCATTTCAAGATCAACACCTTTGCACTTACTCATTAACATCAGCAAAACTTTAGCCTCACTTCATTTGTTTATTCAAAACCGTGCTACAAAAAGTCACTGCACAAGAGGTCAAACACAATTGCATTGCCGCCATCATAGTTTCTTTTGATGAAAATATGTGGCTCCTTTTATAAATCACTCTAAGAGAAAGCAAATTCATCCAGGCCATCAATTGAAAAACGTTTTGCTTCAGTCCAAGACTTCAGTCCAAGACTCAGATCCAAGTCCAAGACTCAGATCCAAGTCCAAGACACGGATTTGATCGGGATCGAGTTTATTTCAAAGAAAATGGACTCTGTTGATTATCAAAAGATGTTGGAAAAGTATATATTGCCATATCTCCAAGGTTAAGATATGAAATTAGTTCAGAATTGTTCAGTTTTGAAACAAGCTTGATATTTCATTTGATTTTCAGACTAGGCCAAGCCAAGGCTTGAACAGAAGTCTGGCTTAGGTTCTACAGGCGAGCCTAGAGTCAGTCAGTGAAGCCAGATTTCGCAAAGCAGGACCAGGCAAAAAACTGAACCCTTGAAATTGGGCCCGGGATTGATCACGGGATTGATCACGGGATTGAAGCCGGGATTGAAGCCGGGATTGAAGCCGGGATTGATCCCGGGTTGATCCCGGGATTGATCCCAGGTTGATCCCGGGATTGAACCCGATAATGCGCCAATTCACACAAGTCGATCTACTATGCAATGTTGAGCTTCTAGCAAAGTCGACGTACAGTCGAATATCGATATGACAAATCGCTCGGGACCGAAAACTTCGATATAACAAACCTAAAACATGCCTCAAATTTCCCGCATAGCTGCCCTGGACGGTCACTGCTTGTATTTGGCTGGGGCAGGTACGCAGAAATTTTGGGCACGTTTTAGAATTTCAAATTTTTTGCATTGAAGTTCGCTATAAAGTTATCGAATTCGTTATTTGTTATCGAAGTTCGACTGTATTTTTATGGCCTTCTTGCAGCCCAAACCTTAGCATCATTAAGAACTTTGGAGCAATATCGCAGATCAATAAAATCTCTCTGTCTGTCTAAAATCCCTCATATCGGCAAGCGTTATAAGAGAGGCCAAGAACTTGTTTGCCAAATTCCTTGCGATTGCTACCTATTTAGCAAAAACGGCAGATTCGGACAGCAGATTCGGAATCAGCGTAAAATTCTGCATCGAATGGTTTAGGTTTCATTTCGATTGGCCACCTTGATCTACTTGTTAATAACAAAACGTGTCTCTAATGAATAAAGGATTTTAAAGAAATATCAAAACGCAAGAAATTTTACATAAAAATCGACTTACGGAAAAACATTCGCTGTATTGCAAAACAAAAATGCTTAGAAGATTTTCGGATTTTTAGACTTTTGTTGTTTGTTAACCGGTTGTTAACCTTAACCGATTGTTTCCTCGTAAAAGGATACTTGCTAACACATTTCCTTTTTTATTAGGTTTTTCCTTCTAAAGTCAGCGATCAAAGAGAGGGAAAAGAGGGATCCTTTCTGAAATTGAATTCCCGTGCTTTCGCCGTTTTCTCAAGCGATTCATGCCGATTCATAACGATAAAAGAAAGCTTTTTTTTTAAACTTTAAATCTTTATTTTTAAATTTTCGATCTACACTTGAGGTTTTCTATAAAGAAATAACGATTTTGAAATTCTAAAAGTTGCCCTTAGCTGCCTAATTAGTTTGGATAGTTGCAATTGTTGCAATTAGTTGCAATAGTTGCAATTAGTTGCAATTGTTGCAATTAGTTTCAATCGTTGCACTTATTTGCAATCGTTGCAATTAGTTGCAATCGTTGCCCACACGTTGCAATTATTAGGTTCTTCGGAAATAAATGACCGTTTTCAACTCGAATATTTAAAATCCCATAACTTGATCCAAACAAAACTTTATTAATCGAAATAAGAACCATTATAATTAACACATTTTCCCCAACGAGAAACAAGTTTATTTATGCCGGTAGCATAGAAGTCCAGGTTTCTGGAGGCGATAAAGTCGGCGAAGGCGTTTTCGGCATCGTCTTGAGTTTTGAAGCATTTCTCGGGAGAAAGTTGTCGAGGTGCTTGAAAAAGTGGTAGTCAGTAGACGAAAGGTCTGACGAATATGGCGGGTGAGGCGGCGTAGCTCAGTTCGCTCAGCTTTTGCAGGGTCGGTTGTGCGACGTGCGGATGAGCGTTGTCGTGGAGAAGAATTGGACCTTTTCTGTTGCCGGGCACATTCGCCGCAATTTCTGGTGCATTTCGTCGATTTGTTGGCAGTACTTCTTCGCCGTAATCGTTTCGCCCGGATTCAGAAAGCTGTGATGGATTCAAAACCTAAGCTAAAAACATGTTTTTCGTGATCAGCGGATAAAATTACCCTAGATAGCGTAAAATTAGGTCTTTTTGGAGTAAAAAAAGTTGAAAATTTTGTAAAAAAAAAATGAGAGAAGAAAAGGAAAAGGAAAAGGAGAAGGAAAATGAATGAATTTGAATGGGGAACATGGATTTCAATCTTATAGTATTGTGGATCTATAGTATTGTCGATCTTATAGTATTTTTGTTATTGTTATTGTTATGTTGTTCAAGTTCACTTTGTGTATCTGCAGAAATAAACTTACAATTAGCTTACTTTAGCTTGCTTTAGCTTACTTAACCTTACAAACTTAAACTTACAATCTTCCCTTCTTATATCTTAATCTTATCTTAGTCTTATCCTAGTCTGATCTTAGTCTTATCTTAATCTATTGGGTTGGTGAATTGAAAACTGTTTCGCTTAAAATTTGTCATCTGTGTGCGGCCGCGTAATCGCTCGTCGACTGGCGCAGGGCTTTTACATAACCCCCTTCCCTCTGCCTCTCCCAAACTAATCTGGCCGGCTTCGAATCCTCAAATTGGACCTTGACTTCTGCTCAAATCAAGGCTAGTCTCAATCTATTGGGTTGGTGAATTGAAAACTGCTGGCTGCTGGTCAGATGTGACCGTTTGAGCACTTTCTTCAAAAGAAACCCATTTTGGTGTCAATGGAAATGTTGTAGAGAATCAAAAATCAAGCCTATATCCAAATTTTCAGAACGATTCAAAAACTGGTTTTCAAGAAATGCCAAATTTACGAATTTTCAAAAAACTTGCAACAAAACTTGCATTTTAAGCGAACCTACTAAGTGTATCTTTTTGGAAATTTGGCTATAAGCCTAATCTTTGATACTCTACAACTTTTCTATTGACACCAAAATGGGTTTCTTTTGAAGAAAGTGCTCAAACTGTCACAAATGACAGAGCCGGCAGTTTTCAATTCACCAACTCAATATCATTACAAGATACTGAGCATACTTTATTGAGAAAAATGTACCCAAATAATAAACAATACAAAACGCTGATTTATTTCCGGACAACCTAATAGTTGCAATCGTTGTTACATTTGGGGCACGTTTTATAATCGCCTTTTTTATCGTTAAGTAAGTGAATCGTTATATAGAAATTTTGCCTTCAATATCGTGAATAGCGAAGCACAACTTTACTTTACGCTGGTAAACGCCGCCTTTTTCACAACATGATTTTCAAATCGTTACTACGGAAAAAAAAATTGAGGCATTAAATGCGACAAAAGAGATTTATTTACAAATTTCAGAGCTTAAACTACATCCAATTGACTCTCATTTTACCTTTTTTATTTCCCCATTTTCCCATTGTCTATCTCTTCCTCTAATCAATCCAATAAGCAAACAGAGAAAGAGAGATCAGTCAAATCAATGGTCAAAAAAAGGGCACAAAATAGAGAAAAAGAAAAAGGGGAAAAGAGGAGATAGGCCGAAAAATTGATTACTTATTTGCGCTTTTTGATTGATTCGTTTGGGTGTCTAGTTTTTTGACTGTTTTTTGGAAATGAGGGTTTTTCTATCAAATTTTGTCGTTTAATTCAAGAGAATTCAAGAGAATTCTGGTTTTTTCTTTACTGTTTTCTGTTCTGTAAACAACTGCCATCTAGTACACCACTTTTTTGGTTATTTGGTAGTAGCAAAAGAAAAAGGCAACGCTAAAGCACACTAGTTTCTCGTATTCGAGCCAACTCATAGTCAGATCCACAACTTTTAGCTGATATTTCTTAAGGTTTTGTAGTTTTTGGCTGGTATTGTTGATATCTCTAATCCCAGCTGATATTCCTTAGGCTTTTCTTCTCCAGTTTTTATCCTCAGAACATCAATCCGTTGTAGACATGGGAAAATCCCAATTCGAACCTAATTCCACCTTCATTTTCTCGGCCTTTCCGTTTTCTCGGCCTTGGCCGATTCCTCTGAAATTTTGTCTACAAGCAGAGAATACCAATTTCTATTTGTAAACATAGGACTATAGTACTGTTGAGGAACAATTTGTGGGTTTTAAGACGTTCTATCCGAATCCTGTAAGCATTAGACATGGGAAAATCTCAATCCGAACCTAATTCCACCTTTATTTTCTCGTCCGTTCCTTCGCCGATTTCTCTGAAATTTCGTTTACAAACTGTGAATGCCGATTTCTATCTTTAGACAAAATTTCAGAGCAATCGGTCAAGAAACGGCCGAGAAAACAATGGTGGAATTAGGTTCGGGTTGGAATTTTCCCATATCTAGTCCATCATGTACAGCAATCGTTAGCAAATAACGGATTTGCTGGGAGATCGTCTCAATCTTAACGAGTTTGATCTTCTCCTCGAAAACTGTATTCAATAGGAACACAGCAGCGACGATCATTTGTTGATTTGTTCAGTTTTAAAATCTTTACAAGCATTGAACTGAGCTCAGTCAGACCCAAAAAAAAAGTGCCAAAATTACATGGGGATTTACACAAATTTGAAGACTTTTCCACCTTTTCCGACGCTTTAAAGTCAACCATGAACCGTTTCGGAATCGGTGAGAGAATCGGTGACACGATGTGGGAAACAGGCGACCGTCTTGATGAAGGTTTTCATCTCGCGAGACAACATTGTGTTCACCTGCAAAATTATTTATTTGGCTGGCTAATAAGCTAATGACGGATTTGCTGGGAGATCGTCTCAAAATTAAGCAACCTTAACTAGTTTGATCTTCTTCTCGAAAGCTGTATTCAATAGGAACACCGTAGCGAAGATCATTTGTTGATTCGTTCAGTTTTAACATTTTTACAAGCATTGAACTGAGCTCCGTCAGACCCAAAAAAGTGCCAAAAGACATTTCGTCAATTTCTCAGTTAAAAATCTAGGCTAAAAACATGTTTTTCGTGATCAGCGGATAAAATTACCCTAGATAGCGTAAAATTAGGCCTTTTTGGAGTAAAAAAGTTGAAAATTTTGTCGCCGGCGGGGCTCGAACCATCGACCCTCTGATCAACAAGTCGCCAAACTGCTCAGTTGATTTCAGCCGCGCAGTCTTGCTTCTAGTTTTCATTCAATATTTTTTGTCTTCGTGAACCTTTGCCAGACTTTATTCTTTAAATTTGTACATATAAAAGCAATCTTTCTAGCATGTTGGCTTTAATATTGGGTTGGTGAATTGAAAACTGCTGGCTATTGTCATATGTCACAGTTTGAGCACTTTCTTCAAAAGAAACCCATTTTGGTGTCAATGGAAAAGTTGTAGAGAATCAAAAATTAAGCTTATATCCAAATTTTCAGAACGATTCAAAAACTGGTTTTCAAGAAATACCGAATTTACGAATTTTCACAAAACTTGCATTTTAAGCGAAACTACTAAGTGTATCTTTTTGGAAATTTGACTATAAGCCTAATTTTTGATTCTCTACAACTTTTCTATTGACACCAAAATGGGTTTCTTTTGAAGAAAGTGCTCAAATGCTCAAACTGGGACATCTCGACATCTCCAGTCCTCCATTTTCGAGTCTCACACTTTTCTCACACACAAACCAAAACCCTACCACGAAAGAGGAATCCGCAAATTGCCTGTAAGATCGGCAGAAGTCGTCAATAATAATGGAAATTATTTGGAATGGATTCATGGCTTTATTTTCAATAAATTTTAGTTCAAAGTCCGGCATTTTTCAACTCACCAACTCAATAATAGCTACTGAGCAAACTGCGCAGTTGATTGCAATTGCGCATTGCAACTGCGCAGTCTTGCTTCTAGTTTTCATTCAATCTTTTTTATCTTCGTGAACCTTTGCCAGACTTTATTCTTTCAATTTTTACATATAAAAGCAATCTTTCTAGCATGTTGGCTTTGAAAATAGCTACTGAGCAATCTCAAATGAGATCTCAACGTTACTTTTGCTAAAACATAAACTATTTACTCAATTAGATTAAGATTTCAGTCTACAAGTGTGTGCTTTTTTCTTGTCAACAAATCCACCGCTTTTCTGTGGTTTTCTGAGTTGTATGCCCCGTTTTTTCCCGTTCTTTTTGAATGACGAGAAACAGCTGTGATTTTTCTTTTCCTTCATTTCATTTTGCACTTCCTCAACATCAATTTCTTTTCTTAAACATTGAGATTTTATGAGCTAATATGCTAGATAAATGTTGATTTTACATATTTAAATGTAAATTTTTGATCTTATAGATATTAAAAATGATATTTACCGTAAACCATCGCCTATCCGTCTATTCATTTCTCATTTCTCAATCTTCCCTCCATTCTTTTACTATTTCTATCTACAGTAAACCCAACATTTTCAAAAGAGCTTTAAAATGAGTATCTACTATATATAAAACAGAAGAGACGTATGTCTGTCTGTCCGTCTGTTTATCTGTCTGTCCGTCCGTCTGTCTGTCTGTCCGTCCGTTTGTCTGTCCGTCCGTATGTCTGTCCGTATGTCTGTCCGTCTGTTTGTCCGTCTGTTTGTCTGTCTGTCCGTCTGTCCGCCTGTCTGCCGCCTGTCTGTCCGTCTGTCTGTGCGTCTGTCCGTCTGTCCGTCTGTCTGTCTGTCTGTTTGTCTGTACGTCTGTTTATCTGTCCGTCTGTCTGTCTGTTCGTCTGTCCGTCTGTCTGTCCATCCGTCTGTATGTTTGTCTGTCAGTCTGTCTGTCTGTCCGTCTGGGCGCAAAAGCGACGCTCCGTAACTACGTTTGCTCCATCGATTAAAAGGCAAAAGGTCTAATCCCAGAACGCCGTATTTTCTCTAATAGTAGTGCACCTTGAGCATTGCCTAAATTCCTCGAAATCTCGAGAACCGCTTATCAGAACCTATCGATGTGGGGTCGGAAAATGTAGCTGACGATGAGATCTTGACGATGATTAGAGTGTTGAGCTTCTGGGAAAGCTCGGGAACCGTAAAATAGTCATCAACTCGGCTCGCCGGACTACTATTAGAGAGGATAGAGTATTCAGCTTTCCGCGCGCTCCTAGGGGTTTTCGGCTATGGAGAATCTGACTTTTGGGTCTATTTTGATAAAGAAGCGGGGCTTAACATGGGTTACGGTGGTTTTTGGTCATATGTATGGGGTCCACGGCTCCGCAGCGAAAAACGTTGAGCGTGGTTTTTCTATATTTTTAGCTCCTTTTTTATTTCATGAGGCTTTTTATATCTATTATTTAAATTCTATGGCCTAAAAAGGAAATCTTTGTAGTCGAAAAACTTGTGTGATTTCAAAAAACAGCAAAGTGTTATTTCTTTCCCTTCATTTCACTTTGCTATTTTATGAAATACTAAAAATATTGATCATTTCTGAAATTTGATACTCTTATTTGGATATTTCCACTTCCTTTTCTTCTTTCTTTATTTCATAAGAAAGTTTGAAGCATCAATTCTTTTAAATATTATTTGAATATCGAATTTATTTCGTTTACATCATAAGCAGAGTTCGCTAACAATATCAGTAATTAAGCTGATTGTAAAGCCTACGATTAAGATAAGGTTAAGATAGATTAATATATTGAGTTGGTGAATTGAAAACTGCCGGACTTTGAACTAAAATTGCTTTTATATGTAAAATTGAAAGAATAAAGTTTGGCAAAGGTTCACGAAGATAAAAAAGATTGAATGAAAACTAGAAGCAAGACTGCGCGGCTGCAATCAACTGCGCAGTTTGCTCAGTAGCTATTATTGAGTTGGTGAATTGAAAACTGCCGAACTTTGAACTAAAATTTATTCAACATAAAACCATAAATTCATTCCAAATAATTTCCATTATTATTGACGACTTCTGCCGATCTTACAGGCAATTTGCGGATTCCTCTTTCGTGGTAGGGTTTTGGTTTGTGTGTGAGACAAGTGTGAGACTCGAAAATGGAGGACTGGAGATGTCGAGATGTCCCAGTTTGAGCATTTGAGCACTTTCTTCAAAAGAAACTCATTTTGGTGTCAATAGAAAAGTTGTAGAGAATCAAAAATTAGGCTTAAAGCCAAATTTCCAAAAAGATACACTTAGTAGTTTCGCTTAAAATGCAAGTTTTGTTGCAAGTTTTTTGAAAATTCGTAAATTTGGCATTTCTTGAAAACCGGTTTTTGAATCGTTCTGAAAATTTGGATATAGGCTTGATTTTTGATTCTCTACAACTTTTCCATTGACACCAGAATGGGTTTCTTTTGAAGAAAGTGCTCAAACTGTCACATATGACAATAGCCTGCAGTTTTCAATTTCAACCAACCCAATAGATTGAGACTAGCCTTGATTTGAGGAGAAGTCAAGGTCCAATTTGAGGATTCGAAGCCGGCCAGATTAGTTTGGGAGAGGCAGAGGGAAGGGGGTTATGTAAAAGCCCTGCGCCAGACGACGAGCGATTACGCGGCCGCACACAGATGACAAATTTTAAGCGAAACAGTTTTCAATTCACCAACCCAATAGATTAAGATAGATTAAGATAAGGTTAAGATAAGATTAAGATAAGATTAAGATATAAGAAGAGAAGATTGTAAGTTTAAGTTTGTAAGGTTAAGGAAGCTAAAGTAACCTAATTGTAAGTTTATTTCTGCAGATGCACAAAGTGAACTTGAATAATTAACAATAACAATAACAATAACAATAACAACAATACTATAAGATCGACAATACTATAGATCCACAATACTATAAGATTGAAATCCTCATGTTCCTCATTCAAATTCATTTCTTTCCCTTTTCCTTTTCCTTTTCCTTTTCTTCTCTCATTTTTATTTCTCTCCATTTCCCCACTAATTAACGCGCGTAATTGAGTGTCTATGTGGCCATTTTTTTTCTTTTTTCGATTCTATTCCTCTTTTTTTCACCACCACAACCAGCCTCATTTTAATTCTCGATTCAAAGCATTTTTCTTCCTTTTTCACGTAAAAAGATAAAATTAGAAGCCAAATTTGAATTGTTATAATATTTTAAACTTACCTTAACTCTAACTCTGACTTATCGTAATCTAACTCACTGACTTATCGTAATCCCTGTTGTATTGGTTTCTAAACAGTAAAACAGTAAAACTACAGTTCTACAGTAAAACTTTGTTAATAGAAAACTCTTTAGTAAATAAGCTTAGTAAATAAGCTTTTCTAGCACCCTTTTGACAAAAAAAAACATTCAATTTAACCTCGATAGTAATTAGATTTTTTGATCTCCTTTGAGTTATTTACTAACGAGTTTTCACTGTATATATGTTGTATCCGATTTAGATTTCCGTCCGATTTAGATTGAACTTATCGCGGACGTCCGATTTAGATTACAGTCTATATCGGACGTCCGATTTAGATTCAATCTAAATCTTATATAGATTGAACAATAATACGTCTTGTATAGATTGAACAATAATATAAACATGCTTAATACATGTTCTTAAGCGTTTTCTGTAGTTTTCTGCATTTTTCAAAGGTCTGTTACTGTCTTTTTCTGAAAAGAAAACCCAACTATGAAACAATCTATTAGCGTTAACAGAATAGATGCGAAATTACAACACACAACAACAAAAAACCAACAACAACAACGAACGAGTTAAAAATTTCTATTTATTTTTGCAGCTTAGGCTATTGTGACATCTTGAATTGCAGAGTTGTGACATTGTGACATCTTGAATTCTTTGTGGCATCTTGAACATGCTATTGTGACATCTTGAATTCTTTGAAAAGCGCAGAAAATTGCAAAAAAACGCTTAAGAACATATATTAAGCACGTTTATTATTGTTCGATCTGTATCGGACGTCCGATATAGACTGTAATCAATAAAAGACCTTTGAAAAATGCAGAAAACTACAGAAAACGCTTAAGAACATATATTAAGCATGTTTATATTATTGTTCAATCTATATAAGACGTCCGATTTAGATTGAATCTAAATCGGACGTCCGATATAGACTGTAATCTAAATCGGACGTCCGCGATAAGTTCAATCTAAATCGGACACAACATATATAACAAGTTTTAACTTTTCGATTTTCCAATCGATCCCCGCTGGATTCTCTCGGAATCTCTCGAGAGCTATTATGAATGCAAAAACGCTTAAAATCGTCAACAGACTGGTTCAATCATAAAAAAAGAGTTGACGAGTTTCCGGAGTTTAAATTTATACAAAAAGATTTGTTAAGTTTATTTAAATTATTTAGATCATAAATAGAAATGATTGATTTTCAAGTCAAGCCAAGCCAAGTTAAGCCAAGTCAAGCCAAGCCAAGCCAAGCTAAGCCAAACCAAGTCAAGCCAAACCAAGTCAAGCCAAACCAAACCAAGCCAAGCTAAGCCAATTCAAACCAAACCAAGCTAAGCCAAATCAAGTCAAGCCAAACCAAGTCAAGCCAAACCAAACCAAGCCAAGCTAAGCCATTCAAACCAAACCAAGCCAAGCCAAGCCAAGTCAAGCCAAGTCAAGGGATTGGCTTGGTTTAGCTTGACTTGGCTTTGGTTTAGTTCTCTTACTTTTTCCTCTCATAAACGCAAGCCTCAAGCTAATTCTAAGATAATTGAGTGTACCTGGAAATGTGCGTTTGCATAAAAACTCGACTTGTGCTTTGTGCTCAAACTCTAGCACGTACTCTGTGCTTTGCACTTTGTACTTTATCCTCTAGCACGCATAATTTTATCTAGAACTCGAGGTATAGAAGTCCATCATTTTATTCATTAGCTTGATCAAAAAACTCTTTAAAATCATAGAAATCTCTAAAAATACACTAATAAGCGCTAAAAGCTTTAGAAAAAGCTTGAAAGCTGTGTTTTTTACACAAATTTCGCTTTTGGCTCGATTTTCGTTGGCTTTTTGTTGGCTAAAATTTGTTAAAACTTCTCATAACTATATTTTTCAAGCGTTGACAGAATATCAATTAGTAGATAATTGATTTTATCAATCAATTATCTACTATTTGGATTTGGGAAGGTCAACTTTGACACTAATTTTCTCTATGTTTTTATACCTGAGTCTACAAAACAAATTCTACTTTTCTATGGCCAAATTTGATGAAGATTCTATTAAAAGCAACAAGTGAACAACTATATCTCGAGTTCTAGACCACTAAGGGACGGGGCTTAGCTCTCGGCGCGCGGTTTAGAAAGTTTCGTTTTCTGTTCTCTTCGCTTTAAAGGCAAATGGCAACAAACAACAATTCAAAACAAATAAGCAACAATTGAATTGTTTTAAAATGAATTGAAATGAAACCTCAAAACCCAAAAGTACCTTATTTGTCCTTGTTTCGTTGCTGCTTTCGTTGCAAATTCTACTTTTCTATGGCCAAATTTGGTGAAGATTCTATTAAAAGCAATCATAAGTTGATTCAACTTCTATATCTCGAGTTCTAGACCATCTAAGTTGATCAACTTTTTCGGGTAGGTAGTTCAACTTTGACTCGAATTTTCTTTATGTTCTTATTCCTGAGTTTACCAAATAAATTGTACTTTTCTACAACCAAATTTCATAAGGATCATTTTAAAACCAACCGTAAGTCGATCTGATAATTGGAAGTCGAGTTATAGAGTAAACTCCGAGGCTCGTTACGGAATTTAGAAGGTCAACTTTGAGCCAAATTTTCTCTATGTTCTTATACCTGAGTTTACCAAACAAATTCTACTTTTCTATAACCAAATTTAACGAAGATTCTATTAAAAGCAATCATAAGTTGAATCAACTTCTATATCTCGAGTTCTAGACCATCTAAGGGACGGGGCTTAGCTCTCGGCGCGCGCGCGGTTTAGTAAAGTTTCGTTTTCTGTTCTTCTTTCGCTTTTTAAAAGGCAAAATGGTCAATCAATATCAATCAATTTTCAAATATCAAAATAAGCAATCAATTTTTGAATTGTTTTAAAATGAATTTGAAATGAAATCTCTCTAAAATCTCTCTAAAAGTTACCTTTTATTTGTCCTTGTTTCGTTGCTTTCCTTTTCCAATTGATTAGATGAGAAAAAAGAAATGGCGAACGAAGGTTTTGCTCTTTTGTTTTTGAATTTTGTGTATCTTTTGATTTTTTCAAGTTTTCCGAGATCTTGTTTAGTGAATTTTTGTGAAATTTAAGAATCTTCTAATCGATTTTGTTCAACTTTTGTTAGCATTTGTAAACTGCTCTTTTTATCTTTGTTCTTTTTGCTTTCAATATTCAATTGCTTTTTGAAACACACATCTTCTAACACACTAAAAAAGAAACCTTTCTCGGAGCATCAAAAGATTGATTGCGTCAGAAAGAGTGTTTGCACAATTTGCAAAAACTACTTAGAACTAGGGCAGATCAAAACCTGGTGCGCCAAGGGGACTCGAACCCCCAACCTTCCGCTTATCGAGCAACTGTGCTAACCATTGTGCTAACTACTTAGAACTAGGGCAGATCAAAAAGTCGTGCGCCAACCGCACAACACACTTGAGCTCCTTCAGTCAAAGAGGGGGTTAACTAACTTGCTCTCATTTAAATTCTCATTTATTTCCTTTTTTAGATAATGCAATGCATTACTCTTAAACTTTTATTGCTTTCTGATTTGGGTGCAAGCTTTAAGGAAGTACCATAGCTGCGCTCAAATAACCCCAAAAAGAAGTACCATAGCTGCGAGAAAAGCTTTATAATCTTATCTTTATCTATAGCTTTAAGATAAAGATGAGTTTTGAGCCCAAGTGACGGGATTCGGGTTTGACTAATTTTAAGCTCTCCTAGAAGCCTTTTAGACTAAAATTTTTGTGCCATCCGTCAAACTGGATAGCATAGGGGATACCGGAAAACGAAAATCAAGTCGTCAGTCGCAAAAATCAGTCGTCAAACTTTTCGGAGATCATTCGTCGAGCTTCTCGAGAAGTTCTCGGCTAGATTTAAGGTTGATTGTTTTTCCGTATGCCCGAAATCCCTTTTCTATCACTCTCGATTCGATTCTTCACCTTAAATTTGGACCACAGCCAGAGCTGTGCCTTGTCAGAGCTGTGCCTTGTCAGAGCTGTGCCTTGGCAGGGCTTGCCTTGTCAGAGCTGTGCCTTGGCAGAGCTGTGCCTTGTCAGAGCTGTGCCTTGTCAGAGCTGTGCCTTGGCAGAGCTGTGCCTTGGCAGAGCTGTGCCTTGGCAGAGCTGTGCCTTGGCAGAGCTGTGCCTTGGCAGAGCTGTGCCTTGGCAGAGCTGTGCCTTGGCAGAGCTGTGCCTTGTCAGAGCTGTGCCTTGGCAGAGTCAGAGCTGTGCCAGAGCTGTGCCTTATCTTCAATATTCTTCTTTGATGATTCAATCTTTAATGATTCAATTTCAGTGCCTTAGCCGGGGTGTGAAAGGGAAAGAGAAAGGGAAAGAGTCGAATTCCTTTCCCTTTCTCAGTCACATATCCATCCAATAGAGAGAAGGGTCCCGTGCCGGCCGTCCTGTCCATTTCACTCATCCCTACGATTGCCCGAGGCATCCATCAGCTGGCCGCTCTTTTCTGAAACGACGACGCGATGGTCCAGCTGACCAGAGTCGGCAGGGATTGGGTCGGAGCCGCCCAGTCCGCTTTTCAGGTTTCTTCATTTGAATATTCAATATCTATATTTTTAAAGATATTTAAAGATATAAGGAAATTTAATTCCTTAAATATTGAATATTACGTTTGAAAGTTATCGTTTCAAAGTGATTTATTGAATGTTCCAAAGCTTCTAAGTGCCATTCGATATTCTGGCTATTTCCCCTCAGAATTCTGGCTATTTTTGCCTGGAAATCCAGTCTGGATTAATGCTAAGCTATCAAAATATTAAAGATATACAATATTTAAAAGCTATTGAATAAAGAGCTTTAATAAAGAGCTTTAATAAAGAGCTTCGATAAAGCTATTCAATCAAGAGCTTTAATAAAGCTATTCAATAAAGATCTTCAAAAAAGAGCTTTAATAAAGATCTTCAATAAACCCCTTCAATAAATCTCTTCAATAAATCTCTTCAATACTTCTCAACTATTCAATCATTTTCCATTATTTTAAAGCTCAATTCAACAACAAATTCTCTACAATTTGGCTACAAAAACCCACTCAATTTCTACACAATTCTTAATAGAATTATTCAAATTATTCAAATCTAAAGATAGATTTCAAACTTTAAAATCCTAGAAATCTATCTTCGAAATCTATCTTCAAAAATCGACTCTTTTTTTTTTGAAAAATCGATCGTTTGAATGGCTTTTGGGAAAACAGAGAAAAAGAGCTTGAATCATCAAGATCTATGTGGAAAAGGCCACATTTGATGACGCATTTGAGGCTAACTGAATAGCTTTTAAAAGAAGATTCATCTTTTATCCATTCTCTGTTATTTTCCTCTCCTATTCTGTTAATGGTGCACTTGAAACGCTCGCGCTTTTCGCATACAAGAATCGAGGAGATGGTAAGGCTCAAAATCAGTAATTGGCTTAAAATCGGGCTTTTTCGAGAAAAAAGGTTTAGCTCTAGAAGACGAACAAACAAAAGGAGTTCTTGTCGGCTCTTGCGTAGTTTTTGGGTATTTTCAAAAGAATCCGGGTATTTAGAAAAATCCGGGTATTTTGAACGAATCGTCACACCTTGAAGGCCTATAACTTTGCTCAGAAATAATATTATAGTTAACTTTTTATATCATTGTACAGAGAACATTTCAGGATTTCAAATGACACCAAATAAAGCTGGATTGGATAACCAAGTCCAGGAAAATCAGAGCCAACTCTGAGCAAATGAGGCACATCCAACTCGGCTGTTATGTCGCTTGGTTTTCATGGGAATAAAAAAAGCAATCAAGCTCTATTTGGTATCATTTGAAAGCCTGAAATGTCTTCTCTACAATGATATAAAAAGTTAGCAAAAATATGATCTCTAGACAGAGTTATAGGCTTTCAAAGTGTGACGACTCGTTCAAAGATCAGAATTCTTTCAAAAGACTCGGATTCTTTTAAAATACCCGGATGGTTTCAAAGAAGATTCTTTTAAAATAGCCGGAAACTAAGCAAGAGCCTTCTTTTCTTTTATGTTATTTTGAAATAACTTTAATTAGCGGTATTTTTAATGGAAAACCCGATATTACCAGAAACACATTTTCCAGAAAATGTAATTTTTGATCTTTTAACTTAAAAGTCACTCAAGTCTTTAATAATCAATCGAATTCAAAATCTTTTTGAACTACTTTGTAGAGGAGATTCAGAGCTTTCGAATAGTGCACAACACTTATTGACTGAGGCTTGCAATCTCTTTATTTTTAGAAAGATATTTGAGCGCTAGTTTCATTCCCATCACCCTAATAATTAAACCCGAAAATCCAGTCAATTTCTAGGTAGAATTTGTAGGTTTTAAGGTCAAAAAATAGGTTGATTACACGAAGAAAATCAAACGATAAAGTTATGTAGAAGATAAAGTAGATTAAATATTTAAATAAAAGACATTTTGTATACTGTATTTCTTTTTGTATATTTCTCTTAAATTCAACGGTAAATCAGGCGGATTTCTCCGCGAAGAGATAAGTTTAAATTCAAAATCAAACCCAAAAACCGGGGATTTTAAAGCATTAAATTCATTCCTCTTTATCAAATTCATTTCCCGTTAGAGCCGCTAGATTATGGAACTTGCTCCCAAACGACATACGAGAAATTCAGTCGCTTTTCATATTCAAGAAACGTATCGATGCTTTAGATCTAGTGGCTCTTTGCCGTAAGTAATTGGCTTATTGATTTCAGTATGTATTGTATGATTAAGTATCACTGTGCATTTCTCTATCATTTCTTTCACTTTATCGTTTGAATAAAGTATTATTATTAAAACACTTTAAAATCTATAGAAAACCTTATTAAATAATCGAATATTAGATATTATTTAGCGAAATTTGTAAAAAATTTGATTATTTTACTTGATCAAAAGATCTAATCAAAAGATTTTTGTTTTACTCGCGAAGCCTGGATTAGTTTCCAATTTTGCTGGATTAATTTTTGCATATCTAGCTATCAGATATAATCATCTATTTAAGAAATAAGAAAGAAATTAGATTAGATTTAAATTAGATTCAAATTAGGCTTACAATATGTAAATTTGCCCATTCAGGTGGCCGCTCAGATGCCCTCGTCGCTGAGCAACGAGCAAGTGCAACAGGTTTTTGAGCAGGTAAGGCAAAAAAAAAACTTAAATTTCTATTTATAAAAGATAATCTTATACTATTGTAGATAATCTTATACACTATTGTAAATCTCTAGATAATATTAGGTTGTCCAGTTATGAATGCACACCTGCTCTTGAACAGCAGCATAGGTCTGGTGGAATACCTTAGGTCTGGTGGAATTCCCAAGGCATTGTTTATTTTGAGCTGCTTAAATTTGCACATACTTTATGATACTATTATGATTATAATAATTTTTTGATCTAATATGACAAATTTTATAAAGCACTTACACCTGGGATTTTGTTGCGTTGAACCAGGAAGGATGATAGTCCAACAATACCAGCAAGCTTTTGTGGATAGGTCAGAGCCAATGCACCACCCATCGAGAACCCACCGAGTATGATTTTATTGGCAGGAATTCCAGCAGCTATTTGTAGCAAAAGCTTTTACAATTTCCCCATTGAAAGCTACCTCTTGATCAAGCATGTTGGGAACGAGTTGAGTAGCCGCTTGAATGTCAGCTTCATCTTCACGGGTGAAACGTATGCACACTGAAACGTATGCACAATAACTGAAAAAAGTGAACAATGTTTTGCTACAAAAAGGTCTTGATCTTTCAAACATAAAGTTCATTCAAGATAACGCCCGTCCACACATTGTAAAGATTGTTCAGGAAAAACTCGAATAGTTGAGCTGGGAAACTCTCTCGCATCCGCCATATTCTGCGGATATTTATAACTGGACAACCTAATAGAAATAATTCTAAATTTTCTTAAAAATCTAGGTCGAAAACGGCGAGGACGTCTCAGGAGAATTCGTGGCGAACGCCGAATTGGGCGGACTGAGAAATCAGGTGAGTAAAGGGATTCT
The DNA here is from genome assembly GCA_958450365.1 of Mesorhabditis belari. NCBI lineage: Eukaryota > Metazoa > Nematoda > Chromadorea > Rhabditida > Rhabditidae > Mesorhabditis > Mesorhabditis belari. The sequence goes on from CAUEEP010000921.1 coordinate 416,437, forward strand.
GTAAAATGTAATACATAGTTATTATCGTTTTATTATCTAGTTACTCTAGCTTTTAAATTTAGCTATAAGTTATTGTACAAATTTCAGACCGGTGAATCGTTGCTGCAGGTGGCCGCGCGGGTCAACAATGTGCCCATCGTGAAGCACGTTCTCCCGGAGAGTGACACCGATGATACGGATAATGTGGGTTAAAAGAAGATACAAACAACGTTAGATATCTAAATTTTATATCTAAATACTAGATTTAAACGTTTACTCAGCGTAATCCCAATGAATAAAGAGCTGTATTGTTTGTGCGGGCATTTGCCATTGGCAAAACTTTGAACTCAAATTTCTTGGCGTTGAGCTATCCAATTTAAATAGTTTTTATACCAATCGATAGAGAAAGATTTGGCGAATCTAATGATCCCAAGAAGATGCAAATTGAACAGTTTAACACCGAGATATTTGAGTTCAAAGTTAGATTGCCAATGGGAAAAGGGGCAGGGCGCTTAACATCTCCAATCTCCGAACAAATCTCCGATAACCAACTCTTTTTACTAGGCCCCATAAATGAAATTTGAAATGGACAAGACTTCAAAGACTTAAAAACCAGTTTAGTGAATCTAAAATCTATTAATTTTTACTTTTGTAGCTTCGGATTTTTAAATATTACCTAATAGAGGTTGATTGGATTAAGGAATCCCGAGAAAATCGAGCGCTCAAGTCACGTACTAACAAAGTGCTCAAGCCACGTACTGTTCTCTCCATTTACCTGCTGTTAAGAGTAAAGCAATGGTTTTAGAGGGTCAGAATTTTTATCAAAAATACAGCGACATTTGGGAATTGTGCATAGTGACGCGCAAAAAGTAGGGCGGAAAGTGGGGCGTTAAGTGGACCAGAAAGTGGACTAGAAAGTGGACCAGAAAGTGGACTAGAAAGTGGACAAGAAAGTGGACCAGAAAGTCGACCAGAAAGTGCGGCCGAAAGTGAGTCGGTAAGTGGGGCAGAGAGTCGAGCCGAAAGTGAACCCGAAAGCGGGGCACAGAGTGCGTCGAAACTGGGGCGGAAAGTGCATTAAATATTCGAAAAGGGGACACCTATCTATCGGGAAGGTGTGCCAGAAAGTGGGCGATTATGCAGCCGCACAAAGAACACCTCGCCAGGATTTTTCTTTTGCTTTGTAGATGGCCCCAAAAGATGATCTGAGCCCTAAATTTGTACACGAGGGTTTTCGGGGACGGCGAATCGATTGGGGCTATTCATTTTACCAGTAAAGGCTCCTATCTGCGATTTTAACAGCTAAAATCTCCATTTCAGGACGGTTGGAGTGCTTTGTTGGTGGCGGCTTGGAACGGTCATGCAGAATGCGTTCGCCTAATATTGGAGGCGACATGTTCGGTGGATCAACCAGATTTGGTGAGTTTTTAAATTAAAGCTTAACTTTATCTAAGCGCTTATCAATATTAAGTTGTTCTACTTTTGATCTACTTCTCAAAGTGATGAAAAAACTCATTCATTAGCTTGATCAATCAATTGAACTATTTCAGATGGGCTGGACGGCGTTGATGTGGGCTGTGTACAAGAATCAACCAGTTGTGAGTGATAAACACTCTTTGCCAAGTCTTTCATAACAATTCTAAGCCATTCATAACAATTCTAAGCCTTTCATAACAATTCTAAGCCATTTACAACAATTCTAAGCCATTTCTAACAATTCTAAGCCTTTCATAACAATTCTAGGCCATTCATAATAATTCTAGGCCATTCAGAACAATTCTAAGCCATTCATAACAATTCTAAGTCATTTATAACAATTCTAAGCCTTTCATAACAATTCTAGGCCATTCAGAACAATTCTAAGCCTATCATAACAATTCTAAGCCATTTACAACAATTCTAAGCCATTCATAACAATTCTAGGCCACTCATAACAATTCTAGGCCATTCATAACAATTCTAGGCCATTCAGAACAATTCTAAGCCATTCATAACAATTCTAGGCCATTCAGAACAATTCTAAGCCTATCATAACAATTCTAAGCCATTTACAACAATTCTAAGCCATTCATAACAATTCTAGGCCACTCATAACAATTCTAGGCCATTCATAACAATTCTAGGCCATTCAGAACAATTCTAAGCCTATCATAACAATTCTAAGCCATTTACAACAATTCTAAGCCATTCATAACAATTCTAGGCCACTCATAACAATTCTAGGCCATTCATAACAATTCTAGGCCATTCAGAACAATTCTAAGCCATTCATAACAATTCTACGTCATTTATAACAATTCTAAGCCATTCATAACAATTCTAAGCCTTTCATAACAATTCTATTCTATTTCCAATACGGTTCCAATACGGTTCCAATACGGTTCTTTTTTTGATCCAATTCGGTTCCAATACAGTTCCAATACGGTTCTTTTTTGATCCAATACGGTTCCAATACGGTTCCAATACAATTCTTTTGATTTCTAGAAATAGGAATTGAAGAATAGAAAAACGGCTTTCATTTTTAACTTGAAACTTTGTTAGGCTTTGTTAGTAGCAAAACTTTGCAGGCTGTTGAGTTACTATTGGCGCACCGGGCTCACGTAAATCTGATTGACGAGGAGGATGGTTTAACTCCATTGATTGTCGCCTCGGGAAGAGGATTTGCTGATTGCGCCCGAATACTCATCGATCATGATGCGCAGGTTTGAACAAAAAACTACTTTAAACTAGAAAAACTACGTCACTTTGAGTTTAAAACTGTTAATTCAATAAAAAAGCTGTTAATCACTACAAGAATCAACCTTTGTTTCTCACTTTTGAATCTTGTTGTAAAATTAGTCGCCTCCAAACTCTTATAAAGAGTTGAACGTTGACTTTTCCTTAGGTGAACGCTTGCGATAAATTCGGCTCAACGGCGCTGATTTGGGCGTCGAGGAAGGGTCATTTGCCGGTTGTTCAGCTACTTCTCAATGCTGGCGCTGAAGTGGATGCTGTGGGAATGGTGGGTTTAATAGAAGATAGTCGTTAATCGCATTTTTATTCAAAGATATTTCCTTCTGGGTCAAGCTAACCAGAGTCTGAGCCAGAGAACAGAACTCAGTCTCTGGTCTGGTTTACAAGGTTGGAAGCTGCAGAGTCAGGCTAGAAGTCAGGTCCTGTTTTGATTGACCAGAAATCAGGTTCTTCCCTTCTTCCTCTTGACCTGGGTTCACAGAAAACCTCAGAGCAACTAGTAAAATTCATGCTTTATGCTTGATGTTTCATGCCATGCTCAGGCTCAGGAGCTCAGCCTTCTAGAGCTCAGCCTTCTAGAGCTCAGCCTTCTAGAGCTTAGCCTTCTAGAGCTTAGCCTGCTAGAGCTCAGCCTGCTAGAGCTCAGCATGAAGACATTTACTAATTGCCCTAGAGCTGAAACTGATTTCTGGTCTGCTTAAGTCATTGTTGAGTTACCGTAAATCAGTGTTGATAAAAGTCTTCATTTAGTATTCTTCAACGGCGCTTATGTTGGCCACGAGAGGGAATTACCTGCACGTGGTCGATCTTTTGTTGTCAAGAGATCCAAATGTGAATGTCGTTGACCAGGTGAGTGGTAAGAGTTGTAGATCTAAATCCTTTTCTTTTATTTTCTAGAACGGTCTCTCGGCTTTATCAATCGCGGCTCGCGAAGGTTACGTGGAGATTTGTGATTCGTTGATTAAAACGGGCGCCTTTGTGAATCAGTGTGATCGGTGGGAAAATTTTGAGAAACAGATTAGAAATTGATCTTTGATCTAATTTTTTGATTAGCTGAACTAATTAGAAGAAACTGGAAGATATTAGAAAGATCAAAGATATCAAAGAGATCAAAGATCAAAGATATCAAAGGAAAGAGATCAAAGCTCAGATATCAAAGCAAAGATATCAAAGCTCAGATATCAAAGCAAAGATATCAAAGCTCAGATATCAAAGCTCAGATATCAAAGCTCAGATATCAAAGCTCAGATATCAAAGCAAAGATATCAAAGATCAAAGATCAAAGAAAAGATCAGAAAAACGCATGAAACTCATTTCTTTAGCTGAATATTCTTTAATAGAACAAAAAAAACTTAAACTTAAAGGGAAACTTAAAAGTTTGGCTAGAAATTCATAGAAATTCTTGTTTCCAGATTCGGCAATTGGATTCTGGCGAGCGCAGTGAGATCAGGAAATGCGAATATCGTGCGAATGTTGATTGACAAATATGCAGATATCAATTGTCAAGATTCGGTGAGATTTGAGCAAAAATTGTATTCTGAATTTGTCCATACCGATATCGTAGATTGAAATGAATTGAAAATGAAATGAATAGACATGAAATGAATAGACAATAAGACTGAAATCAATATACAATAGACTCAAAATGAATAGACAATAAGACTGAAATCAATATATTGGGTTGTCCAGTTATGAATGCGCGTTTTTACTATTTTGTAAATTTCTCAGGATATCGAACAGATGTCTATGAGTGTTATATATCATTCGAAAGCTGAAGATCTCCTCTAAATTTTGGAATAAAAAGTTTTTGAATTTATTCAACCTTTTGGGAAATTGACTGCACAAAGGGAGAGGTCGTTTTCGAAAAAACCCATTCCAGCTTAGCTATTCCTCAGGTTTTATGGTGTAAAATAACCGCCCAGAAAAGAAAAAAAAAAGTAAAGATGCTCTGACATTGGTATATTTTTAAAAAAGTTGTATTGATATATCTATTGGCCAAACATCAAACGGTTAACTCAATTTGAGCGGAGCCAAAACTTGATCCAAAGACTTGATCCCTTCCATTTTTTGGCCACCTCTTCTTCTGTGCAGTCAATTTGCCCAAAAGTTGAACAAATTCAAAAACTTTTTATATCAAAATGTAGAGGAGATCTTCAACTTTCGAATAATACTCATATATATCTTTTTCTTGATTTCGGTATCTTGAGAAATTTAAAAAATAGTAAAAAACGCGCATCCATAACTGGACAACCCAATACAATAGACTAAAATCAATAGACAATAAGACTGAAATCAATATACAATAGACTGGAATCAATAGACAATAGACTGAAATCAATCATTTCCAGGAAAACCGAACGCCCCTCCATTTGGCGATCGACAAATCCTTCATGGATATCGTTTTGCTGTTATTAGAGAAGAGGCCAAATCTTGAGAATAAGAATAAGGTTCGTTTTTTTGCATTTGTATTGGATTGATGGATTGATTTTACATAATAAACAACGGCTAAACATCGGCTGAACACTTTTTATAGTGTACAAAGTGACGGTAAAGTACAGGGTGACCAGAAATAACGTTGCGGCCTAATTTAGCCTATTTTTTTAAAAATCCAAAAAGATTTTGTAACAGAAACAATTTTTTATTAACAACCTGATATAAAGAGAACATAAAATCTACTTTTCTTCAAACTGGCCACCTTTGGCTGCGATGCAGAGCCTCAAACGCTTGATGAAGTTTTCGGCGATGAGCCGCAGCTCGGCCGGAGTGCACGGCCGATGCGGAGCCTTACTTCTGGTCACCCTGTATAGCAACAACTTTTTTCGGAAAAGTACCTGGGAAATGTCTAATTTATTTCAAAAGTGGCAAGTTTTAGATAGAGAATTGAAAACAAAACAAACAAAACATTTGGCACAATGTTTTTTTTTGTAAAAAATCGAAAATGCAATCTTTTTCGTGGAAAACTTGACAGAAAGGCTGGTTTTGACTTGGCTATCTTAGAACTTGGCTATTTTCGTTCCTAGGCTAGGAAATTTCGTTCAAAAACAATCCTGGCTACAGCTTAGAGTTTAAAACACTTGCTTTGAGTAAAAACCCTTTAAACCTTAAAGAGTAAAAAAGCAATAGTTTGTTGTATCAAAGTTGCATCAAAGTTGCATCAAAGTTGAGCTGCTCTAGTTGAACGGCTCTAGTTGAACGGCTCTAGTTGAACGGCTCTAGTTGAACGGCTCTAGTTGAACGGCTCTAGTTGAACGGCTCTAGTTGAACGGCTCTAGTTGAACGGCTCTAGTTGAACGGCTCTAGTTGAACGGCTCTAGTTGAACGGCTCTAGTTGAACGGCTCTAGTTGAACGGCTCTAGTTGAACGGCTCTAGTTGACCTACTCAAGTTGACCTACTCAAGTTGACCTACTCAAGTTGACCTACTCAAGTTGACCTACTCAAGTTGACCTACTCAAGTTGACCTACTCAAGTTGACCTACTCAAGTTGACCTACTCAAGTTGACCTACTCAAGTTGACCTACTCAAGTTGACCTACTCAAGTTGACCTACTCAAGTTGACCTACTCAAGTTGACCTACTCAAGTTGACCTACTCAAGTTGACCTACTTACCTACAAAAGTTGATCAACTTGAACAGTCTATAACTCGAGGCCTTAAAGAGTAAAAATAAAGCAATAGCTTTTAGGATGGAGAAACGCCATTGTTGAGAGCGGTGAAGAGTCGCCACGTTGCTTTGTGTGATCTTTTAGTGAAAGCCGGCGCGAAGATCAGCGCCACCGACAAAGAGGGAGATAATGCTTTGCATTTGGCGTTGAGGTGAGTCAATAGAGATCTGCATAGAACTATATTAGCTACAAGCTAGACATCGACACTCTACAAATGACGAACTCTCACGCTAAAAACCCTTCTAACTTTCTTCAAATCTGCCGGATTATGATGATCTATAGCTCAAAAAATAAAGAATTTCAAGAGCTTTCGAATGGACTAAAGAATATTGAAAAATATCAATTCTAAAGAAAGTTACAGTGATTTGTAGTTACTTTATCGCTTCGACTACGGCGAGTACGGTCCGTCTCGAGTTGAACCACTGTAGCTTTCTTTAGAATTCATATTTTTCAATATGTTTTAGTCTATTCGAAAGCTCTTGAGATTCTCTATGAGCTCTATGGGCTATGGATCTCTATGGGCTCTATGGATCTTTATGAGCTAGATTTTGAGCCATAGCTCATAATAATCCAACAGATTTGAAGCGAGTTAGAAGCGTTTGTAGTTTACGTTTGTAGTTTACGTTTGTAGTGCCCATTCTACATACTTTTTTCAGAGCAAGAAGCAAACGATTGGCGACAGTTTTGCTGACAAATCCGCAGGATTCTCGGCTTCTCTATCGACCAAATAAACTCGGTAAGGCTTTACAAATTCAAAACTTATAGTTAATATCGAATCAATTTATTGTTAAATACTTTAATATTCTATAAAATGCCAATTCTAAGTGCTTAAAAGCCTAAAAATCGAATTCTAAGTGCTTAAAAGCCTAAAAATCTCATTCTAAGTGCTTAAAAGCTTGAAAATCGAATTCTAAGTGCTTAAAACCCTAAAAATCTAATTCTAGGTGCTTAAAAGCCTAAAAAGCTAATTCTAAGTGCTTAAAAGCCTAAAAAGCTAATTCTAGGTGCCTAAAAGCCTAAAAATCGAATTCTAAGTGCTTAAAAGCCTAAAAATCTCAGTCTAAGTGCTTAAAAGCTTGAAAATCGAATTCTAAGTGCTTAAAACCCTAAAAATCTAATTCTAAGTGCTTTGAGTACTGAAGTTGCATTGAATTTCATTGCCATTGCATTGAAAAAAGAATTTCATTCAAGAAAACTAGGCTTAGTTTGTTGAATGAAGGGCTACTTTAGTGTTATCACAAATGTAAAGTTACTGTAGCTAAAAAGAGAGTTAAAACTTAATTAAAAATCTAAAACTCAGGCCAAACCCCGTACTCGATCGATCAACAAAATCCGCAACCGATTTTGCCGTTAATTTTTGGACCAGTAGACGCCGAACAACACCTCGATGCAATGCTTGGATATGATATTTATAGGTAAACTAAGCTTTTAGAAAATAAAGCTTAAAAAGATCTACAAATAAAGATCTACATCTTTAACTAATAAAGCGATTTAGCAATGTAATCGCTGACATCCTTTGCGAGCCAAATCTACAATTGCCGTTGACATTGGGTGAGTGGCAAGGCTAAGAAGGGAATGACACCGCCACGAGGTTCAGAATCGCTTCGTGACCGAGTGCATCACATAGAATCGGCGATGCTAATTCTGAATCTGTAGAAATTAGCTCCAAACACCCACGCAATCGCGTGGAATGTCCAATGAAAAATTTGCTTAAAATTGCCCTAAAATGCAAAGAAAACTCCCCTTCGGCGCCTTCATGAGGCCGCCACAGTGGAGCCCCTCAACGGCTTCGGTGGTCTAGTGGATAGCATGCTAGCCTATTGACTGTATCGGGTCCTTTCGCCCGGGTTCAAATCCTCCTTTAGCCAATTCTTCCTCCTTTTTCGGAAAATCTTTTTCTAGCGTCTTTACCGTTGACATTGGGTGAGTGACAAGGCTAAGAAGGGAATGGCACCGCCCCGAGGTTCAGAATCGCCGAGTGCATGACATAGAATCGGCGATGCTGATTCTTAATCTGTAGAAATTAGCGGCAAAAACCCACGCAATGTCCAATAAAAAATTAAAATCCAAAAAAATTGCCTTAAAATAGAAAGAAAATTCCCCTTCGGACCCTTCATGAGGCCGCCACAGAGAACCCCTTAACGGCGTCGATAGTATAGTGGATAGGGTGCTAGCCTGTTGAGCGTATCAGGTCTCTTCGCTCGGGTTCAAATCCTCCTCCAGCCAATTCTTTTCGTTTTTTGGAGAATCTTTTTCTAATGTCTTTACATTAAATATTTGTTTTTTATGCACTCTTTTACCAGTTCTAATGGCGTGCAATGTCATACAATGTCATGCAATGTCGTAAAACTTACAATTACACTCGGTGATTTGATCTGGTGATCTGGTGAAGCGATTCTGAAGCGACTTCTAGTTGGTGTCATTCCCTTATAAGAAAAAAAGCTAAAATTCACCAAAATCAGAGTTGTTTTGATCATTCTGGATCAGTTTTGGATCAATTTTGGATCAATTCAGAAGCCAGGTGGCGAAATGGGGATTGTTTGGAAGCCTGATCTTGACCTGGATCTTGACCGGCTTCAAACCAAACTCTTGTCCAATCAGATCGCTAATACCTATTGTTGGCCAAATCTAAATCTTCTGTCTCTTCAGGTCTATACGCGAAATGGGGATCCGGGAAATCTGTATTACTGCAAAAAGTCAAGGAGTCGATGCGTAGTTTCTCAAGGAGTTGGCTTGACGGGATTCAATTGAGGTAAACGATCCATAGCTTAGCGATCCATAGCTTAGCGATCCATAGCTTAGCGATCCATAGCTTAGCGATCCATAGCTTAGCGATCCATAGCTTAGCGATCCATAGCTTAGCGATCCATAGCTTAGCGATCCATAGCTTAGCGATCCATAGCTTAGCGATCCATAGCTTAGCGATCCATAGCTTAGCGATCCATAGCTTAGCGATCCATAGCTTAGCGATCCATAGCTTAGCGATCCATAGCTTAGCGATCCACGATCCATAGCGATCCATAGCTTAAGGTTTAATCCATAGAATTAAGGTTTTTTTAAAACAAATGTTGAGTAACTGCATATTCAGCAAGATAAAAAAGCTAATTCAGATGGTCAGCCCCAGTGCTTCTCTACATTTTCGTCACCGTTCTCATCATTTCGATGACTGTGGCGACGATCGTCTCGATCTCTCGAATCCCGCAAATTTTGATCGGCACCGGCGTCATTGGACTCTTGTTATACTTGTTGTTAGCAGTGGGCTATTGTAAGTCTAGCAAGATTGAAGGAATTCAGCCATTTTAGGTATGACTTACTATGGTAGCGAGGTGCGAATGTGGGTGAAAAGTATGACGATAGCTGAGTACATCGCGAGAGCTTTTGCCCATATCAAGTGGGTTTTTTTGAAAAGCTTAGAGCTTGAAAAGAACATTCACTATACATGAGATAAATATGAAACTTGCAAGCAGCTTAAAAATGTTAGAAAGTTGTTAGAACTGTTAGAACTGTTAGAACTGTTAGAGCTGTTAGAGCTGTTAGAACTGTTGGATCTGTTGATCTGTTGGATCTATTAGGTCTGTTAAATCGATTAGATGGATCTGTTGATCTGTTGGATCTGTTGATCTGTTGGATCTGTTGGATCTGTTGGATCTGTTGGATCTGTTGATCTGTTGATCTGTTGGATCTGTTGGATCTGTTGGATCTGTTGGATCTGTTAGATCTGTTAGAACTGTTAGAACTGTAGATTTCAAAAGCAGCTTCTGGACAGGATAAATCAACTCCCCCTTCAGATTACTCTTCAACGTCATCATGCTATATGCTCCACAACATTCGGAAAAAGATATGGTATCGAATCCGGTCTCTTTCCTCTTCGCCGACTATCATCGTCTATCGTCGATTGGTGGCGAGCAAGCGCTGGCGAAAATCGTGGTCACTCTTTTTGAAGCAGCTGAAAGTCACTATGGGGCGTTGCCTGTACGGATATTTTGCGCGCTACGTGGAAGCAATTGGAGCGATTACTACAGTCAGTCTTAACCACACTGTACAGCGTGACAAGAAATAAAAGCCTTTACATTTTAGCCTCAAACTCTCTAGATAATGTGCCTAGACAAAATGGTCTATGAACATGATAAGTAGACACCCTTAGGGACTTAATAATGAAAATTTGTTTCTCTAGGTAACTTTACAGGACTACAGGACTACAAGACTTTACAGAACTACAGGACTACAAGACTTTACAGGACTACAGGACTACAAGGCTTTACAGGACTACAAGGCTTTACAGGACTAGAGGACTACAAGGCTTTACAGGACTAGAGGACTACAAGACTTTACAGGATTACAGGACTACAAGACTTTACAGGACTACAGGACTACAAGACTTTACAGGACTAGAGGACTTTGCAGGATTCATAGGCCATTTTTGCATTATCTAGAGAGCTTGAGGTTAAAATGTAAGGACTGGTTATTTCTTGTCACCCTTTATTATACTACAATGACTTTTCTTTTTGTGAATGATCTCGAAGCTGGATCTGGATCTTTGAATCTGAATTCCAAAGCCAGCACCTGGCTTTAGAAGGCCTAAGCCAAAGCCAGCGCCTGGATTCCGTCTGGTTTTCGAATCTGGATTCCAAAGCCTATCATATAGTCATAGAAAATTGTTTACAGATTCGAACTTCAAATCAAACCCTACTTTCTCAATCGAATTTAGCCTCAATCCACGGCTCATTGCGTCGTCATTGCGGTGTCCCCGTTGTGCTGATCGCAACAGCAATCCTTCTCGCATTGGTCCTCTTCGAGGGTTTTCTCATGGCTTGGTTGTTCAACAAGGGTTCACAGTGAGACCAATAATTGTACTAAAAATAATAATATTCAAATTTCAGTTATTTCTTCGTGTCGCTCGTTTTTCTTGCGTTTCTCGTGTTGATGATGGCCTATCCACTCTTTTTAACGATTCGCTATGGCACTCACAATGTTCCGAAGGCTCGGATAAACTCGGCTGCCCGGGCTGTGCACAAATTGAGATTCGAAGGTGAGTGAGTAGCTTTATATTTAAGTATACGATTTGTTACAATACTCCTAGAATCATGTAATGTCTATTCGTTTTACCATAAAAATCTAGGCCTCATGCAAAAGCTGCAAACCGAGGTGGATTTGTTGGCGGATATGATTCGCTCGCTCGACGCTTTCACGAACAGTCAAACGAGGCTTGTTGTGGTGAGTGGATTAGGCTAAAATTGAGTGGCTTGGCCAGCTCTGGCTGGGCTTGGCCTGGCCAACTCTAGCTTGGCTTGGCCTGGCCCGCTTTAGATTGGCTTGGCCTGGCCAGCTTTAGATTGGCTTGGCCTGGCTAGCTCTAGCTTGGCTTGGCCAGCTCTAGCTTAACTTGACCTGGCTAGTTCTAGCTTGGCTTGGCCTGGCCAGCTCTAGCTTGGCTGGTCCAGCTCTAACATGGCCTGGTCAGTTCTAGCTTGGCTGGTCCCAGCTCTAGTATGGCCTTGCTAGCTCTAGCTTAATTTGACCTGGCCAGCTCTAGCTATAAAGTATAATGTAATCACTTTAGAGACACTCATTGTCATTATATTTCCAGGTGGTCGACGGTTTGGACAACTGTGAGCAAGAGCGAATGGTGTCCACCCTGGACGCTCTCGAGCTACTCTTCTCCGCTCGCAAAACTCGTCCTTTCGTGGTGATCATCGCCGTCGATCCACACATCATCATCTCAGCGATCAATCACAACATTCACAGGTTTGTTTTAGAAATTTGAAAGATTTATAAAATTGTAAACGCCAAAAAGTTCACGTTTCCAGTGCACTGTCCGGCACCGAGCTCACCGGAGCCGACTACCTGAAAAACATTGTCAACATGCCGTTTTTCTTGCACAACTCGGCGCTGAGACAATTGCAGAATAAGCTCAAGGTTTGAATCAATAAGGAAAATAAAAATTGAATTTTTAGGAGAAAAGAGAAACGTACTTGGATTGGAAAGAAAGATTCCGACGACAGGACACCTTTCATGGATCACATCTTTCTTTGAGGTGAAAATCGCATTCGATTATAGCGTGCTTTGTGCGCTGGGAAACACAATCTCTCTGGCACAATGCGATTAACAAAAAGCACATAATTTTTTATTGCAGAGATGCCGACGTGCGGGGTGCGGGATCACGAAAAGTGACGCAAAGCGCGATCGCTGTGGGAACAAGATCCGTGGGAGAGGCGTTAATGGCCGATGATTATTTCTCAGCAATCAATCCGAGAGCAATGAGGAGAATCATTAATGCGTTGACGTTGACGGGACGTTTGCTCAGAGCGTTCGAGATCGACTTCTCGTGGTTGTCCTTGGGACATTGGGTGGGTGGAAAGTTTCTAAGCTTGGCCAAAAAGTGTCTAAAACATTTAGCCATACTACTTGTGGAGTATCCGGGAGGGGATCTTTCAATATCCGGGGTAGTAAAATTTTAAGCCATATGATGGCTTTTTTGACTCGCACTTTCTTTTGCAAGTACCTACCGTAAATACTGTAATAGTACCGCACCCTCTCGTACAGTCGCGTAGTCGCATAAGTTTTTTAGTATTTCATTTTTTTCAAAGCGTCCGTACTTTCAAAAAATGCGTCTTTGCTATCAAAAAATAGCTGAAATTCAGGGCTATTTTTTGATACCTAAGCGCGCATTTTAGCATAAACCAGTGTCGAGAAAAACTCGTTCAAAGCTAGACTACGCAACACTCCGCACCGTCATTATGGAGCTGGGGTACTATTACAGTATTTACGGTAATATATTGTAAAGATGATCCGGGTTGATTAGTATTTTTAGAAACTCCAATATCTTCTCTTTTTAACAATATAAAAAGAATTTTACGAAACTTCCTTTTTTAAAGCCAGTGGACTTTCAAAAAGGCACCAAAAATGGGGGGTGGGACAAATGCGAGCTTTTTTTTTGCGCACCCGGCCAAAAGCGTACCTTTTTTTTGCGCACCCGGCCAAAAGCGCACCTTTTTTTCCGCGGGAAAAGGCCTTAGGAAAGGCCTTAGAGCTTTAAAAATGTTTTCAAAGAAGGGAATCGTATGCGTAGATTCCGAATTTCGACAAATCAGACCTCGTTGAAACGTCAAGTTTGGGCTAAAAAGCAAAAACTACGCAACTTAACGCTTTTCCGCCGTTTTTGCCTTTTAGCCCAAATTTTTGACATGTCAGCGAGGTCTGATTTGTCGAAATTTGGAATCTACGCATATGATTCCCCTATGTGGAAACATTTTTAAAGCTCTACGGCCTTTCCTAAGGCCTTTTCGAAAAAAGGTACGCTTTTGGCCGAGTGCGCAAAAAAAAGCTCGCATTTGTTATAAGTTTAAGCCGCCGCCAAGTCGTTGTTTGGTATTTTTTGAAACATCTATATTCTAGTTGAAAAATAAGTAGATTAACTGAAGGATTTAGGTCTCAATGTTAGAGCAATGGCCATGCCGGATGTGTTGGTTAATTGAGCATGCAGTTGATGCTCGATCCAGCACACTCACCCTTTTCGACATCTGGATTCAACTGAGAGAGCACATCCCGAAAGGTGATCCACTGTTTGTACAGGTTAGTTAGCTTTAATTTTAATTTATAGAAAGCTACCTTTGAATCCTTTTAAAGCTTTTTAAAGCTAAAAAGCTAAAAAGCTAAAAAGCTAAAGCTAGTTTTTAAATCCGATAAATGATTGTTTTAGGATCGAAACCCGGAGAACTTTGAGTCATTCTTGAGAGCCGTTTCGGCGGAGGGCACCGAACAGTTGACGGTGGCACATGTGCGAAAATTCGTCCCATGCACGTCAAATCTCGATCCGTATTTGAGGAAATTGATTCGAGGTTGGTTTTTTTTGGTTACATTTGTTTGTTGTTTGTTTTGTTGTTGAAAATTTGCTTGTGGAACATTTGTTGAACAACTGTTCTTTGAAAGTAACTGATTTAAAGCTTGCATAAACTTTGTAAAGCCACAAAGTGTTTAAAAGTTGCCAAGATAACTTAGAAGCTAGTCAAGGCGTAATATCAAGCTTTAGTGAATAGTTTCAATAGAAAGTTTCAACTTTTCATTTAAAGATTGTAGATTAAAATTTGCTTTTAGAAAAACGCGAAGGCATTGAGGAGCCACAAATCGAAGAACGCTCTTTCCGACTACCACCCAACGCGAAGCATCTATTTGCGGTATGTTTTAGTTTTAAATGGGTATAATGGGTAAATATAGGGAGTGAGAGAAATGCGACCTTTTTTTGCGCACCTGGCCTATTAGCACACCTTCTTTCGCGTTTTAAAAAAGCTCTAAAAAGCTAATATTAGCCACTTTCTATTCCAAGAGTTGTTTTTCTGCGTAGTTTTAGGGCGTACGATCCAAATTTTGACATAACAAAGCGTGAGAAACCAATTTGAAAGACGGGTAGGTCAAATTACAGAAAATTGTCGATTTTTCTCTATGTATAACTCCGTTCGTTTGCTTCCACAAGCTCTGATATGTCAAAATTTCAATTCTGCGCCCTAAAATTACCCAGAAAACCACTTTTGGAATAGAAATTGGTTGATATTAGCTTTTTAGAGCTTTTTAAAACCCGAAAGAAGTTGCGCTAATGGGCCAGGTGCGGAAAAAAGGTGCGCAAATGTCCGGGTGCGCGAAAAAAAGGTACCATTTGTCCCACTCGCTAAATATATGCTATTTAAATTGTTATTAGTCACTCGATTGTTAAAAATATATGTGATTTATCGAACCAATTGTGTAAAAATGTGAAATGCTTAATGCCAAATGAGGCAAATCTAGTTTTTTCAAACATTTACTAGTATTTTCTTTGATATTTTTGCGTCTTATTCTGCAATAACTTTATTCAAAAAACAAAGAAAGTAACACACTGCAAACAACAAACAAAAAAAATAAAAAATACAAAATTGACATAATAAAATAATGTTAACATAACAAAATAACAAGCAAGTGATTTATTTTTGCAGGAATTTGAATGGTGAATTGCAGAATTGCACAAAAGACCCATATTAAGACGCGAAACACTGCATATATACTGGTGTTCATCCCCAGTGTCAGAAACTAACATTTATTAGATATTAGATATTTATTAGAAACAAGCAGATTTGCATTAAGCTTTTCACATTTACACAATTGGTTTGACAAATCCTTCATTGGACGTCCAATTAAGAATAAATAATCGTCTTAACGTATTAACCGGACGTAACATATGGTTGCAGTTAAGCTAGTATATCTGCGTTTAAGCTAATCAGTTAAGTCAAGCAGTTGTTAAACTTTAAAAATTACTTTCCCCGTTTCAGGATGAGAAGACCTGGCAACTGGTGGAGGTGCCGTTAGCGGAGACGCGTATCGAGCAGCTCATCAGCCTCATCAAGCGTTTGGATATACCAGCGAAGAGGTGTTTTGAGAAATTACTTGTAGATTTGAGAGATTACTAAATACTTGTAGATGTTAATTTTTAATTTTATATCCCAAGAATTTGCATAAGAGCTCGGAAAGTGCTTCCGTTTGAAAGGGCACAATCATTTGCAAATTATGCACAAATTTTTGCCGATAGAAATACCATTCAAAGCTAAAAAAACCCACTAATTCAAATCGAAATTTAGATTGGACGTACTGATCGAGAAATTTCGTGCCCTCAACCTGAACGGCCTTGTTTTATCCACTTGTCAGTTGCCCGAGTTGCAGGGAGCGCTCTCGGTATGTGAATGCGTTTAAAACAAAAAGTGATTTTTCTTTTGTTCTGTAAACGATTCCCAGATGAGATTTAATGTTAAAAATTTGTGTCACAGGGCTTTCAGAGTCGTAGAATCTATTGGCGGAGTTTATTCTAACCCTTTGTTCCAAGAAAAGTCCCAAGAGAATCGAATTGGCTTTGGGTTTTGCGTAGGATAGCTTTTTAAAACCCGGATTTTTTTTCAGATAAAATAAATGTTATATAGTTTTATTGTTTTCAGTTACCTTTGGGTGATTGGACGCTACTCCGACTGCTGATCGAGACATTGCGAGCTTTTGGCTCGAACGTTCCCGGAGCGAGGGCTCAAGAAAAGCGGATGACTACGATATTGCATGTGAGTTTGAAAGAAATAGAATCGAGTAGTGAGTTTAGAGTATCTAAAAATATGTAAATTTTATTTAAATTTCAGGAAGAAGAGGAGGAGGACGATCACGAGGAAGAGCTAGAGTTTGAGAGTCGGCGGAACAGCATTAGCAGGGTGAGTTTCTTTAAGTTCAGGAGTGACTTTTTTTTCACTTCTATATAATCGAATTGCTAGACTCAGATATTGTAAAAGACTAGATACTTGGCTTTTACACTAACTTTAAAGCAATACAAAGTACCTTTTAAACTTCTTCAGTTTCAGGCTCCAAGCATTGTGGCCAACACTCCATTGCCCACCTATCGAAAACGGGCGACAGTGAGCGAGATCGCAACACAGATGACCGTTGATGGACAGCACGATGCACTGATGGCAAGTCTTGCCGATATGGATGCACATGAGACAGAGGGTGAGTTTGATGAGAAAGTTTGAATTAAATGGATATTATGAAATGGCTGCTTTATACCCAAGATGCTTCCCAAAGTATAGGATTGAAAGAGTTTTCATTTAGAATGCAATCATCAGTATTCTTAAGTCTAATCTAGATGACCTAAAACAGAATAAATCAGCTAGTCTGACTCTGAAATGACAAGCCTAGCTAAAAGACAGACCAGGCCAGTTGCTGGCTTCGGTTCAGCCAGTTCAAAGCTACACAGGACCTGAGGAACGACCGGTTATAGCTTAGCTTCTTCCTTTCTTTCGTCTTTCTTCTTCCTTCTTCCTATTTCTTCTTGGGCAAAGAAGGCGATAGCTCAGTGGTAGAGCATCAGCCTTGTAAGCAGAAGATCTAGGGTTCAATTCCCCTTCCAAATACTTTGCCATTCATTTCTTTACTTTATTGACTGCAGATACTATAAGATTATGCAATGTCTAAAAGGTGAGTAATTCGGAAAACTGTAATCCTTCTTTCAAATTGTGTCCGGTTTACTTAATTTTTCATCTTATTCAATTGGGAATCAAACGGTGTATCGAATGGGATCAAAATTAACAAGGCAAGGTCACGAAATCAAGGTGGCCAATCGAAATGAAACCTAAACCATTCGATGCAGAATTTTACGCTGATTCCGAATCTGCTGTCCGTTTTTGCTAAATATTAGGTTGGCAAGTTATAAACGATCGTTTTTGGTAATGTGTTTTCTGAAAAAAACGGCTTATCCAATCAAAAAACGGTTTGCTTGATTCAAAAGCCCTATCCTTAATCTACAAAATGGCTTTTTTGAATTTTTGAAAAATGTTTTATTTTGGAACTTTTTCAGGCATTTTAATGTAAGAGTTGAAAATCCTGGTTTCTAGCATTCATGAGCTAATATATTTTTGAGTGATTGCATACTTTTTAAGATAAAACGCTTCATCGATTACATAGTTTCCCAAAATTTCAGAACAATCCAATCGATCGAACCGTTCTCTTTCATTTTTTTTAATCTTGCTGAAATTCAAACGAAAATGGATTAAATTAGCACAAAAGTGCATTTTAAACCTAATTTGAAAATCAACCTTCCGAAGATTAGATTGTTCTGAAATTTTGGGAAACTATGTAATCGATGAAGCGTTTTATTTTAAAAAGTATGCAATCACTCAAAAATATAATAGCTCATGAATGCTAGAAACCAGGATTTTAAACTCTTACATTAAAATGCCTGAAAAAGTTCTAACATAAAACATTTTTCAAAAATTCAAAAAAGCCATTTTGTAGATTAAGGATAGGGTTTTTGAATCAAGCAAACGGTTTTTTGATTGGATAAGCCGTTTTTTTCAGAAAACACATTACCCAAAAACGATCGTTTATAACTTGCCAACCTAATAGGTCGGAAACGCAAGGAATTTGGCAAACAAGTTCTTGGCCTCTCTTATAACGCTTGCGCGCGCGCGACAAAGAAATAGCTGCGTAGTGTAGCGGATAACGTGTCGGAATGCAAAGCTCTAGGTTGGCGGTTCGACTCCCTTTAAGTTTTTCTTTTTTTAGCAGCTGTTTTATAATGTTCCCTAATCCTCCTTCTCTTCATAATTGCTAAATATTCAAAAATTTTTGCTTAAGTCTTTCTATTTAAGTGTTCAACAACAAATAATATAAATATCATAATAAACATTAAAAAAATCGATGGAATGAGTCAAACATAATCTATTAGACATAGTCTATAGACATTTACTTCAAAGTGGACAATCAAATGTGCGAAGCTATGAATTACAGCTCATACGCTTTTATGTGTGGTGCTAAATGTCGTATTGGAGCACTTTTAGAGCACTATTGGGCCTTTCAGAGCCTTTTAGAGCACTATTGGTAATTCCCAAATATCTTTTCATTAAAAAAAGTATAGACGAAGATGAATCACCGAAGATCGCCGCTTTGCGTAGGGGAACTATTTGAGTAAGGGCTATCAGGTCTAATATTCACACGATAATTTCATTAGAAACGCTAACCGCTAACTCAACCTTGTATTGAGATACTTTGTGCTCAAATCTATAAGCGCACTCTTTCTAGTGCACTGAAATCCTCATTTTCTTCTTGCGACAACGATTTGTTGTCGCAAGAAAATGAAGAATTCTCTAGCACCAGGTTTATTTACTGATTTGAGCTCAAAGTGCACAAAGCGTCACTCAAAATTTCTTTAAGGATTCAAATGGCGTGGGTTTTTCTTTCTCTTTTCTATCCAATTTACAAAATTTCCCCTTAAACTGCTTTATGGTCAAAAACGCTTGGTGAAAGATATTGTAAAATTTAAGTTAACTGTCATTGCAGTATGCTAAAAGTTACAGTATGTGATTCAGTTAAAAAAAGTTTAAATATCTCTCATTGTAATCCATTTGCTAAAAGACACCTATTTTCGAAAACGTAATCTCATCGTCAGTTTTCATCTAATCAGCTCGATTTTTGTATCATTGGCTGAAAATTGTGATTTCTCATCAAATGATATCAAAATTAGGCTGATATAGAAACTGGCTACGGTAGTTTTTCTAAAATTTTGTCCTTTTTAGAAAATGGATTAGTTGATTAGGAAAGCACTTTAGTCACAATTGATTTGGCATACTGTAGTTGAACAGGATGAATCTTACAGTACCTTGAAAATCTAATTTCAGGTGATATTCCAAATGGTGGCCTCTCATCGGGTGCTTCGGTGAGATTCGACGATGATGGAGCGGCGACATCGCTTGATTCCACCGAGTCTCGTTTCGGCTCATCCGATAATCTTTTGGAAATCGATGAAGAGTTTGAACCGATGCTTTCGAGGCAACCAAGTCAAAGGTGAGACTTGAGATTTGATTAAAAGAAAAACCTTTTCCTAACTAGCTTCTGGTTTTAAACGATTTTTGACCATTTCTGAATCAGAATCTCAAATTTATTTCCATTCTTTCTTTCTTGAACATTTTAATTAGCAAAATGAATTCCTGTGTAATATTTTGCAATCAAAAAGTAAAACCAAACCTCAAACCTGTAAACACACCCTTTCTGGCGCACTGAATTCATTTTTCTTGCGTCGTCAAAGCGTTCCGGCAAGAAAATGAAAAATTCAGAAAGGATGCGTTTACAAATTTGAGCACAAAGTATACTTGGAGTGTAGTTAACAAAAACGGAATGATCTCTTGAGCTAAAGCAATTAATTTTAAGATTAATGCTTTAAAAAAACATTAAAAGAAAGAAAACTAATTTTTCAATGTAAATTTTTCTTATTTTTCTCATTCAACTTTAACCCTCCAGGAATCGCGTCTCAAGTTTTTCTCGAGCCGCAATGAGGTAAAAAAAGAGATGAGAGTTCCATTTTAATGAAAATCTTCTAATACTTCTAATGCTGAACTCAAAAAAGTGCATGTTTGTACTAATATTGTCCAGGAAAGATTGAATGAATGGGGAAAGAATGAGTCAAATATTTGTCACTAAAAAGCTGCAGGATGTGTGTGTGTGTGTGTGTAAAGAAAAGTTTTTGTAAATGCTCAAGTACTTTGTGCTCACACATGTAAACGAATTTCTGGCCCACTGAATTCGTCGTTTTTCTTGCAACAACGGATTGGTGTAGCGAGAAAATCAAGAATTCAGTACGCTGGAGAATGTGCGTTTACAAGAGCACAAAATACGCATGAAAAAACGGTTACTAGTCGTAAATTTTGTAACTGGTAATTGTTTTGGGTGGATTTTGGCCTGAGAAGAATAGTAATACAATCTTTGGTACTTTGTTATTTATAATTCTTTATTACAGGGGTGAATTGATGAGTCGAATCCACGGCGACAGTCTGCATACAGAGGGTGGAGCCTCGCCGAGAGATGCCGGCAGCAGGACTAGCTCGTTTATGGGTAAGATTGAAAAGGAAAATGTATTGTTTGCTACTGCATCTACTGTACTGCTAGGGTGGACCACAATTATAGCGCCGCACTTCAGATTGGCCTAGATTGGCCAGAATTCAGTGAATCGTTGTGATTATTCTGAAGGTAAATCTTAAGTTTGTCTCCTTTAACGGTGCCCATTTTCTAATCGATTCAAGCTTTGAACCTGTTCATGCAATGCGTCTCATATTTTGAGATACCGCCCAAATTTTCTCGATTTGAAGCGTTTTCACAGTTTGTTTGCAATCGAAATGTTGTTTTTCGAGATCAGCGTAAAAAGAGTATATTTATTCGACACGAATAATGAATTACAACACAATATGGAGGAAATTTTTACCTCCAATTACCCCTATTACCCAAATGTTGTTAAGAAAAAAACCCATAATAATGGGAAAAAGAAGCAATCTTTCTAGCCGCCGGAAACGAACCCTTAACCCACCGACTAGGAGACAAGACTTCTATCCGGTAACTTTCAAAATCCCATAAATGAGTGCCGAGCGACACTTGGCTTTCAACTTTGGAAAGTCATGTAGAAAAGTTGAATGGTTGAATCGATTAGATAATGGGCACCATTGAAGGAGACATACTTAAGAGTTACCTCCAGAAAAATTCACCCAATTTTGGACAATCTAGGCCCTCTGAAGTGCGGCGCTATAATTGTCGGCCATTCTGTATAGCATACACAAATTGTATACAAAACGTATAACACTAATACATTGTAAGGTGTTGAACTAAACTGAACAAAACTGAACAAAACTTGTTGCCTGTTTTTTTAGTGCTTTCTGTCTGGTTACGAATTTCTAAAGATAATTTAGTTTTTAAATCTAGTTCTATAGAAAATAGCTAAACTTGCTAACATGATTATGGTAGTGGTTGGGTTTTTTCTAGGTAAGATTAAAGTAGAAATATTCCAGCCTGTAAGGCAGATTCATACATCTCCGACATGTCGGAAGTCAGATTCTAGCCTGACTTTGGTTCTTTCTGGTGATCTGACTTCCTGGTGATCTGGATTCCTGGTGAAAAAGTACTTGGACTAGTCAAATCCAGGCCTGGACCTGAGTTCTAACATGGAAGTAGCTAGCCCTCTAGGGTCCGAGAACCTTAAACCTGAAAGTTACTTGAAACTTGGCATTTGATGTATGCTACTGTACCCAATGCCTACACCTAGATAGTAGTGATTTTTCTATCTGGCTTATAGGCACTAGGTCACAGGCAAAACAATTTTTGACAGCTTACAACCTTTTACAGCTACAGTAAAGCGAAGCATAACTCTATCTAAAATGCTTTCCTTTTTCTATTTCTAAACTTTTCAATCTCTAGGCAGTCTAAACGGAATGCTGAACTCATTTTTCAGCTCAAGTGGTAAGCTGACGCTCGTTTCGTGATTCGTCTCCCCGCTTTGACAAATTGAAAATTCATTTAAATGAAAGAAATACTTTTAGGAAGTCAAAGCTCAGTGGACAACGAGAATCAATTGACGATTTTGAGAAGACAAGAACAGAATCAAGAAAGGGAATCATTGCAGGGATTGTTTAGAGGAAGCGATGATCGAGAGCCGCCTGTTTGAGTTGGAACGATGGCTTTGCAAAAGTTTATCCTTGTTTTTCTTCGACAATAGTATGCTAAGCATCTGGTGTACTATAAAAGAAAACGTTTTCTAAAAGTTGCTCTAGGAAAAGTTGTAGCCGAGCTTGTAGCCGAAAAGTTGTAGAAAAATCAAGCCAACAAGCTTATCTCTTTGGCCTGAAAGCTTAAATTTCATTAAAATAGGATAGGTAGCTGGATTACGGTAGCTTTTTCTTCTTTTAAAAACACTGATCGAAAAGCACACAGTAATTTGTACGCCAGATGCCATGCGTTTACCTCAAAAGCTCTCAATTTCACTTCTCCATGAGCCGTACTTTGTGTTCTAGCAAAAGCACGCTTTCTGGTATACTGAAGTTTAATATTCCTTTGGGAATCAGTTCCATAGGAAAAAAAATGAGCAATCTAGTGTACGAGAGAGTGCGCCAGTGCGTTTTTATGAGCGAGCACAAAGTACACTTTTGTAAACAAAGTACACCTTTGTGAACAAAGTACCTTTGTGCACAAAGTATACCTTTGTACACAAAGTATACCTTTGTACACAAAGTACACCTTTGTACACAAAGTACACTTTTGTACACATAGTACACCTTTGTAAACAAAATACACCTTTGTAAACAAAATACACCTTTGTAAACAAAATACACCTTTGTAAACAAAGTACTCCTTTGTACACAAAGTACACCTTTGTACACAAAGTACACCTTTGTACACAAAGTACACCTTTGTACACAAAGTACACCTTTGTACACAAAGTACACCTTTGTACACAAAGTACACCTTTGTAAACAAAGTACTCCTTTGTAAACAAAGTACTCCTTTGTACACAAAGTACTATCGTACTCCATCACCCCTCGAAATTATTGAATTTAATACAATTTTTAGTTAATAAAACCAATTCTCAAAGTTATTTATTATAAGTTTTTGTTTTTGCTTTTTTTTTTTTTTTCAAATCAAATCACTTTTCCCCCTCATCTCACTCCATTGAAAGGACCAAAAATCCCATTCGGATAGCTCAATTGTGAATTCCAATTCAAATTTTTAGCCCAAATATTATATTATTCCACCAATTGCCAGTATCCTTGTTGTTAGCGACTTTTAGAATTTCACGTTTTCATTTTCATGACTTTTAGATTTTCACCTTTCAGCAAATGGTTAGCAATACCGGTTCGAAAAAATGAAAGCCATACCAGTTTTTTTTTGAACAAATTTAGATGAAAGCCTGGTTCTTAGTTCTATTTTTTCTATATCTAGATAGATTTTTTTCTGCCGTAATCATTCCAACAGAAAGTCGATAACGTAATTTTTCATTTTTTGGCTTTACCAACTCTTGTCTATTATCAGAAATCTAGAACATTTTAAGGACTATAGAATGCTTTTAAAAAAAATAGATATAAACAAAAAGCTTTGTTACCATCAAAAACCAAAAATAGAGCTAAAATTACGGTAAAAATCGATCCGAAAAGTCGACCCCAAAAATTTGGGGCTAGTGACTTCCAAAGCGGAGAAGCCGGCTCACCACTTCGTCTTAAGGCAGAAAATAAGGCCGTAAGTAGGGCAGAATGCAGGGGGAAAGTGGGGCCGTAAGTAGGGCAGAATGTAGGGCGGAAAGTGGGGCGGAAAGTGGGGCAGGAAGTAGGGCAGAATGTAGGGCAGGAAGTAGGGTAGAAAGTGGGGGAGAAAGTGCAGAGAAAATGGATAAGGAATTCCAAAATGCACACCTATCTATCGAGAAAGTGTGCCAGGTCGCGAGCAATTACGCGGCAGCACAAAGAACACCTCGCCCGTCATTTACACAGGGTTTCTTCTTTTGCTTTATAGATGGCACAAATAGAAGTTATTCAGCTGTAAATGTGTACCCGGGGGGTTTTCGGGGACGCCGAATCGATTGGAGCTTATTCATTTTATTGGTTCTACCAATTGGAACTCGATTTTCCAGGCTTTTAGGTTGAAAATGAAACGGCAATGACCGGCTATTGGAATGACTATGGTGTTTTCGATATTTTATTTATTCAACACTAACAATATTGTCCTTTTCCCTTTGCCTTATCCACCCATGAATGTTTCTCTCTCTCGTTATCGGGGATTACTGAAGCTTTATTCAAAAAGAAAATTCGAAAATTCGAAAATGCGAAAATTCGAAAATTCGATTTGCCAATTTTTACCAAATTTCAATTCCACTTAAAATTTGCATGTTTTGCCTAATTTAAATCGATTTTTTGTAGATTTTTGTAGATTTTTGAAGGTTTTTTGTAGATTTTTTGTAGATTTTTGCAGGTTTTTTGTAGATTTTTAGCAAAAGTTGTGATATTTTCGTTGGTTTCAGTGTTTTTTGAGTGAAATTTCTCTCCGTTGAACGCCTGTGTGCAATAAATATTTAGTTGCCTTAGAAAAAAAGTGTTTTTTTTTCGCTTTTTAACAAAGAGATTCAGTTGGAAAAGCAAAAATACAATAATATTTAAAAAATTTGATGCTAAACTTGATGTTATTTGTGCTCGTTTAAACGCACGCTTTCTGGCGCACCAGTGGCCAAACCAATTTTTTTTATTTTTCTCAAGAAATTGTGTGAGGAAAATGAGGAATTCAAAGCGCTAGGAAGGGTGTGTTTACGCGGAGCACAAGTACACTTTGGAACAATATTAAAGAACAATTTGATAAAAGAAGGGAAACTGTTGCTAGGCTAAACTTGTTAGGCTAAACTTGTTAGGCTAAACTTTGCCGGGACTAAAAAAATGACGTCTACCACCTAATCAAACCAAGAATCACAGTGAGAACGGAAAGGAAACCGAAAGTTTTCATTGTAGCCGGATTGCAGCCATCTCGGTTCGAGCATTGATTCGTGATTCGGGTGATGCCGAGTGAACCCTGAAATATTAAGGCTTTTGATGGCTGAATGGTTTTTGTGAAATCTTTGGACACTTCATTTAAAAATAATCAATTCATCTATTGGGTTGGTGAATTGAAAACTGCCGGCTATTGTCATATGTGACAGTTTGAGCACTTTCTTCAAAAGAAACCCATTTTGGTGTCAATGGAAAAGTTGTAGAGAATCAAAAATCAAACTTATATCCAAATTTTCAGAATGATTCAAAAACTGGTTTTCAAGAAATGCCAAATTTACGAATTTTCACAGATGAAATGACGGAAAAGGAGGGGAAGGGGAAGGGGGGTTACGGTATCTGTCTGTCTTTCTGTCTGTCTTTCTGTCTGCCTTACTGTACGGGCATTTTTTCAGCCGTATTTTGACGAATATTTCATTTTGCATGAATATTATATTTTAAGTTGTTTTTGGTGTCATTCGATGCGTAATTTCATTCTTCATCAAATGATCGTTTAAATAGTCAATATATTGGGCTGGTGAATTGAAAACTGCGGGCTATTGTCATATGTGACAGTTTGAGCACTTTCTTCAAAAGAAACCCATTCTGGTGTCAATGGAAAAGTTGTAGAGAATCAAAAATTAGGCTTATAGCCAAATTTCCAAAAAGATACACTTAGTAGTTTCGCTTAAAATGCATGTTTTGTTGCGAGTTTTGTGAAAATTCGTAAATTTGGCAAAAGCTGGGGGGATCCTAGGTTGGCGTTTTAAAGCATGGTAAAACTACCGTACCCCTCCCAAGCGCGAAAATTCTTTTTTTTTCATTCTTGTTCATTTCATTTTATTTTTTTTGCGGTTTTGTCAACGTTTTAACGTTTTTTTCAACTAAAAATTCACAAAAACAAAGCTTCCGCTATAGAAAATGATAAAAACCAATTAACTTAACATTAGTTGGCATCAACTTCGTAAAGCCAAGCTGCGCAGTTGATTTCAGCCGCGCACTCTTGCTTCTAGTTTTCGTTCAATCTTTTTTTAGCTTCGTGACCCTTTGCCGGACTTTATTCTTTCAATTTTTACATATAAAAGTAATCTTTCTAGCATGTTGGCTTTAATATTGGGTTGGTGAATTGAAAACCGCCGGCTATTTTCATATGTGACAGTTTGAGCACTTTCTTCAAAAGAAACCCATTTTGGTGTCAATGGAAAAGTTGTAGAGAATCAAAAATTAAGCTTATAGCCAAATTTTCAGAATGATTCAAAAACTGGTTTTCAAGAAAGGCCAAATTTACGAATTTTCACAAAAACTTGCAACAAAACTTGCTTTTTAAGCGAAATTACCAAGTGTATCTTTTTGGAAATTTGGCTATAAGCCTAATTTTTGATTCTCTACAACTTTTCTATTGACACTATTGGGTTTCTTTTGAAGAAAGTGCTCAAATGCTCAAACTGGGACATCTCGACATCTCCAGTCCTCCATTTTCGAGTCTCACACTTGTCTCACACACAAACCAAAATCCTACTACGAAAGAGGAATCCGCAAATTGCCTGTAAAATGGGCAGAAGAAAGATCGTTGAAATGTTTTTTCTGGTTTTTTTTTTCGGAATTGCCAAGTCTTCTTCTGTCGATTGATACCAAAATTGTTTCAATTAGACAATTGTGCGCCAAGAATTCAAGGCCAAAGTTCAAAGCCAAAGTTAGGTCACCTATTAGGCTGTCCAGAAGGTCTTTTCGTTCCTTTTTTTCATTGTTAAATGACTAGGATTAACAGGAGGATTAAAACGTTTAAAAATCATTTTTTTTAAACTTTTGAAACCTTGTGCTGTCGATCCTTGTAATCTTTTCCAGTGTAGGCGCATTCCCTGAATTGATTTCCACTATCACAAGACTTTTTATCACCTAATAAAAGCTGAATAGGTGCTGATGTACTTGAATAAAGTAATAAAAAGGGTAGATTTGAATGTGAATGTTTTTACCTGAACATCGTGTGCTCTCCATCGACCCATTGATCGATTTTTCGGCATCCGATCGCCTGCTGCGCCTTGATCAAACCAGCCGTCAATTGGGGACAATCTGAAGAAAATAAGAGCTTAAAACAATGGCCTTTTAGATTTCTAGATGTTCTTGATAGCTAGTGGGGTGTAAAATGTTTTGGTGGTTTCTATTTGAATCATTCTAACAAGAATTAGAAACTCTATTGGTTCATTTGAGGGAGTTTTTTTGATCTAGATCTAGATCTAGATTTTGTTCTAGAGACATTCCAATCTCCAGAACCTTTTGCAGAAATGTGTGCTGCTTGTTTAAGCCTTAATAGCCCTTAATAGGCCTTATTAGAATTGAGACTTCATAAGTTTATATTTCGTTTCTCGTCTTCTCTAGATTCTCTCATATGATTGATGTGAATGTTTGTCGGTAATAAAATCACTAAATCAACGGCAGTTATTAATTCAAATAACATCTATAAAGATTGATTCAAATAAAATCCATAAAGAACATCGATAAAGTACATTTTCTATAAAGAATCTATAAAATCGATAAAGAAATCGGGAATCGAACCCGGGTCACCCGCAAGCGAGGATTCTACCAACTGCTGCCAAGCGAGGATTTTACCAACTGCTGGCAAGCGAGGATTCTACCAACTGCTGTAAGTCAATCCAGGCCAGGTAGGGCCCAAGAGTCAGAGCAGAAGCCAGGATTAGGTCTAGCTTCTGGTAGGGCGACGTGTGGTAGGCCAACTCCAGAGCTAAACCAACCCAGGAGGCTAGATGAGGATTATGATCTTGCCTGGAGCCCTGAGAAATTGCCTAGGGAAGTTCCAATCGTGCTGGTTTAGATCAGAACAGATTCAGAGGAGGGTTAGGGTTGGGGTTGAGGTTGAGATTGAGGTTGAGGTTGGGGTTGGGGTTGGGGTTAGGGCTGGGAATGCCTTGAGAAATTGCCCAGAGAAGTTTCAATCATGTTTAGGGCCTGGAAAACTGATCAGATTCAGAGTTCCTTTTATCGGCTGAGGCTTGGAATCCAAAACCTGGTCGGCACCGGGATTCAAACCCGTGACTCACCGCTGACTCGCTTACCGGACGAACACTCTACCAATGATCTACACCGACATATCCAAATTACCGCCAGACATATCCTTATACCTTACTTCAGGCTAGGCTTGGCTTGGCCTGCGGCAAAGCTTGGCTTGGCCTGCGGCAAAGCTTGGCTTGGCCTGCGGCAAAGCTAGGCTTGGCCTGCGGCAAAGCTAGGCTTGGCCTGCGGCAAAGCTAGGCTTGGCCTTACTTACTTACCTTACTTCAGGCTAGGCTTGGCTTGGCCTGCGGCAAAGCTTGGCTTGGCCTGCGGCAAAGCTAGGCTTGACCTGCAGCAAAGCTAGGCTTGGCCTGCAGCAAAGCTAGGCTTGGCCTGCAGCAAAGCTAGGCTAGGCAAGGTTAGAAAGTTAGAAGACCTGGCTCCCAGCCTCGCCTAACCTAATGAAAGAAAAACTCCATTGTTCTGGCTCTAGAAACTCTATACTCACCAATCAAATATCTCGCGTAATTGTCATCACAATGCGGATCGTAGCTCGTGCAATTGTAGCACTTTTTCGCCTCCGAAACACTCAGCAAAGCAACGAATACGGTGAAGAGGAAAATTTTCGGGCTCATTTTCGAAGCAAACGATTTTCAGCCGTGATTTGTCCGCAGAAGTGAGTGATTCTGCGTGATTTGTCTTTTCCCAATGATTCCACTACTCCCCAATCCTTATCACGGCGCCCATTTCGCGTTTTTTATTCGATTGTGTTATTTTAGCACCAGAAAATTGATCGATTTTGCTGGAGACACCGCAATCTTGAAAGTCTCATTTCGAAGAAGCGTTCGGAAAAGATTCGGCTCATTGAGCGGTCAATTTGCATTTAAATCAAGCATAGGTATTAATTAGATTAATTAGAACTATTGGGTTGGGGAGAATGAGTCGGTTTGAGTTTGAGTTTGAGAAAACTAAAATTTGAGTTCTTAGTGCAGTTCTTAGTGAAAAATTGTCTAAACTTTTCATTTCTTAGATTGTAGAGACAAAAATTTCAGACAATTGGTGACTTTGGTGAGCGAGAATTCACCGATCCTACTCTGCCGCTCAAGAATGAGATCCGAACGCTGAAGGAACGATTGCGCAGGTTGACCACAGCGAATAAGGTAGTTAATTGAGTAATTGATTCAATATTTTATGTAAACTAAAGAATTTGTAAACTAAATTTGTCTGGCTAACAGTTTTGTTAGAGAAAAAGGCAACTTTAAGACTCAGGAATGCTAAAAATAACCAACAACTCACTTTTGTTTGGCTTCTACCCTGTCGTGACTGCAAAATTCTGACTTTTCTTATAAACGAATCCCCTATAAGGTTATAATCCTGATTATAACTGAACGCTTAAGTCGGTACTTCTGTAACTCGCTCGTATGCTATTGGGTTAGGGAGAATGAGTCGGCGCCGAAAATCAAAGAAATTTCTAAAACTTATAGCAGACTTTGTCAAATGATATGAGTTTGATATCCGTAGAAGGGTAACTAATTCTCTACAAAATAATATTTAAAAGAGAACTCAAACAGCGCCTCAACTCAACAAAGGATCATTTTTTCACAAAATCGATAAACTGTCATCTAGAGTAAACGGTTGGAGGGATCTTCCTGAAAATTTGGTAACTTATGTAATTGAGTGTGCTCTATCTTTTTTATATAAAGACCAAAGGAGGTTTATGTGGAAGAAACTGTTCAAGCAATGAGTCGCACTTTTTGTCATTTTGATTAGCTGTGTTTGGGAATCCATAAAATCCCAAAAAAGAAAAGCTTCGTGGAATCTCTCAAAAGCCATTTCGTAAAGAAATAGTGGACCATTTTGATGAAACAAAACGTGTATTTAAAGAAGGCTTTATGCGTGCAAAAAGTGTCTTTAAAGTTCGGCACCATTTCATTCTCCCCAACCCAATAGATCTAACTACTTCTCGTTTGTCAAGAAAAGTTAGTCTAATTAATAATTGAGTGTGCTCTATCTTTTTATGCAGACACCAAAGAAGGTTTATGTGGAAGAAATGGTTCAAACGAGGAGTCGTACTCTTTGCCATTTTGACTAGCTGTGTTTTGGAGTTCATAAACGCCATGAAAGAAAAGCTTTGTGGAATCTCTCAAAAGCCATTTTGTAGATAAATAGTGGACCATTTTGATGAAACAAAACGTGTATTTAAAGAAGGTTTTATGGGTGCAAAAAGTTTCTTCAAATTTCGGCGCCGACTCATTCTCCCCAACCCAATAGATTTAAAAAGATTGCAGAATTTCGGGGCAACTTAAACTCCCTGCATCTCTCTCAAATGATATCTGGAATCTAGTTTTCATTTAAAGGAGCAGAGACTGGCTCTGGCTTTGTCAAAATCTGAACTGACTATAAGCAAAAAAGCACTAGCTTGGCAAAAAGCACTAGCCTGGCTAGCTTGGTAAAAAACACTAGCCTGGCTGGCTTGTCAATTTTATATTTTGAACGTTCATGAAGTTTCGCGCAAAAGTTCCATTGATCCAAATCATGTTGTCTAAAGCTTTTGCTATATTTTAAGTTTAAAAGTAGAGCTATGTTTACATAGTATTTATGTAAAAACATTACCCTATCAAAAAAGTATGCAGGAAGAAAAATTCTTCCTAAATACAAGTTTTTTAGTTAGAAAACAGCTAAAAATCGAAGCGTCCCGGAGACTATACATAGTGGGCCAAAACTACCGTTACAATGCTCACTCATGCTCCAACCTTAATATATGTAACGTCAATTTTGGTCCACCCTGTAGAAGAATTTTCTGAGCTACCATGGTCACCACCATGAGACTTTTGCCATAAAATTAAAACTTTGTACTGACATTGTGGTGCATAATAAACACTATTAGGATAACTACAAAAAACTGCACTCTACACTCATGGACCCGAACACCCTCGATCCCATGATCCGAACACACTCATGGATCCGAACACCCTCGATCCCATGATCCGGACACACTCATGGACCTGAACGCACTCGATCCCATGATCCGAACACACTCATGGACCTGAACACACTCATGGACCCGAACACACTCATGGATCCGAATACACTCGATCCCATGATCCGAACACATTCATGGACCCGAGCACCCTCGATCCCATGATCCGAACACACTCATGGACCTGAACACACTCATGGACCCGAACACACTCATGGACCCGAATACACTCGATCCCATGATCCGGGCACACTCATGGACCCGAACATCCTCGATCCCATGATCCGGGCACACTCATGGACCCGAATACACTCGATCCCATGATCCGAACACACTCATGGACCTGAATACCCTCGATCATGGTGTTATGCAAATTTTTTTGCATAGAGAGATCATAATATGGTAAAAATCATGACAAAAGATCCAAAATTTGGGCCCCAAAAAAACCAAAACCATTGTTCCGCCATACCTACCACTTTGAGCCACTTAAAGTTTCTTAGAAATTGACTTTTTTCAGAAAACAAAGTGATTCACAAGAGCCGACTGCCTTTCCCTTGAAAGTAACTAAGTGGCAAACCAGAAGTGCAATTTGAATTCCTCCATTTGTTGCCTTTTCCCCCAGCAATCATCCAAATCTAGACACCAAATTGCTATTTCTTTCTCTGCCATTTGTCTCTTGCCATTTGTCTCTTTGCTTTCATTTTCTTGCATTTCCCTACAAAGATCACGTAAATCTTTTCCCATCCCCGAAATGGCTTCAATTCATTCAATTCTCTCAATTCATTCAATTCAATCGACTTTCACTATGGCACAAAATACTAGAAAAAGACGATAATTTGATGTAATGAAAGGGAAAAATGGATAAAAAGAGAAAGGAAAAGAAAAACTTGATCGACAGCTACGACTATTTTGGGTGAAAGCCAGTCCTAAGCCATTGTGAAAGCCATTGTGTTCACTTTCATTTCAGTAATTTGGCTATAAATTGACTGATTTGTTAAATCTTCAAATCATAATCTTAAACAATTCAAAATCGAATTGAAAACTATGAATAGCCGGACCCAGTGGCTTAGCTAGTTCTGGTTCTTAGTTCTTAGCTAGTTCTGGTCTAGGTGTAGTGTAGATTTCACACCAATTTCTGAAAACTATAGTCTGGTTCGACTTAAGGTAAGTTGAAGGCTGACTCTGATCTAGCTAGTCCCCAGTCCGAAAATAGTCCTCAGAAAAGACTGCTCCACACCCAGGTCTGTAGCCAGGTGAAAAATAATGTACTAGTACTGTATGTACTTGTTTACTGTATCAATATCTAGTGTAGATTTGTTGTTAAACTGTAAACCTGTAAAGTATTAGAATAATAAAAACAAAAACCCTAGGGCGGGACCGAACCCCGACCCTCCTACTGAGACACCTCGCGGCTAACCACTTGGCCAGTCGTGCCAATAACCCTACACTGAAAAAACGCCCTTTAAACCGTTACCATTTAAAACGAAGGGTGACAGCTTATCTTCTGTTCTTAAATTTCAATTCAATTTTTACGAGTTTGTAAGCTTGTTTGACAGATTTTGATTTCAGATTATGAATCTCCACACTCGATTTAGTAAGATATATGTTTTCTGGAAAGGAAAGCCAATGAGTTTCTGGAGAGAAAAGTCAACGAAAGTTCGTGCCTTTCTCTAGTAAAATAAATTCTAATGAACTTCCCTCAAAAGCTTGCCGGCTTTCCCAGGAAACCCTGGAAAAGCTATGCATTTTCTCCAGCCTATAAACGGTCGAAAAAAAAGAACAATAAATCGTAAAAGTGCGAATCGAATGGGGTGAAAGCTGGCTTTTTTTCCGTTCATCCGTTCTCCAAATATTTCGATTTTTTTTCCCACAAATTGATACTCGATTTTTCTTGCAGCTATCGTAAAAATGTTGTTGATAATTGTTGAAGAAATTTTGCTTAAAAAATGATGAGTGAAAGAAGTTCAAGTTAATGTTTTTCAGCCTTTAGAATCAATGATAGTCTAGCACCGAGCGCTCATCGAGGCGACCAAGTTGTCGACGGTTGTTGTTTGTATTGCCAGCCATTTCTTAGCCAAAAGCTCGAATTTTTCAGTAAAGAATGAAGAAAATGACTGTTTAGGTGACTCTTGGTTACATTCTTGGTTATTTAAGTTCAATTTGTATTCATGGGAAAGCTCATGATGATCCTGGGTTGATGTTTGGTGTGATAGAACTATTGTTTCCTTTCTAAAAACTACCGTTTCCTTTCTAAAAACTACCGTTTCCTTTCAGAAAAATGGAGAAACAAATGGAGAAACATCTTTCCTTATATACCTAGAGGTTTGCTAATGCAGTTTAGTTACAAGTTCAGCTACAAATTCAACTCCAAATTCAACTCCAAAATCATGATTGTTTCAGAAGAATCACTGCAAGACAGAATCAGAATGGGCAATTTGAGGACGCTTAAGTGCAGAAGTAGGCAAAAAGAATGAAATTGCGTCTTGCATTATTATGTACTTTACGTGGTAAAACGGATTATTACGTACTTTACGTACTGGATTATTGCGTACTTTACGTACTTTACGTACTGGATTATTACGTGCTTTACGTGCTGGATTATTGCGTACTTTACGTACTTTACGTACTGGATTATTACGTGCTTTACGTGCTGGATTATTGCGTACTTTACGTACTTTACGTACTGGATTATTACGTGCTTTACGTACTTTACGTACTGGATTATCACGTATGCTTACATATTTTTGCTAGTAAACATACCGAAACAGATTTTATTAAGAAAATTTTAGGAAAAACAAAAGTTTCCAAAATTATGTCCGCTACTGTATATAAGGAAAGATGTTTCTCCATTTTGTCGAAAGGAAACGGTAGTTTTTAGAAAGGGTAGTTTTTAGAAAGGTTACGGTAGTTTTTAGAAAGGAAACATTAGTTTTTAGAAAGGAAACGATAGTTTTATCACACAAAGCATCAACCCAGGATCATCATGAGCTTTCCCATGAATACAAATTGAGCTTAAATAACCAAGAATGCAACCAAGAGCCACCTAAACAGTCATTTTCTTCATTCTTTGCTGTGTTGACCTTTTCCTGAGAAAGATTTCCTCTTGTCTTCCTTTCAATCCTCGAAATGTGTGTGAGTGTGAGCAAAAACTGGAATTTATCTGTTGATGGATGAGATGAAGACCTTTTATATATCAGAAAAGGGGTAAAGGGGGTAAAAGGGGGTAAAGGGGTAAAGCAAAAAGGGGTAAAGCTGAAGAAAAAGGATAAAGATCTCGAGAGAAATCCGTGCACTAATCTTGAAATCATTTTTTTTGACTAAAAACATTTTTGGATGATTTTTGAGGTTTTTTTTTGTGGAAACTGATATTTCTATTTTCAGCAGAGCCTTCGGAGAAGCCAAAAATAGCTCTAGTACTTTCAACGAACAGGTGAGATTGCTTTAAAATGCTTTCTGGCGCACTGGATTCTTCAATTTCCTGTCGTTATTCATAAAAATAAAGAATTCAGTGCGCCAGAAAGAGTGCGTTTAAAGACTGGCATAGGTTTTGGAGTCTAGCACTCTATCCACTAGGCCACTAGGTCTAGAAAAGTTAAAGTTAATTGATTAATTGACTTTTTTTAGGCTTAAGGCCAAAAAGAAAAAGATTTGGCGCTAGGGGGAATTGAACCCTGGCGAGCAAGAAAGAGTGGCGTCGGTTTTGAAATCTAGCACACTATCCACTAGGCCACCGCTGTTTTGGGTGGAGGTGAGCGTGACGGTCTCTTATAGGTGAGGTTGCGGTTTTTCAAAAATTTGCTAAACAGAAAAATATCTAATTTGGCGCCAGGGGGAATTGAACCCGCGAGCAGGAAAGAGTGGCGTCGGGTTTGAAATCTAGCACACTATCCACTAGGCCACCGCTGTCTTGGCTGCGTGTGAGCGTGACGCTCCCCTATAGGTGAGGTTGCTGTTTTTCAAAAATTTGCTAAACAGAAAAATATTTGATTTGGCGCCAGGCGGAATTGAACCCGCGAGCAAGAGAGACTGTTGTCTGTTTTGGAATCTAGCACACTATCCACTAGACCACCGCTGTCTTGGCTGCATGTGAGCGTGACGGTCCCTTATAGGTGAGGTTGCGGTTTTTCAAAAATTTGCGAAACATTTTCCTGTTAGTTCAGAATTTTTGTTAACAAATATTGCCCTATTTTAAAAATTTAAATAAAATTTTAGTTTTTCATATATTTGTTGACATTCTTGCAAATGAAATTCTCCAAAAATCTCCAAAAATCTCCAAAATTCTCCAAAAATCGCCATTAAACCTTTGAAATCAGTGTTTATCGATAGAAACTGATGACAAGCTCGCTAAAAGAAAAGGGAAAAATGGAGAAAAATCGCTAGAAAACGACGAAAAGCACTGATTTTTCTCGTTTTCAGTCTTTCTTCCGCAAAAATTTCTCCTTTTTTCTTTTGGCAACCGGCTTATTGCGTAGTCTTTTAGTCTTTTAGGAATGGGGGGAAATCCATTGGAGAAATGGGCTTGATGAGAAGCTAGAGAAGCTGAAAAAAGCTGTAGACTGCCTGACATTGATAGACTGGATGAATGGAAAAGAAAGGCTTTAGAAAGGCGATCGAGACTTCACTCATTTCGTTTTCATTTTATTGATTTCATCATTTAGATCATTAGATCATTAGGTCATCATTTATTTCATCATTTAGATCATTTAGATCATTAGATCATCATTTACAGGATGCGGCAAAAGTTCTGACACTTTTTCTGTAAGCAGTCATTTTTTTGGCTTCAAAAACCCGTGCATTTCAAAAAGCTAACGTCGGATTCTAAAAATTTAGGTAGTTTCACCCCAATATAGCCATTTTCATAAAAAGATTTCAACTCTCAATAACTTTTTGACGAGAATTTTTCATATCCCGGTCTGGTCGCTGAAGATTTTTGCGAAAGTTGACTTAAACTTTGCAGAATGAAATTTTTTCCAAAAACTGCTGTTACCATTTGATAGAACTGAGTTTTTTTCTTGAAAACAAGCCACAAAAAAGCTTTATATCTCAAAAACGAAAGATTTTCAAGCGATTCTACGAGGGGCACCCAAATCTCAACAGCAAAAAAAACTGCTGTAACGACCTTTAAACATCCTCATCAAAAGGTTGTTTAGATGGCAATTTTTGCGTAAAAAAGTATATTAGGGGGTAAAAATATCTGAATTTTTATGATCCGGTGTTAGTTTTTCAAAAATCGCGTTTTTTCCAAGTCAAATTGCCCGTTTACAAAAAGTGTCGGAACTTTTGCCGCACCCTGCAGAGTAGTGTACTTTGATTTGAATGGAAATGTAGCTTTTCTTCTAGAAAAGAATACCTTTCTGGGTTCTTTTCTAGAAAAGAATCCCTTTTTCAGTTCTTCTAGAAACATCAAATCCTTCTTGTTTTGTTTGTTTAAATTATCTCAAGTTTTTGATAATATTTTGGCTTGATGACAGAGCATAGAGCTCATAACTTAGCTTACTGCAGCAAGCGCTAGAAAAGAACAAGTTTATCGTCAGATTTAGAGCTTATCGAGTGCCCCAGAAAGGTTGTGTTTACGAGTCAATAATGACTTTGAGCTCTTTCCCTGAATCCTGGTCTTTTAAAAGTTTCCTGGTCTTTTGAAAGTTTCCTGGTCTCTTGAAAGTTTCCTGGTCTTTTGTCAAAAAAGCGTTTCGTAGTTTTGATTGAACATTCTATCCCTAGCATGTTTTGCTTTCAAAAACTTGCTCGCATCTACCTATTTCCGGATTGATTTTGATTTTCCCCTAAGAAGTTAAGACCAGGAAACTTTCAAGAGACCAGGAAACTTTCAAAAGCCAGGATTCAGGGAAAGAGTCAGCCTTTGTTTTTAAGCTTGCCTTACTTCAGCTTTTAAAAAGTCTGTTAATTCATCTCTTTCTTGACTTTTTTGACACATCATTGTTGGCTGTTGATTTTTGTAACAAATTGTAATACTTAAAAACCATTTAGCTATATCTTTAGCAATTTTTTAATTGTTTAGCATTCTTTAGCAACCATTCCTTGCTCTATCTTCTGGAAGAGTCCAATTATCTTGCCAAAAGTCCTACCTATCTTTCCAGACATCCCTTTTGCCAGAAATCCCTTTTAATTCTTCCTCTAGACCTTGAGTGATCTCTTTTCCTCTAGCAATTTCCTCAATTTTTTGTTCATTTCCGTTGCAGTGTCATTTTCTTCAGCGATTTCTTTCAAATTCATTCATTCATTCCAGGATAAACGACAAAGAAAAAGAAAAAGAAAAAGAAAAAGAAAAAGAAGTTTGAAACTTTTTTTCTTTTGAAAGAAAAGAAAGTGCCAAGCTTTTCTAAGCGATACCATCGAAAGGAATTGAGAAAAGAGAATGGATTCAAGTTTGAAACGATTTGAAATATTGGATTGGTGAATTGAAAACTGAGGGACTTTGAACTAAAATTTATTCAACATAAAACCATCAATTCATTCCAAATAATTTCCATTATTATTGACGACTTCTGGCCATTTTACAGGCAATTTGCTGATTCCTTTTTCGT
The DNA here is from genome assembly GCA_958450365.1 of Mesorhabditis belari. Taxonomy (NCBI): domain Eukaryota; kingdom Metazoa; phylum Nematoda; class Chromadorea; order Rhabditida; family Rhabditidae; genus Mesorhabditis; species Mesorhabditis belari. The sequence goes on from CAUEEP010000921.1 coordinate 454,156, forward strand.
GGTAGGTTTTTGGTTTTGAATCGAATTGAATATTGAATCGAAAAACTTTCAAAGCCAATTTTTGACTGCTTCTTCCGAATCGAAGTGTTCTCCCGCAAGCTCATGATCCGGAATAAATAGTAATCAGAAGGAGCAAGGTCCGGACTGTATGGGGGATGTGCCAAAAGTTCCCTACCAAGGCTGTTTATTTGAGAGCGAGTCAGTTTTGCAACATGAGGGCACGCGTTGTCGTGGAGGAGAACGATCTTTGACTACATTAGAGTTGAATTCTTTAGGAATGACGCATCGTTGTCGGAGCGTAGTCGGGAGTGCGCTTGCTTACAACGCACACAGCTCGGTTTAAAGCAAGACTATGCGACTGTACGCCCGTTATTATAGAGCTAGCGTTCTATTAGAGTATCAGCTGAAAAATCCGACTTTCTCATTGAAGAATTTTATAAAGAAAATCGCGAAAAACGGCAGTGTGCCGAAGAGTGATCAACTCTCATTCAAAGGCTTGTAAAATGATCTGTATAGCTCGAATCGGGAAACTTTTAAGAGATAAATGTAGCCAAGATTAAGAGCTTTAATATTTTATATAACATGTAACACATTAGAGTTGAACATTAGCGCTTGGGGGCTTGGACTTGGAGCTAATCTGGGAGTAAATCTATCAAAAAGAAGTCACTGTAAATAGTGAACAACGTGTAGTGTTTAGAATTGCATTCAAGTCGAATCCTACTACAATAATTGTAGCTGTACAATCAAATATTAGATTTTTAACTAGCTCAATTAGCTACTCTCTTTTTTGTCACCTTTACATCTATTAAATGTAAAAATTGAGTCTTTTTTCGATTATCTTTTTCGATTTTCGATTCTATTCATTTAAATATTAAAAATGTATGTTTATAAAAATTTTTATAATAAATTTGATAGTGAAAACCTTTTGAAAAGATAAAAGACAAGTTTCGCAGACAGAGTGGAACTACACCCTTTCCACTTTGTAGTGGAAAGGGTGTAGAGGGGAAAGAGCTGCGGGGAGGATTGGATTGGAGTAGACAGAGCTAGCTGAGAGATGCCACGAGCCACCGTGCGTAAAATCTTCATTCATTTCTCATTCTTTCTTCAGCTATCCTCATTTCTTCGTGAAAGTCATCATTTTTTTTTGCCAAAGTGCAGCCATTTCCGTTTTCATTCATCGCTTTTGCTTTTGCTTTTTGCTTTTGCAAGTGTGCTTGATTTTTAAACAATGTGCTTGAATTTAAACATTTAAACAGCTCAATTTTGTATTTGCCTTGCCTCAGCTCTTATTTTACTTTCCGGAAATTCTCTAATATTCTCTAGACGGAAAATCTCTAGACAGAAATTCTCTAGACAGAAATCCTCTCGACAGGCGTACAATCTCGTAGTCTAACTTTAAGCATCCAATTCTCCGCACTGTTTTAAGCTACAGTCTTCGTTTTTGTGTTAAATGATAGCTCTTGAAATCTAGTATTTTTTTGATACCAAAAGTATAGTCTCGTACAATTGCGGAGTTTCTCTAGACGCAAATTCTCTAGACAGGCGTACAATCGCGTCGTCTAACTTTAAACATCCAATTCTCCGCACTGGTTTAAGCTACAGTCTTCGTTTTTGTGCTAAATGATAGCTCTTGAAATCTAGTATTTTTTTGATACCAAAAGTCTAGTCTCGTACAATTGCGGAGTTTAACTTCTTTCTAGAAAATCATTTTTGTTTTCAGCTCCTAGATTTTCCCCAACTACACTTTTGGTATCAAAAAGATACGAGATTTCAAGAGCTATCATTTCACATTCAAACGCAAACTGTAGCTTAAATTAGCGCTGAGAACGGGAAGTTTAAAGTTGGACTACGCGATTGTACGCCCGTCATTATAGAGCTGGCGTTCTATTAGAGTATCATTCAAAGCTTTTGAAAGTTTTATCTTAAATATAGTAATGAAAATATTGTAAACTTGTTGGTAATTGACGCTTGAAAGCTCAATGATTCAGTATTTTGCGGCTTTTCACCTAAACTCTTCTTGGATCTGATCTTTACGAGAGGAAAGTTTTTCTGGTCAACTTGCGGCTCATTTTTAAGCACCTTAAACTTATCAGATCAGAAAGTTTTGATAAGATTTAGATAGCTTAGAATGTCAGCTTTCAGAAACGATTTGTTCCATCAAAAGTTATTAACAAAAACCTATCTAAAATTGGGCTACAAAATGGTCTCTCTCTTTATCGGTTTCTGGTCAACTTGCAGCTCATTTTTAAGCATCTTAAACTTGCCAGATCAGAGAGTTTTAATAAGATTTAGATAGTTTAGAACGTCAGCTTTCAGAAAATATTTGTTCCATCAAAAGTTATTAACAAAAACCTATCTAAAATTGAGCTACAAAATGGTCAAAAACTTGCCGCCCTGACGCTGCACGTAAAGCACCATGCTCTTCATAATTTTTCAATACAATAAAGAACTTTGATTTTAAATGATTCTGTCAATCATTTTTCAGAAAAATCAAATGTTTTCATTGGTTGCAAGCGTTGCAAGCGAGTAATTCGATTGCTCGTTTTGTAAAGCTTTCTGAAAAGTTCTGAAAGTTTGTAAAGCTTTCCCTTGCATTGACCTTGAATAATCATCGAATCGAAACGTCATTCTTTTCCCTTTTTCTCCCCAAGAAATGCCATCCTTTTTCTAGAAAAGCAAGAAAATTCTCCTGTTTTCTCCTTTCACAGCCGATCGACTCTTTCGAAGATTCTCACGCACGATAGCGTCCATTTACGGGTTGTGGGAAAGATGAGATGAAAAAACACCAGCTTATAAGCTGAATGCCGAGCTTTCGTTGCATAAACCTTTCACCTTTTACTGAGCTTTATTTTTTTGCTCTTGATTAATCCGTTTTCTAAAGCTTATTCCAAGCTATTTCCAAGCTTTGTATTCCACAAAACATGGCCGTGCCAAGATTCGTGCTAACTCTCGCTTACCCTTCCGCTTATCGAGTAAACGCTCTACCAATGAGCTACATTGACACGTGTCTTATTGCCAACAGAATTGCTTTATACATTTCATCTATTTTAGAAAAACTACCGTAATTAAGCCGTCAGTTTCATGCCCAATTTTGGTAGTTTTGTGAGTTTTGTGATTTCTCATCAAATGATATCCAAAATTCGGATTTGACAAAACTGGCGGGAAAATTACCGTAGTTTTCTGAAACGGGTGTGTTTTAAGAAACGAAGAACTATGTATTTACTGTACTGTCTGTCTGTCTGTCTCTCTCTCTGTCTGTCTGTTTGCCTGTTTGCCTGTTTGCCTGTCCGTCGGTCTGTCTGTTTGCCTGTCTGTTTATCCGTCTGTCTGTCTCTCCACCTGTCCGTCTGTCTGTCTGTTTGCCTGTCTGTCTGGCTCTCCGCCTGTCCGTCTGTCTGTTCATATCTGTCCGTTTGTCTGTCCGTCTGTCTGTCCGTCTGTCTGTCTCTCCGCCTGTCTGTGCTGTCTTTCGGTCTGTCTGTTTGCCTGTCCGCCTGTCTGTCCATCTGTCTGTTTGCCTGTCTGTCTGTCTATCTGTCCGTCTGTCTGTCCATCTGTCTGTCTATCTATCTGTCTGTTTATTTCTACTGTAGCCTGTTCTTTGTAGTCTACTGCTTACACGCAAACACACTTTTCTGGTGCACCATTCGTCACTTTTTGCGACAACGGTTTTTTTTGAGAAAAAGGGATAGATCTAGAGTTCAATGCGCCGAAAGCAGTGTTTGCATTACCACAAAGTACCCTGAATTTCATTTGCCAATAGATTTGTGTTTCTATTCAATCACGCCACTTATGTACCCTTTTCAGCTAACCAACAGTCGGCTCAATGTTGAGATGAGAGAACAACATCCACCATTTCGGATAGCAGAACTATTGTGCTTATTCCTTGTAGTTCCTGTGATATTTTGGTTAGTTGAAAAAGTGACTTCAATAAGTTATTATATTTTTCAGTCAACCCTCCCAGCATGAAATTTATCGACTCTACCGGGCGGTTGCGCCAAACGCGCCCGCTTTGAGAGCTCTATTGGATCTGCAAGTGAACGATCATCTATTCAATGTAAGAAATGTTCAGATGTACTTGTTCTAGTAAACAAAGTGTAGTACTTGTACAGTGCTTTCATAGTACCGTATGCCAGATTACAGTACAACTTTCGCAAAAATCGTTAGGCCGACCAGGTTCATCATTCGCAAGATTTTGAACGCAACTCGGGTTCACCTATATAACTTACAAGCTCGCTAGGCGCAAGTCGAGTTCACCTATATAACTTGCAAGTTCGCTAGGTGCAAGTCTGGATCACCAACACAACTTGCAAGCTCGCTAGGCGCAACGACTTGGCTCAGCAACAAAATTTCGCGCAATTCAACTTGCGAAATTTCGCAAGATCATTCGACTTTCGCAAGTCACTCAATAAGGTCACTTGCGATATTTAAAAACGCTGAGAATGGCGTTAAAAAGTAGTGTTTAAAAACGGACTTCAAATTCGTGATCAGCACATCTGCTGATCACGAATTTGAAGTCCATTTACAGCACATTTACCCTATATACACAAAAATTCCCGAAGACATATGATTGTCATTTTCTTTTTCGAAAAATCATGAAGGCGTACCACATAATTTTTTTTTTTGAAATGGAATGAACATTTTTAGGATTTGCTCGCCTAGGGTAATATAGGTGCATTTTAGAGTTTCTATATGAAGTCGCAAGTTGCAAATCGCAAGTCACAAGTCGTAACTTGCAGATGCCTAATCGCAGATCGCAAGTTACAAGTCGCAACTCGTAAGTCATAAGTCGTAACTTGCAAATCCAAAGTCGCAACTCGCAAGTCACGAGTTGGTGATGGTAAACCCGGACGCAGCTCTAAATGTAAAAAGCTAGTCAAAAAGTTCTCTGGTGTTAAAGCTCTGGTACTCATGGGTTTTACCCACCGCACATTTAAGCACTTGACTAAACAAAAGCTAAAACTATGCCTTTCTTTGTTTAGCTTAGCCTTTATCTACTATAATTTCATTTAGAAGCATAATTTAAAAATAGTTTTCCAATAAAATAAATCTACTTGCACAAAAGTTGATATCTTTTTATGATGGAAAGATTGGCGATGGCTATAAGCCATAATACAAGCCGCAAATCTTAGCACCGCTATCTGAAGCCCCTACTGAACCGATTTACATAATTTTTTCTTTATTAGATAGGCAATTTTATGATTAATTATGCATCTTAGCCTTTAACTTTAAAAAAAAACTTTCTGCACACACGGGGACCGAACCCCGATTGTGTGCGTTAGAGACGGTCGCGCTATCCACTGCGCCATAGATGCATGAGGACCGAGATCGAAAATTTATGTTTTATCAGGAATTTCTCTTTTCGGCTAAAAATAACTGAATTTTTCGAATCCGGCATTAATTTTTCGAAATTCACGTGTTTTTCAAGTTAAAAAGTTCCTGTTTAAAGAAAAATGTTCGAAATTTTTGAGAAATAATGACTTTATAGTATTTTCGTAAGTACGGTAGTATCAAAAACACGATTAGCTTTTTTAAAAAAGAGTATTTAGGTTGACTTTTGGAAAGAGCCAAGACATCCGGGCGACATCGCTGACATTATGATCCCGGACTCGATTCGACACATTGTTGAGAGGCATTTTGATGAGAATCGAATCTTGTACAATATCACTGTACCTGATGTTGAAAAGTGAGTGATACGGTTCAATATTTAAAGCACTTTTCATTCATCAGATCACTTACCGTAAATACTGTAATAGGAGTCTCGGAGTTTGGGAACTTTTCTATTTTACTCTAGAACTCGACTTTCAATTATCAGATCGACTTAGGGTTGGTTTTAAAATGATCCTTATGTAATTTGGTTAGAGAAAACCACAATTTACTTAGTACACTCTAGTGTAAGAACATAGAGAAAATTTGAGTCAAAGTTGAACTACCTACCCGAAAAAGTCAATCAATTTAGATGGTCTAGAACTCGAGGTATAGAAATTGAATCGACTTGTAATTGTTTTTAAAAGAGTCTTCATTAAATTTGGTTGTAGAAAAGTAGAATTTGTTTTGTATACTCAGGTATAAAAACATAGAGAAAATTAGTGTCAAAGTTGACCTTCCAAATAGGAGTCTCGGAGTTTGGGGACTTTTCTATTTCACTCTATAACTCGGCTTTCAATTATCAGATCGACTTAGGGTTGGTTTTAAAATGATCCTTATGAAATTTGGTTATAGAAAAGTACAATTTATTTGGTGTACCCAGGTATAAAAACATAGAGAAAATTTGAATCAAAGTTTTTTTGATATAAACTTCTAAAAATTTGAGGTTAATTCTCCATAACGAAGGCAAGAAACGCTCAAATTTGGGCTTCGACAAGCGACTAAACGACGATCCGATTCTCGACAGTGAACGTGAGAATTGAAAGAAGATTATTGATTCTAAAGAGATTTAAAGAAAGCGAATTCAGTATTCAGTTATTTTTTGAAAAGTTCTATCTGTTTAGCTGATGACGATTGGTCTCAAGTGGGCCAACTGAAGAAAGCTCGATATCCATTTGGTGACTATGCACCGTACGCTGATATGATGAAATATATGAGGTAATTGAATGGGAAAAGATTTCAAAGAGATTCCAAAAAGGTTCCAAAAAAGGTTCCAATAAAGCTTACTTATTTAGAACCATCGAATTCTACTATCCGAGTTTCACGAAGATTGTCAGAATCGGCACTTCGCATGAGGGATTACCGATCGAAGGACTTAAGGTGATCCCATTCAAACTCTTCACCTTCTCATTTCTCTTCAGATCGGTTTCCCCTTGGACAACAAAGAAAAACGAGCGATTTGGATTGACGGAAACATTCATGCTCGAGAGTGGGCGAGTAGTCACACCGCGCTCTACATTATAAATCAGGTTTATCTTTAAATTTATTTGATAAGCGCGCTGCCGCTTTTCCCAATAACAGTCTAGCTTTGAGCTCAAATATCTTGGTGTTCGGCTGTTCAATTTACATCTTCTTGGGATCATTAGATGCACCAAGTCATTCTCTATCGATTGGTATAAAAATTATTGAAATTGAATGTTCCAACGCCAAGAAATTTGAGCTCAAAGTTAGATTGCCAATGGCAAAGGGGGCGGGGCCTAGCGGGTCTTCCTGGCCCCGCCCCTTTTGTCAATCTAGTCCTTCTCTATCGATCGCTACAAAAACTATCGAAATTGAACAGCCCAACACCAAGAAATTTAAGCTCAAAGTTAGCCAATGGGAAAAGTGGCGGGGCGACCTTTTATACCCCGCCCCCTTTGCCATTGGCAATCTTTGAGGTCAAATATCTTGGTGTTGGACTGTCCAATTTATATATTTTGATATCATTAGATGCACCAAGTCATTCTCTATCGATTGGTATAAAAACTATTTCAATTGGACAGCTCAACACCAAGAAAGTTGAGTCTAAAGTTGGATTGCCAAAGGGGCGACCTTTTATACGCGCCCCGCCCCTTTTGCCATTACCAAAGGGGCGGTTTATCTTTGTTTGCTTTACCAACAACGGACAAGCTTGACCAACAGACAAGACTAACAGAATTGTTGGTCTGATTTGGCAGACAGGAAAGACAATAGATCAACAGATCAAAAATCTCTGTGTGCTGATATGTTAAAAGACTAATTTCAGCTTGTTTCCGGCTATCGAAAGGACGATAACATCACTTTTTATGTGAACAACTTGAATTTCTATATCGTTCCCTGTTTAAACCCGGACGGCTATGAGTACACGAGGAGTAGTCCGACACCGTTGGTAAGTGGTTCTTAAAAGCCCGATGTTTTCATTTTCGAGAAATTTGAGATCAAAAAACGAACAAACACATAGTTTACTCTTTATTACTAGTATCAAGATTGTTCCAAACGCAAGCCCAGCCCTTGTTCGATACAAAGTCCCAGGCTTGGCTTGGCTTGGCTTGGCTTGGCTTGGCTTGGCTTGGCTTGGCTTGGCTTTAGTTTTGGCCTAAGAGACGAGACGGGCTTCTAGCTGCGGTCTTAGAGACAATTCTCTAGCTGCGGCCTTAGAGACGGGCCTCTAGCGGCGGTCTTAGATACGGGCCTCTAGCTGCGGCCTTAAAGATGGGCCTCTAGCTGCGGTCTTAGAGACGAGCGAGTTAATAACTGACCGATCACTAAACGATCTGCGAGCTGAAAAGTCCTCATTGATTTGGAGATCGAGTTTCAACACTTATAAAGATATTCAGTTGAACTTTTGAAGATAAACATTTAAAGCAGTACAATTATAATCTATTACATCTTGGAAAAATGATCTTGTTTTTAGGTAAGACTCTGGCGTAAGAATCGCTCGCCTGAGGTGTGCTCAGCGTCTTTATGGGGCGGGGAAAAGTGTTGTCGGGGTGTTGATTTGAATCGAAATTTCGATCATCATTGGGCAGGTTTGGGAATTGATAAGATTTTCTGATACTTATTGGTTATCTCTCCCCTCCCCACCAAAAAAAGAAACCCAGCATTCAGCGGATTGAAATTCTCCCCACTCATCTCCATTGGTGGCAATGCTACGCTAGTGCATTTAATAGGTTGATGCATAAGTCTTTTCGTTTTTTTCGTACTTCTGTTAAAAAGTAACAAATTCACCAATTAATCTATAGTTTGCTCTATAAAAAAAAGTGTTTTTTTGTTCAATTTGCATCTTTTTAAATGAATTTCGGTTCACTTTCAAGCAAATTCGAGAGTGAAAAACGCCTTTTTCGTAAAAATCTATAAAAAAACTCTACGGAAAAATTGGCTGAATGAATTTCTCTGAAATTTTGGCGAAATATCAAACGTTTTTTTTCTCTATCTTTTATCTATTGACACGAAGATAGGTTTTCTTTAGCTAAGGTGTCTAAACCGCATCATCGAGTTAGCCCTTTTTGACTACCCGACTTCATACTCTCAAGAAAATCCAGGCATTAAATATTTTTAAACCCGTTTTAATGTTATTTTGCAGAAAAATAATTGCTTTTTCTAATGAAATCAACCGTAGTTTAATTCGTGCATTTGTTGGCTTGAAACGGCAGACGAAAAGGAACAAAAACACTTATGCATCAACCTAATAAATGCTAATTTGATTCCTATTTTCGTATTGCCTGCTTAGATCGTTTTAAAAAATATAGAACATATAAAAATTGATTTGATTTTAAGAAAAAGCTATTTTTTTAGCTATTTTTAAAATTTTTAAGCTTTTTATTGCTACAGGGTGACTAGAAATAAACCGGATAAATCTTTTTGATTCGATCTTGCATAGGGACTAAATAAAAATACTTCTTACTAAATAAAAATACTATTGCTGCCAAAAAAGTAAATTTTTATGTTAAAGATTGTATTAAAATAAATTTTTTTATTTATTTGCATATAAGATTCAGCTTTTTGGAGAGGGGCTCCCATCTCATAGATGCAGAGTGACCAGAAATAAATCGGAGAAATCCTTTTGATTCGATCTTGCAAAGGGACTAAATAAAAATACTTCTTAAAATCGTTAATACACTCTAACTCAAATCGAAAAGATTTTCTGTCGTTTCTGGGTTCCTAGATCGTTTCTGTAAGTTCTAGGAGCTCTTAAAATTCTTCAAATTTGATTCTACAGTTGCATGTTGAGAACAGCGAGTGGAAAAAGAGCAACGGCCAGCAGAGGGTTTAGCCGAGCCTGCTTCTTTCAACTCCTAGAATTTACAGAAACGACCTAGGAAGAAATTCTTTTCGATTGGAGTTAGAGTGTACTAACGATTTTAAGAAGTATTTTTATTTAGTCCCACTGCGTGTGAAGATCAGTCAAAAAGATTTATCCAGGCTATTTCTGGTCGCCCTGTATCTATGAGATGGGAGCCGCACTCCAAAAATCTGAATCTTATATGCAAATAAATAAAAAAATTTATTTTAATACAATCTTTAACATAAAAATTTACTTTTTTGGCAGCAACAAAGGCCTGAAGGTGTTTTGGGAACGCGTCCACGGTAGCGAGAAGGTACACTACTGGACAATGAAATATGATATTTGAAAAACGATCGTCACTTTTGTGCGCCTGTAACTCCCTTGTCTTTACCGTATTTCTAAATATTAATATTACGATTGTGTAGCCCTTGAAAAGAGCTTTCAGAAAATGTATAACACTAATAGTTTAAACTCAAAGACAAGGGAGTTACAGACGCGCGAAAGTGACGATCTTTTTTCAAATATCATATTTCATTGTCCAGTAGTGTAGGTCGTTCTATTAGAGTTCGCTTTAATGCAGCATTTACGAAAACTTGAATTGCTTGAATTGCTTACGATAACTTCATCGTTTCTCTATATTTTCTTTGTTGAGTCTCATGGCTGCCGCTGAAAATGTGATATTTCATTGTCCAGGGACTGTAGATAAATACAAATAGATAAATGCAAATTTCTAAGAAGGGAGATAACCAATCATAACCAATTTTCTATTTCTAAACCTGTATCTTTATCAATTCAATTGTTACCATTTTTCAGAGACTGGCTCCAGCTATGAACCCTGCTCGAATCTATTTCACGGTGACTACGTTTTCAGTGAGCCCGAAGCTGCGTAAGTTGCCGTAATTCTTTCAAATATCCCCCATTTCTCTTCCATTCTGTTTTATTATATTAGAAGATCTTAATCCAGTGGTTGTCATCCGAAATAATGGGAAGAAAATCAGAACTAGTTTTCATTAAGGTTTAGCAAAAGAAAGCAAAAGCAAAAGCAAAGTTTTTGCAATCGGATCTGAACCAGGGTTACGAAAAGTAAAAGTGAGATTAATAGCGTGGAGATCTACAGTACTGGACAATGAAATATCATCTTTGAAAAACGATGATATTTCATTGTCCAGTACTGTACCTCCACACCAATCGGCCACGTTTGAAAGGAAGGAAAGAGCTGTACATATATCCCCGGGATGCGATTTCCCAAACTTTGCAAGCGTTTTTCTTGTGAACCATTGAGAATGGGGAAAAAAAAATCAATAAAGCATCGTGTTTCCCATGCTCGATAGGCGTTTACATCTCAGCGGCGTAGTGAAATTGGAACATTCCCTTGTTCGGACCAGTTCCAACCATTCCCTTGTTCGAGCCAGTTCCAACCATTCCCTTGTTCGGACCAGTTCTAACCATTCCCTTGTTCGAGCCAGTTCCAACCATTCCCTTGTTCGAGCCAGTTCCAACCATTCCCTTTTTAGCACTCAACCTTGATTTAGCTTTTTTAACTCCTACTTTTAGATCAGTGCGTAAATTCTTGGAAACAGAGGAGATGTGGGGGAAAACGGACGCTTTTCTCACCCTTCACACCTACGCTCAACTGTGGATTTATCCATTCAGTCATCAAGAAACGACTTATCCAAGGGATATCGATGATTTGGTAGTAAAATCTCACATAAACTTTATTCTTTTCAGTGCAGTTTATGCTCATTACTTTAAAAATAAACTTTTTTTTGCGCTAACTTTCATTTTTCTTTCGAGCATTGATAAAATAAAGAATTTTCAGTGAGTCAAAAAAAGGTTTAAGCTCAAATTTCATGCTGAAGAAGCAGAATTGAAGAATTGAAGAAGATTTTAGATTCTAATCAATGAAAATTTTAGAGAAGAACCGCTCGGAAAGCAGTGTCTCGTTTGGAAAACGTTTATGGAACCGTTTACCGGATGGGCACTGGAGCTGATACATTGGGTGACTATAAAAATCTTTCATTCTTCTAATTTAAAAGCTTTCTTACAATATAAAACAACTTTAATATCTATATTTTCAGCGCCAGCTTCCGGTGGATCGGATGATTGGGCCAAGTCGAAGATGCGCGTGAAATACGTGTACTTGATCGAGTTACGCCCCGAGGAACATTGTGAGTTTTAAAGTGAATTAGAAATCACTTATTTGCACAGTACTTATTGTATATTTCTTTTACAGTATCCCATGGCTTCATTTTGCACAAAAAGGAGCTGATCCCGACCGGAATCGAGACGTTGGAGGGACTGAAAGAGGTTGGGGAAACTTTTAGCTCTACTACCGGGCCTTCGACCAGGAAACTCTTTGGTTAATGCACTAAAACTGCTTTCAAATCCTACTTAACATAAGCCGTTTATATAAACCGGTTATATAAAAATATAAACCTTCAAAGTTCTTCAAAGTTTGCAAAACAGCTACTTAAAGCCTTGGCGCCTGCCACGTTAGCTTAGTGGATAGTGTGCTAGCGCCTGACGCCCATCCGTGGTTCGAATCCTCTAGCTAGCAAGATGTTTTTGAAATCTAACTTAAAAGAGTTCCCTAGTAAGACCAACTTCAGAGCAAGGCTCAGATCAGCTCAGATCAGATCATAGGCCAGGTCTAGGCCTCTCTTTTGGAGTTGTTAGATCTAAGCCTAACTTTTGGAGTTGTTAGATCTAGGCCTGCCTTTTGGAGGGAGACGTTTTGTGAGCAAGAGTAGGACCTGGCTTCTGACTTAACCTGGAAAAATGACTTTTAGAGCAACCCTGTTCACCAGCAAGATTTTTTTTGTCATCTCTAGGGTCAATTAACGATTTCAGGTCTTCGAATCAGTCCTCGCCGTCAACAACATCAAACGCGATCCGTATGCGAAGATCTCGGACGCGATGAAGAGGAAACAAGAAAGTGAGGAAAATCGATGATAGAAAATAGTTATACTGTAGAATCTCTATATAACGATAGCCAAATGGGCCGGCTGTTACTATCGTTATATCAAAGTTTTGCTATATAAAGCTAAATAAAACTGGCTTTTCTTCACCAAATCGTAATAGAGGGTTATTAGAACAATTCTATTAACGATAACAACTACACGATGATAAAACGATAACATAATAATGAAAACACGGCCGGCTTACTGTAGCTTTGTGGCTGGGTTACTGTAGCTTGGTGGCCGGCTTAGGTTTAGGCTTACTGTAGGATTGAGAGTAGGGTTGAGCTTAAGACTAGGTTTCTAGCTTCCTTCCTAGCTCATTGGCGGCTTACTGTAGCTTCCTGGGCTACTGTAGCTTCCTGGGCTACTGTAGCTTCCTGGGCTACTGTAGCCCTGGGCTACTGTGCTTCCTGGGCTACTGTAGCTTCCTGGGCTACTGTAGCTTCCTGGGCTACTGTAGCTTCCTGGGCTACTGTAGCTTCCTGGGCTACTGTAGCTTCCTGGGCTACTGTAGCTTCCTGGGCTACTGTAGCTTCCTGGGCTACTGTAGTTTTGTGGGCGGCTCAGGCTTACTGTAGGATTGGGAGTAGGGTTGAGCTTAGGACTAAGTTCCTAGCTTACTTCCTAGCTCGGTGGCAGCTTACTGTAGCTTTGTGGCTGGGTTAGTGTAACTTGGTGATCGGCTTAGACTTAGGCTTAGGCTTACTGTAGCTCGGTTGGCTAACTGAATCACAATAAGCGTTTTTTACAATCCTTTATCTATTATTATCCAAATTAAAATACATTTAGCTTCTTAATTCATCAACTTTTATCTTTGAAATTCAAATTTCAGTGCGAAGACGCTTGATTCAGAAGGGAACCTTTTACACAACGCCTAGAACACGCTTTTTGCTTGACGTCACTCAGATAACGGAAGCACCAACTACAAGGTACTGTAGCTATAGATAATTAGATAACTATTATCCTTTTATATAGCTTTTAATCTTAAAACTTTACGAATTTAGAAGTACAACAAGTTCCACCACAACAATTCTGCCGTCCACCTCAGCAAAGACAGTTATCGAGGTTTTAAATGTAAATTTTTGTGAATATTGTCGAGATTTAGATTTATATATGTCGTAGCCGATGAAGGATTTCATCTGAAGAAGTCTCAGACTTCTTCGGCTAGCCGATGAAGTCTCAAAAATGAAATCTTGAGTTATCTATTGACTCAAGTCAATACCACAAACTCAAGCTCTCTAAAAGGCGCTTAAAAGCTAAAAAGGCATTCGAAAGAGTGCGCATTTTATAACCATAGGCTATAACCCTTTTCGTCAAGGCCCTCCCCCCTAAGGACCCTTTTCGTCATTCGTCAAAGGCACGGATTTAATCGATCTTCAATCCGTTTCATGGAGAATTCAAGTTTTTGATGGTCTACCAGGATCATTTCACAAAGTTCGTCTTTTTTTCGGCATTGCAGTTAGGCATTGCAAAGCCGAAAACGACGAATTTGAAGTTTGTCGGCCATCTAAAACTGGAAATATCCTCGGGAACGTTTGAAGCCCCAAAAATTCTTTAGTCCGACAACGGAAAGGAGTTCGCCAACAGATTAGTAAGGGGAGGGGAAGGCCTTGGCGAAAAGGGTTATAGTATGATAAAATGCGCACTCTTTAGAATGCGTTTTTAGCTTTTAAGCGCCTTTTAGAGAGCTTGAGTTTGTGGTATAGACTTGAGTCAATACATAACTCAAGATTTCATTTTTGAGACTTCATCGGCTAGCCGAAGAAGTCTCAGGCTTCTTTGGCTGAAATCCTTCATTGGCTACGACATATATAAAATTTTAGATCTTATACTGTAAAATTATTGATTATTGTACTTTAGGGTGTTTCGGAGAACCTTGAGAAAAAGAGTTTCTTCCGACCGACTATTCCAACAGCGCCGCCGACTTTCAGCGGCTCTTCCTCGACAATGGCTACAGTACCCCTCACTACGGTAGTTAAATATTTAACAATAGAATGTCTCCAAGTTAATACTTAACAATAGATCTTCTTCAATAGATCAACAACAATATCTTCAAGCTTTAACAGAATTAGAAAATGTGCTTTCTGGTAACTGGTTCTTAGTGAGGGATGCTTGTAGCTTTGGATTTGTTTTAAAAACTAAAGACAAACTACAGTAATACCTTTGAAAAGCTACAGTATAGCTCTATTTAGCCAATCTATTTAGCTAATCTATTTCTAATTCTATTCCAGTCTTCATCAAATTCAACCAAGCACATTGGTGAAGCTCGAGCGAAACAAAAGGAAACGCAACTGAAATTGGATCAAGATGCAAGAAGGAAAGAGGTAAAAAGGTTAAGAAAAAGGTTAAGAAATGTATTTCTAAAAAGCTTCAGTTATAATATAGATTAAATAAGTTAAAGCATAAATTTAAATTTGACCATTTCCTTTTCAGGTAGAAGAAACTCGACGTCGAGTCAAAGAAGCGCAAGAAAGACGTCGAGAAGAAGCTAGAGAAAAGAAGAGAAAAGTGGAAGAAGAAAGAAGAAAAGCTGAAGAAATAAGGAAAGAAAATGAGAGAAAAGCGGTTGAAGAACGGAGAAAAGAGGAGAGGAGAAGAGAGGAGATCCTGAGAAGACAACAGGAACAGTGGAGACGGTTGGGCATTTGATACAAGTTCCTCTTTACTCTTCCTTACCTCTTACTACTCTTCCTTACCTCTTTCTACTCTTCCTTACCTCTTTCTACTCTTCCTTACCACCTTCTACTCTTACTTACCACCTTGCTACTCTTCCTTACCTCTTTCTAGGCAATAGAGCCAGTAGGCAATAGAGCCAGTAGGCAATAGAGCCAGTAGGCAATAGAGCCAGTAGGCAATAGAGCAACGTCCGGAAAACGTTCGGACTGTAGGCTCCATCCAGCTCTTCAATCTCAACTCTATCCAGCTCTTCAAACTTGTCTTTAGTCTTTTTGGCGGTGTGAGGCTTAGCGTTGTCTCGTTGAAATAGAGCTCGCTTTCGTCTGACCAATCTTGGGTACTTTTCCACCAGCTTGTCATCTAGAATACAAAGATAAAGATCGGTACAACAATATGCGAAAAACCAGCAAAAAAAATGCATAGAATTTTTCGGCAGCTGATTCCAGAACTTTTTCCTCAACCTAATCCTAATACCATAAATACTTTAAAAGCCCCAATCGTCGCCTAGCGTAGTCTAACTTTACTTTCAAACAAGCGCTAAAACAAACGCTCATTTATTCACACCAGTATGCTTGTTTCGACGCGCTTTCATATCAAATTAAAGTAGAGAGGATGGGTGATTTTTTGAGATATAGCAGATCCTTTTAGAGACAACGAACGCCGACTCGAGATGATCACAAAACAACGAGAAATCGAGAACAGAAGAAGAGAAGAAGAACGAGTGGCACAAGAAGAAAGGAGAAATGAATTGGAGAGATTGAAAGAAATCGAGAAAATCAATGAACAGAAACATTTGCAAAAAGAGGTTCGTGGGGGGAAATTTGACTCTTGTTTGATCAAAATTAAACAAAATTCAAATCTACACTTGTTTTACACCAGGTTTTGAACTTTGCTAATCAAATTTTTAGAAAGAAAATCAGCCGATTGTGCGAGTGGCGCGAAAATTGGTCGATGGACGAATTGAGGAGAAAGAAGTGGAGGTGCTTGAGGTGAGATTTGGTACTCGATTTCATGAATTTCTAGATCTTTAGCTGATTTCTTGATAAAAGCTTTACAACAAGCATTCAAGCAAAGATTAGAACTCAGTTTGCATTGGAAAGTGCACAACTCTCGATAATGAGAGTTGAGCGTTGACTTTGGCTTGGCTCGAAAGCTTTGACTATAGATCGAGCTCTTCCCACGATCGAGCTCTTCTTCCCACGATCGAGCTCTTCTCCACGATCGAGCTCTTCTTCCCACGATCGAGCTCTTCTTCCCACGATCGAGCTCTTCCCACGATCGAGCTCTTCTTCCCACGATCGAGCTCTTCTTCCCACGATCGAGCTCTTCCCACGCTTTCAACAGTGATTTCTTCAAGCTTTTGATGTTTTTGTAGGGCTTTGAACAAGCTTTGGCTTCTAGAATCGATCACACTAAAAAATCTATTGGGTTGAGGTCTGGAGAGCTAGATGACCACTCAGAAAAAGAAATTCAGTCTGGGAAGTTGTTTTGGCAGAACTCTTGGACTTTCTTGGATTTTTGAGCCGGCGCGCCATCTTGCTGATAAGTCCAAATTCGATTTCCAAAATTTTTACAACCCCAGGACAAGAGTTCATTCTTGAGAAAAGCCAGGCCGACTGGTTTTGCTTCTTCTTGGCTTAATTTCTTCTTTGACGTTTGTCTTTGGGACGACAGTTTGGCGTCTAGCGCTTCTTGGTGCATCAGCAATTGTTCCCGTAGCTTCGTAGCGTTGAATAGTGCGGTAAATGAGACTCCTATCGACTTCAAGACGCTTATGAATCTTCGGCGCCGAGACTCCTCGCTGTGCATCAGCATGATCGAAGAAGATCAGCTGCAACATGATGATCGATTGTCGAAGCATGAAGATGAGCATGATGATCGATTGTCGATGGGGGATTTTTTAGTCATTCAAAAAAACACATTTTATATGAGAAAAGTTTCAATCTAAATATAATAAAAACAAAAAAAGCAAAAATATCAACGAGTTATTGTTATAAATCAACGGGTTATTTTCCTGGAACGCGCGTGATACTTTGACAATTAAGGCTTACCCTGTACACTCTAACTGGAAGGCTCACCCTGTACTCTAAGCTAACAAACATACTAATTCTGGCGCACTTTCGTTTTCTCAAAGCTGTAGCGGATGATAAACTGAGTGCACTAAAAAGAATGGATAATCTCGTGAAGATACTGATAGACTCAATGAGTCTGATTGCCAACTTCGTACCTTACTCTACTTCAGGCTCAACCCGAGACCTCGACAGCGGTGGAGGCGGTGGTGAGCATGGTTGAGATGAGTGTGCCCACTCATTCTCCACCAGTCACCACATACTCGCCATTGAGAATACCAGCAAATGCTGTCACTCAAGTCTATGCCAGGTTTGTAAATGGCTAAATGTCTTTTTTATAGCTACTGTAAAAAAGTCAAGTCAGTCAAGTAAAAAAGTCAGTGTCCAGAAAACCAAGTTTTACCAAAGCCAATTTTCCAGAGATGACACTAAAGAACCCATGCAAATCACCGATTCAAACACGAAAGCGATTGTTAAGACAAAGGTTTGATTATCTTAAACAAATTTGATTTTTCTGGGCACGCCTGAGCCTAGCTTGGTCTTGGTCACGCCTGGACCTAACTTGGTTTTGTTCACGCCTGGACCTAGCTTGGTCTTGGCCGCACCTGGGTCTTGCTTGGTCTTGGTCACGCCTGGACCTAGCTTGGCCTTGGTCACGCCTGGACCTAGCTTGGCCTTGGTCACACCTGGACCTAGCTTAGTCTTGGTCACGCCTGGACCTAGCTTGATCTTGCTCTTGGCCTCATTAGCAAACTCTAACCAGTTGTATGATCCAGTTGTTCTTGATCTTTGTTTGTCAGTGAAATTTCTCAAATTTTTAGTCAACTTTTGCACCACCCAGGATAACGCAACGTTTCGATCAGCGGTACACAACTTCGGTACGAGTTTTACAAAAACATCTTTTAATTTTCACTCCAGATTCCGGCCGCTTTCCGTGATCCATCTTGCCGCGATCTTCGCTACTCGTGCGCTTTCTGGTTACAAAACACTCCGCAAGCCTGTGTGACACAAGTTGGTGAAAAACTAAGCAAACATTTGATTCTGGTTACACTGAAAAGTAAAGTGGAGTGGCAAGAAGCAAGAAAGCGGTCATGATCTGGGTTCTGCCTTGACAAAATTGCCCTTGGAGCCATAGTAGCTGTAAACCAGGACCAGGTTAGAGCTGGGTTCCATCGGAAGCCAGGCCTAGCTTCATGTATCCCTGTTCCAAGAATTGTTCCATGGTAATTTGGGTTCAGATTGAACCCAAGTCCAGAACTGCTAAGTGCCTCTGAGTCCACCAGAAGCACTAGATTTAAAAAATATGCATTTATTATGATGTACTCCAACTACACAAATATTGTGGTACAAACAATAAAAAAGCACAGTCCCTGGCAATCACTAGGGAAAGGCACCAGGCCAAGGTGCCATTTAATGAGAGCGGGTTTAAAAGGGGGTTTTGATTTTAATAGAAAAAAGGGGGAAAGGGGGAAAAAGGGGGGGGGGGGGGGGAAGGGGAGGGAAAAGGGGGGGGGAAGCCAAAGGGGGGGGGAGGGGGGGGGGGGAAAAGGAAGGGAAAAAAAAAAAAAGGGGGGGGGAAAAAAAAGCGAGGGGGGGGGGAGGGGGGGGGGGAAAGCCAAGGCTAAAGCCAAGTCTAAAGCCAAGGCCAAAGCCAAAGCCAAAGCCAAAGCCAAGACCATACCAAAGCCTTGATTAGCCTTGGCTTTTAGTTTTTGTTAGCCCTTTTCAGAAGTCAGGGTTAGATTTGCCCTGGCCCAGGGTCACGTTTTAACACATTCACGACGATAGCGCCGTAGTAATAACGACTATTTTTGGTGTCAACTCTAAGGACTTTTATGATTCTTTTCTCAATAACTTTGTGCTATTTTTCAAGAGGAGATTCAGGGCTATCGAACGAGTACAATAGTCTAGTTTATCTTTGAATCTTCACCAAATTCTCAGTAAAACATTAAACAACTACACGACTTTCCGCTCAAAATGGCATTGAATGTGTTAAAGTTGTTAAAGTTGGAACTTGAAATATTACTATTAAATATTTATTCAACATTTTCAGCGTTCTTTCATGCGAGCGCAATGCGCTTACACTTGCCATTTTTGTCAACCAACTGCCTCTCTACTCATCGCTGGACCATTTCTCGAAAATTAAAAGAATTGAATAAAAATATTCTGATTTATTTATCTATTAGATTCTAATTTTAATATATATGTTGTAGCCGTTTATGAAATTCAGCCTCTAACGAATCATTCGTTAACAGCTAGCCGATTACGAATGATTTGTTAACGGCTAGCCGATCACGAATTATTCGTTAACGGCTAGCTGATTGATTCCAAAGCCTAAGCCTAAGCCTAGGCTTAAGCCTAAGCCTAAGCCCAAGCCTAAGCCTAAGCCTAAGCCTAGGTCTAAGCCTAGGTCTAAGCCTAAGCCTAAGCCTAAGCCTAGGCCTAAGCCTGAACCTAAGCCTAAGCCTGAGCCTAAGCCTAAGCCTAAGCCTAAGCCTAAGCCTGAGCCTAAGCCTAAGCCTGAGCCTAAGTTCCAAAGCACAAGGGCAATCGGGTGTCCCTCCGGGAACTGGCTGAGATCCAGAAAATGGGGGTTCAGCCCAAACCCAAATAGACTTAGTGCGAGGCGCTAGCCGCTAGCCTCCGCACTAAGTCCAAGCCTACGAATCAATCGGCTAGCCGCTAACAAATCATTCGTTAACGGCTAGCCGCTAATGAATCATTCGTAATCGGCTAGCCGCTTAGGCCTTGGCTTTGGCTTAGGCTTATGTTTAGGCCTAGGCTGAGGAATCAATCGGCTAGCCATTAACGAATCATTCATAATCGGCTAGCCGCTAACGAATCATTCGTTAGCGGCTAAATTTCGTAAACGGCTACGACATATATATATATATAAATTTGTAATTTATGTACTTTTACGGGTTTTTCACGAATTTCTCTCGTTGTTCTTCAAAAACTCTCTTTTTTTTAGTCAAATAGATCGGCTTTAGAATTTTGTTAGATTTTTTTAAAAATATTCTAAATCTTATTGTATTTTATCTAAATTTACATTTAAAAATCGATTTTTAAGTTTTCTTTTAAAAATTTTTGCTTTGCTCAAATTTTAGCTTATTTTTTGTCTCTCAAAATTTTCATTTTCGAGAAAAATCTCAAGTACAAATAAATTTACATTTTAAAATTTGCATTTAAAAATAAATATTAAAAGATTTTGCATTTCAATACACATTTTTCCACGGTTTTATGAAGCTTTTTTTTTAAATGAAAGAGAAGGAATGGAACTTCTCTCTTTCAGTCGAAAGAGAGAAGCTCCAATGGACTTGTCGTTGGCTCCAATGATTTAAAACCCCTTTTTATATCGCCGTATTTACTTTGAGCTTATTTTTTTGCTATAAAATTCTTTTCCACCCTAAGTCGCATCCAGAATTTCAAAGCCTTTTGAAAATTGTGGAAATTTTGAATTCCCAGAAGTACACGTAGTCATCGTGATCAAATTTCGGTCGGTTCTCATCCCCATCATCTTTCCCTTTATCATTCTTTTGCGAACCGTGTTCGTAGGGTTTGGAATAAGCTTCCGTCTTGGACTTGGAATCAGCTCCCGTCTTGGACTTGGAATAAGCTCCCGTCTTGGTCTTGGAATAAGCTCTCGTCTTGGTCTTGGAATAAGCTCCCGTCTTGGTCTTGGGAATAAGCTCCCGTCTTGGTCTTGGAATAAGCTCCCGTCTTGGTCTTGGAATAAGCTCCCGTCTTGGTCTTGGAATAAGCTCCCGTCTTGGTCTTGGAATAAGCTCCCGTCTTGGTCTTGGAATAAGCTCCCGTCTTGGTCTTGGAATAAGCTCCCGTCTTGGTCTTGGAATAAGCTCCCGTCTTGGACTTGGAATAAGCTCCCGTCTTGGACTTGGAATAAGCTTCCAACATGGACTTGGAATAAGCCTCCGTCTTGGACTTGGAATCAGCTCCCGTCTTGGACTTGGAATAAGCTCCCGTCTTGGTCTTGGAATAAGCTCTCGTCTTGGTCTTGGAATAAGCTCCCGTCTTGGTCTTGGAATAAGCTCCCGTCTTGGTCTTGGAATAAGCTCCCGTCTTGGTCTTGGAATAAGCTCCCGTCTTGGTCTTGGAATAAGCTCCCGTCTTGGTCTTGGAATAAGCTCCCGTCTTGGTCTTGGAATAAGCTCCCGTCTTGGTCTTGGAATAAGCTCCCGTCTTGGTCTTGGAATAAGCTCCCGTCTTGGTCTTGGAATAAGCTCTCGTCTTGGTCTTGGAATAAGCTCCCGTCTTGGTCTTGGAATAAGCTCCCGTCCGGTAACTTCTCGTCTGTAGTAAAATTTCAATTGTCTGTAAACGAATTAGATCTTATTGCCATGTCAAATTTGCCCTATATTTAATCTTTTTGTCTCTGTGTTTCCTAACTGTAATCGTACTGTACTATTTTTAGTTTTCTTTCTTTTTTGTGAAAGTATTGTAGCAACATGTTATATGCGGTTATGATTATCTGATTGGCTTCTATTGGCCCCCTGAATAAAGCATATATATGTCGTAGCCGTTTACGAAATTCAGCCGTTAACGAATCATTCGTTAACGGCTAGCCGATTACGAATCAATTGAGATTCGGCCGCTAACGAATCATTCGTTCCATACACACTTTTCCACGGTTTTATGCAGCTTTTTTTAATGATATTCAGTTGAAAGAGAGAAGCTCCAATGGAGTGAAAATTATCGACTTTTTTTCATTCGGCAGATCATTCGAAACATTCGAATTTTATGATCAAACTACGAAAATTTACAAAAATTAAAGCTTGGTTGAAGCTTGTTAGGTTAGGAAATGGTTAGAAAAATTTCTTAAAGCTAAAGCTTTGTTTTCCTATGAGTAATCACTTCGAACGGCCTTTCTTTTCTTATCACCGCTTTTCTTATCATCGCTTTTCTTATCATCGCTTTACTTACCAGCGCTTTACTTGTCAGCCCTTTTCTTATCAATTTAAACGTTTCTTGTTGTTCAATAAATTTCTTTTAGTTTAAAATTTTTTTGCTACAGAATTTTGGTATGAAATGACTTGAATATCGGGTAATTATGGCCTGTATATATAAAAGAATTGAATAAAAATATTCTGATATATTTATCTATTAGATTCTAATTTTAATATATATGTCTCAGTTCTGTCCGTCCGTCCGTCTATACGCGCGACAGTTTTTTCGAAAAAATGTTGCTAAAAGAACAAGTTTTGCCTTTTCTAGGGTAATTTTCAACGCTGATTCCGAAAAACATGGTTTCAGCTTAGGCTTCCGTACAAAAAAAAACGAAAAAGCACATTTTTTTTATTTTTTTATTTAAAATGCTACTAGTTTTTTCCAACATAGCTGTTCTATCTGGATTTTTTAAAAAGCAAAATTGGAGTCGTATGTGCGGATCGAAGCCGGATCGTATGGGCGATAGACTGGCGCGCTATCCACTGCGCCACTGTGTTATCCACTGCGCCACTGCGCTATCCACTGCGTCACTGCGCTATCCACTGCGCCACTGCGCTATCCACTGCGCTATCCACTGCTCCACTGCGCCACTGCGCTATCCACTGCGCCACTGCGCTATCCACTGCGCCACTGCGCAAAAGCGGTTCTTCCCGGTTCTTCCCGTTAGACGGGTTTCCCGGCTGGTTTGATAATATAACAGCAAATACTGTCGAATAGAGACGGGTTTCCATTTAGCCAAAGCCTAAATTCAATTCTTTTCTCAAAGCTCCAACTTTTCAAGTCATTTGAAACGTTTTCTAACAGAATTTCACAGCTCAAACAAAAATCGATGAAAAATTTTAATCTTGGATTTTCAAATTTCAAATTTTCAAGCATTTCATTTCGGGTTGATTTGAAGCAAATTTTAAATTGATTCTACAGCGTCCCAAAGCGTTTAAAGAGGTGTATCGAAGCGGATGGTGGAAATTTTGAGCATTTGTTATAAGTTATTTGTTGTTATGATTCGAATCAAGAATTTCTTATTAGTTTTTAACTTTTTAAAGCTAGTTTTTAAACCTTTAACTATCTTAAGAAGCGGCTCCAAACTTTTGCTGCACCCTGTATTACTTGTAAACCCCGCTAGCTATGGGAGTGATTAGTTTTAGTGAGCATAGTGCTCACTCAACTCTCAACATTTGCGCTCAGTTGTTTCCAGGCTTTTGGGATAAGACCATTTGGCCTTCAAATTCGCCAGATCTTAATCCCCTCGATTACTCCGTTTGGGCTATTTTGGAAGGCAAGATCTCGATGAAGACATATCAAACAGTGGATGCTTTAAAATCTGCTCTGAAACGAGTCTGGGATGAAATAACTGTTTAAGCGTGCGCCACCATCGTGAGGAACTTCCCAAAGCGTTTAAAGAGGTGTATCGAAGCGGATGGTGGAAATTTTGAGCATTTGTTATAAGTTATTTGTTGCTATGATTCGAATAAAGAATTTGTTATTAGTTTTTAACTTTTTAAAGCTAGTTTTTAAATCTTTAACTATCTTAAGAAGCGGCTCCAAACTTTTGCCTTTATTTATCTTAATTTTCTGAATAGTAGATTTGCTGATAAGTAAGAAGCTTTTTGACAATAAAAACGATCTCCAAAATACTCAAAAGCAGCTTTTTCATTGAGGCTTGATCTCGGAAAATGATATCAAAATTTCACTCAAACCATTTTTTGCTGATCGTCACCCAAATTTCCATAATCCTTTTCGCATTTCGAACCGGGTTCAGCGCCGAATATTTCATTTCAATCTACTGATGTTATTTAGTAACTCTGAACATTTCTGAAAAAAGATATACTTTGTGATCTCATATCAATTCGATATTCATCTATTCAACAGAAAATTTCTCGCTTTAGCCTATTTTCCGAATGGATGAGGATCTTCTGGGTGAGGGTTTTTTGATCAGAAATAAAGTAAAGGAAAGTAAAGGAAGTAAATTAAAAGGTAGTAAAGGAAGTAAATTATATAGAGTTTTTGTCTATTATCTAAATTTAGATATAAAGTAGATAAAGTATTCTTTATTAAACAAACAAAAAACTCTAGATGGTAAGAATTAAATAAGATTACGATTGAGATTAATTGAGATTACGTTTGAAGTTAAATCAACAAAGATTTCGATCTGACAGACTGAATTAGTTCGATCTGACAGACTGAATTCTAGCGCAACAACTCTAAATTCTGATCCTGTAAGAACTAGACAATCTCGACAATCTCTAGACAATGTAGCAATCTCGTCTAGTTATCACAGATCATGTTATTGACTAAACTTTAAGTTCTGATGAAGATTTATAGACTTTAAATCTGTTCAGTAAAGATTTGTTACAAGTAAAGGTACTTTGTTACAAGTAAAGGCTTTTACTTGTACTTGAAAATACTTGAAATATTAGGTTCATGCATAAGAAATGCGGATTTCAACATTTTCATAAATTTCCAACGATAGAAACCTATCGATGAATGTTATAAACTATTTGGCGATAGAATTTCGATGAATGTTATAAACTATTTGAAAGTTGTAAATCTCCTCTACAAAACAGGCTATCTGTAGAGAAGAAAGGGAACCAAATCTGTAGAGAAAAGGAACCAAAAAGGATAAGTGGCTCGATTTCCCCCAATCGCAACTTTCTCTTGCGCTATTCCTTCTCTGCGATGGCAAAATTGAAGAGGCAAATAAAATTTACGACAAAATCATACGAACCGATGCCTATTTTGCTGCCGAAGAGAAAAGGAACCAAATCTGTAGAGAAGAAAAGGAACCAAATCTGTAGAGAAAAAGAACCAAATCTGTAGCGACAACATGATTCAATTGATCGAAGCATTGAAGAAATTTCGAGGGCGAGTGAGTGACCAAAAAAAGGAATCGAGTCACTTTAGGGACAAGTTTAGTGTGGTCAAAATAGAGTTAGCTTCCCAAAATTGAAGATTTAAAAAGAAAGGGTAACTATATTCAAAAAAGGATCACTATATTCAAAAAAGGATAACTATATTCAAAAAAAGGATAACTATTCATTAAAAAAGTCTAACGGAAATGCATTTACAGAAATTTAGATAGAGCGTAAGTTCAAAACCCTCAAAATTGTCAAAAAAACCGGCTTTTTCACAAAAAAGAAAAATTATTGTAAAAACAAAGTTTTCCCATGAAATGATCCGAACTCTTAATTATTTTGGATGATATTTTGGATGATATTTTAGGGCGCTCATTTTCCACTATATAGTAAAAACCGAACTCTTGTGAAAGTGGGGTTTGACCACACTAAACTTGTCTCTAAAGTGACTCGATTCCTTTTTTGGTCACTCACTCGCCCTCAAAATTTCTTCAATGCTTCGATCAATTGAAACACGTTGTCTCTATAGATTTGGTTCCTTTTCGGTAGAGATTTGGTTCCTCTTTGGTACAGATTTGGTTTCTGTTCGGTACAGATTTGGTTCCTTTTCTCTACAGATTTGGTTCCTCTTCTCTACAGATTTGGTTCCTTTTCTCTACAGATTTGGTTCCTTTTCTCTACAGATTTGGTTCCTTTTCTCTACAGATTTGGTTCCTTTTCTTCTCTGCAGATTTGGTTCTTCTTCTTCTCTACAGATTTGGTTCCTCTTCTCTACAGATTTGGTTCCTTTTCGGTACAGATTTGTTCCTTTCCTCTATAGATTTGACTCCTTTTCTTCTCTAAAGGTTTGGTTCCTTTTCTCTACAGATTTGGTTCCTTTTCTCTACAGCTTTAATTCCTTTTCTTCTCTACCAGATAGCCTATTTTGTAGAGGAGATTTACAACTTTCAAAAGTTTGAAACCTTCACGATCAAAACATTCATCGATATCAGGTTTCTATCATCGGAAAATCATGAAAATGTTGAAATCATCATTTCTTATGCATGTACCTAATATTAGCTTGGTGCATAAGTGTTTACAATTTTTTTTCAAACTTTTCTTTCCATAGAATCCTCTACCAAATTTAAATCCTTTGCTATTAAAAAGATCTATAATTTCTTTAGAAAATAGCTTTTGAAGGAAAGCTCAAAGTTCGCCTCTACTCGGTAAAAACTAATTTTTAAGTAAAATTTTCAATTGCTGTTTTAAAGAAAATAGGTGGACGGATCGTTTTCAAATTTGGTCCAGAATTATGTAATGAAATAAGCTCTATCTTTTTACTTTAACACCAAAATAGGTTTGTATTGAAGAAAGTGTTCAAATTGGAGCAGTTTTGGGAGCAGTTTCGGCATTAGAGCAGTTTTGGGTGCTCGCCTTTGTCCCTTCGAAAATCCATAAAAACAACAATTTTCAAGAATTTTCTAAAAGCCATTTCACAGAGAAACAATTAAGCTTTTTAATAGTTTAAATAGAAATTTTGTTGATGGCGAAATAGAAATAGAAATGAAATAGAAATAGAAATAGAAATGAAATAGAAATAGAAATAGAAATAGAAATGAAATAGAAATAAAACAGAATGTCAGCTCCGAGCCAAACTGATATTTTAGTTACTATTGTTATTATTGAATGATTTGTCTATTCTTACAAATGTGTCCTCCCCTGTGCTTATCCCTTTTATTGCCGAGAAGGGGCGGTCCTTGGGATTGCCTAGAAGGACAGTGAGGAGCCTAGAGCGTGAGGGCCTAGAAGGACAGGAGGGCCTAGGAGGATAGTGAGGAGCCTAGAAGGACGTGAGGAGCCAGGAGGATAGTGAGGAGCCAGAAGGACGTGAGGAGCCAGAAGGACAGTGAGGAGCCAGGAAGACGTGATGAGCCAGAGGACAGGAGGGCCAGAAGGACGTGAGGGCCTAGGAGGACAGTGAGGAGCCTAGAAGGCAGGAGGGCCTAGGAGGACGGTGAGGAGCCTGAGGACGTGAGGGCCGGGAGGACGTGATGGCCTAGAAGGCAGTGGGGCCAGAGGCGTGGGGCCTAGGAGGACAGTGAGGAGCCTAGAAGGACAGTGAGGAGCCTAGAAGGACAGTGAGGAGCCTAGGAGGACAGTGAGGAGCCTAGAGGGACAGTGATGAGCCTAGAAGGACAGTGAGGAGCCTAGGAGGACAATTGAGACTCCCATTTGGAGTCCCCCCTTCCCCTTACACTCATTTGTAATCTATTCATCTTATTATACTACTGTAAATAAAGATACGTATCTTCCGGGTCTATGCAACTGCAGTAAAGGTCGGTCATTTCACAGGGACTCCCCTCTAATACGTTGGAGGAGTTGAGTTGGGTTGTCGGGGTGTTAGAGATGGTGGGATATCAAAAGGGATCCACTCTCTTTAACTTAACCCAAATTCTAGTCCACATCCGTTTATACCTAGGAACGAATAAGAAATGGGAATAGTAATAGTAATAAAAATAGAAATAGAAATAGAAATAGCAATAGAAATAACAACAGAAATTCAGAAATTTGAAAAGACGTTTGGAAAATAAATTGCAAAGGCTTATGCACCAAACTAATACTTACAATCTAATAAAAATAACTTTCTGCTTACAATTAGTGATCATATGTGAAAGGTAAATGAACTGAACACTTTTTAGGAGTTCTCATTGTGCTCGGGATCCTCGGAGTCGGAGGAGTCGGCGCGGTGATTTTGCTTGTTTTGGTGAGTCCAGCAAATCGAATTTTTGCCAGATCTTTGTCCAAAAGTTAGCAAGATAACAACAATTACTTACTTTACTTACTAGACACTGCTTCAACTACTTATAGAGCCATCTACGTTTTTTACGACTTAGTAGCGACTTTTGAAATCAATGAAATTCAGCTTTGGCTAGTAGCTTTGGCTAACTCATTCAAGCATGGATATTGAATTTTGCTTTAACTTTGCTCGACTATTAACAGCTGGAAAGAGTAATTGGGAAATTGCTCGACTTCTGAATTGAATTCATCACCTCATCGATTTGTCATTTAACTTGTTTACTTTTTATTCTTATCAAACTTTTCTTAATAGTTTTTGAGTTTTTGAGTGGTTGGAGTTGGAGTACATCGTAAACTAGTTGGAGTACATCGTAAACTAGTTGGAGTACATCGTAAACTAGTTGGAGTACATTGAAAACTAGTTGGGTACATCGTAAACTAGTTGGAGTACATCGAAACTGGTTGGAGTACATCGAAACTAGTTGGGTACATTGAAAACTAGTTGGAGTACATCGTAAACTAGTTGGAGTACATCGTAAACTAGTTGGAGTACATCGAAAACTAGTTGGAGTACATCAAAAACTAGTTGGAGTACATCAAAAACTAGTTGGAGTACATCAAAAACTAGTTGGAGTACATCGAAAACTAGTTGGAGTACATCGTAAACTAGTTGGAGTACATCGAAAACTAGTTGGAGTACATCGAAAACTAGTTGGAGTACATTGAAAATTAATTTGATCCAACTCATTCGAATTTCTTTACTTTTACTTTAAAATCTTTCAATTTTCAGTATGCCGAGCCGGTGCGAAAATTTTTGCGCTTTCGAAAACACGACGAAGAAGACCCAGAAAAGGGCGAGGAAACTCCACAACAAAGAAAAAAGACGATAAAGAGGACACACATCGTTGTGGCACAGGGGAAAAATGTTTTTGAAATTGGTTTGTTCAAACAATTCTTGTCAGATCTCTCTCAAAATCTCAGATCTCAGATTCTCATTTTCAGATGAAGTGAACAAATCCGTGAGAAAAGTGACGGCACCGGCGAGAAAACTGACTGTTGCCGTTCATCCAATGTCCAACACTGGGTCAACGTCTCTCCCGAGTTCACCGATGAAAAAAGAGGCACCCGTGAACATTGCCGATTTAGAGCACGGAAAAGTGGAGAGGTTCGACTGAATCAAAGCTAGACTCTTCAAAATAGACTTGCTTATCGAATCTAGGCAGTCTTATCTTAAGCAAATCTTATTTTCTTTTTTTTACAAGCTCTCTAGATCTAATTCTCGAAAGTCTAGATTTTCAGCTTCATTTTGAGTTTTACGGAATTATAGTTAAATCAGTACTCGCTAAGGACAAGCTACCAAATTCTAAGAGTTCATTCGAATCTAGTTTTGTAAGCCTGGTAGCCTGCTAGATTACCGTCTAGGTCTGCTAGGCTCTTATCGTCTAGGTCTGCTAGATTATCGTCTGCCAGGATTGATCGTCTGCCTAAGCCTAAGCCTAAGCCTAGACGTTTCTGGCAGTTCCTAGATCCAACTGAGACTGAGACAGGCTGCGAAATCACTTAAACAAGTCTAACATTACCTTTTCAAAATGTCTAGAACCTGTTCTGCGCCAGCCCATGAGCCAATGGATAACGCGAGTTCGGTTTCGGGTTCGGGATTGTCGAGTAAAAGAGGGATCTTGAGACCTCTTGTACATCATCAACAATCCCAACAAACGAACCATCCACCGAGAAAACAAACCGTTCTCATCATCAGTGAAGGGAATCGTTATCGGGTTAGTTTGTTTTCATTTTATCAGGTATTAAAGGATGCAAGTATCTCAGCTTACTAGTGTCTCGATTCAACAGGATGTAAAATATGCATAAAAATTGATCTCACAGGATTGCGCATAGTGACGCGCAAAGCGGCGAATTCCGCCCAATCGTCCGCCGCTCCTTCCCCGGATTCCCAAAGGATGCCAAATTCCGAACTCAAAATCCCCAACTCAAAAACCTCAAAAAGATTTGGAACTCTAGATTTGGAACTCTAGATTCGGAACTCTAGATTTGGAACTCTAGATTTGGAACTATAGATTCGGAACTCTAGATTCGGAACTATAGATTTGGAACTCTAGACTCGGAACTCTAGATTTGGAACTCTAGATTTGGAACTATAGATTCGGAACTCTAGATTCGGAACTCTAGACTCGGAACTCTAGACTCGGAACTCTAGATTTGGAACTCTAGATTTGGAACTCTAGATTTGGAACTCTAGACTCGGGACTCGAGATTCGGAACTCTAGATTTGGATCTCTAGATTTGGATCTCTAGATTTGGAACTCTAGACTCGGAACTCTAGATTCGGAACTCTAGATTTGGAACTATAGATTCGGAACTCTAGATTCGGAACTATAGATTTGGACTCTGACTCGCTGCTCGGCTCTAGACTCGGAACTCTAGATTTGGAACTCTAGATTCGGAACTATAGATTTGGAACTCTAGATTTGGATCTCTAGATTTGGATCTCTAGATTTGGATCTCTAGATTCGGAACTCTAGATTCGGAACTCTAAATCCCAAATTCCAAATTCCGTATTTCAAATGCGAAATTCATTTGGAAAAGCTAATTTTCTCGAGGATCTACCGCCTATCTATCGCGAACGTGTGCCAGATGGAGGACGATTGTGCGAGTATCTTTCTCGAGTATCTTATCTATCGCGAGCTCGGAACTTGCAGTATCTTTAAAATTAATTGGTCAGGCCAAAGAACAACTCGCTAGTCATTTACCTATCTTGCTTTTGCTTTGTAGATGGCACAAAAAGATATTCAGCTGTGAACCCTTGAGTTATCGGAGTCGGCGGATGGATTGACGGTATTCATTTCAGTGAGTCTACCAATGAGAGCTCGGAACTTGCAGCATCTTTAAAACTAATTGGTCAGGCCAAAAGACCTGGAACTTGCAGTATCTTTAAAAAGAAGAGATCAAACAAACTGTAAGAAATAAAAAGATATTCAACTGGATACCTTTCTATTCTTTCTATTCAACATTCTCTTCTTTACCTTATTGAAATAATACAATGTTTTCCAGAAATTCACCTCAAACACGCCCTCGTTGCCGAACTCGCCCGAAACCGAGGTGAACTATTTGCCCGGCTACCGTCCACCATCGGATCGACGAAGTAGCTGTTCTTGAGTCCTCTTATCTCTTGTAAAAATACCCTTCCTGGTATACTTCATCTTTAGCTTTCATTTAGCATAAAGTAAACACTTCATTCGCATCAACTTTTACTTCATAATGTTTCTTGTACTTTGTTTCTTTGTTACAATTTTTTTTTTCCAAACTATACATGTTTACAATTCTTCATCCATATCTGATGAAAGAAAAACATTTTATTTTTTTGTTTTATTCATTGTATATTGCGAGGAGAAACACCAAAAGAATGGCGGATTTCAATGGGTGATCAGCGCTGAATTTGCATCTTTTTATACTTGATTTAGTCTTGTGATAGATTTTGCTTTTAATAAAATGAAATTTTCTAACCAAATTCAAGCAGAATCATTTCTTACAACGATATTAGAAGAATTGGGCGTCGAGTTACAGTCGAAAAATCGAGTTTTCACCATAAAATTGAAAGTGCTGATGGAAATTTTTAAACACTTTCATTTTAGCTTTTAAAACTTCTTGAAAACTATAAGTTGTCTATAAAAATAACGATCGAATCAAGTCTAACCCATTAACATCCTAATAAATGTCTATTTTTGCTTTGTTTGGTAACCGAAACCATTTTAATCCACTTACCCCTTAGTCGTTGAATCGATCGACAATCTGGTGCTACTTGGTGAGTCATTTTGTGTCGGTTCGGGTTCAGTTGGGGTTACAGCATTCGGCTGACTTGTTGAACTCTTTACCGTCCTTTCCGCAGTGGTCACACTCGTTTTTTTCGTGGTTGAAGTAGTGGATGGTGCTTTTGTGCTCGTCGTCATCGTCGTTGTGGTCTGGTGCCAGTCTTAATTTCTTTATGACTGGCCTTCGTTGATACCTTTCTTAGGATTGATAGAATTATGAATTTCTTATATGTTAGAATCGTCATCAAATTCTTTTACAATACAGCGTTTACCTTTACAAATCTCTAGCATAGCTTTTGTGATGTTAAACGAGTTGTTGTCGAGTCCGGCCGATAAGGATATCTGCGAGACTTCCGCCAGATCATTGACACCTGAGATTGCAAGATTGTATTGACTTTTTAAAACCAACCCGTCAGTCCAACGCCAATGATTTTCTCGTGTAGCTGCGCTTTGACAGTGGTACTGCGAATGATTTCCTGAGGGCTAAAGATTTTGATCAAAGTTTTAATAGTCGTTGATAGCTACAGTAAGCCTTGTGCCAATCCAGGCTGTCTCAGATTTTGCACTTACATTATCTTTCCTTAAAGTGCCATGCCTGGAGCCAGGTCTAGAGCCAACCAGCTCAGAGCCAACCAGCTCCAGAGCCAACCAGCTCCAGAGCCAACCAGCTCCAGAGCCAACCAGCTCCAGAGCCAACCAGCTCCAGAGCCAACCAGCTCTAGGCTCCGGTGGCTTTAGTTAACTTCTGAGCTTCAGCTTCTTTTGGCTTCAGGTCTACAGTAAACCATATCCAAATCAGAACCAAACAGAACCAGAGAAAATCGATGCCAAAGCCTACCTTGCACTGAATATTACAAAGAACGTGTCCATCGGCCGATCCACTTCCAACATAGTATTTAATCTAAAAGTTATAATAGCTAAAATATAAGTTAGAAAAGTTAGATCTAAGGATATTATATAAATTCACATATCAAATCCTTCATAGAACGTGAAAGGCGGTGCGGTGGCTCCCATGAGATTGTCGGAGAAAGCGGCGTAGGGAAAAAACTCGTGGGGAATCGGTCCGTTTGCCCAATTGGCGCCGATTGACCACCAATTGTACACTCTAGATAAAAAAACTTGTGGATTTAACCGGTTTCCCATTTTCTCAAAAACACACCTCTTTTAGAAAACCCTTTTAGAAAACCGTAATCAAGCTGCCAGTTTCATTTGATCAGCCTAATTTTGGTATCATTCGATGAGGAGCCCCAAGACTCCGTCAATAATACCAAAATCAGGCTGATTAAATGAGAACTGGCGGTTGGGTTACGGTAGTTTTTTTAAAATAAATGCCAAAACAGATAACTCACGTACCCTTTGAGTTCCTCAGTCAAATTTTGCTTTTGGTCATATGCGTTTGAGGCTGTTTGAGCGAGTTTCTTTTGCATTGTGGCTGGGAACTAAATCTTAAGAATATTTTTAAATTAAAAAACAGTAAAAGATAGAACAGCTATGTTGGAAAAAACTAGTAGCATTTTAAATAAAAAAATAAAAAAATGTGCTTTTTCGTTTTTTTTGTACGGAAGCCTAAGCTGAAACCATGTTTTTCGGAATCAGCGTTGAAAATTACCCTAGAAAACGCAAAACTCGTTATTTTAGCAACATTTTTTCGAAAAAACTGTCGCACGCCGGAGTCGAACCCTCGACCCTCAGATCAGAGCTTTCAGAGCTCTTTCAGCTTTCATTTTTTTTTTGATCTGAGGGTCGAGGGTTCACTTTTTCCACTTTTTCAGCAAGAACGGCTTAATTCCCAGCGGTTTCTTGATGCTTTCAGAAACACGAATCGATCAAACGCTTGGAATAAAGCTGAGCTGCTGGAAAAGATTGACTTCCAGCTGAACTGCTGGAACAAATTGATTTAAACGAGGGAATGAGTTTGCCGACAGCGACGTTCAAAATAATGGATTAATTTTTCGTAAGCGATTAATTGTAAACTAATTGTAAACTAATTGTAAACGAAAATTGTTAACTTTTTGTTGTTATTTTATTATTTTTGTTTTTATTTACAGAATTTACAGAAATAGTTAGTTGTTGCAAAATCAACTTATAATTTTTAAAAATGAAAGTTTTAAGCAGGATTGAATTCGAAAAAATTTCTTTTAGTTTTTTGGTAAGCTGTTATTGAAAAATGGAAGGCTATGGCCGTCTATTAGAGTTTTTAGGGTAATTTGAAAAGGCTATCATAATCTTGAAGTCATAAACTTAAAGAGGAAGACACTCTAGATAAGTCTAGGATTTCTTTTTCTTGGTTCAACTGTTAGGCCAGGATCTAGTGATGCTGGAAGCAGTTAAATTTTGCTAACATTTTAAGCTGGCATACTGGATTTGTGGTCTACTTCAAAGTGGGATTTGTGGTCTGCTTCAAAGCGGTCTACTTTGAGCTCCAAAGTGATGTACCTTGAGCTCCTGCAGTGTCCGTAAACATCTAGAGCACTCAAACTCCATCTAGAGCACTCACACTACATCTAGAGCACTCAAACTCCATCTAGAGCACTCACACTACATCTAGAGCACTCAAACTCCATCTAGAGCACTCAAACTCCATCTAGAGCACTCAAACTCCATCTAGAGCACTCAAACTCCATCTAGAGCACTCAAACTCCATCTAGAGCACTCACACTACATCTAGAACACTCACACTACATCTAGTGCCCTCACAATCGGGTATTTTGCATTGTTACGCCAAGAAAGATGGATAATTAAGTGCACCACGTGGATGTGTTTACACTTTTGAGCACAAAGTGCACAATGGGACGAGAATTGCAAAGATTTACCCCATTCTCAGTCGCGTACTCCGAGAAATCGAAGATGAAGAGAAAATTGCATTGTGCTCGTGCAAAAATGTCAATCGGAAAGAAAACTTCACTCGATTTTATGCCAAGAATAGCAAGACATAAAAATGACAGAATTTTCATGATTGTTTGCAAAAAAATGAACGCTCAACTCATGAATAGTCTTTTTCCTTTTGTTGATGCTTTGCTTATCTTCAAGAAAAGCTTTCTTTTCAAATTTTCGTTGAGAAAACTGCTAAAATAAGAGGCTTTATTGCTAATGATTCACAAAAATTAGCCTAACTGGAGAAATCAGAAAAGTTTAGAGGATTAAGCTTTGCGCTAAGCTTTGCGCAATTCTTTATTCTAGATGGACTCAGGTGTTCCAGCTTAATTTCATTTTTTGAAAGCTTAAACAGCAAACAGCTTAAACATTGCAAGATCTAAAGTCTTTTGAAAAAAAACTTTAATCTGTTAAAGATGGCTTATAGCCAAATGGCTATAAGCTTTTTCTGTTGACTTTGCAATTTCTCTAGAAACTCTGGAAAAAGCGATTTGGTTTATTAAAAGATAGAAAACCGAAAAACCGAAAAAAACGGTAACCTTTACTTTCAGACTTTGTCCGATTCATTTTCATTTTTACTTTATTTGGCAGTCAGTTTGGCAGGCATCAAAGAATGAATTGAATTGGATCAAAAGTCCATAGAACGGGAAAAATGAGAAGGAAAGCTTACCGTAGTTTAAATAAATTACTCATCTTTTTAAAAACGCTTTTTAGCTTATGATGGTTGATGATGGCCACTCGTTAAAATCGATAAATTCGGGGAAATTCTGCTTGCATCAATCTAGAATGAGCTTTTTGTACGAGTGCTCCGCAAATTCTGATCGTCCTGTTGAATCGTCCAAATTCTGATCGTCCTATTGAATCGTCCAAATTCTGATCGTCCTATTGAATCGTCCAAATTCTGATCGTCCTATTGAATCGTCCAAATTCTGATCGTCCTATTGAATCGTCCAAATTCTGATCGTCCTTTTGAATCGTCCAAATTCTGATCGTCCTATTGAATCGTCCAAATTCTGATCGTCCTTTTGAATCGTCCAAATTCTGATCGTCCTGTTGAATCGTCCAAATTCTGATCGTCCTGTTGAATCGTCCAAATCCTGCTTTTTAGCTAATGTATATATTTCTTGCTTAAGCATATCCAAATAATGAGTGACATTCTAAAGCTATTCAAGCAAGCAAAAGTGAGGCTTTTTTTGTTCATTTATTCACTATTCTTCACATAAACAAGTTAGCAAAAAATCTAAAATTGTTGTGCAAAGTGCAAAAACATCTTTTTGTTGTTTGTCAAGACACAAATAATACTTTCGCCCAATCACGTGTCGTCCAACTTCGGTAGGTCCGTGCAAAGTCAAGGCGCTGCTTCCGGTGCTTAGAATTTGTCAGAGGTTTACGGGCAGCCCTTCTTGCATATAATCCAGCTTGATTTAATCGTCGTCGGATCGTTTCCGGCGATACAACCTTGTTAAATTGATCCCTCATCATTTGGCTTCCATCGGTCCAGTTTTTTTAGGATCGTTTTTCACTCGCCGGCCCACAACTGTATGTCAAAAGGAGCCAAAGGAGTACGTGAAAGAATTGCAAGAATTTTTGGAACAAATCTTATATCTGTCTTACTTTGGTAAATGATAAAACTCTCTAATAGTATTGTGGTCCAGGAGGGGGTTCAAAACTAGTAGTGCGCACTACTATTAGAGAGAATATGGTAATCGAGAAAAAATATAAAAGAGCATTTGGCTTTCTTGATCGTGTTTTTGAATAAAGAACTGATGAGCCAATATTTCGAAGAAAAAAAAACAGGGCGTGCCCTCACTAAATGTAAACAAAATACCGGAACTTTGCTGATGGGGTCAAGACTTAGGCTGCAACCTAATATAATCAATAAATTGATTAGTCCTAATGGTTATTATATTAGGTTGTCCAATAAGTAATGCGTGTTACTTATTTCGAGACTATTGCGAAATCGCTTCGAGCAAATATATGCTCTTTTTAATCATCAGCATCTTGTGTTTATTTTTCTATATTATTTTATTCATCTGCCTTTGTTTTATAATAGATATGTTGTTTTGCAGATGAAAGACAAAAAGTTTGTTGTCCGCGCATCAATGCTGTATGATTTCAAACGAGGTAAAACTGCAGCGGATTGCCATCGAACTATCTGTGCCGCATTTGGAGAGGATTCAATTTCAATCAGCCAGTGCCAGCGCTGGTTTAAACGATTTGCGGACGGAAACGAGTCAAAAGTGTTGACGAGGTGCAAAAATGGCTCGACGATTTCTTCTCATCGAAACCAGCTTCATTCTATTATGACGGACTTCACTCTTTGCTCGGACGATGGAGAAATGTTGTTGATTGTTGTGGAGAATATATCGATTAATAAAGTTCTCTTTTGTTAATTTTGTGATATTTTGAAAATCGTGTCAAAACACGCATTACTTATTGGACAACCTAATATTATAAATATTACTAAAGGAAAAAAGGCTTAGTGTAAAAAGCAGGTTTTTTTGCCATAATAAATAATAAATTGTGGAAAATCCTAGAAGTATATGTAGTCATCCTTATCAAATTTTGGCCAGTCTCTATCCCCATCATCTTTCCCTTTATCATTCTTTTGCGAATCGTGTTAGTAGGGTTTGGAATAAGCTCCCGTCTGGTATCTTTTCGTCTGAAGGAAAATTTAAATTATCTGTAAACGAATTAGAAACATTTAAAATTTGCGACACCTTTTCTCTAAGTCATTCTCTATTAAAACAAAAGTCCTCGTTTTCTTTAGTTATATTTTTTCTTTTACCCAATGCATAATTCTTTGAAGGCAAAAATTCGAGAGCTCTGCAAAAAAAGGAGGCTAAAACTCGATGATTTCTCAACTTGACCACTCTATTCTTTCCTGGTTTCGATAAATGACTTTCTTTAATGATCAGCGGAATATCCCAATCACTTTATCGGTTTTCTTTAGCAGGGCCGCGCGAACGCAGCCCCTCACGCAAAAATTTAGCTGTTAGCGAATCCCAACTCGGGACTGCCACACAGGTCAACCCAGCCTAAAGTGCAATGGCCGAGCCTCGCCATGGGGGTCCCGTCTTGGTGATCACGAGAGCCCCCCAGCCAGGTAAGTTTATGAGGGGAGAATGGGTGTGGGTTGTGGAAAGAACGGATGCCAGATGGAATACGATTACGGCGATATGCAAAGAGCGCACAAAGAGTGCACAAAGAGCACGGGAAAGAGAAAGAGATGGGCTGGTGAAAAGAGAGGTGAAACGTGAAAGAGAATTTTGATTCATTTTCAGAAAGTGAATAATTTAAGAATAATAATCGAATGAATAATAAGTGCATCTCTCTCTAGCCATCTCGATCTAGTAAGAGAAGTAGACGAGTTAGAATTTAATTGATTTTCGAAAATATTAACTCTATTTGAAGTCTTTGCTCTCATTGCTTTTTGCTCTCTAGCTTCAAAGGCTTCTAATCGAAATATTCAATTCTTTTTCTATATTCTATATTTCTAATTCTAATTTTATATTTCAAAAGCTTTTTGGTGCCTTTTTTTGAGTTCTTTTGATGTTCAGGCTTTCAGCAATAAAAGATAAGCGTTTTTTGCGTTGATCAAAATTTCGTTAACTTTAGAAATAAAGAAAACTACTTTTTTGATCATATAAATGCTTTTATAAGACTAATAAAGTGAATGGAATGCTTAAAACGCTTAGAAAGAGCTGTTTTTGACATAAACTTTTACTCTTGACTTGGCTTTTGATTGAATTCCCGTTGTTGGCAATTTTCCAGTTTTTTGCTTATGCAATTTTTTCAAATAGATATTAGCTAGACGCTCTATACTTTCATATTATATTTGATTTTTACTAATTTTTACAAATTTAACAATATTTTCCGGTACAAAATGCAATACGAAAAGTTTCGACTTCGAGCCGCTTTGTGGTATGTTTTTAAATAAGGGAAATCGACGAGCTTGGTTGGAAACTTCTGCCCCCACGCACCTCATAGTCCGGACCTGGCCCCATCAGATGTCCGGACCTGGCCCCATCAGAGGTCTGGACCTGGCCCTATCAGAGGTCTGGACCTGGCCCTATCAGAGGTCTGGACCTGACCCCATCGGATCTCAACTTGATCACTTGGTGGTTTCGAGAAATGGCTATTTTTAATCATCCCAACCACTTAATCGCTTTCTTTAGCAGGGCCGCGCGAACGCAGCCCCTCACGCAAAAATTTAGCTGTTAGCGAATCCCAACTCGGGACTGCCACACAGGTCAACCCAGCCTAAAGTGCAATGGCCGAGCCTCGCCATGGGGGTCCCGTCTTCATGATCACGAGAGCCCCCCAGCCAGGTAAGTTTATGAGGGGAGAATGGGTGTGGGTTATGGAAAGAGCGGGTGCCAGATGGGATACGATTGCGTGGGCATGCAAAGAGCGCACAAAGAGCGCATGAAAGAGAAAGAGACGGGCTGGCGGAGAGTCTTTTGAATAGAATTCTTAGTCGATTCTTGCCATTTTCCCACTCAACAAACAAAAGAACTTTTATTATACACTAAATAATCCAAACTGAGTTGAAATCATAAGCCAATGAACATTCGTTTTTAGTTTTCTAGCGTTGAATAGTGCGGAAAATGAAACTTCTGTCGATTTTAAGACGCTTGTGAATCTCCGAGACTCCTAGCTTGTACATCAGCATGATCGACGATGATCGATTGTCATTAGCTGCAGCATGATGATCGATTGTCGATGGGGATTCTCCAATCATTCTAAAAAACACATTTTATATGAGAAAAGTTTCAATTATATTCCAAATATAATAAAAACACAAAAAAAAACCCAGAAAAGAAGCTGAAATCAATAGATTATTGTCCTTGAAGGCGCGCGATACTGTTGCAACAATTATGGCGCACCCTGTACAATCTATGATATGAGGAAATTTTGATAATCGTCGATTTGTCGCCTGGTATATACGAAATATGAAGCCAAAATCGCATCCAAAAGGTGACGATCCGCTGCTCTTCTAGTATACGGCGTCATGGCGCGATGGACGTCAGCTTCAGGCAATCCCTCAATCACCAGGTGGTAATCGTTTCCGAGTTTCTTCGCGAGATCAACATCCTCGAAGGGCGGGGGCAGCTTCATTGTTTCAATTGGCGGAAGTGGGTGATATGGATGGCGGACGAGAATGCCGGCATGCTTTCCCTTGTCGTATCCTTTTTAAAAAACAAAAAAAATATTTTTTTTTATAATAATAAAAAATATTTTTATAAAAAAAATTTTTTTTAAAAAAAAAAAAAAAAAAAAAAAAAAAAAAAAAAAAAAAAAAATTAAAAAAAAAAAAAAAAAAAAATAAAAAAATTAATTCGTTTCCGAGTTTCTTCGCGAGATCAACATCCTCGAAGGGCGGGGGCAGCTTCATTGTTCCAATTGGCGGAAGTGGGTGGTATGGATGGCGTGCGAGATTCCTCATCAGCATACTTCTCGGGGCGCTTCAGATCGGTAGATGTAGAAATAGAGTTGCAGTATCTCGCAACAACCTCGAACTTGGGTAATTAAACCATATGAGCATATGATAAGAGCAAATTTTGATAATCGTCGATTTGTCGCCTGGCTCTCAGACTCACGATCAGTTCCCCCAAAAACCATTATCAAATGCATTGATTTTTCCAAGAATCTGTCAATAGGAACAATATAGTTCAAGCAAGCGCTTATAACTGCTGCCAGAATAACACTCAGCATGTTTCTGTTACTTTTTTGTGTGCTCTTTTTATATAAATACTTTATTCAGGAAAAAAATCACAATCAAAAAATCAGAAAATCACATCGAGATCGTAGCCATAAAAAATTCAAGTACTGCAACAGCAGCTAACTTGAAGATGGAACTGATTAACCATGCCAAATCAAATCGTTGATATTTTACTAATTTTATAGATTTTATAGATGGGGCCAGGTCCGGACATCTGATGGGGTCAGGTCCGAACATCTGATGGGGCCAGGTCCGGAGATCTGATAGGGCCAAGTCCGGACATCTGATAGGGTCAGGTTCGGACATCTGATGGGGTCAGGTCCGAACATCTGATGGGGCCAGGTCCGGAGATCTGATAGGGTCAGGTCCGGACATCTGATGGGGCCAGGTCCGGAGATCTGATAGGGCCAGGTCCGGACATCTGATGGGGTCAGGTCTGGACATCTGATGGGGCCAAGTCCGAAGATCTGATGGGGCCAGGTCCGAAGATCTGATAGGGTCAGGTCGGGACAGCTGATGGGACCAGGTCCGGAGATCTGATAGGGTCAGGTCCGGACATCTGATGGGGTCAGGTCCGAACATCTGATGGGGCCAGGTCCGGAGATCTGATAGGGCCAAGTCCGGACATCTGATAGGGTCAGGTTCGGACATCTGATGGGGTCAGGTCCGAACATCTGATGGGGCCAGGTCCGGAGATCTGATAGGGTCAGGTCCGGACATCTGATGGGGCCAGGTCCGGAGATCTGATAGGGCCAGGTCCGGACATCTGATGGGGTCAGGTCTGGACATCTGATGGGGCCAAGTCCGAAGATCTGATGGGGCCAGGTCCGAAGATCTGATAGGGTCAGGTCGGGACAGCTGATGGGACCAGGTCCGGAGATCTGATAGGGCCAGGTCCGGACATCTGATGGGGTCAGGTCTGGACATCTGATGGGGCCAAGTCCGAAGATCTGATGGGGCCAGGTCCGAAGATCTGATAGGGTCAGGTCGGGACAGCTGATGGGACCAGGTCCGGACAGCTGATGGGGCCAGGTCCGGAGATCTGATAGGGTCAGGTCCGGACATCTGATGGGGTCAGGTCCGGACATCTGATGGGGCCAGGTCCGGTGCGTGGGGCAGAAGTTTCCACCAAGCTCGTCGATTTTTTGGTGAGTGACTTTTGCAGTGTGAGGTTTTGCATTATCATGCAAAAATTGCGCCTTTGATGTTTCAACGCCCTTTCTTTAAAGCCTCGTTAACTCTTCTGAACTGTTTTGAATAAAAATCAGCGGTGACAATTTCTCCCGGATTCAACAACTCAATAATACCCCAAAACATTTGTATTTCACCAACAGCAAAGATAAGTTTCTTTCCATGAATATCGGGTTTTGAAGTTGGTTATCGGGGTTGACCAAGAGAAAGCCACTGATTTTTGGCTTTGACGTTCTCATAATGAATCCATGTTTTATCAGATGTTAGATCCGATAAAACATCTTCCCTAAAAATCATGAGATTTGCCTTTTTGAAGCAGAGTAGGGCTAACGATAACACGAGTTATTTTGTTGCCTTGAGTCAGTTCATGAGGAACCCATCTTCCGCAATGAATTGTTTTTCCTAATTGATGTAAGTGGTTTTCGATTGGTTTTTGGTCCATCCCAAATGTCTCCACTAACTGGGTTGGATTGAGTTCAATGGCATCAAGCAAATCCTCATCTGAAAGTTTAAAAAGTCTAAAAAGTGAGTCTATAAAAGATTTAACATAAAATTAGCCGTTAAATGTAAATGTTGAGGGAAAGCTTCACGCTGAAAGTTGTAGCGTACTGAAAGTTGGTAGCGCTCAAAATCAAAGATCAAACTCGAGGATTAAACGGTGAATGGCAGTGATGCGATGAGCAATGTTGAACAAAAAGGCGAAAAGAATTGGGTTGTCCAGCTATGAATGCGCATTTTTACTATTTTCTAGATTTCCCAAGATATCGAACAGATATATATGAGTGTTATATATCATTCGAAAGCTGAAGATCTCCTCTACATTTTGGAATAAAAAGCTTTGGAATTTGTTCGGCTTTTGGGCAAATTGATTGCACAAAAGGAGAGGTCGTTTTCGAAAAAACCCATTCCAGCTTAGCTATTCCTCAAGTTTTATGGTGTAAAATAACCGCCCAGAAAAGAAAAGAAAAGTAAAGATGCTCTGAAATTGTTATATTTAAAAATCTTTTTTTAAATATAACAATGAATTAGTTGTTAGAATTAGAATCTTTAAACTGAATCACCAGATATCAAAGCGCTCTTTTGTGACTTTTTTTTTCTAATAAAAAGTTATGATTCATTTTGGAAGCGTTCTCCATCCAGGACGTGTTGCATCGATCGGAAAAGATGATATCTGTAGGACATGAGTAGAGTGTGTTCCTTGCAGACAAAGCGTTTTCTAAAAAGCACGCGCCAAAGATAAGCTACCGTAGCCCTATGCTTTACATCAGCAAATTTTTCAAAATGCAAATGTACATTAAAATCTTGCGCTTTTTTTCTATTACTCTTTCCATAACTTTTTGTTTTTTTCTTTTTGTTATTCTAGTCTTCTTGAAAGTCGACGAGCGTAAGAGAGTGCACATCAACAACCCTAAAACAATTTTGTTTAATTTATTTTAAAAAGTCTAAAGAGGAACAAAAAAAATACCTTAAAATGGCCGTCCTCCGCATTTCTTGAAGTCGGACACCACGCGAAAGACTTGATTTTCGTCGCAGCTCATGTCAAAAGTTCGCTAAAACTTACAAATTTTAAAATGCTATGTAAAATTTAAAAAAAAACATATTTAAAACGGAAAATGTTAAGAAACACTATTAAAAAAGTATATTATTTACGAATTTACCAGGCCTATTTTCTACATTTGCACTAGAACTATTCAAAAACAAATTCCACGCCCTAAAAAGCGTAAATCCTCAAATAAAACTATCCATTACTACATTTTAAGGAAATTTTGCACATTTTTTTCGCGCGGCCTTTATAGCTTTGCTTAAAAAGCGCACCTTTTAGAAAACGCGTTGTCGGAGGGTTGTCGGATCAATTGTCTGACAAAAAAGTTGTCAAGGCAGACTTGTCTGACAAATTGTCTGTCAACAAGGAGCACACTCTAGACATGAGACTGAGAACTGAGCTCATGAGAATATGTTGATTGGGATAAGTTCCCAGTTCAACTCGTCGATTGTGGAGCGGCTCAACTTTACCGTTTGTGAACTGGTGTTGTCGTGTTGAAGAATGACTTTTTTCAAATTAGGGCGCTTTTTCTTAATTTTCTCATCGAGTTTTTTTGAGCTGGTCGCTGTATAATCGAGCATTGATTGTCTGTTTATTAAAACTCTCAAGAAATGACACGTAAGAGATTCCACCGATAGCATGTACTTCTTCTGGTGGTGG
This sequence comes from Mesorhabditis belari, assembly GCA_958450365.1. Classification (NCBI taxonomy): domain Eukaryota; kingdom Metazoa; phylum Nematoda; class Chromadorea; order Rhabditida; family Rhabditidae; genus Mesorhabditis; species Mesorhabditis belari. The sequence continues at coordinate 497,940 of CAUEEP010000921.1, forward strand.
CGAATCCTTTGCTGGTGTAACTCCAGATCCGACCCATTCTCGTTTTCTCTGGAAGTTTACAGCTTTCACTTCTCATCTCCCATCACTACACACGGCAAGAAAGATTTCTTCTCGTATCTGGAAAGAAGAGCAGTGACAACTGATAACCTCTGCCTATTCATGGAGTCGGTGAGGTTGTGGGGCACCCATTGATCATAAATCGGTTTAAAACCCATATTAAGGAGGTGATTTCAACTTTTACATCAGAGTATCCAACCTCAGCCAGAATTTCACGCAAAGAAATCCGGGGATTTTCGCGAATATTTTGTAGAATATCTGCATTTTCAAGCTCTCTGGGTCTACCCAATCGGTCTTCATTCTCAAGAGAAATGTCCGCATTTCTGAATTTGTGGAGCCAGCGTTTCATTGTTAGCTAATGGAGTCATGACTTAAGCTGCAACCTAATATAATCATTAAATTGATTAGTCCTAATGGTTATTATATAATAAATATAATAAATATTACTAATGTGAACTTAAGCTTAGTGTAAAAAAGTTTTTTTGCCATAATAAATAATAAATTGTGGAAAATCCTAGAAGAACACGTAGTCAGCAGTAAATTTGAGCTTATTTTTGGGGATCCGACGCAATGCGGTGCTTGAAATCGCCATCTTGCATTTGCCATTTACCTTGCCGACTGGTTTGGCTTCTTCCGAATTTGGTCCCTCACTCGCTTGATGTTTGTCTTTGTGACGACATTTGAGTGTCCACCGCTTCTTGGTGGACGCTCAAATGCATCAGCAATTATCCCCGTAGCTTCGTAGCGTTGAATAGTGCGGAAAATGAAACTTCTGTCGACTTTAAGACGCTTATGAATCTCCGGAGACTCCTAGCTTGTGCATCAGCATGATCGATGATGATCGATTGTCATTAGCTGCAGCATGATGATCGATTATCGATGAAGGATTTTCAAGCCATTCTAAAAAACACATTTTATATGAAAAAAGTTTCAATTATATTCCAAATATAATAAAAACACAAAAAAAACAGAAATGAAGTTTAAATAAACGAGTTATTGTCCTGGAACGCGCGTGATACCTTGTTGCGATAATTATGGCGCACCCTGTATATATATGTCGTAGCCGCTAACGAAATTCAGCCGCTAACGAATGATTCGTTAACGGCTGGCCGCTAACGAATGAAATTCGCTAGCCGTTACGAATGATTCGTTAGCGGCAGCCGATACGAATGAAATTTTCACTAGATGTGTACGAAACTTTGTACCCTAAAGTCGCGAGTATAATTTCTGTAATTACATTAAAGGGCCGATGGAAAATTTCTTCTTCTTAATTTATTGTTTTTGTTTTTTCATTTTTATTTGACTAACTTTTTTCATTTATATACGATGAGGAGAAAGCGACACCGCCGAAACGAAGCTCGAAGCGGCAAATTTGCGAGAAAATTGGAACGAACGGCTGCGATCGAATTTGAAGTCGCCGAACAGAGATACCGCTGGAAACAAGCTGAGCCGGCACGATGACTCACCAAAAATAATCGAGCTTCCGAGGATTGAGGGCAAAATGGCCGGAGTGGAGAAAGATCTGAAGGCAGGGTCTGGAGGGCGATTCACCGATGCCATTTCAAGCGCAAGACCTTCCAAAGGAATTCCCGGTGTGATCATCAAAGCTAATCCGACAGGGTGGATGAATTCGGACTTGATCAAGGAGTGGATCGATGAAATTTGGTTGCGAAGGCAAATCCGGTGGCCAAATCCGAAGAACAGTGCCGTGTTGGACTCAGCTCGCTGTCACTAACCGATAATGTCAAGGCGAAACAGCAACCCGAAGCTGGCGTGACCAGGAGGGCAACTCGATTTCACAACCGCTTGACATCAGCGTCAATAAGCCATCTGAAATTGGGTCAATATGTTGCGGTCAATATGTCAATATGTTGCGAACGCGTATCAAATTCTGAAAAAGCGAACGCATACAACGACGAAAAATACGATGAAGTGAACATATTGACAACAATGTCAAACAACATGTTAAAATGTAAATGTTATAAATTATTTCACTCGTTGTGATTAGTTTGCTGATTGCGTTTTGCATAAATAGTTTGAAATCAAAGACTAATTTGATTGGCCATGTTCGCAGAGCCGATTACAAACGTGCACGGCTAGCAAAAATTTCATTCGTAATCGGCTAGCCGATTACGAATGATTCGTCAGCGGCTGCCGTTAACGATGATTCGTCGCGGCTAGCCGTTACGAATGATTCGTCCGGCAGCCGTTAACGAATGATTCGTTAGCGGCTGAATTTCGTTAGCGGCTACGACATATATATTTAAAGAAATAATAAATATAAATAATAATATAACATACTTGAAATATTATAAATAATATTAAAATACTTGAAAATAAATGTGGAAAAAAAGTCGCGGGGGTAAAAAAACATTCCGCCGCCCAGCTAATTTTTTTCTGAGATCTCCGCCCAGATAGCAAGTTTTGTAACGGTGCAGAAGATGAGCCTTGCTTTCGTTGTTTCCATTCAACTCCGCAAACCATCTTATTTGTGAGTTTTGGGCTTCATTGTGGTCCGGCTACGAAAAGTTCCGGATTCTCCACTCGGCTCCCAAATGGAAATAGATTGCTTTCTCATTTCAATCCAAAATTTATCACGTAAAACGCTACTTTCAATTAATCTGACGCAAACAAATGATTTAAAAAGGAAAAATAAACGAAGAGGAAACAAATGTTTTGAATGAACAAATGATTTAAAAACAAAAAAGAAACGACGACGCGGCGCTGCCATCGACTACCTCCAAATGGCGGCGACACCAATTGGAATGCGACGTCGTGCTAAAAGTTAACATTTAACAAGAAGATAAATTAACATTTAAAATTTGCGACACCTTTTCTCTAAGTCATCCTCTATTAAAACAAAAGACCTCGTTTTCTTTAACTATATTTTTTTTTCTTTTACCCAATGCATAATTCCTTGAAGATGCAAAAATTCGAGAGCTCTGCTCTGGGAAATTTCCGTGGCTTTGGATGAGCTACCGTAATCCTTGCTAAAAGTTCTAAAGGAAAAAAAAGTTTTTGTGCCATAGTAAATAATGTGCTCTTGGCAAAAGCAACCGTAATCCATCTAGGCTTGGGCGATGGATTCTTAAAGCACATCCAAGTACGCCGTAGTCCAATCGCCATTTTTTTTTACCCTATTTGGTGTCCATCTTGAAGTAACTTGCAAAAAATAAGCTTTTACGCAAAATGCCCTCAACTGAAATACTTTATTTGAAAAGGAGGCTAAATCTCGATGATCTCTCAACTTGATCACTTGTTGGTTTCGAGAAATGGCTATTTTTAATGATCAGCTGCATCATCCCAATCACTCTATCCGTTTTCTTTAGGCCGCGCGAACGCAGCCCCTCACGCAAAAATTTAGCTGTTAGCGAATCCCAACTCGGGACTGCAACACAGGTCAACCCAGCCTAAAGGGCAATGGCCAAGCCTCGCCATGGGGGTCCCGTCTTCATGATCACGAGAGCCCCCTAGCCAGGTAAGTTTGTGAGGGGAGAATGGGTGTGGTTATGGAAAGAGCGGATGCCAGATGGGATACGATTACGCGGGCATGCAAAGAGCGCACAAAGAGTGCACAAAGAGTGCACAAAGAGCGTGTGAAAGGGAGAGAGATGGTGGAGAGTCTTTTGAATAGAATCCCTAGCCGATTCTTGTCATTTTGCCACTCAACAAACAAAAGAACTTTTATTATACACTAAGTGATCAAAATTGACTCGAAAGCATAAGCCAATAAACATTCGTTTTTAGTTTAAGATATTGATCTTTAATTTTAATTATGCAAAAGTTTGAGTAGCTGCTTTGGTTGAAAAATTTGGATTCAGCGAAAAGACTTGACCGAGTTTCTCTTGAAGCTTTCCAATGTCGACTTCAGTGGCATCTTCTTGTCTCTTCAACACATCCTGATCGTCTTGTGGGATTTCTTGTTGTGGAGCTTGTGCAAGAGCGGCGACACTCTCGGGCACGACTTTGATCTCAAGCAATTTTGCTTCAACACGAGCAGCTTTCTCATCAGCGGCAATCTTCTCGTCAAGTTTTTTCTGTGCCTCGTCAAGAAGTGATTGAGCTCGAACAGTCAAATTGTGGGCATTCTCTTTCTCGGGTTCGACACCCTCAATCTTTGCAGCTTGCTCGTTGAGTTGAGCGAGAGCTGGAAGCACTTGTCCATCGAGTTGAGCAACCACTTGTTTCAGCTCGTCGGTTGTCGGTTCGGCAACAGTTGGCTGTTGTTCTCCTTTGCCTCCTTTCTTGCCCTTCTACTATTTTGCCTAATCAGAAAAAATTCCATAAACTTTCGCAATTCTGGGCGTGGACAATAAAATATCCAACTAATTGCCCGTTCTTTTGACTTCAGACCGTAAAAAAAGCTCTTATCAGATAAACGCAAAAAAGTCAGGACAAAAATGGAAAAGTCTCGTTGTTTCTTTGTCAAAACGGCGAATATGGCTTTTAAATATTTTCTTCTTTTAGCGTTTTTCTTCATTTCAGCTCATGGAACATGTGAGATTTGTAGAATTTTATCGAATTCACCTAGAGATTTAGCTGAACAATTTGCGTGTAATGCACAAGATGTGATCTTCATCTTTGACACGAAAACCTCGCCTCGATCACTCGACGATTGGAGAGCTTTAGCGTAAGTGGATCTTTGAGGGCTTCAAGTGATACCGGTAAGAAATAGGCTTTCCATTTTTGATCTTCCTTTCTTTTCTGTATTCATATCTTCATCGTAACAAAGGAGGTGACATCTAAAAAACATCTAAAAAAAGCAACGACATCTAAAAAAAACTAGTTTAACAGTAACGAATAATAAAAGAGTTCTCTAAAGAATCAAAATAGTTTTTTGGTATGTTAGTAGTTAAATAGTTAGTAGTTTGGATACTTTTTTATGATTTCTAAGTTCTAAACGAAGGATTTAATCAAAGAAGGACAGTTTTCCGTCAGAAGCCAGGTCAAGAGGCTCTTGTGGGCCAGATCTGTTGTCAAGCTGGGTCAGAACAAGACCTGGTTGGAGACCAACAAGACCTTGTGGCACAACTCTGCTACTCCAAAAACAATTCCTTTCTGACGCATTCATCATTTTTCTTACATCAGCATTTGTGTTTCAAGAAAAATGAGTGCTTAAGTGCGTCAGAGACGTTTTTTGAGTGCAAAGTATATCCCAAACAACGTTTTGCTGTACTTAATCTCGTCTACAGGGTTATCCAGGATTACGGGACTAAAGAACTTGAAGATTTAAAGACCAGCTGACATTAAAATGACACAAACTAGCAAAAATTGCTTTGAATACAATAATTTAACATAAAACATTTACTTGGCAGCAACACAGGCCTGCAGGCGTTTTGGGAACACGGTGGCGAAATGATAGGGCGTGTCCAGCTCGTTGCAAGCTTTCTGAAGAGCTTCCTTTAAAGAATCGACTGTTAAATGGGATTTCGAGCATGCTTTGGCTTTCAATACAGAATAATCAAGGGGGTTGAGGTCCGGGTTTGCCTGGTTAAAATCGATAAATTCGGGGAAATTCTCCTTGCACCAATCTAGAACGAGCTTTTTGTACGAGTGCCTCATCCTGTTGAAAGCACCAAATACTGTTTCCAAAATGCTTTTTAGCTTATGTATGTATTTCTTGTTTCAGCATATCCAAATAGAGTAGCATTGCTTGCGAACGTAGCTTTCAAGCGTAGCTGATCTCGAACCTTCTTGGTGACAAAACACCGACAAACTTTACCGACAAAAGGGGCTTTAATACCACAGGACGATCAGAATTCAGGATGATCAGAATCAGAATAACTCTTGAAAGCGTTTGCTTGCGTTAGAAACAAGTTGTTTGTGTATGATCAATCGCTTAGAGATATCCATCGCCAAAATGCTTGTGTAAGTCGATGATCGCATCTCGATATCTTGGCCATTCTAAAAAGACATTTTTGTCAAAAAATAGTAATTAAATAGTTAAATAAATCAAATAAATCAAAAGAAAGACAAAAATAATATATAAATTTTAAGCAAAAATATACAATATCAAAGATCGCTCTAGTCCTTACAACCCTGTCTAGTTACTCTTTTTCAGTGGCGACTTCTTGGACAAGTTCAACATGCGCGCTGATGGGACGTCGATTTATGCTCGCTTTGCCGGTGACTTCTTTGAGTTTTTAGTTTTTAGTTTGAAGTTTTTGTTTAGCTATTCAATTCGGATGGGATACGGCTCACCCATCAACCAGCTGGTACACCTCACCATTTCCTTCACAGGATAATGCTTCGGTAAATGGAAATTGAAAGGAAATGCTTTAGTTAGTTTAAAATGTAACTTCAAACTAACTAAAGCAAAAAACGAGTCCTTAAAATTTTAAGCATATCATTTGTGAGGTTCGCCTTTTTTCAGATCGTTTTCCGTTTCGACGACTACTATGCGCGTAGCGACGTAAAACGAGTGATTGACGCCAATGTGGATGAAAATTTGGCTCCGAACACCGCTATTGGAGGGTTAGCGAATAGAAAACGCTGGTTCTCGAAACTTTTGCTTTTGCGAAAGACTCTTAAATTTTTGATAGCACTGTATTTGACTTAGAATTGTTAATATTTAGAAAATATTGGGTTAGTGAATTGAAAACTGAAAAGAAAGAAAAAGACAAAGACAAAGAAGCTTGACACTTTTCTCTTTCGAAAGAAAAGAAAGTGCCAAGCTTTTCTAAGCGATACCATCGAAAGGAGTTGAGAAAAGAGAATAGATTCAAGTTTGAAACGATTTGAAATATTGGGTTAGTGAATTGAAAACTGCGGGGCTTTGAACTAAAATTTATTCAACATAAAACCATCAATTCATTCCAAATAATTTTCATTATTATTGACGACTTCTGCCCATTTTACAGACAATTTGCGGATTCCTCTTTCGTAGTAGGATTTTGGTTTGTGTGTGAGACAAGCGTGAGACTCAAAAACGGAGGACTGGAGATGTCGAGATGTTCCAGTTTGAGCATTTGAGCACTTTCTTCAAAAGAAACCCATTTTGGTGTCAATGGAAAAGTTGTAGAGAATCAAAAATTAGGCTTACAGCCAAATTTCCAAAAAGATACACTTAGTAGTTTCGCTTAAAATGCAAGTTTTGTTGCAAGTTTTGTGAAAATTCGTAAATTTGGCATTTCTTGAAAAGCAGTTTTTGAATCATTCTGAAAATTTGAATATAAGCTTGATTTTTGATTCTCTACAACTTTTCCATTGACACCAAAATGGATTTCTTTTGAAGAAAGTGCTCAAACTGTCACATATGACAATAGCCCGCAGCTTTCAATTCATCAACCCAGTATTTACTAGCCTTTAGTCCATCAGGTATATGTTAAAACCAAAATATCCGGGATAGACCAAGAAGCGAAGCCTGGTCTGGTGGGCAGAACGAAATCAGAGTTTACCTCGTTATATTTTGAACGTCGATCACCAAAAGGCACTTGGAATCCACTATGTTATTTGCTTTTAACAAATTCGACGATATTTCGAGCGTACTCGTTACTGTTTTACTGATAATTTGGCGAAAATTCAAAGATAAACTAAACTATTATGGTCATTCGATAGCCCTGAGTCTCCCCTTGAAAACTAGTACAAAGTTATTGAGAACTTTTTGCTGAAGCTGAAAAAAAACGATTAATCATAAAATCTACGCTTAATTCTACATAGAATAGAAGAACCGTAACATTTTTAAATGAATTTGTCTTTTTAAATGAATTTTTAAATGACTTAAATGACGATCCGAGCATTACAAAAATCCTATGCGGTACAATACTGAAAAATCGTTAAATTCGAGTTTACGGTTTCTAAAAAATCGTTTTTTTTTTTTGCATTAATACGTTTTTAGAGTTAAAAGTAAATGCTTTTTGTGCTCTATTATTGCAAACGCAAGATTATCTTGGCTAACAAAAATCGGCAAATCTCATTTGGCATTTTGGCAAATCAAATTTTTTCGAGAGCAGCAATCATGTCATGTTTAGAGCATCTTTAAAGCAGCAATCATGTCATGTTTAAAGCATCTTTAAAGCAGCAATCATGAGTTTGGGGTGCGACCCGCTTTAACCTTATCATCGAGGATGATTCTGCTAAGAATGGCCGATTAGCACAAAAGGTTAAAAGGGTTTCCCCAAAGCACTTACAACATAACAAGAACGTGCAGCATCCAACACAAGATTAATACTCGTCGGTGGCGGCACAAATGTTAATAAGCTCTTTCTACAATGTTAAACCAGTTATCTAAACAGGATTTAAAACCTGAAGGGTAGCAGAAAGTAAGTTGAATTTATAATTTTACTATTTATTAGTACAAAACCAAAATGCAACAATACCCATTACAAAAACATCATGCGCATCAATAGAAACAACCAAGTCCCCCCCCTCAGAAAGAAGGCAAAAAGCAACCCGCAGTGCAAAAAAAATAACTTCGGGAAGGGAGAAAAGACGAAAAATGCGACACGAATAATTGCAAAATAGGGACGCAAATAGGAAGGAAACGGACGCGACCCATGTCATGTTTAGAGCAGCAATCATATCATGTTTAAAGCATGTTTAAAGCAGCAATCAAGCAATCAAAGACTTATGTAAAATGAATGAGGTTTTAGATCCTTACACAAATAAATCTAGTGAAAAAATTGTCCGTGGATTTAAAATATCTAAACGAGAACTTATTAACTCATTTGGTTTTTGAGAAAATCATACTTTTTTAGAGCGCAAGACTATACATGTTGACAATTTTTCTTGTCTTTAGAGCTCTCGTCGACGCGACAAACATCTTCACGAATCAACTCCAGAACAATCGAACCCCCGTGATCATTCTTTTCACCAATGGGCTGTGAGTGAATCCTTTGGATCTTTAAACCATTAAATGTTTGAACCAAACCAAACCAAACCAAACCAAACCAAACCAAACCAAACCAAACCAAACCAACTCCAGTCTCGATCGTAAATCTTGTTCAGAGTTCTATATAAAGCTCCTTTTCTCGATATTTTTACAAGTAAGCGCTTAATCTAATCACTATATAGTAGAATTTTATGAGGAATCGAATGAAACTAACCGCAAGTTGCTTGGACGTCTGTAGGTCGAGATCTAGAACTAAGTCTAAGCGCGGCCCTTTCCAAAGCCTCGATTTTGAGGGGTCGAGATCTAAAACTCCGGCCAAAAGGCCAACAGGCCTACAGAGGCCGGAGTTTTAGATCTCAACCTACAGGCTACAGCGGACTTGCGGATGGAACACTTTAGTTTACACTTTAGTTTTACACTTCACTATCAAATTCAAAATTTTATTTAGTGCCGGGGAAACCGATCAAAGTGAGGCGCTTTCGCAAGCCTCGATTTTGAGGGGTTTACTTCAAGTCGACATTTGGTACGGTTTTGAAACTTCTTCACACAAATTCATTTTTGGTGTTTTGGCCACTGAGACAGGCATTCCTCTTTTTTTGCTTATATAAGATAAAATGTGTGCACTAGACTTGGGTTTCGCTTCGGTTTCGGTTCGGATTTTCGGATTCAACCGAACCAAACCGAAATTCTCAGATTTTCGGATGTTCGGATTGAATTTTTTTTTGATTTCGGGTCGAGGCCAAATTTCTTTTCTCATTTATTTTCAAATGCAAATTTTGTACGCAGATTTTGTACGCAAATTTTCGATTTCAAGCGTACAGTACTCGACAATGAAATATGATATTTGAAAAACGATCGTCACTTTTGCGCGTCTGTAACTCCCTTGTCTTTACCGTATTTCTAAATATTAATACTACCGTTGTGTAGCCCTTGAAAAGAGCTTTCAGAAAATGTATAACACTAATAGTTTAAACGCGAAGACAAGGGAGTTACAGACGCGCGAAAGTGACGATCGTTTTTCAAATATCATATTTCATTGTCCAGTACTGTACCTCTTCCCTCCAAACTACCGTAATCTCGTCTTTTTTATCGACTTTTTTCTGTCTTGGTTCAAAAAGAATTCGAAAGATACAAAAAGTAGATTTGTCGAGTACTGTAAGGTAAAAATTGTTTCTTTTTTTCAGCATCTTTTCAGCTTTCTAAAACAATGCATTGTTTCAGAAATTCATTTAAAAATGTTACGGTTTCATCAAAATCATAAAATCTACGCTTAATTCTACATATTCGATGTATTAGGTTGATGCATAAGTCTTTTCGTTCCTTTTCGTCTGCCGTTTCAAGCCAACAAATGCACGAATTAAACTACGGTTGATTTCATTAGAAAAACCAATTATTTTTCTGCAAAATAACATTAAAACGGGTTTAAAAATATTTAATGCCTGGATTTTCTTGAGAGTATGAAGTCGGGTAGTCAAAAAGGGCTAACTCGATGATGCGGTTTAGACACCTTAGCTAAAGAAAACCTATCTTCGTGTCAATAGATAAAAGATAGAGAAAAAAAACGTTTGATATTTCGCCAAAATTTCAGAGAAATTCATTCAGCCAATTTTTCCGTAGAGTTTTTTATAGATTTTTACGAAAAAGGCGTTTTTCACTCTCGAATTTGCTTGAAAGTCAACCGAAATTCATTTAAAAAGATGCAAATTCAACAAAAAAACACTTTTTTTTATAGAGCAAACTATAGATTAATTGGTGAATTTGTTACTTTTTAACAGAAGTACGAAAAAAACGAAAAGAATCAACTTAATAGAATTAAGCGTAGATTTAATGATTAATTGTTTTCTTTCAGCTTAGATTAATGTATTGTTTTAGAAAGCTGAAAAGATGCTGAAAAGAAGAGACAATTTTTACCCTACAGTACTCGACAATGAAATATGATATTTGAAAAACGATCGTCACTTTCGCGCGTCTGTAACTCCCTTGTCTTCGCGTTTAAACTATTAGTGTTATACATTTTCTGAAAGCTCTTTTCAAGGGCTACACAACGGTAGTATTAATATTTAGAAATACGGTAAAGACAAGGGAGTTAAAGGCGCGCAAAAGTGACGATCGTTTTTCAAATATCATATTTCATTGTCCAGTAGTGTACATTCAAATTTCTCTACAACAGATATCCAGTTCGATAGTTTTATTGATACTTAGAGAGAAAACAATTTCAATAAAGTGTGCTGCAAAATTAGTTGCAAAACTGAATTCATTGAAATTTTCGGATTTTCGGCTTGAACTGAGCTGAACCGAACTGAAATTTGCGAACTTTTTGTTTGAACCGAACCGAACCGAACCGAACCGAAAAAAAGCGATCCGAAACCCATGTCTAGTGTGCACCCGGTGGTGAGAAATCAGCCATTAATTTTTGGAACTTGTAACGAAAATATTTGTCGTTTCTTTTTGTTGCCATTGGCAATTGAAGGTTTTTCCTATTTTTCTCAGCACCAACCCTTTGATTTTGACTATTTTGAATATCACTCGATGCAGAATAAAATTGCGCATCGAATGATATCAAAATCACCTCAAAATATAATATCCATGCAAAGTTGTTGGCTAAAAACCTAAACCCTGCCCATTATGGGCGGGACCTAACCTTTTGTCTCACAAATTTTGCATGGATATTATATTTTTAGTTGTTTTTGGTGTCATTCGACGCGCAACTTTATTCTGCATCGAATCATAGTCAAAATAGTCAAAATCAAAGGATTGGTGCTGAGAAAAACACGAAAAACTTTAAATTGTCGGGAAAAAGGATAGACAGATGTTTTTGTTACAAGTTTGGTGTTAATCTTTCCAAGCAAATTTTCAGGGTTGTACTTGCTCAGGATGTAACGTCTTCGCCCGACTACTTTGGCCTTCAACTCACCGGGAACAAAACTAATCAACTCTTTAACTCGACGAGTGACGCCTATAGCACTGATGGTATCTTTTCGGCGTTCGGCAAAAAGTACCCGTGTGCGGTGAGTGATCATTGGACATTAGATCATTGAACATTAGATCATTGGACATTAGATCATTAGACAGACAGACAGAACAGTTCAGATCAAGCCTAGAACAAGACTTTGGACTAGACATTACTACTAGACGGATTACGGTGAAGGGGGCATACCTTAGAGTGACTTTTGCATATTGTTTTATGCATCTAGCTTTAATAACATGCCCAAATTTAGACCCCAACTTCTCCACCGGTGACCGAGGTGTGCCCTTGCACGATCAACAAATCGTGGAACGATGTGATGATTTTGGCGGACGGAAGCGATAATATGGGGAACGATCGTTTCACACAGGTGACTCACAGCTTTTTTTTAAAAAAAGTGTACTTTAAAAATGCATAGGAAATGCACTGCTTTGAACAGAAAGAAGCACCGCTTCGCCACCCATTCTAGAGAAATTTAATTAAAACTCTTGCAAGTTAAAAAGAAAAGAAAATAAACAATGGATTAAAAAATGACGAACAAGATACAAATGCCACTTGGACGGGCAAATATCGCGCAATAATTTTTGTGTTTGGTTGCAAAATAGAAAACACGGCTTTCGTTAACAGAAAGCACTGCAAAATCGAAAACAGAGCTTTCATTTGTATTTTGTAAATTGCCGATGTAAAATGTTAATTTATTCTGGAAGCCCGATTGATCGGATCGGATCCGATTGGGCTAGCCCGCTCCGATCCGATTAGGCTAGCCCGCTCCGATCCGATTGAGCTAGTCCGCTCTGATCCGATTGGGCTAGCCCGCTCCGATCCGATTGGGCTAGCCCGCTCCGATCTGATTGGGCTAGCCCGCTCCGATCCGATTGAGCTAGTCCGCTCTGATCCGATTGGGCTAGCCCGCTCCGATCCGATTGGGCTAGCCCGCTCCGATCTGATTGGGCTAGCCCGCTCCGATCTGATTGGGCTAGCCCGCTCTGATCCGATTGGACTAGCCCGCTCCGATCCGATTGGGCTAGTCCGCTCCGATCCGATCCGATCCTATCCGATAACCATGTCAACTTATGTTTCAGATGTGGGGTTTCATTGTATCAGCGCTGGGCGAAGCGACTATCGGACAGCAGATCGCCTATCAAACGAGAGTCGGTGTGGTGGTGTACGGGAATAATGTGAGTTGTGAGCGGTAGTTATTTCGCTTTTTTACAAGGGAAAGTCACAAAGCTGAGGTGGCCAAATGAAATGAGCCATACGACGCAGAATTTTACGCTATTTCCGATGCTGCTATCCGTTTTTGTTTTCAAACGCCCGCCGAGTTTGTTTTAAAGATGAGAAACTCTGTCAGGCCATGAATTGTGGAAAATTAGCTTTTATGTTTTCAAAATTTTCTTTTGATAATAAAATATAGCTGAAATTTAACATGGTACAATCACTAAAAGTCGATTTTTAAAAAATTTGTCGAAGGGATTTCAAAAATTCTTTTATTTCCGGATTCAGCACATTTTTCTGCGTCGAATGGCGCAATTCAAAAGTAAAAATCCTATAGAAAACACATTTTTGCGTGGATTCTTCGGATATTTTCGGATTGAAAGGCCTTGGACGGACGAGATTGTAAATACCCATAACTTGATAATATAAAAGCAAAACTTTAGGTGAGTTGTGTTAAAAAAAGTTTTCACAAAGATCAAGCTATAAAGAAGATTCCAAAGTTTACCTGTGAATCGTTTTGCGGTAGATCGTATCGGTGTTAAAACTAGAGTGTGTTCCTCGCGAGTAATGCCTTTTTTAAAAGGAACGCCAGAAAAATTACTGTACTTTTAGCGAAATTATTGCAAAAAAATTGGAGCAAAAATCACGAGCGCCGCCTTATATACGACTCCTTTTAAAGATATTCAACCGTTTAACTGATTTGGTGGCAGATTGCCTTCACAAGTAAAGACATTCAATTGACTCGACGTGTAAAAAGAAGTTACTCGTAGTTACTCGACCAAAAAGCGCCGATTAATCGAGTAAAGATTACCTAGGCAAATTTTACTCGAGTAATTACTTACTCGCGATGAACACACTCTAGTTAAAACGTTCTAGGCAACTCTATTCGCTCCTCTCAACAAATATCAGTCAACGGATCAGTTCCTCTCAGAAATGTGGCCATTCAAGAACGAACAAGGCACGAATATTCTGGCGTACGTTGGGCTTTCTAAATATCAAATTGAAAATCCAAATCGAAAATCTTTAGTGCTGTACTACTAGCTGTGGACGAATTCAAAAGAACCGGGCGTCCAAAGTCGAGAAAAGTGATGATCATAGGCGCAAGCACGTACAGGTAAACGTGTGTAATGTTATGTCATGATAAACGCACGCATTTTGCTACACCTTGTAACAGGGTGCGGCAGGATTACCCGAACTCGTACTTTAAACTACTTTAGAGTCTCATCCGGCACTAAATGAGTTAAACTGTTTAATTCTTGTTGCTAATACAATTTGATACTTCTTAAGATCGTGAGAAACTTATTCGATAACACGAAATACTCTCTAAAAATATTAGACAGCCTTCGAAGTTTTGTCAGCCAAAGCTTCCCAGCCGAATGGTTAGCTTTTTAGCAACTAATTATCAAAGAAATTTTGACAAAGATGTTTTTACTTTGATTTGGTTACATAGTGGTCCACAGTGGTCCACAAAAGTATTAGGGTGGTGCAAAAGAAACTGCCGATGGGTATCAGCTCTCATTTTTCAGAAACGAGCGATGCTAACAGCATTATTTTTTTATGTTTTGTTCGCATATTTGTTTGCTATTTATTTCGACATTTGAATTTTTTGGTTTTTGTTTATTTTATTTAAAAATGCTTATATTTTTTTATTTAGATCATTGTTGAGCAAAAGTTTGTGCCACGAGCAGCATTACTGTTTAACTTCAAAATTGGAAATTCTGTTGCCGAATCGCATCGTTGTCTCGCAAGGAACCAAAAGAGAAAAGAGGACCAAATTTGTAGAGAAAAGGAACCAAGTCTGCTGCCGAATCGCATCGTTCTCTCTGTGCTGCTTTCGGAGATGGCAGTTTGTCTCTCAGGCAGTGTCAGACTTGGTTTCAACGATTCCAAGAGGGAGACGAGACTTTGGAAGATTACGAGCACGGTTCGAGGCCAGAAGTCGTGAACGAAGCCAAGCTGAGGGACGTTATTCAGGCCGATCCATGCCAACCTGCTCGAGATCTTGCGAAAGTATTCCATTGTGATCATGTCACCATCGAACGCCATCTTTTTTTTTTAATTTACCGTCAAATCGGCAATTCCTTTTGCACCACCTATTGTCCCATCGCCATCCAAAAGTTTCTTTCGTACGAAAATCTTGCAAAAAAATGAGATTCCCAAAAAGTGTAGAGCTTTTTTGTTTACCCATAATACTCTACTTCCCAAGCTTATAAGATTTATCCGTATAAATTGCATAAAAATTAAAGTATAAAACAGAAACAATAAGTTACTTAACAAATAGCTTCACAAAAGTAATGTCCCATTTGCAAAGAATTAACAATCTTTTCAAAAAAATCATTGTTTGGTTGGTCCTCCTTTTGCTTTTATCTTGATTGAGTCGATCCGGCATGAAATCCACGAGATTTTTCAAAAGACTTGGGCGGATGGTGGCCCGATGAATGATTGTTGAAAAGACGTTGAATGTGAACCCATAAGGCGGCCGTCGAATCGAATTTCTTTCCCTTGAGACGCTCCTTCACAAATGACCACAAATGTCCAATTGGGTTGAGATCCGGTGAGTAGGGAGGTGGATTGATCAATTTAACACGATTTGCCGTAAACCATTCGGGCAGACGAGCTCTGGTACCATTTCGAAGTGTCACCAACCGTCCCATCATCAGATCTTGACTTGTGTTTCGGGTCGTTGTCCTGGTAAAGCATCCATCCGGGAGGCATCGTTTGATTGCCAAAGGGAAGCATTTGGGTCTCCATAATATCCTTGCAAGCCACAGCATCCATCGTCGAGTTCACGTAGACTAACGGACCTACGGAAGTTCGAGACATCGCTCCTAAAGAAAAAAGTTTAGATAACAAAATGCTAAAAAGGTTCTTACCCCAACACATTATGTTTCCGCTGTTAAATTTTACGGTAAGCCGAATGTACTTGAGTGCGTATCGCTTTCCAGTCGGTCGCCGAATATTCTTGTAAGCCACAGCATCCATCGTCAATTTCACAAATTTTGTTTGAGTCCATTGGAGGTGAGAAAGTTAGGTGACAAACACTTTTCAGACGTTACAAAAATCGTTTTTTTCACTAGAAACCCTATAGATTTCAATAATTTTAACATTCTAAATAGCTTTCTTAAAAATAATTTGACAAAATTTTCTTTTATCTAGGAATCAAGGGTTATTTTCTTCTTTGAGTTTGGGTGATCCTGCCGCACTGTGTATGCTTAAAAGCATCATAAAACTTGGTCTTATTTTATTATATTTTAGAGAAGGTTCTTATAAACTTCCATTGAATGACATTGAGACGTTTCAGCGGAATCAAGGAGTTGTGATTGTTATCGGTGAGAAAAAAAAACGAATAGAAGAAAAAGAAGCTTAAACTTCGCTGAGAAAAATTGAAAGCTGAGGACTGAAAGCTGAGAAATGAAAGCTGAGAACTGAGAACTGAGAACTGAGAACTTGAATTCAACCTTAAAACTGTAATAATTGTTATACTATTGTAAGTAATTGTAAAAAAAATGAAATAGAATTAAATCCAATGAACGAGGAACAGAAAGAAAGGCTGAAAGAATGACTGAGAGAGTTCATTTATTTCAAAAACCATTCAAAGTTTCAACTACTGCTAACCATTGAAAAAATCGTTTGATTTAAAACCCTTTCTAGGTTTCTATCAAACAAATATTCTATCTTTAAAGAAAGCCAGACAGACCTAGAAATAATTGTCTTAGATGACGGTAATGCGAATGGTCAGGGTTCCGATCTTCTCCAACAAATGGCTTCAAAGGGTTTCTACATTGACGCCACACAAGGAGCACCCGACTTCGTCGTTTTGCAGAAACTTCTTTGCAATGGTAGAGCTTAACAAATTCCCCAACGATACTTAACGCAATTTTCGTCGTGAATATTTTCCTATCGAATAATGTCATTAAGCATTATTTTCTGTTATTTTCTGTATTTTTTTCGAATAAGCATTATTTTCTGTTACTTTAGCCAATTGTTTCTGTCCGGGACAGGGTCAAGATGATGGGTACTATCCAGTGAGCGAAGATAATCAAGCCTGGCCGTCGGGTGGATGCTTTTGGGTGAGCATCATTTTGGTTTTAATCGCTGACTATCGAGAACGGGATTTCTTTGTGATTTGGAGAGATTTCTGTTATTTATATTATGTTTTTTTACTATTCTTTAACACAATAACTTAATAGAATTCAGAAATTCTAGCAAAAAACAGCCAAACTTCAGACAAAAATTGATCCCAAAGATTTGGGCATAGTGATGGCGTAAAAATGGGCACCTGCTCACGTTCTCAGGTGGCTCAGATGTGAAAAAAAGGAAACCTTCTATACCCGATGGGTATGCCAGATGGCGAGCGATTGCGTGGCCGCACAAAGAATCCCTTGCCCGCCATTTGCCGGGGGTTTTTCTTTAGCTTTCTTGATGATACAAAAAGAGATTCAGCTGTGAATTTGTACCCTGGGGTTTTCGGGGACGGCGAATCGATTGGAAGATTTGAATAAGTATGGCTACTCATTCAATACCTAGATAAATGCAATTAAAGCTTACCTTTTCTGTAGGGATCTACCTGGTTCCAATGACCCAAACAATCACCGTATCTTTGCCATATTTAGCTAAAGTTTAAAGCTAAAGCTAAAGCTTAGGCTTAAGCTTAGGCTTAAGCTGAAAATCTTCTAAAAAGACCTTTTTTTTAAGTACAAATGACCGAATTCTGAGGAGGTTTTTGAGTAGAAGTTGAATGAAATCCTTTGCTTTTCATAGAACCAGTTCACTTCCAAATGCCAGACTTTCCTTTTTCTAAAAGATGACCTATTTTTGGGTGTCTTTGTAGATGATGCAAAAAGAAATTCAGCTGTGAATTTGTACCCTGGGGTTTTCGGGGACGGCGAATCGATTGTCGGTATTCATTTTATCAATTCTACCAAGTAGAACTCGGATTTAATTGGTCTGTTACTTTGGATTTAATTGGTCGAAACTGTTAGATGAATTCGGAAATCCGCTTTTTTTTTTCAGTTTCTCTGAGAGCTCAGAAAGGATATCGCAAAGATATAAAAGTCGATTTATTAGATTAAAAAAGTAGAGACAAGATTACGGTGATCGAGAAAATTTTAGTTTGATCGAGAAACGTTTTAGGAAACGGAGAATTTTCAGGACTCCACGTTGACGTCAATCAAAACGGTGGCTGACACGATTTGCCGTAACACACAAGCGGCCAACGGATCGCTTGGACAACCGAAAACCCAGCTTCAGCAACGAACAGTCATTCAATGTTTGCATAGTTTATGTAAAAATAGACTAGATACATATATTTAAAACTTTAAATTTAAATTTTCAACTTTAGTTAACACAAACGTCTCCCCAGCGAAACCTCCATTCTTTATTGGGCTCACCCGACAAAGCGGGAATTGGATTTGGGCCGATGGGAGCTATTACGATGCAAATGTTGTAAGTTACTGTAATCTTTCCAATACAAAGCAATTCCCGTCTCATTTGTCATTGATTATCAGCCAATGCTTTTACTTTGAGTGTGGAATAGACAAGCTAGATCGAGGCTAATTAGCTGACGTAAAGTTATTCAGTTAATACCTACCGTAAATACTGTAATAGTGCCCCATCCCCCTCGTACAGTCGCGTAGTCGCAAAAGTTTTTTAGTATTTCATTGTTTTTCAAAGCGCCCGTACTTTGAAAAAATGCGTTTTTGGTATCAAAAATAGCTGAAATTCAGGGCTATTTTTTGATACCTAAGCGCGCATTGTAACATAAACCAGTGTCGAGAAAAACTCCTTCAAAGCTAGACTACGCAACACTTCGCACCGTCATTATGGCGGTGGGGTGCTATTACAGTATTTACGGTACCTTGACTCCAACTGGCCTGGGTGTAGAGGCAGAAACCTGTCTTCTCCGAGTTCGATCCCGACTTTGGATTTTTCTATTTCGACTTTGGAGCTTAAGTGCTGACTAGTGTTCTTTGTGCGTTCCATCTTTGTGCATAATCGCGTTTCATCTGGTACACCGCTTTCTATATATAAGGTAATGCTGATCAATCAATCGCTTTCCATAAGGTCATGTTGATCCAGGCGCCATCAACTGTTCAGTTTCCACGGGAAGAGGCTTTTTCGTCAGTTCTCACGGCGAGAGGCTTTTTCATCAGTTCCTAACGAGACTTTAAACACTTATAACTCCTGGCAGATTGTCATTTAGCAAAAACGGAATACACATTCGGAATCAGCATAAAATTCTGCGTTGAATGGTATAGATTGTATAGCATTTGGCTCAGCCAGTCAATATTTTAGCTGATTGAGAAAAGTACTAGAACCCAAATTTGCATACGAACACCATTTCCGTACCGTATTCTTCCAATATTCGCCCATTTCTGTCTCATTTTCCAATCTCTTTCCTCCATTCTTTTTCGTGGCCTATCTACAGTCTACAAAATTTTTAAAAGAGCTTAAATGGATATTTTATCGTTTTTTTTCCGCTTTTGACGTGATTAAGTTTTTTCTTTGTATCTATTTAAAGAATTCTATAGTCTAAAGTCTATAGTCTATAGTCTATAGTCTAAAGTCTATAGACTATAGACTGTAGACTATAGACTGTAGACTTTAAACTCTACAGTCTATAGTCTATAGTCTATAGTCTATAGTCTATAGTCTATAGTCTATAGTCTATAGTCTATAGTCTATAGTCTATAGTCTATAGTCTATAGTCTATAGTCTATATTTTATAGTCTAAAAAAATGCTTTAGATTTTTCATAGACAAGAGTTGCTAAATTCAAAAATTTCTTTCCTTTTAGAGTGGTGAAATCATCGATAAGGGTGGCGATTGCGCGGTGGTGCAACAACAAAGCGGTTTGTTTGATTGATCGATTGATTGGGGCTTCTCTCTTTAAAGTGTTCAGCATAAAATCGTTGATATTTTACTAATTTTATAGATTTTATAGATTTTAGAACATAAACTCAATGTTTAGGATTCAATGTGAACATCACGAGTCAAGGCTGCACGGCTGGGGCTTATTACACGTGCCAAACGAGACCTTGCACCACGGATTTTTATTGTGTCTGAAAATTGTTAACGAGAAATGCTAGTTAAATGCTAAATAAATGAATGAATAAATGAAGAAAAGAAATTGCAAATTGTCAAATTAGATGGGAATTCTATAAAGAAAAAACGAAATTGCAAATTTAAGAAATTAGATGGAAATTCTATTAGGTTGAGGAAAAAGTAATGTCGGTTTTTGTCACAAAACTGTTTATTGATAAAAACATAAATAAACGCACACCAATGAATGATATATTCTCCATTATTATTGATGATTTGTTCCCATCTTCGTCACAAGTTCCTGGTCCCATCCTCATCCAGTGGTCCTCAAAAAAATGGGGAGTTTTCGAGCCAAAATAAGTGTCGACTGCTTTTTTTGATGTGTGCATGATTCTCGAACTTTTCTCCCATAAGAAAACTCTTTAACGACCGAAACAACAAATATGGGGCCAGGTCCGGACATCTAATGGGGCCAGGTCCGGATACCTGATGGGGCCAGGTCCGGACACCTGATGGGGCCAGGTCCGGTGCGTGGGGCAGAAGTTTCCAACCAAGCTCGTCGATTTTTTAGTGAGTGAATTTTGCAGTGTGAGGTTTTGCATTATAATGCAAAAATAGCAATTCTGATGTTTAAACGCCCTTTCTTTAAAGCCTCGTTAACTCCTATCAACTGTTTCGAATAAAAATCAGCGGTGACAATTTCTCCCGGATTCAACAACTCAATAATACCCAAAACTTTTGTATTCCACCAACAGCAAACATAAGTTTCTTTACATGAATGTCGGGTTTCGAAGTTGGTTGTGGGGATTGACCAAGAGAAAGCCACTGATTTTTGCGCTTCACATTCTCATAATGAATCCATGCTTTTTCAGATGTTAGAATTCTTCCCTAAAAATCATGAGATTTGCCTTTTTGAAACAGAGTAGGGCTAACGATAAGCTAACGATAGGCTAACGTTCTGTTGCCTTGAGTCAGTTCATGAGGAACCCATCTTCCGCAGTGAATTGTTTTTCCTAATTGATTTAAGTGGTTGTCGATTGTTGGCGATTGTTGGTTTTTGGTCCATCCCAAATGTGTCCACTAACTCACGAGTGGCAAGGGTTGGATTGAGTTCCATGGCATCAAGCAAATCTTCATCTGAAATCTCTTGCAGTCGTCCAGACCGTTCCTCGTCTTGGAGACTTTCATTTCCAGCTTTGAACCGCTGAAACCATCTTTGGCATTGTCTTTCGCTAATGCTGTCTTCCCCAAAAACTTCAATGATTGTCCGATGCGATTCAGCGGCGGATTTCCCTCGTCTAAAAACATACCACAAAGCGGCTCGAAGTCGAAACTTTTCGTCTTGCATTTTGTACCTGAAAATATTGTTAAATTTGTAAAAATTTTTAAAAGTCAAATATAATATGAAAGTATAGAGCGTCTAGCTGATATCTATTTGAAAAAAATCGCATATGCAAAGAACTGGAAAATTGCCAACAACAGGAATTCAAAACCGACATTACTTTTTCCTCAACCTAATAGATAATGGCGAACAGGACGAAGCGAGCAAAAGGAATTTAGTGCTGGCAAAAGCCGTGATGTTCTTCTTTCGGATGCGCGAAAAATGATTGTTAACTAAATTGTTTATTTTTTTGTTATTGTTTTGTTTAATATGTTGATTAAAGTTTATTCGATTAAACGATTATTTGAAAGCTGTTTGTCGAAATTCAATGGAGTAATGCTCTCGACGCATCAACTCAATTTCGACTCGTCAGAACTTTTCCCTATTTTGGTTTTTTTCTTAGCTGAAATGCATGCAAACTTTTGTGGGAATCAGATTTTTGATCTGTCGATGAAAAATTTGGGCCTGTTGTGCCCTGTGAGTCGGGTCGCGTCGCTCAGAAAATTAGCCTCTCACAACGACCTCGGATTCTCATCTCATTGGATAGATACTCAGCATTAGGAAATACAATGTAATTTCCCTGAAACGAACCTATTGCAGAGCTTCTCCGACTGGGCGAATGTGGTGAAATTCTACCTTGTGAAATAACATGAAGTCCCACTTCGAGCACCGGGAACCGCCGAAGCAGGGCAGTCAGCACAAGTGTGACACACGGATTCGCCTCCGTCTGGATTTTCTGCTTAAAAACTCTCTTCCCAGCGACTGACCGAGTAAAATCGCACCGATGAAGAATAATAGGAAATTTTTGTTTAACAGCATTTTGAAGTTCGAGAATTCTCTTGCCGTTTCTGCTTTTGAGATCGTTTTGGAGAGCAGCTCAGCGATAAGCTCCCCTTTTTACGGACTGAAAAAACTCATTAGATGTATCGACTTCTCCCACTCGTTTGGGTTCGAGCCCGACTGGATAATTACTCGAGCAAAAGGACAATACTGAAAAATAATACAAGGTGACCAAGAATTACCGCAACAACGTCGTATAATGTTATGAGCCCCATTTCACTTTTTGCTTACCTGTTTTTATGCTTTTTGTGTATTTTTCTTATTTTATGGTATGATTACTAACTTTCAATAAATTAGTTTCAATAAATGGTTGTTTTCAGGAATGGTGAAAGCGTCTCCATATCGACAATCGATCATTGAGCTCAAGCGGCAGCGTGTTCAGGCGAGATCTCAAATAATTGATTGAACCGTGTGATTTGATGAGAAATCACGAAACGCAACAGAATTTCTTTAGCAAAAAATAAATTTCTGAGAAGTGAGACAAATGAAACCTTTTTTTGCGCACCCGAGACATTTGCGCACCTTTTCACCCATTATAACAAAGACTTCAATCACAGAATCGTTTCGTTAGATTCCTATTGACGATTCTATTAGATTTCTATTGATTTCTATTTCTTTCAGGGACTAGCGTGACTGTTTTAAAACATACATTTATTGAAAACCAATAATGTGATACAAAAAAGGATACATAATAAGAGATGAAGGCTTTTAAAGACACGATTTCACTGTGCCCGTTGTTACCTCTATTATCCCTATTACTCAAATGTTGTAAAAGAAAAAACCCACTTAGGTGCGGAAAAAGAAACATTTTAATCTTGCGACCGTGATTGAAGCCTCGACCTTTCGCTTAAGAGACAAGACACCTAACCGGTCGACCATCTGGCCCTTTACTTTTTACTTGCCTCTTTTAGCATACTGTAAGTACAGTCGAACCTCTCTATAACGTAACTCACGGGACGGCTATAGCTTACGTTATATAGAGGTTTACGTTATATAGAGGTTTACGTTATATAGAGGTTTACGTTATATAGAGGTTTACGTTATGTAGAGTGCCGTTTTATATAGCTTAACGTTGGCCGGGACCGGTCACGCCTTACGTTATAGAGAGGTTTACGTTATATCGAGGTTCGTTATAGAGAGGTTCGACTGTACTACAAAACTGGCATTGCACTATAAAGTTACAATGTTTTTTTAAGTTTTACAGAGTTTTTAAATATTTTGTTGTTGCAAAAATTGAGAACTTTTGAGGGTTGTGGGGCACCTATATTTTTCGATTTTTTCACTTTTCTAGGGGTAATCGAGGATGCTGAGCACAAATTCGACAGTTTTAGCCTAGGTTTTCAACTGAAAAAAACGACATTTCGACACATTGAAAATTACCCTTCTAGTCGCTATTAAGATTAGGGGCAGGGGCACTTTTTTCCTTTTCAAAACCACTTTTTCTAAGGTAGTTTTATGCGTAGATTCCGAAAAACACAACGAGAACTTGAGAAATGGCGTTTTAAGCCGAGTTTCGGGGCTTCAAATTGCGCGCTCATACAGTGTGACACACATAGGAAAGAGGTCTGAAAAATGGTCTCTCAAAACATTTTTTGAAGCCAAAAACACTTTTTCTGGCATAACGCCTACTGATTACGTTTCTGATCAAATTGCAGCAAAATAATTTTTTTTTAAATTTTGACCATATGGTCCCCCACATGAGTCAGAATTGGTCAAAATCTCAAAAAAATATTTTTTTCAATTTCTTTTGCCTCTACCAGTCAATTTAAGTTAGAAAATGAATATTTAGTTGTTAAAAATGGTTTTGGCTCTAGTTTTGACCCTGAAAAGTGCTCAAATAGTCGATAGCTTGAGTACACAAATTTAAAGTGCAAAGTGTAATTTTCAACGTGTCGAAATGGTGGTTTTTCAGTTGAAAGCCTATGCTAAAACTGTCAAATTCGTGCTCAGCGCCCTCGATTATCCCTAGAAAAGTGAAAAAAATCAAAAATATAGGTGCCCCCCCCCCCCCCCCCAACTCACAAAGTTTTACCGAGTCAACTTCTTTACCAAAACTATTTAAAACCAAAACCAAAAGCTTTTAGAACCACTGAACCTTGAATCAAGAAGATAACACTAAAAAGGTTGAATTTAAAATTTGAGCTTTTATGACCTAATTTTGAGTCTCCCTTTTAACAAGGTAATCCTCGAAATATGTACAGTAAAGACACGTTTAAAGTTTTAAAGACTTTAGAACTTTAGAACTTCAAAAACTCGATAATATTCATAACAAACTTTTACACAAAAACACTCTGTTTCTATCAATTATCCCAGAAAAATTGAAAAGTTCAAAAATATTGGCTGCCAAAAAGGTGGCTCCCCCCCAACCAGCAATGTATTTAACATCGAAAAACAGAAATTTCCCTTTTGCGCGTGTTCTTTGTTATCAAAAATACTAAACGCGTCCCTTCTGGCGCACTCAACTCTTTGAATAAGTCAATAAAGTACAGAGGAAACGTTGAAACGATATGAAAATGAAAATTGATGGTATTTGTTGCTTTCCTGTTTTCTTGATGGTAGTTTTTTTTCGCTCCAAAGCATTTTATCAGTAGAGATTAAATCTCTAAAAACTTGCTTCAGTAAATTTTCTATTTGGAGAAAGTTTTACGGTTGAAAATGCGAATTGCGGATACTAGAATACTAGGATATTATCTGTACTAGAATGTTCTGTGTTCTGCTTATATTTCTAGCTTGCACTAGCTTGACCGATAAACAAGTCTATTATAAATATTTTTAGGCAATCGCGATCAAATCGTGATAACGACAAGCCGAATCTTTACGTTCCACCGGTGCTTCGGACGCTCGTTGTCTCGCCCATTCAAGCCGCCACTTACACTGCCACTGCTCACTGCCACTGCTCACTGCCACTTACAACGAGAAATCTAACTTGTAAGTACATTTTTAAAGCGAGTTTATTCAGAAGCTTTACATTTTCATATTTCATTGTTTAGAACGCGTTTTAAATACGAGCTCACTTGGACGGAAAAGATCGACGAAGAAAAGCCGATCCCTACAATGAGAAAAGTGGTAAGCTTTTCTTTCTTTGATAAATTAATAATCTTTGTTTTATCCCACTTCTATAACCTAAAGATTGTCATAATTTTAAGAACTCTATCAATTATTGACCTCTGTTTGTCCTGAGCCTGGCTAAATCAAGCTAAAGTTCTAATAATTGCAATTGCAATTGTGCAATTTTAGCTCTTTCAACCGGCAGTCTCGACGATGCCATTTCGTCGGCCACTTCCACGATTTCAACTCATTCGATGCTTTGCGTTAAAAGTGACGTGTTTATTTTGTTTCTTTAATCACTCTTCTATTTAGACGGTGTGAAATGTGATGGTCCTTGTGGGCTTTTTCATCAATCTTCTCAATTAATAGTAAATTTTCGTAAACAACTCTTTTTATTTGTTTTTAGAATGTCTGACGTTGCGATCATTACTTGTGCAAGGCGTGCTCGGGAATTGTCATTAACAGCGATGGTGAGGTTTTGGAAATGTTTGGCTTACTATTAAACTTTTCAGGAAATTGATTTGTTTATTTTAGGCTCAACTGGCTGCTCGAATTGGGATTGCTACCGCGGTACATTTACTTGGTTGCCGTCCGAGTTGTGCAAGAAATTCTACACTGAATACGTGATCATCCAGCAACAAACAAAGAAACGTCTTGTGAGTGATTATTACTTTGTGTTAAAATCAATTTTTAAGCTTTAGATCTATTCTTTTAAGCTATTTTGAAGCTATTAAAACCTAAGCTATTAAAACCAAGCTATTAAAACCAAGCTATTAAAACAAAGCCATTAAAAACTAATCTATTAAATCCAAGCTATTAAAAACAAGCTATTAAAACTAAGCTATTAAAAACTAAGCTATCAAAAACTAAGCTATTAAAAACTAAGCTATTAAAACCAATTTAAGCTATTTTTAAGCTATAGACCTATAAAGTTTAGTCTATTGTTGATAAAATTTGTAAATTGGTATAAGACAGCTTTTCACTCGTATATAAAAGTAATATTGTTTAAACTTTGTTAGCCAATTAATAGGATTTAAGTTTGGCTATCGACACGCGAAGCTAAGCAGTTAAACAGCTAAACAACTTCTTTAAGCTAAACATTAAAAGTATTAACATTTTCCTTTAGCATTCATGTTGTCGGGCCTTGACAAAAATGTTGTCAAAGCAAGAGATTGAAGCAGACGTGCGCATGGGGATTCAGGAAAACTCGAAACGAGCGACCAAGAAGCTCATCTCTCTTACCGGATCCGAAAAGCGGAAGGTACGATAGTTTTTAAAGCATTTTAGCAATGTTTTGCTTTTACTTTTAGACTCGAACTCCTAAGCCTTCGATTCAAATTCGCTTGGCCGTCATAGATCATGGACCGCGAGACAGTTTGAAGATCAAGCACATTGCGGTGGGGGAAATTTTTGCTCTTTTCGTTGACAAATCTTATCTTTTTGATTTCAGATCCCAGGAATTCCTTCTACCACAATTAAAGAAATTGTCGATCAACTGGGGGATCCTATGGTTAAACGGTTGGTTGTCAATTTGAAGCATTTAGCTTTTGATAAATCATTTAGTGGTCGTCTTTTTGTGATGAAGCGCATCGAGAAGAAGTTTGAGTTGTTGTTCAGCGCGCCGTTCAAAGAATTTCAGAAAAAGCGTCTCGATGAGGTACAATTATTATTATTAGACAACTTCAAAGTTGGTACACTTATTCATTGCACTTTTTAGAAATAACTAGTAAATCAACTAATCTACAGTTTTTACCAATAAAAAAGGCCCATTTATTAAAAAAATTTCATCGATTTTTTTGAAAAAGTGATGTTGCAAGACTTTTGCTCGGTACTGTATGTCGTATTTTTTAGAAAAATTTGTAGTGTTGAAGGGAAATTTAAGAACAGACGGAGACAAGAGATGTTATTGGAAACTTAGTTTACAAATTGCAATTTTTTACGCCAATTTCTTTATATAGTGTTGATTTCCTTTCTTGAAGCGTGTCTATTTTATTTTATTTTCTAATTCACAGAACAAATGGCGTCACACAAGTGTTTCCTAAAGATTTCCGACTCTCTGAAAGCCTCGCTTGACGGGAACCGCTTTTGAAGGGCCTCTAGGAGGAAAGAGTTTCCGGTCGACAAGTTGTGGTTTCCAGAAGTTTGATGGGCAATCAATCTCGTAAATCGGTGATAGTCCTCGTTTGTCACAAAGAAACAGCCATCGATTTGATCGATCTCAACAACGTTCTCCCTCGTTCCATAGTGTTGACCGGCCACCTAAATATGTAGGTCACATAAATTTCTGATAAATGGGCTTGCTTTTGAGCATTTTAACGTTTATTTGTAATATAAATATCCACATTTTAAGTCGCATAAAGGTATGATAAAGATTCGTGGTTTGTGATAAGATTCTTTTTAATTTCTACCTCATACTTACCGTTTCTATAATTTGAGAATAAAATCGTTTGATACCTTACTCGAGGATCGTTGTTTATTTATCACTGAGTTTTGAGGTGGGACCTAGCCTATTTTGTAGCAAATTTTTTGCTGATTCCGAATATCTAGATCGTTTGTGTGTAATGGGTTCAAATTTTCGATTCAAAAGTTCGTTTGAAGTTTTTGTGTAAAAAAAAAGTAGTTTTTGAGTGTTGAGCTATTATCTGACCACGCGAGTATCAAGCGATCTTGCGCTCTTCGAAGACAAGTCGTCTTGGCCAAGTGGTTAGTGCGCTAGGCTCTCTAGAAACTACAAAAAGCAAAAGTTTGATTCAAGTCCGGGCTCGAACCAAGGCCAAAAAGAGCCTAGGGTCTAGCGAGAGCCTAACGCACTAACCACTTGGCCACGACGACTTGTCTTCGAAGAGCGCAAGATCGCCTGATACTCGCTTGGTCAGATAATTAGCGCAACACGCAAAAACTTCAAACGAACTTTTGAATCGAAAATTTGAACCCATTACACACAAACGATCTAGATATTCGGAATCAGCAAAAAATTTGCTACAAAATAGGCTAGGTCCCACCTCAAAACTCAGTGATAAATAAATAAATAAACAATGATCCCTAGTTAGAAAATTGAAGAAAGGAAGAAAAAACTCTACCTTAATTGTAATGGGATCGTCTTTATCCAGAATTGTGTTCACATTGTCGACGAGACAACGCATAGCATGATTCGGAATGGGATACCCAAATTTGATGGCCAACTGCAGCATTTTCTTTTCGTCCTTCGAGAGGTGCAGAGCAGTGACGAGCTCATGCAATAGCATCTGATTTTGCTTCTTTTGTTGAATTTCGGTGTAGAAGCCAGCCAGAGATGCCTTCATTTCGTTGTCCTGCCTCTCAAATTCTCTCAAATTCGTGTTATCGCCTGGCTTTCGCAGCTCTAGCATGAAACTCGTTAAGTCGTTGCTTGTTTTTGTTATGTAAATGGCTTGACACGAAACGGCGACCAACTTCACCAACTCGTCTCCGAAATTCTTGCAAATTGCCGTGTTCATGGTTGCATTATTATCAGCTTTCACTTGTAGATAACTAGCAAAGTCGATGATGGTTTTACGGACGATTCCTTCAAGTCGACCAAAAGAGAAATTCGTGTGCAACTCGGGCATCATCATTTCACTGAACGGGGCGTTGTTCGTAGCGAATTCGGCCATCAAATAAGCAAAAGCGTTAACCGTTTTGCTGGCCTCAATCATGAATTTCTCTTCGGTTTCCCGACGAAAACTCATCACACTCGGCGCGACTTTCACAAATGATACAATTGCGTGGTTTGAAGATTTGAAGTTTGCGAGGTTTGAAGGAAAGGCGAAACGTTTCATCTCGGCTTCAATAAACTCGTGAATCTCTTTAGTGAATTGGATAAAGGATTTTTGATATGTCATGATCAGATGCTGTTGGAGTCTCTGAAAATGAAGTGAAAGTTTTTCTCGTTGAACAACACAAAGAAATTGGAAACCCTAGGATGTTTTCTAGAGAAAAAAGATTAATTTGTTGATAAATCTAAAGTTCATTCTAAAGTTCTAAAGAATCAAAAGGCATTTTGAGAAACCATTTCTTTCTCACTATTAGTTAGCTGATCCCCTTTTCAAAAACAAACAAGCTATTTACTTTTTCTTCTTAAATAGTATCAAATAGTCTATTTAGTAGTAGTAGTATCTAGTCTAACCTAGTTAATTCTCAATATAAAAGTTTGGCTCCTGTAACTTCGAGGGGGCTTTTACTTATTTCTCGGTTTTTAACGTTTTGCTCATGTGCTTGCTGGTTGACAATTACACAATTTATTGACAACAATAGGTAGCAACGGAGAGTGCTTATGGGCTTTCAAGTTAAGCACAGCTATTCAGACAAATGATCTATTAAGTTGGGAAGAGAGTCTTTGCCGATTTTTTGGGAGAGGGTCTTAAACTTGTCCGATCTGGACGTGTAATACCTCATTTGAAAGCTTGAAAGCTTCTAGCGAATTGAATTAAAAAACCGTATTTTAATATATCAATTTTCAAAGTTTTTGCAGCCGTTTTACTGAGCGGCGTCAGACCGTGAATTTCAGAAAAATGAATTTGCTCAAGAATGCTCAAGTATTCGAAGCTATTTCGCAATAGAGATTTGTGATTCTACATAGACGCTTTGATTAATAGAAGCTTTAGATGGAGAACACTTCAAATTTTGCCAAATGACATCGTCTCTTTTGGGTGATCCTTTAACAAACAAAGTTGAATACCATCGCTGTAGTTTTTCTCATTAAAAAGCAAAGAATAACGAGCTGAAAACTGAATTACGCCATCTCTTTGTTGTTCGGTTTCTTGCAGTCCTCCAAAAATAGTATCTAGTGTTGCGGGGACTCTATTGGGATAGTTGTTGACGAGGTCGATGGCTGGCTGAGGTTGAATCCCTGATAGTCGAACGGTGAATTTTGATGTTCACCCAGAAAGATGTTCACGTTAAAAATACCAGCTAAGACATGAGCAAAACGTTTAAAAACCGAGAAATAAGTCTAAAATAGTCAAAAGTCTCCTCAAAGTTCAAAAGTCCCCAAGAGCCAAAAGTTTTTACCCTTTGAAACGCATCATCGTTGTGATCGTCTTGAACGGCTGTGCTTCTTGCATTCACAAAGGTTTGAAGAATTGTGTACTCGTCAACCTTGTCTGCGGCTAGCTTTTTGGCGTAAAAACGGCACTGATTGTAATATTCATAGCTTTCCATAGCTGCTGTAACGAAGATCGACATCTTTTTGTAGATATTCTTGGCAAAGTTAATGACCGCATTAGCCGCGCCAGCTAGCATATCAAAAGCCTTTCCACCGAGCTGCACCGCCAACATTTTGGCGTCCTGGTAAAGTTTTTGGGCCACGCCACTTATCGCTACGGCCGCTTGTGCAGCTTTATTTCCGATCACTTTTGCTGTATCGGCTATTTGTCGAATTTCTTTATTGATTCCGGACATTTCGCCAACTGTAAACAAGACAGTTCCAGCAACCGAAGCAACAGAGTCATACGCCGTTTTCGCCGCATTACTCACCATCGCGAACGATTTGCTTTTAACCAGCAACTCGGTGATTTCCGCAGCTTTTTCCTTGACGCCTGCATAGACTTTTTTAACGTTTCTTGCCGTCTCGTTGATATTGTTGGCAATTGGGTCCACAATGTAATCGCCGACAAAATTGGCAGCCGTTGCACCGAGTTCATATGCATAACTTGCGCCGGTTTTTACAGCATTTGTCGCCCTTCGCCAACCGGAAACGGTGGTTCCAATGAGAATAGTGGTAAAATACCAGGACCTCGATTCATCAGACACTCCGACTATCAATTTCATTCCCTTTTCGGTCGTTTGTTTGATTTCGGAATTCGGCGTATCGTTGCGACTACGAATGTAGTTTTCTAAAGGCTTTAAAGCGAGGTGTTTTTCGGTGTGATTCAGCAACTTTGAAGCGTACTCTTTTAGAATCGCTGCCACCTCTTTGTTATCATCCATCTGATGGTTGGTGTATTCTTTTGCAACGATTCTCGGTGGACTGATGATCCCCTGGCTCTTTAGCTTCTCAAAGAACTCTTTGTGCGGATTTTCGGGTAGAAAGATAGAATGGTAGTAAAATTTGGCCCCTGTTGAGATAGTATTGTCAATGTCGACAGCAAGTCTTTCCAAAGCGAACGAGTAGGCGAACTTGTTAAAAAGATATCGAACAACATTGTCTGCGATTGCTGGCGGAAGAGAGGAACCGTCGAGGCGATTGTTGAGTCGGAAACACGGATACACGTACTCCACCAGCAGTTTTTCTTTAAGCAAAAACTGGCAAAGCTCGCTCAATTCATCAGGGTTCTTGATTCCAGTGGAATGACTCAACAAATGCAGTGTCACATTTCGAAATTCTCGATTCCCGCGTAGTTTTTGCAATGATTTTGCTACTCGACGCATCAAATGGGGCGTTTCTCCATCGTTTCTCCATCCAAGCAACTCCTCGTTATCATAAACCGGTAGCTCAATATCGCTTTCTTCTGAAATCGGCAAAAATGGCTTCATGGTTTCCGCCCATACTGTGTCATCTTTTGTGAAATGTACCCTTGTCTCATTTTGATATTCCAAGATTCCGTGTTCTTCCAGATTTTTCAGAATCCACACAGAGGACTCTTTGCTTATTTGAAAATACTCAGCGAGTTCGTGAACGGAGACACCATCAAATGCAGAAAAATATGGTAAGTTGTAAACCTGTTGTAAATCTAATTCTCCAATGAATTCATCAAGCATTTTCCGTTGTAGAGACACCGTTTTTAGGTCTTCATTTCGATAATAGAGACGATTTTCCTTAAAGCTGTTGTTAAGCAAAAGATAGTGACCCTGTTCTGGTAAAAGAATGCTGTCAATCTTTTTCTCCTCGATTTCATTTAAGATCACTGTCTCGTATTTCGGATCAACGTACTTGAGATGTCGGATATTTTTGAGCACTCCGTTTTCTTGCAACTCTTGATAGAATGACTTTCGATTGGATAATAAAACGTTCTCTTCAAGTTTGCTTGTCAAAGCAAGAGAAAAAGCGTTGGATTCGTCAATTTTTGACATTTCCCGGTTAAGGTGCGCAATTTCCGGATCTCGGTAGTAGATTAGGCTGTTTTCCTTGGCCTTTTTGACAGAATCAAGCACACTTCTTTTCGACAGTCCAAAAGCTTCGTGCACGTTTTGGATCATCCAGTCTTCGGGTTGGTGGTTCTGAAAATAACATGGAGAGATGATTCCCTCTTCCTCCAGTTGCTCGTAGATCTCAACGCTGTTGACTTTGGAAATATTGTCTGTGAAGAACATGTCTTTATGGCACGGCTTGCCGATTATCCAATCAATGTTTTCTATAACCATTCGCAAATTTTTGGTGACAGCCTTGTGTTGCTTTTCGAAGCCTTTCGACTGAATCAACGAGCTCCTTGGTTCGTGCATGTTTTGTAAAGCCAAAGCGCTTTCTCTCTCGGTGACCGCCAACCGCGAATCGAAGAGGGCTCGAGCCTAAACCTTTCATATTGCATATTGTTTCATTTATTTTCAATTAGTTTAAATAAACATGTTTCTTTTTAGAAGAAATCAGTAGTAAACCTTTTACCATGATATTAAAAGCTCTTAAAAAGCAGTTTCTTTTGCTTAAAATATAGGGTCTCCCAAAATTATGGAGCTGTTTTGACAAATTTATTGTTTTATCTCGTTCTTTTTCTTACTTATTACTAAAATACTTTTGTATTGACTTTTTTCAAGATGAAATCACAATTGGATTTGCTTGCGACCAGCCATGGTTCGACTCTCACAGGATGGCAAATCGGTGATGAAGATTTCGCGGCTTTTCCACGTGCCTCACCAGACACTTTCAAAAGCATTCAAGCCTCACAAAGAGACTGGGAAATTGGAAGATTGATCAGAACGCGGTCGAAAGAAGATTGACAACAATCCAATCAATCGTCGAAAGATCTTTCAACGAATCCAAAGAAACCCGAGATCACAGAAACGCGAAAGATGGCTGATGCAATTGGAATCTCAAAGACCACGGTGCACCGAATTCTCTAAAAAAACACGGAATGAAAGCACGAAAAAATGTAATCGGACATTAATTAAACGATCAGATGAAGCAAAAGATAGTGGACCGTTGCACGAAACTTTTGAGACGCTTTTGGAGCGAATCGTCATCGTGAGATCCGCTTTATCGATGAAAAGCTCGAGAAACGCAAGATTGGATTGCAAAAAATTTTACCGATTGGATCACAGTTGACATAAGAGCGCAAAATCCAGGAGAATTGCCAACTCGCTGGATTTGAATGTTTTGAATTACAACATTTGGTCAATCTTGCAGGCCAAGGCTTGTTGCAAGCCTCACACATCAATTCAGCCTTTGAAGAAGGATTTGGAGAAAGCTTGGGGACGACATTGGCATGGAGGTCATCAAAAAGGCCATGGATGACTTTCCGAAACGATGACAAAAATGTATTCAAGCTAAAGAGGAAGACTTTGAAGACTAATGTTACATTTCTATTGTGTTCAATGATTGTTAAAAGATTTTTAAGATATCTAGAAAAATTTCTTGAAAATTAACACAAGATCAATGATCGAATTTTCGCTCCATAATTTTGGGACACCCTGTAATATTGTTACTATAAAAGCCTACGTCAGTAAAGACTTACGTAATGGAAAAATTTTTCGGCTGTTTGGAGACACGTTTCTTGTTGCCCCTCCATTCCTTTCATCGGCATCATCAAGCAAGCTTTATAATAATAAGCTTCGGCAGCAAAATAGGCATCGGTTCGTATGATTTTGTCGTAAATTTTATTTGCCTCTTTAATTTTGCCATCGCGGAGAAGGAGTAGCGCAAGAGAAAGTTGCGATTGGGGGAAATCGAGCCACTTATCTTCTGCTAATTCCAAATCCATTGAATGCTCCTTTAAAAATTTCTCCACTGAATCGATGATCGATTTTTTCTGTTGCTCTCTCACATCTTGATTGTTGTTTTTTGAGCACTGCTCAATTTCGCCGCTTTTCTCATCTAGCCACAGTGCCCATTTGTCGAGTAAAGCAAAATAAACAATTTCTCGTTGGCTTGGAATTTTGTTTTCTGTGGTTTTTGAAGAGTAGACTTCGGTAAGAACATCGCTACAGTGTTGTCGGAACTTTTCAAGGCATGACTCCTCAATTTCTGTGTGATAGTCGTAGAAAACTTTCAACTCGGCCAAACGTTGGACTTCCAAATTGTCGCGATACATTTTGAATTGGAAAAATGACGGCTTTGCACCGTCATTTTCTCGAAGTACGGCAATGATTTGTGCCGAGCCAGGCTCTCCACACCGAGCCGCTCGTCCAAAAGCCTGCTCCTCGATGCGGGCATTTCTTGGCATGAATGCTAGAATCACATGTAAACCGCCGTTTTCTTTAAGTTTCTCACTCAATTTGATATCTGTGCCCCGACCGGCCAAGTTTGTAGCAATTAGCAAACGTCCCGGCTCCAACGCAGCCTCACCTTCGAATCGAAACTCGTCATGACTGCGCAGGTACATTGTGATATTCGAAAAGCAACTCTCCATTAGCGGGTCTTCGTTTTTCGTTTCATCGATTTTATAAAACACAGCCAACTTTTCCTTCAAAAGTTTTGCTTGAGCAATCGAGTCACAAATAACGAGAATTGATCGCTCTGACTCCAACTGGTCGCAAATCTTGTCGTAGATGGCCTTGGCCCAATCGGTGACTCCGGTAGTGATGACGGGGCAGTTCTCGTAAAAAAGTTTTCTCTTGAACGGTGGAATTTTAACAAGTTGTGCTCCGTACATCTCAATCAGTGTTTTGCTCTCGTGTTTGGATCCAAGCGTTCCACTTAGTCCATTGATAAACTTGTAGCCTTTGAGATAGGCAACATTTGACATAAAAACCGCTTTTAAGCTGATCGGAGAGAGGTGGCATCCATGTTTGAGTTGAATGAATTGATGTAATCCGCCAGTCCACCGAGTGGTAGGCAAATCGGCGCCTGTATTTGAGTCAACAATCGTGACTAGAGGTTCAAGTAGTGACGAGGCTCCAGTTCGATCATTGTCGACTACATAATCGTGCTCTTCTTCCATCTTGAGCGCTTTTTTGCAATTGTCAACAAACTCCTCTAAATGCGATTTGAAGAACTTTCGCAGAAAAGTGGGCATCTGGATTGCGGATTTTTGGTCTAAAATGATGAGCAGAGAGGCTACAACGTTTTTCACCAAGAAAACCGGATACTCGCCTTCGAGTTGAGCGAGCAGCCCAATTTTCGTGCGAGAGTTTGTTAAAAGAAAGCCGTTGACGTCGAGAATTTGATTTGCGACTAATCTATCGAAAAGTTTCTGCAATGTTTCTTCCTGTTCCCCACAGCTGCTCAACTTCAAATCGTTCATGGAAAATCTTCCGAAAATTTGCGTCAAAATCTCCGTGACAATCGTTTCAGTGCTGTGCTGTTCTTTTATCTCGTCAGCTCCCTCGTTTAGTCCATTGAAAATCGGCAAGTGAACGCGGGTGAAAATGTGGATGAAGGCCGATTGCAGAATGTCTAAGCAAGGTACATCATGAGACAAATACAGAATGTTGTTCCCGTTATCCAGCAGCATATTGTCTACTTCATCGACGATGGCCACTTCTTGGAGACGATTTCCCAAAATCGCCTTCTTGTAAAAGGTTTGGATTAGGTAGTCACGCTGGAAACTCTGGATGTCACCGTAGACGATATCGCCTTGATAGGCGCGTTTTCGGTCGTCAATCCTCTCCGAGCAGTTGTGGTCGACCGTTAACCCAAACTTCTCATAGAGTTTCTTCATTGCTTCAGCGTCTCTCATTGCTAAAACCGGTGAGCTCGTGATGATATCGACACGCATCTTATCTCTTTTGCACCGCACCACAGCAATCGCCGCAATGATGAGTGATTTGCCTTCTCCCGTGTGCACTTGCTCTAACACATGCCGGTCGAGCTCTACCGCTAAAAGGACGGCAAGTTTTTGGGTGTTGCGTAAGGTCATTCCGTTATACAGTTTTTTCAAGCATTCATCAAATTCGGCTAGGATTTCATATGTACCCGATGGTTGAGCGCCATTCTGAATTGCTTCCAATTTGTCACAAAATTTGTTGACTTCTTTGCTGACTTGACGATCTTCTTCTGGATCTCCGTTTATGCCAACAACCAACTTCTTCAATTCGGAAATTGTTCTTGGTTTTGACTCATCCGAATAATCGGACTCCGCGCTAACCGGAGTATCATTCGAATATGTGGCCAATTTGGACTGTGGTAGATCGTATTTCTCGTCGGCATTACTGTCTTCTGAGTCCGATTCATCCGATGATGGGTATACGGTTTGTTCATAAGGTGAACTTCCCAAATATGCAAGGAAACGATTTTGTTTTTGCTCGTTGGTGAGCAAAACTGCATGGTGGTTTCGCAATTCGACCCATATTCTATCCAGATCATTTTCTTTGTCGTCCACCCAATTTTTGCCACCCATTAACCACGTTCTGACCTTTTTAAGCATGATCACATTGTTCGAAAATTCTCCGCTGCAAATCCAATTCACCCAGAGGCCAATGATTCGTTCGGGCATGTATCGCACTTTCTTGAGCATCTCTCCGAGAACCTTTCGCTCTTGCTGGAACCCATTAGACTCGAGCACGCCTAGATAGTGGCCAGCTGGGCCAAACTCTTTCGTCATTGAGTTGATCTCAGACCAGGTTTGCTTTTTTGCAATATCGATCCACATGTCAAAACTCAAATTTTCGAGATTTTCAGTTTCGGTGGCTGAGTGCTGTAGCATGAGAAGGGTTTTGTAAAGCACCTCCGTTGAGAGCTTTTCTTTGTATTCCTCGAGCTTTACCGCAAGCAAAATTTTGTGTTTCGGATTTGCAATATCCTTCAGAGGATTGAAAATCTTGCTGTCAAACCGTTTCCCAAAATTGTAGCACAGTCGAACATACAGCAAAGCGTCCACGAATTTCGCTTGAGGCACGGTATTCAACGCACTCAAAAGGAACAATGGATCGGCTCGATATTTTGTTTGAAGATAAGCAAAAGTTGACAAAACGAACTGCAGCTGCAATAATGTCAAATGACAATTGTCGACAAAGAAGCGGATTTTTAGAAAATTCAAAAGCCCCTGATTTTTTGTAATTCCCAAAAAGCAAGCAATCCATTCGTCCACTCTGAACTCTAGTTCATGCTCGAAATATTTAGTAATCAACGGTAGTGAGTCCAGTGGCTTAAAAATTGTCATAGCTTTACTGCAAAGGTCAACCATTCTTTTTTGTGCTGCGATGAACTGTTTGTATGGTAGATCAACCTCGACCGAATAGATTGATGGACCTTCTCGTAAAACTTTCAGCATTTCCTCTATGGGTCCTGATGGTTTAAAGTCAAAAATTTTTTGTAAACGCTTATAATCGCACGGTTCATAAACGGTGATTTCCATGTTGTCCTTCAGTGCTTTCAAATAAAGGACTGCCAATGAGGATAGTCGCCTAGAGCGCATTGCCTTCTCGCAGTCTTTGTTGTCGAGTGAGAAATTTTTCGTTTTGAATTGAAGAACGAATTGTGCAAAGGAAGGATCGTCTGAATCGTTTACGAACTGGATCTTTTTTGGGAGGCTCCCAGTGTCGATTCGTGTTAACAAGGTGCAGTTATAGAGACGACGGTAGAAGGTGAGCACCTCAAGCGCTATGAAATAGGTCTTCACGAGGAAAGCGGTGAGTTCAATTTTTCTTTTCTCATTTTCTTTCATCTCCTCGAGTTTTTTCTGCTTTTCATCTTGACTCGAAAACATCCCTGAAACTTTTTCTTTCCCGGCATCGTAAATTTTCCGCGCTCTTCCTTTTTCGGACAAAATCTCGGGGAACGTGCCATAGCGCCTCAAGCACTTCTTGTTCTTTTCAAAACACTCTTTTAACGGGCTGACAATTTCAAATAGGAGATCCAAATTCTCATCACGAAGCAACTGCACAATTTGCTGTAGTCTTTCAATTTGTTTTTTTGAAACTTTCGGTGTGGTTTCGTTGACCATTTCCGAACTTTCATTGTCGTCCGTTGATTGTGGTTGATCATGGATGGAAGTTTGCTTTTGCGGGCTCTTTTCTAAATCAGTTTTGTTTTAACAAGATACAGTAGTGGTCAAGAGTTTGGACCCACACCTGCGTGCTAGCAAAGAATGGCTGCTAAACCAAAAGCTTTTAGTACAGTCATGGACAAAAGTCTTTTAACATTGGTTTTTAGAAGTTTGTTCTTTGTATATCTTGGTCCAAATCCGAGCAATCCGAGCAATGATAGCTAAGCGCCGGAAGCTTTGTCTCGAGTTTGCTAAGAAGTATCAAAGTTGGACGTCGCACGATTGGGCCAATGTTGTGTTCACCGACGAATCGAAAGTCAATCTTTTCGCCCCTGATGGCAATCATTTGATACGGAGACCAGTCGGACAACGTTATAACATTAAATACTTGCGTCCTACAGTTAAATTTGGTGACGGATCGATCATACTAAAATACAAAGGTTCGTACCCCATATGGGGTACGAACCTTTGTATTTTATGCCTACTGATTTTCTGATTTCTGAGCAGTGTCCAGAAATTCACTGGGTTCACTCGCCCTTCTGAACTTAACGCTGAATGCTCAACGCTACAAGACGATTCTGGAGAATGATCTTCTACCGTTTTCGACCGCAAATATGGGCCAAGGTTGGTTGTTGTACCAGGACAATGCCCCGTGCCACAAGTCACAGCTGCTGATGGGACGCCGTGTTATTTGCGCAACTCACCATAACTTTTTTCTAAGTGAACCAATCTTTATGATTTTGGTTTCATTTTGTAGATCTCAATAAGTGCAACAAAATGACACCAAAATCATAAAGATTGGCAGAAGATTGTGAAGTTTGTGAAGTCGAAATTGAAGGGGAAACTATTCGGATCAAAAGTGGAGCTTTGGTACTTCATGCGTCGAGTCTGGACAACTATTGGACCCCAAATTCTACGTGATCTGGTTGACAGCATGCCAAGGAGAATTCAAGCAGTAATTGCGGCTCGTGGAGGACCTACTAAGTATTGATTTCATAATGTTTTTCTCACATGTTAAAAGACTTTTGTCCATCAATTTTTGGCCCAATTTTTGTTTTATCAAAAAGTTCATGACACCTGATAAATTGTTAAATCCATCTTTTTGTAATGTTAAAATTGGAGATAATAAGCTCTTTAAATCTTTTAACCGTTTGCAAATTGCTCGGATTTGGACCAAGATATACAAAGAACAAACTTCTAAAAACCAATGTTAAAAGACTTTTGTCCATAACTGTATATTGTACCCAAACCAACATTTCTATTACATTTTTTTTTTCTATACTTTTCATATTTCGTTGCTCTTTTACTTAAGCGCCTAATTATTTTTGATCTTCGTGTGTTTTTCCTTTTCCCTTTTTAAGTGGTCAAAAATTTGGACCCACTTTTGAAATCAAACCTTTTTCAGGATGCCGGCTCGTAAGAACTTGTCGGAAGATTTAAAAATGTCGTTGTTAGCACAAATGAAGGCTGGTATGAGCTTACGAAAGGCTGCTCCCATGTTTGGCTTGGCCGATCCGGCAGCCTGGAAGATCTACCGCAAATGGAAACAATTCGGATCAGTGAAGCGTCAAACGGTCATTGGTAGACTTTCAAAAGTGCCCAAACGAACAGCTAGGGCTTTTGGTAAGTGATGTAAAGAAAAGATAGCAGCGGATAGCAGCGGATGTGAGACGAGAAGCTTCATCTACCCTGGGAATCAACATTTCGCACAGCACTGCTGACTATAGAATTGTTTGTTTCCAGAAACGCATATTTTAGTAAGGCTGAACTAAAGGGATCTCGACCATCAAAGAAACCTTTCATTTCAAAGAAAAATGTTGCTCGTCTGAAATTCGCCAAAGAACACCTTAACTGGTCGATCGATGATTGGGGACGAGTCTTGTGGAGCGATGAGAGCAAGTAAAACTTGATCTCCAGTGATGGGATCGTTACGTTCGACAACCAATCAACCATAGAAACAATCCGAAGTACCAATTGCCAACGATAAAACATGGTGGCGGTTCTGTTCTTGTTTGGGGTATGGCTATCTCAAATCATTAGTAAACAGGGCACATTGAGGTTGCTTCTCAGCCGAAAGAGTAGGCCTATTAATCCGAATCAATGGAAGTATGAATGCGCAAATGTATCTGGATATCGAAGAACGAGATGCTTCCGCATGCAAAAAAAACAATGGACTCGGATTGGTTATTCAATGAACCCAACAATGATCTCAACATCCGTCACGATTGGTCAAAGACTGGCTTCTGCAAGAAAACATTGAAGTTATGAAATGGTCAGCACAAAGCCCAGACTTAAACCCGATTGAACATCTTTAAGAAGAGTTAGATCGCAGGATCCGATCAAAAAAGTAGTCGAAGACAGCCAAGTTGATGCAGGCTCTACAGGCAGAGTGGATCAAGATTCCAGTTCAAAAACTTGAAGCCTTTATCGAATCAATGCCTCGAATCAATGTGCTGCAATGATCGCTTCTAAAGGATATAGAAATATTGATTATCTATTGTTTTTTGTTGATATTTGAGTTGTTATAAATTGTTTTACAAAACTGGGTCCACATTTTTGACCGTTGAAAAAAAGGAAAAGGAAAACACACGAAAATCAAAAATAATTAGACGCTTAGGTAAAAGAGCAACGAAATATTAAAAGTAGAGTAGAAAGTGTAATAAAAATGTTGGTTTGGGTACAATATACTAAAAGCTTATGGTTTAGCAGCCATTCTTTGCTAGCACGCGGCGGGGGACACCAAACTTTGACCACTACTGTAAAAGATTGATTTGGTTTACGTTATTTTGAAAGTCTAAAAATTTTGTGGCGATTGACCAAAAATTGATGATAAATTTTGTAAAGATCAATACTAGAAAGCCATTAAAAACAAGTATTACATTATTTTGTTCTGTGGTAAAAAATTAAATATTTTTCTAGAAACGGAACTTCGAATCAAATGCTCCCAATAATACAAATCTAGCTTTTATTTACTCTTACCTTTGTTCTCATGTTTCTCGTTGTCTTCGGGAAGGAACGGAGTCAAGTAGCTTTTTCCTTCGTTACACCATGTAATGCTGTCATTTTTGAGCCTTCGATCACAAATCCCTTTGATCTTTGAGAAACTTTGCGAAAATTTCAAGTAAAAATTTTGTAGAGCATAGAGCTCTGCAGGTTCTGTGTGATAGATTTGGGCGTTGTGCGAGGGTCTTCTAACTAACTCGCGCAACTCATCATCGTCGACTTCGATAACTTTGCCCTTTTCAACGCCATCCAAGTAGGGTCCATCGACACATCCAATGAGTTGATCTTGACACTCGACCTTGAAATTTTCCATCAACAATTCAACAGTATTTGCGGTACTGTGCTGACTTTGTGCGACTTGAAACTTTAGTTTGCGCCGCGAAGAAACCGTTTCTGCAAATTCGCGAATCTCCGGGCAAGTTTTCCCGTTTTGAAGTTTGCTTTGACCAATGGCAATCAACCAAAATAAAGTCGGACTTTTGACTTTCCCTCTCTTATCTAGCTTGGCACAGCGAAGGAAGCAATCTTGCTGAAAGACACTCGGGAAACGAATCGTTTTTAAAAGTTTCCACTCAATTTCCACATCGAATAGGTTAAAAAGGTTTTCAGCGCTAGCTTTAACTGTGACTTTCTTGCCCGCGGCTTTGATAGTTTTCACAAGTGATTGAGAGTTTATCGGTGCTTTGCGCTGTTTTGAACCTTTTACGATATACTCGGAAACGGTTGTCTCATTCGGTTGTCGAAGCGTAAGCATTTGTTCTTCTTCTTTGTTTTTCCCTTGCTCGTCATCCCTTTGATCAAAAGCATTTGCGCCGGTTTCCACAAAAGTGGCCTCTCCGTCAAAATGCTCGCGAGCTTTTTGTACAATGTCCTCGGTGAGAATCGCGTTCTGTGCAACTGCTTTTGAAAATTGACTTTTTTGCGTACGACTTAACGTTTCTTCGATGACAGGTGCGACTATTGTGTTTCCTACAACAAATTCAATGAACGGATAATCTTCTTGCAATTTATGTCTTTTATACCCAAAAAAGCGTCGTTTTTCACCGTCACAACAATTGTACTCTTCCATTTTTAGGCTGCACGAGTAGTCACCAATTTCGTGATAGCCGTTGATGATCCGACTTCTATCGATAATGGCTAGGTCGTTGCCTTGTTTACCATTTGTTCCAGCTTTGCCAACATCTCCGTCTTGTCCGTTTTTGCCCATTAAACGGATCGTCTTCAGATCAAAATGTTGATTAGTCTCCGGATTGATGCACAAACACTCTCCCTTGTAGCCGCCCTCACCACCGACTCCATTCGCTCCACCTCTAGTCCCTCGCTCTCCCGAAGAGCCACCGATTCTAATAAACAAATGGTATTGCGTCAAGGAGCACAAATAAAATTTGATGGCCGCATAGTTGAAGGTGAGCGTTCTGCTTTTCGCGTCGGTAAACGTCTTGTAAACGTATTCTTTGTTGCTGTCGTAGACGTGCTTTGTTTGTTTCCAATCGACTGGGGCAAAATTTTCGAAAATAGACCACGGCTGCAAGTAGAGGCTCTTATAAAATTTGAGCTTGCGCATCTCTTCCCACTCAATTCCATGGCCATTTTTTCCTTGATAGCCGTCTCCTCCACTCTCGCCATCCTCGCCACGGCCACCATTCAATTTCACAGAAAGCAACTCGTCCCCAATCTAAAGTTTCTTTTTAAAAAAATTAGCCCTTTTATGCTAGTTCACCTTGTTAAGATTTAAATAAAAATTGAAGGCTTTCCTTTGAGAAAATCTGCCACTAAAGCTAAACCTTTAAGCGGCTTATGTCCAAAATGCCGAATCGACCAAATTCGGTTACATTCCCGTCCATAACTCACTCAAAACAGAACATTTTTGAATTATGTTTCTTGGTTTAAATTCAGCATAGAATTTTACATATAATGCTATATTTTTGTAATAGTTGAGCAAATAGATTTTTTGGAAATCGAGGTTTTAGTGAGTTTTTGCAGGGACTTTGAAGTTTTTGATTATAGTTTCTTTTTTAAATAAAAAAAGACTTCTACACCAATATATGTAAAATTTTACGCTGAATTCAGATCAAAGAACAGAATTTAAAAATATTCAGTTTTAAGTAAGTTATGGACGGAAATGTAGCCGAATTGGGTCGATTTGGCATTATGGGATTCGACATTTTGAGCAAACCCCCTTCAAGCGCAATGCCTTACGTTTATAAAATCGATTATAAAAAAATGTTAATTAAGCTGAAAAAAGTTAAAGTTAAAGGTTTGGATGATCTAGAGTTCTTGATCGCATTATCATGGAAAGCCACTTGGTTCACTATTAGATTGTCCCATAAAAACCCGGAAATTTTTGTTTTGATCAGTACTCGCTCACAACACAACGTTTTGCATTTTTCTTTTTTTTCTTTTTCATGCTAAAACTTTTTTCTTTCTTGCACTAACATTCATTTTTTAGGGATCGATGCGAGGAGAGAGTTGCAGTCGATCGAATGAAGCCTCGAGAAGAAATCTACGCCCTACTGCTCCAACGATTTTCAAGAGGGATTTCAGCGGCCAAAGCAGCACGAAAAATCAATCAATTTTATGGCAACAAAATCGTTGGAACGAGTACTGCATAGGAATGGTTTTACAAATTCAAGACGGGCAACACGAGGATCAAACGGAAGAGGGTAAGCGGCCGACTCCCGGAAAATGGATCGATCGATTCTGAGGCACCGACTCCTGCGAAAACCCGATGGATCAACTCGGAAATTGGCTGGACGTTACTGTGGACGAATGACTGTGTGGCTGCGAAAAGATTGATTATTTCGTTGTTTCTGTTTTGAAAATAAATGAAATTCAAAATCTCTGGGTTTTTATGGGAGAATCTAATAAATTGAAATATTAAAAGCTTTATGTAATAGTAAGTATAAAAAGATTCAATAGGACTATGTGGGATTATTCAGAAACCCACAATTGCTCTTGCTAAGATCGTCAAATTTCCGCTTGATTCTCCGGGACGACCGTCTTTTCCATCTTTGCCGTTCTCTTGAGAACTCGTCGCGTTAGAGGCTTTCGGTTTTGTAGGCTTTTGTGGAAACGATTTTCCCGAGAGATCGATGCAACACTTTTTCCATACACGCATTTTGCTAGC
This sequence comes from Mesorhabditis belari, assembly GCA_958450365.1. NCBI lineage: Eukaryota > Metazoa > Nematoda > Chromadorea > Rhabditida > Rhabditidae > Mesorhabditis > Mesorhabditis belari. The sequence continues at coordinate 542,480 of CAUEEP010000921.1, forward strand.
ACAAATCACCAAATTGATCCCTAAAATTGATCATTCAGAAACATTTGAGTAGAATGAAATGATTAGATCGCAACTTACCTGGAAAAACAACACTTTTTTCAAGCGAGAGACAAATATCGGCATAGATTTCGATTTGTCGAACTCCGCCGTTGATTCCCTTTTGAAACTGTTCGGAAAATTCTTCAAAGAAAAGCATTCCTCCTTTCAGAATTAGCTTGGTACCATTTCGTTGCAAAGGCAAAGGCTTTCGCAAGAGGTAAACTATAACGAACTAACGTTAAAAAAACTCTTTTCTAGAAGAAATATAGTAAGAAATATGACAACGTACCAAGCATTTTCGAGAAAAGGGCTGGCTCCAAAAAGTCACTGGTTTCGATTTTTGCGGCCAATGACACTACTTTGTTAATAAGAATGTCGTCACTCTGCGCAAAGTCGATCCACGGTGTTTTGAGAAAGTTTTCGAGCTGACATCCATTTGCATGCCATCGTTCAATTTGTTGCCAAGTTTTCAAATTCACGCAGCCACTCGTTATCCAGTCTTTCAACGCCATTCGGAACTCGTCCTCGACTCCCGGGTACACAAAGACTAGTATTTGATCGTTGAAGTAACGACGAAAGAGGTTGAAACATCCTAGATCGCGATTGAATGTTTTTAGGTGTCCGATTCGACGGACCACCTCGTCGAATTCGGAAAAACCGTCAAAAATCTCTGTCCCTTTGTCATCCCGAAGTTTCTGCAAGGTGTTTGCGATGAAATCCTTATCTTTACTTTTCACAAAACGAGCAATCAAATCCTTGCCATAATGTTGTAAAATGAGCTTTTGATGTTTGATGTAAAGCTCGCGTAAACAGCTTTCGATAGCTTTTGGAAGACATTTCACCTCGACATTGAACATTTCGGCAACGAGACTGCTGTAGGAAAGCCATGAGTTCCCATAGACTCGTGCCGTCACACCGATTTCCAAGCTTTCGGGCGTGTAGATCACCATTTGTTCGACGATCAGAACATGAAAATAACCCTAAAAGATGATTAGCACTAAACTCCTAACTGACTCGATCACCATAAACAACAGGTTATAAACCTTAGAAAAGACTTTCAAACATTGTAACAAATTTATTTTCACAAAACAAAGTGTCTTTTGTTGCTTCTTTCCTATTGTCGTTTGTAGATGCTTGTTCCGAAGCGGCGCCGGCGTGGCGCTATTTGTTGATCCAACTTGTCCATAGTGCAATATAAGTTTGTTGTCCAATCTCCTCCATTGACGCTTCCATTTTCCATAAGCATGCGCCTTTTACCATCGAGATGTTTTTCTAGGTGGTTCTGATGAGCTTGCGTGCCAAGAGATGGGCCAATGCCCATTTCAAATTCTGCTAAATAGTTCTTGTAAATCGCAAAACCACTCTGGCTAATCAGAAGCTCCGGACGGCGAGCCTTGATCTCATCGCTTGACTTTTTCACGTCAACAAAGAACTTTTTGGCGAGCTGAAGAGTGGTTTCGTCATCCAAATAAAGTTGTAAATGCTCTTCGATTTCACCATATCCACCTTGGGATGTTTTTTGCTCCTAAAAGTGATTAGATTTTATGCTTTCAATGTTTATCTCTTCATCTAAAATAAAAAACTTACCAAATATTCAATAAACAGTTGCATGGCGTTCCGAAACTCGCTTTGTGTTAAAGTCAAATCTGACAAAACGAGCACGGAAGCCTCGATGAACAAAGGAGCTAGCTTCATTTTGTCCAAATACCCAGCAAAATGCTGGAGATCAGAGTCGATGAATCCAGCAAATGGCTTTTTACTATGTGCTAAGATATCTTGATAGCTAGGAACTCCATAGAGTCTCTGCAGTGTCACTTTGATCGAAGTAATATTTTTTGTTTTGGTGATTGTTCTAGGAGTTTGATCTTCTACTAGTTTTGCTCCGTCTTTGTATGGACTTGGCTCAATAGACGTCTCGTCAGTTTCAACACTAATCGTTGAAGTATCAACGCCACTTTTCTCCTTGGAAGCTGAAGTTTCTTTATTCTTTCCATCATTGAGAGGCGAAATTGTGGCGTCTCCTTGGTCATTCCTCAATGGTCCTCGGTCATTCCTCAATTGGTCGCTCACTTCCCGTAATAATCTCATGCCAAAAGTCGATAGTTCGAGTTTGTACAACTGCTCGTTCAATTCTTTTTGCCGATTTTGATCCGTTGTCGTAGCTCTAAAATTTGTTCACTTACATGTTTTAGCTATACGTCTAGTTGCTTTAGAAGATCTAAGCCTACGCCTTAAGATTAGTAAAACTATCAAATAAATTGAGCCACAAGATCACCCACTTTTCTTGTTCAATTCGTTTCTTTTCAGCGTTCATTTCATCCAACGATTTGCCATCACTAATTGCCAGTTTTCCCAGATCAAGCACTCTGCCGAGGATTTCTCGAGCATCCTGGCCGGCGGCTGTCGAATCGAAACGACGATTTCGCACATAGTTGAGAATTTGCTTCACAAGGTTCACCACCGGCTTTTTGACTGCTTCGATTTCCTTATTCTCCTCCCATTTATTGATCGTTGTCAATACAGTGCCATTGCCGGATAAACCAAAACCAGTCATTCCACTCAAAGGCTCTTTATTCTCAGTACTTTTCGAGATATCCACAACTTCGGGTTTTTCTCTAAGTCCCAGAAAAATGCAAAATCTTTCGAAGAGCGAGCAGCTATTTTCAGCGGCTTTTTTCGAAAACATTTTGTCAATAAACGCCTTGTCTTTTTGATTTAGATTGTAGATTTCAGGGGTGGTTTCTGGATTCCCGTTCACCGAGAAGCCATTTTGATTGAATTTGGCCGTCGATTTCGTTTCAAGCAACTCAGCATAAAAGCCGTCGATGTTGTCGATTCGATAGAGGTTTTTGATGATGAAACTCCTCTTTTGCTCATCGAGAGTAGTTGCTTGTAAGTCTTGCTCGAAGCGATTCCGTGCCTCGTTTGTCTAAAAGTTGTTTATGCTAATTTTTATTTTTATATTTGTTTTATCCGTGTTTTATTCCAAAAAACACCCTAGTTGTAGACTCACTTTAGCCAACTTATCAATTGAAAAGGTCAAAAGCAGTAAGCTAATTCAAAAAGCTAAAAAACGGTGAAATAACGTAAATGAACCCTTTGAAATGAAATTTCTTTGAAAATCCTTTTCAATAAAAACTCGCCATGAAATGATTACGAATCTCTTCGGTGATATCTCTCTCGACACTCGCAAAGAGGCTGTTGAGGGTCCACGGTCTGACCAACGTGTTGGTGAACATGAACAACGAGAGCGAAAAGGCCGATACCTCGTACAATGATCGATAGGGATTCCATAAAAGATTGCAAAACGAGAGATAGAGACTGCGAGCGCCCGTCACCGCGGATAGCAAGCGAGAGACCGTATAGAACCAGTTCTCATATCGATGTCTCCCTAAATTTTTCGCTTGTACATTCGAAATTTGGAATTAGAGTCTTTCCAGATTATAATTTTAGCAGCCGAAAAACCCGCCTAACGGGGGGTTTTTCTGGCTGGATGTTTTGCGACGGACGTGTAGTTTGCTCTGGGACAATCGTCGGACAATACTGAACGTCGGACAATACTGGGATCTATCTCTTAATTCTTCAAAGCAATATCGGAGGATATCAACCCTGATACCCTCCGCAGCAATAACGACAGCTATACTGGGTGCTAGCGTGTGCTCCTTGTTGACAGACAATTTGTCAGACCAATTTTGCATTGAAAACTTTTTTGTCAGACAATTGATCCGACAAACTTCCGACAACGCGTTTTCTAAAAGGTGCGCTTTTTAAGCCGAACTATAAAATGTGCAAAACTTTCTTAAAATGTTTTATTTAAGGATTTAGGTTTTTTAGGGCGTGGAATTTGTTTTTGAATAGTTCTAGTGCAAATGTAGACAATGGGCCTGGTAAATTTGTAAATAATATAATTTTTTAATAGTGTTTCTTAACTTTCTCCGTTTTAAATGTTTTCTTTAATTTTACATAGCATTTAAAAATATTTAAGTTTTAGCGGACTTTTGACATGAGCTGCGACGAAAATCAAGTCTTTCGCGCGGTGTCCGACTTCAAGAAATGCGGAGGACGACCATTTTAAGGTATTTTTTTGCTCCTCTTCAGACTTTTTAAAACAAATTAAACAAAATTGTTTTAGGGTTGTTGATGTGGACTCTCTTACGCTCGTCAACTTTCATGAAGACTAGAATAACAAGGTAAAAATAAAAGGTAAACGTTCTTTATAATTCCATAGATATAAAACCTTCCTCATCACTAAATTCTCCCTCAGACAGTGATTTAGCCTCCAATGAGCATCCCGCTAGGGCCATTTCCGTTAGGGCTAACTGCTTTTCTTCGTACAAAATAGATGGGGGATTCTTGATAATAATGCTAAATTTTTTAAAACTCAAACTGAGTAAAGTAAGACCTAGCAGAATTTGTAAGGGTCGTAGCGAGGAACAGCAATCGCTCAGAGTCGGCTGTCAATCTGCTTTTTCGAGAATCGGATGCAATTTTGTAAAGCTATAACCATACGGGGTTTTATATGTCGTAGCCGATGAAGGATTTCAGCCGAAGAAGTCTTAGACTTCTTCGGCTAGCCGATTAAGTCTCAAAAATAAAATCTTGAGTTATGTATTGACTCAAGTCAATACCACAAACTCAAGCTCTCTAAAAGGCGCTTAAAAGCTAAAAACGCATTCTAAAGAGTGCGCATTTTATCATACTGTAACCAAAGGCTATAAAAGGACCCTTTTCGTCATTTTCTATCTGATTCGTCATTTATTTTTTTTTTTTCGTCATTTTCGTCCTTGACTCTGCGAGTGTCGAGGACGATCATGCACTATTCGACCGCTTGGCCATGAGTTCTTTGACCTAAAAGCAAACAAAATAAAGCGTCATAAAGAAATTCAATAGGACACAAAAGTAAAAGCTTACCAATCTGTTGGCAAACTCCTTTCCGTTGTCGGACTGAAGAATTTTTACGGCTCCAAACGTTCCGAATATTTTCATTAGATGATCGACAACTTCAAATTGTGTTTTCCTTTGGACTGCCCGCAAAAAGACGAGCTTTGTGAAATGATCCTGGTAGACCATCAAAAACTTCAAACAAAAACAAAAAAACATCGGGAACAGATTGAAGATCGATTAAATCAACCTGGCACCTCTCGTTGAAATCCTTTGTAACAATTGGCTTCACGACCATTCCTTTCTTTGATGTTCCTTTTTTGAGCTTGCATTCTGGGCACAACTTGACAAAAATTTCGATTACTTCTTTTGAGATCCCATGATAGTCTCGTAGTCCTTGCCACGTTATATTTCGTCCGGTGTGCCCAAGTCGTTGGTGAGTGGTCGTTAACAGGCCAAAGAGCTCCTCTTTCTTGACGACTTTCTTAGGTTTGTCCAAATCGCCTTTGGTTCCATGATTGTAAAGCACCTCTTGATTCAATTCGTATCGAAGATTCGTTTCATCGATGATCCAACAAAAGGGTCAAATTGACTTACAAAAACAAACAAATCTATTTCAAATAAATGACGAATCAGATAGAAAATGACGAAAAGGGTCCTTTTATAGCCTTTGGTTACAGTATGATAAAATGCGCACTCTTTAGAATGCGTTTTTAGCTTTTAAGCGCCTTTTAGAGAGCTTGAGTTTGTGGTATTGACTTGAGTCAATACATAACTCAAGATTTCATTTTTGAGACTTCTTTGGCTACGACATATATATGTTATAGGTAAGACCAGGGTACCGTAGGGAACTCGGAGCGATTTTTATGCCAAAATTTGGATAGAGCCGCGACCGCGTTTCTAAGTTTTTCCACCGACTGTGACATGTCTACCTCTTCTTTAAATTTCTTGACTACATTGTGAATGAGGTGAATGTGGTACAAAGCAATTATAAGCATAAAGGCAACTATCACTAGAATTTACACTATTACTGGGAGAAGCATCCATTTTTCTCTCACAATCACACGGTTTTCTACGCAGTACTCTAAATAGTAGGAATTACCAATTTAACCTGTTTGAAAAAGAGAAAAAACAAAAAGTTAAGGAAAGAGTAATAGAAAAAAAGCGCATGATTTTAATGGACATTTGCATTTTGAAAAATTGGCTGATACAAAGCATAGGGTTACGGTAGCTTATATTTGGTGCTCGCTTTTTGGAAAACGCGTTGTCTGCAAGGAACACACTCTACTGGGTGCGCTCGGCGCGACTAACGTCGTCCCCCTTCCCTTCTGAGATCCCTATAACAATACCTTCGCCCTGAGGCAACCCAAATTTGCAGACTTCAACTCCATGCCTAAAAACATTTAAAGCAAAAAAAGTTTCAAGCGAACCCGATACCCCCTTGAAGCAGTCGTTTTGTAGACGGGACGCTAACCGCCTCGACCATCCCCTCTCCTCCCAAGCGCCGCCGAAGGCGAAATGGGATTTTTCTGTGGTTCTAAGTGGTTTTTTTTCTGATTTTTCTTACGGATTTTTGACGAAAAACACTTTTTGACCAAAAATTATGTACCTATTCACTTTTAATTCGCTATTGATCAAAAAAAAGTTTGTTGAAATCGGTCCATGTGGAGCCGGGATCCAGAATGTGACGGACGGACACTTCTCTTTTATATACGGGGTGACCAAAAATTACTGCAACAACTGTTTGGAAGAGTATCTGGGAAATGTCTAATTTATTGTGGCAAGTGTTATACAGAGAATTGTAGGCCTAATTCTCGGCAACATTTATCTACCAAAAACATCCCGATTGAACTTATACAACTCATTTGACAAGCGCTTGAATGAGCGCTAATTGAGATCTCTCCGGCGAATCTGTCATTTGGCCACTTTTCTACATGAAAAAATTTCATTCGGAAAAGTTTTTTTTTGTCCAAAAAAAATTGTTTTCAACAAATTCATAGCGCCAGAACAGTTGATATAACGAGATACGCATATAAACTGAATATCGAAAATACTCAATTTTCCCTGCTCCTCCAAAAGGAGCTTGACATCAACTTAAATTTTGGTTATGCCAGTCCAGCCAAAACATTTAAATGTGATTCCTAATGTTATTAAGTGATATTAAACGCTATTTTTGCATTGAAGAAATATTGAAAGCTTTTCTTAACATTTTTTAATAGAGAAAAGTGGCCAAATGACAGATTCGCCGGAGAGATCTCGATTAGCGCTCATTCAAGCGCTTGTCAAATGAGTTGTATAAGTCCAATCAGGATGTTTTTGGTAGATAAATGTTGCCGAGAATTAGGCCTACAATTCTCTGTATAACACTTGCCACTTTTGAAATAAATTAGACATTTCCCAGATACTCTTCCAAACAGTTGTTGCGGTAATTTTTGGTCACCCTGTATAGTAGAATAGTTCAATGTAAAAATTTAAAATTTCAATTCGAAATCTAGAAGTGAAACAATAACAATTTTTTTTTAGCTCAAACTTCAACCATGAAATTCGTACCCTTTAGAAACTCGGCTGAGGTATTTCCACGATTGAGTATCGCATTTCGAGCCTGCTGACTATAATATTCTTGCACTAAGCAGAGAGTCGATGTGATGATTGTAAAAGCTTCGCCCTCAAAGTTCTCGCCTCGTTGCATCTTTCGATAAATTCCGCTGAAATGTATAGCCTAATTTTTTGTCTTGTGGCTTTTAGAATTTTAGACATTTGTTTATCGCAAAAAAAAAATGAGTGCCAGTCCGCTCATGAGAAAGCCGGCTTTTTATGATCTTTATCAGCTACGAAAGAGTGCTAAAAACTAAACAAAAACTGGGAATCATTTTAGTCTTACTGTAAGCTTGTTATAAAATGCTAAAAAGTAAAAAGATGACACAAGGTAAAAGGTGCCAAATCGTGAAATATTTTGAGTAAAATCGCTACAATTCTAAAATCTTAGTGTTTAGAGATACTGTTCAAAATCCTTATAGAAACTCATTGTACCATTTAATGATCATTCTACGATTTCTATGAGCAAATATACTTTTAGCTGTTGCAAACGAAAGCTCGCTGATCTTGAAAATACTTTTTAATCATTTTACAAAATAACAAAAAGCTTGCCTGTGAGCGGTATCGACCCAGGGAGCAAAAATGCATAGGAAAAACGCACACTAACCACTAGGCTACAAGGCACTTGTTCGGCGCGTAATTGTGCATTAAAAACTAGACGGGAAGAAGAGGGTTTGTCAGATATTCGCAAAAACCTTTCAAAAATCATGACCTTTGAGGCCATTTTTCTCAAAAATTTTGTCCGTCTGGTACACCGGAGACCTACTTTTTCGGATTCAGGAAATTTTTTTCAAGAAAATGAGCGTTGTCTTTTGGCTGGGGGCGGTATCTGTGTGCACCTCTAGTTAGGGACAGAGGCAGACCAGTTAAAACTTACGAAGAAATCCTTGAAAGCGGCACTTGTGACTCTCACGAGACAAATTTGCATCGAAAGGGTTACATTTACATCAGAAAACACGTAAAAAGATCAAGGAGACTATATCAAAAGAGCACCGTTCAAAAGAGCACCGTTCAAAAGAGCGCCGTTCAAAAGTGCGCCAATCCAAAAACGCTCAAAAGAGCGCGACTAGATTTTTGCGCCCCAATTTTTTTTTGTTGATGTTTTTGCTGGTTTTTTATGTTTATTTACAATTTTATTTGTTTTTAGGCAAAAGTACGACGGGGAATTCGAATTTGCCATTAATTTTGGCGGAAAACGACCGGCAAGTCAAGGTAAGGCGCATTTTATCAAAAGAAATATTTTTTTGTGGCTTGTTTACATTTATTGTCTACGTTTCTAAGTTTAGGTAAAGAAACCAATCTACAATCGCCTCACATTTGCTCTCCTCATTGGACAAGAAAGTTGGCTATCAGAAATGGCACTTTAGGAAGATCCGTACTGAACATCTTAAATCTCTGTCATTTTACATCGATTATTGTTATCATTGTTATCATGTTGTTATCATTTTTGTTATTCTATTGGGTTGCTAAATTGAGAACTGCCGGACTTTGAACTAAAATTCATTCAACATAAAACCATGAATTCATTCGAAATAATTTCCATTATTATTGACGACTTCTGCCCATTTTACAGGCAATTTGTGGATTCTTCTTTCGTGGTAGGATTTTGGTTTTGAATCGAAAAATTTTCAAAGCCAATTTTTGATTGCTTCTTCCGAATCGAAGTGTTCTCCCGCAAGCTCATGATCTGGAATAAATAGTAATCAAAAGGGGCGAGGTCCGGACTGTATGGTGAATGCGCTAAAAGTTCCCAAACAAGGCTATTTATTTAGAGCGAGTCAGTTTTGCAACATGAGGGCGCGCGTTGTCGTGGATCAGAACGATCTTTCACTTGGAGGGCCTATTCTTCTTCAGGGATTCATTCACCTTTCCCAACTGTTCACTGTATTTGATTGCATTAACGGTCGTCTTGCTATCCAGCAACTCCTAGTACACCACTCCCTCCATATCCCAGAAAACGCAGAGCATAAACTTCTTTTGGTGCAAATCGGGCTTAGGGTCACTTTCGGGTTTCTCGCCTGGCCCCACCCATTGCCACTTCCTCTGGAAGTTCACAGATAAAACCCATTTCTCATCTCCTATCACAATTCGAGAAAGAAAAGATTTCCTTTTGTATTGTGAGAAATAGACGGCACTGATCGAGGCCACTTCTGGGGGTTATTGAGGTCATGGGGCACCCAAGCCCCAAGTTTCGATTTAAATCCAAGGGTATGAAGGTGCCTTAGCACTGTAGCATGATCAACCCCTAACTCTTCTCCCAATTCACGCGATGATACCCGATGGTCGTTGGTAATGAGTTTGAGTAATTTGGAATCATCCAGTTGGGGTGCCGCTCCACGGCCCTCTGCATCTTTCAAAGATTTGTCCCCAGATCGAAACTTGGCAAACCATACTCGACACGTTCTTTGGGAAGATGAGTACTCACCATATATCTTTTTAACATTAGCAGCTGCCAAGCCTGCACTGTGCTCTTGTAGGAACACATGAAGCATGACATGACGAATATGTCCCGGTGGCAGATTGTCGAGTGCTGCAATAGAAGAAGTGAAGAAAAATACCAAAAAACAAAAAGCTGGATAATAATTTTTTCGTAATAATTTGAGGAAATGTTGAAGTAACCAAACCCCCTTTCAGTTGGTTCAATGCTGTTGTTTTTTTATCTGCGAGTCCCGCGAAATAGCCGGCAGTTTTCAATTCACCAACCCAATATTAAATTGTTAAAAGAATTATTTATATAAATATTTGGAATCAATACAGGAATCTTAAAGAAAAAACAAGAAAAAAAAGTTAAAACGCAGTTGGTGGTTGAATTTAATCGCTCTTTTGAGCGTTTTTGCATTGGCGCCCTTTTGATCACGGCGCTCTTTTGATATAGTCCCAGATAAAGCAATGTAGGTTTTACAAATTTGATTTGGTTTTTTAAATGGTTAGAGTCACAGGTATCCCAGCCTACAGTGACAAGTGACTTTTACGTCCATCATTGTAAAAGTAAATTTGAAAAAGTGGTCCAGAGTTGCGAGTACCTTGAAAACTCACATTCCAGCAAAAGCGCTTCCGAACAGAGAGGTGATGGTGGTGATTGCACGGGCGTATTTCGTAGCCGAGTTCACCGCTGCCGATGCTCTCAGCAGGGCCACCGCCCAAAAGGATCCCTGTGTGAAGATGCGAGTGCTCATCGTGGCGAGTGCTCGGCCAGCCAGCAAGCAGCCCGGTGTCCAGAACATAGCCGCCACCGAGGCAAACTTCAACACCACGTTGGCGACGTTTGCGATATCGCTTGTGAGAGTGCAACTCGGTGACTCGCACACCTTCAATTGAACCTGTAAATGAACATTGCTATTTGCTATTTGTCCAATAGAAGAATTGAAATTCAAGCTCACAGACTATTCGTGTAGTTTTCTAGACTTACCTGTTGTTGAGCATATGTGGCTTTTTCGGGATAAACGATAACGCTCCGCTCCAGCTTGTTGTTTTCGAGGTAACGTTGAAATGACTGGTAAATCGTTCCCGGGTCGCTCAAATCCAAAACTTTCTTTGACTTACTCAGCTGGAGCACTAAAATTCCACACATTTTATCATCATACATAGGGGAAGCTATTGAAAAATATTTATTCGAGGCTATTATAGTGGATTTTTGCTATCGAATGATAAAATTTGTTTATTTGCTTGAAAAATATCTCTGTTTTAAAATAAAGAACAAAAAAACCTACGCGGGATCTCCAGATTGCCGAATTCGCCCTTTGTTTCACTCGATGTCGCCTTTTCTTTGATGCCAACCGAAACGTAGAAAATGTTGAACTCGATTTTGTCCAATTTTCGGCACTCCTTTTTGATCTTTTCCAGCATGGCTCTCACCGGTTCCTTTTCTTTCTTTGAGTAGTTTTGAAGGAAATTTGCGTGACCCTGAAGAAAACGAAAATATTCATGAGGCTATTTTGTAAAACTTTTGTCCCACAAAATAGCATCCAGTCGCTTTTCCTGGGGGATTTTTTACCCAATCTTGCTTTTGCAGTGATTAAAATTTTCCCATGGAAATATCCAATGTAGAATATTACATAAACGTTTCATCAACCTTCACCAAAAGACTTCCAACAACTATTAAGCTTCCTATTAAGCTCCGATTCGGTTCCTATTAGGTCCCCATTTGTTTCCTATTAAGCTCCCATTCGGCTCCTATTAGGTCCCCATTTGTTTCCTATTAAGCTCCCATTCGGCTCCTATTAGGTCCACATTTGTTTCCTATTAAGCTCCCATTCGGCTCCTATTAGGTCCCCATTTGTTTCCTATTAAGCTCCCATTCGGCTCCTATTAGGTCCCCATTTGTTTCCTATTAAGCTCCCATTCGGCTCCTATTAGGTCCACATTCGGTTCCTATTCCTTTCCTATCAAAGCCTGAGACCAACTTGGTGGCGGGTACCCACGCGATTGTCACATTCGTGCCTTTTGCAAAAAGTTAAACAATAAATTGCGTTAATATGCTCATACTGTACAGCAAATTAATGATTTAATGATTTTTCCTGCCAAGTTTAAAGAAAATACTCCTTTGTCAAAAAACACATTTGTTAATACACATTTCTAGCTGAGAGTCTCTTAAATAGGGAAGCCCATACTTAATGCGCACGCTTTATATCTAACCATCTTTTCAGAATTTCGAGTTCAAAAGTTTTGGACACCCTGTGTTCACGTGATAAAACAAACCGTTTTGATGCCGTAGCACATGATGAGCAACTTCAACATGATTTCCCTCTCTTCATGAAGTTCAAAAGAGAAAGCCTCAGTGGTGTCGTTGTCATTATAGTGCCCCTGTTGCACCTTCATGACAGTGTTCTTTATCCAATCTTGTAGCTTTCCATCTCGCCAATCGTGCACGTCGAATGTCGTCTCCGGACTTGTTGGAAGGAGAATATTGTCGTGGCTCATTCCAAGAAGTCAAGAAGAATGCGAAATTGCAGAATTTTTTCCTTCTCAATCCCTAATTCTTGTTATCAGCCTGCAATCAAGCAAAAATTGTGCAGCAAAAAGTGGGCAATTTTTCATTATTCCCTTATCAGTTTCCAAAAAAACTTCACATATTTTGTTCATCAGCAAATTTCAAGGGCAAAAATTGAAGAATAGCAAAAAAAGCTCTATGCCAAAAACAAACCCGTTGAAGTTACTGAACAGAACTATTACTAAATTTCTTCAAAATAGTTAAAATTTGGCATGCAGAGACAGTAATTTTCCATCAGATATATAAATATATAAATATATAAATTACACTCTATCCCTGGTCGATCCTAAATAAAGTTTTAAAACCCAAACTGGGAAGCCAACAAAAAATTGTCGAAAATGCTTATTTGAGCACGATTTGCAAAAACGCTTTCTGCAAAAACCACAGGACAGAAATTAATGAGTTTTTTTTGCCCCGAATAAATTGACATATGTCACAGTTTGAGCACTTTCTTCAAAAGAAACCCATTTTGGTGTCAATAGAAAAGTTGTAGAGAATCAAAAATTAGGCTTATATCCAAATTTCCAAAAAGATACACTTAGTAGTTTCGCTTAAAATGCAAGTTTTGTTGCAAGTTTTGTGAAAATTCGTAAATTTGGCATTTCTTGAAAACTAGTTTTTGAATCGTTCTGAAAATTTGGCTGTAAGCCTAATTTTTGATTCTCTCCAACTTTTCTATTGACACCAAAATGGGTTTCTTTTGAAGAAAGTGCTCAAATGCTCAAACTGGGAAATCCCGACATCTCCCGTCCTCCATTTTTGCGTCTCACACTTGTCTCACACACAAACCAAACAAACCAAAATCCTACTACGAAAGAGGAATCCGCAAATTGCCTGTAAAATGGGCAGAAGTCGTCAATAATAATGGAAATTATTTGAAATGAATTCATGGTTTTATGTTGGATGAATTTTAGTTCAAATATCAAAAAAATATCAAAAAATGATGTTAATATGAAATGCTCATCTAGCTGAGCTCCATCCAATAAAACAAAAATTGTGGAAAACAGACCATTGGAGAAAGAGAAATGCGACGTTTTGTCTCACGAGCCAAAAAGAGCCGATATCTTTTTGAGGCAGCAATATTTTCAAAATCTGATTAGAGATTCGGATTCAGCATGAAATTTTACATATAGGAGGTGTATTTCGGCGCTAATAGCTTTACGAGACACCCCTCGTCCACTAGGGAAGTAACGCAAAAAACGCCTCGTCGCGAATGTGTTAAACTCGTTCAGAAAATCACCTGTAATATGTCGTATTTTTTTAGAAAAATTTGTAGTGTTGAAGGGAAATTTAAGAAAAGACAGAGACAAGAGATTTTATTGGAAACTTCATATGCCAACCTTTCCGTTTCCAACCGCTAACCTTTCGGGTAGCGCAGAAAACGTCAAGAATCCACTAGAGCTTCGAGATCAACATCATCTATAGATAATTTAAAGGTTTCGAGACTATTGGACTCTCTCAAAACTCTGGGGAGTCGATTTCAAATGGCAATTCTCGCAGTTCTTATTAGAAAAGAGTTATACACAAACTGATTAAAGGTGGCTGGGATTTCTAAAACGAAAGAACCTCTCCTTGAACTAACCGTGGGATTAACAAAATTTCCTCATATCATAGATTGTACAGGGTGCGCCATAATTGTTGCAACAGTATCACGCGCGTTCAAGGACAATAATCTATTGATTTAAGCTTCATTTCTGGTTTTTTGTGTTTTTATTTTATTTGGAGTATAATTGAAACTTTTCTCATATAAAATGCGATTTTTAGAATGATTGGAGAATCCCCATCAACAATCGATCATCATGCTGCAGCTGATGACAATCGATCATCATCGATCATGCTGACGTACAAGCGAGGAGTCTCGGCGCTGGAGATTCATAAGCGTCTTAAAGTCGACAGAAGTTTCATTTTCCGCACTATCCAACGCTAGAAAACTAAAAACGAATGTTCATTGGCTTATGATTTCGACTCAATTTTGATTATTTAGTGTATAATAAAAGTTCTTTTGTTTGTTGAGTGGGAAAATGGCAAGAATCGGCTAGGGATTCTATTCAAAAGACTCTCCACCATCGCTCTCCCTTTCACTCGCTCTTTGTGCACTCTTTGTGCGCTCTTTGCATGCCCGCGCAATCGTTTCCCATCTGGCATCTGCTCTTTCCATAACCCACACCCTTTCGCCCCTCATAAACTTACCTGGCTGGGAGGCTCTCGTGTTCATGAAGACGGGACCCCCATGGCGAGGCTCGGCCATTGCACTTTAGGCTGGGTTGACCTGTGTGGCAGTCCCGAGTTGGGATTCGCTAACAGCTAAATTTTTGCGTGAGGGGCTGCGTTCGCGCGGCCCTGCTAAAGAAAACCGATAAATTGATTGGAGATATTCCGATGATCATTAAAAATAGCCATTTCTCGAAACCAACAAAGGATACAGTAGTCAAGTTGAGAAATCATCGAGGTTCAACCTTCTTTTTTTGCAGAGCTCTCGAATTTTTGCATCTTCAAGGAATTCTGCATTGGGTAAAAGAAAACGAGGACTTTTGTTTTAATAGAGAATGACTTAGAGAAAAGGTATCGCAAATTTTAAATGTTGATTTTTGGCACGACGTCGCATTCGAATTGGCGTCACCACCATTTGGAGATAAAAACAAAAACGATTTCGTCCTAATT
The DNA here is from genome assembly GCA_958450365.1 of Mesorhabditis belari. Taxonomy (NCBI): domain Eukaryota; kingdom Metazoa; phylum Nematoda; class Chromadorea; order Rhabditida; family Rhabditidae; genus Mesorhabditis; species Mesorhabditis belari. The sequence continues at coordinate 557,646 of CAUEEP010000921.1, forward strand.
AGGACACAACTTTCACACGATGAAAGGAAAGCAGAAAAATAATAAAAAGAAAAAGATCAAATGAACAACAGTTGTCTTATATAGGCTTTAACACAAGATATTCAGCTAAGAAGGTACAAAACAGTGATTTTGGGCGCGAAATAGAATGAAGGCGCAAGGATTTCCGCAATACTTTTCCAATTTTTAGGCTGTCAGAGTTACCGTAAATACTGTAATTGGACCCCATGGGGTACTATTTTTTCCCTCCCCCTCTGGGGTGGGGTACTATTAGAGGGTGGGGCACTATTAGAGGGTGGGTTACTATTTTACACCACTATTCGAGTTACCAAATCAGGAAACATTCAAATAATTTGTTCAAAAGCAAACTTTTTCTTTAGTTTTTATTGGTTTTAGCCATTTGAAAATTTAACAGCAAAACGAAACAAAAACAACTAAGAAGTGAAATCAATAGAAACATCCGAATCAATGAATTCATCATTTTCTTGATCATCAATTCCTCGATGTCCTTGAAATCCCGTCGATGCGAGCGGCTCCAAGAGGCCCTTGATTTCTGTCTCTGTCCGAGCATTTCTCATCGCCTGTACAATAGATTAAAGATAATAATTAAAGATAAGTCCACCGAAAGAGCGTTACAAGTATTCCGCCCTGATCTCATTATTGAAGCACTTGCTTTTCTTCTCTTTCCAACAGAGCAATAACTTTGATTGGAACTTTGTCTCGATTTTTTTCGTTCATCGTTTTCCGAGGCACCACGACAAAAGGGCGTAACTTTTCCCCATCGGAACGAGCAGTGACCATCACGGATGTATTCATCTTGTCGTAGCCGCGGGTGAGAACACCAACTTCTTTGGCTCCAACCGCTTCGACGCACTTGCTCGTCGAAGCATCCAGCCAAACCGCCGTCTCATCGCAAGCAACAATGGGCTTGTAGTCGCCTTCTTTGATTGTCTTGTTCAGCCTCAGAATGTGCTCGACGATAGCCCTCACAAATTCGCTCGGCAGCTTTTGACAAGTTGTTGTTGGTGCCCTCAAAGAAAGTTGGTGGCGCCTCAAGAACGATTCCATCCAGCCATGGCTTCTTTTGAAAGAAATTTCAGCTTTTTCGAATCGATTAGCCGCTTCATTCCAGATAATCGTATCCATTCAGCCAAACCGATATCAATCCCCTCCGAGTTCAAGTGGCTTTTAAGTGGTTCCAGTCTTCTAAGTGGGCCAATCTTTATGATTTTGGTGTTACTTTGTTGCACTTGTTGAGATCTACAATCATAAAGATTCGCCAACTTAGAAGGAATTTATGGCGAGCTGCGCAAAAAAATTGGGCGCAAAGTAGCCACTCCAAATTTAAAAACAACAAATTTATGGAATAAAATTAAAAATACAAACGATTTCTGAAAATACCTGAAAATTTTCCGCTTTAAAAGCGTTGTTTTTAATTACGCGTTGGGTGGGGGTGGGGCACTATTAGAGGGGTGGGGTATTATTTTTCCCTTCCCCCTCTAGGGTGGGGTACTATTAGAGGGGGGGTACTATTAGAGGGGTGGGGTCCAATTACAGTATTTACGGTAGGTAACTTTTTAGTGGCTATTCGTCACAAAAGCCTCAAAAGATTTGTTTTTTTTCAAGATGAAACTATGAACCTGGAATGGGCATAGAAAAAGACGATTCTTAAAAAGGAAACCATTCTATTGTTATAGGAAACTTGCCGCTTTATCTATTGGGTTGGTGAGTTGAAAACTGCGGGACTTTGAACTAAAATTGATTCAACATAAAACCATCAATTCATTCGAAATAATTTCCATTACTATTGACGACTTTTGCCCATTTTACAGGCAATTTGCGGGTTCATCTTTCGTAGTAGGATTCTGGTTTGTGTGTGAGACAAGTGTGAGACTCAAAAATGGAGGACTGGAGATGTCGAGATGTCCCAGTTTGAGCATTTGAGCACTTTCTTCAAAAGAAACCCATTTTGGTGTCAATAGAAAAGTTGTAGAGAATCAAAAATCAGGCTGATAGCCAAATTTCCAAAAAGATACACTTAGTAGTTTCGCTTAAAATGCAAGTTTTGTTGCCAGTTTTGCGAAAATTCGTAAATTTGGCATTTCTTGAAAACCGGTTTTTGAATTGTTCTGAAAATTTGGATTTGAGCTTAATTTTTGATTCTCTACAACTTTTCCATTGATACCAGAATGGGTTTCTTTTGAAGAAAGTGCTCAAACTGTCACATATGACAATAGCCCGCAGCTTTCAATTCATCAACCCAATAAAAATGAAAAATCGTTAAAGCTCTCATTTCTTGATCAATATTTTCTATGAAAAACTATCAAAAGAAAGGAAAATTTATTTGAAGGTGAAGAAAGTAAAAGCTCAGAAATTTTGAGATTCGATTTTCAGATTTTCTCGGAATCAGATTTTCTCGGTGAAGGTGAATGGCTTGTTAAATGTTTAAATGAGTGACAAAAATAACAATCATTATCAAATTATGCAAAAATTTTGATGGAAATTCAATCTTTTTCACATTTTTGATAAATCTCTTTTCTTTCAGCAGCGATCACGTTTAAAGTCTTGAAACGAATGAACGAACGAATTAAATTTTTCAATAAACTCATGAATCTAGTAGAAAAATGTCTATAGATTTGAAATCTCTAAACGAAAAAAGTGTCAACTCTTTTGATTTTAGAGAAATTATATTGTAATCATATTGTAAAGCGAAACACTAAGTTTGGGGTGCGATTCGCTTTAACCTTGTCATGACTTTGCTTCAGAATAGCCGAGTAGCACAAAAAGGTGGATGACTTTGCTTCAGAATAGCTGAGTAGCACAAAAAGGTTAAAAGGGTTTCACCAAAACGCTTACAACATAACAAGAACACGCAGCATCCAACATAAGGCTAATACTCGTGATAAGAGTACAGAACGGATTGATACTTTGTCGATGGCGACACAAATGTTAGTAAGTTCTTTCTACAGTGTTAAACCCGCCATCTAAATAGGATTTAAAACTTGAAGGGCAGCATAAAGTAAATTGAATTTCTAATTTTACTGTTTATTAGTACAGAACCAAAAATGCAACGATAGCCATTACAGCATGCGGGGTGGGACAAATGCGACCTTTTTTTGCGCACCTGGACATTTGCGCACCTTTTTTGCTGGAAAAGACCTTAGGCAAGGCCGTAGAGCTTCGAAAATATTTCCATATCAGGGAATCGTATGCGTAGATTCCGAATTTCGACAAATCAGACCTCGCTGACACGTCAAATTTGGGCTAAAAGGCAAAAACTACGCAACTTAACGCTTTTCCGCAGTTTTTGCCTTTTAGCCCAAATTTGACGTGTCAGCGAGGTCTGATTTGTCAAAATTCTGAATCTACGCATACGATTCCCTTCTATGAAAACATTTTTGAAGCTCTACGACCTTTCCTAAAGTCTTTTCCAGCAAAAAAAAAGGTGCGCAAATGTCCAGGTGCCCCAAGAAAGGTCGCATTTGTCCCACCCCCCAGCATGCGCATGAATAGAAACATCAAAGTCCCCGAAGAACGAAAGCAAAAACTCCAACCCCAAAAATGGCCAGAAGCTCTGCCCAAAAAAATCCCCTCCTCTAATAAAAATAATAATTTCGGGAAGAGAGAAAAAAGACGAAAAAATGCGACGCGAATAATTAGGAATGCGACACGAAATAAATAGGAACGCAAAAAGGACGGAAACGGATGCGACCACTATATTCTCTAGAGTTTTCTAGAAAAAGAAGAAAGAGTCTCTAGAGTCTCTAGAGTCAAGAAAGTAGTGAGTCTGGAAATTCAGGAAGTCAACCAGCTAAAATGTTCAACGATTTTGATGGTCATACCCACATCTGGTAGATACAACTGATACTATTTTAGAGAAATCATATTGTAAAGTGAAACACCATATTCTCTAGAGTTTTCTAGAGGCTCTAGAGTTAATGTAATAAAGTTAATGAGTTTAAGAGATTAATTTTGTTATTGACAAGTTATTTACAAAGTTATTCACAAGTTATTTACAATTTGTGACTTCATAGAAAGAATTCATCCGTTTTATTTTGTCTTTTGAGTTCATTGCCGCTCTCCGGAAATTGCTTATTTTCTTGTGCCCAATGTAAGTTAAAAAAACCGGGATAATGATCATTTCTTAGAAACGTTTTAATTTTTTAATTTAAGATTTAGTCAAGAAAGTAGTGTGAGTTTGAAAATTCACGCAGTCCATCATCTAAAATGTTCAACGATTTTGATGGTCATACCCACATCTGGTAGATACAACTGATACCACGTTGTTCACTATCGGCAACCTTTTGAACACCCAAAGAGTTTGTTTTCTCAATGAATGTCTTCGAAGTGCCTTGGCGGGAGTCGAACCCGCGAACCCGCGCCCTGAAAACAAACGCGCAACCAATTGGCCACAGATGATCGGGGGACTGGCGGGCAAAGGGGGCTTTTGAAGGCCACTCAAAAAGTCTTTTTGAATAAATTGAACAAAGTTTGGAGTTTTTTTAAGATATTAAATTCGGAAAGTTGAAAAATAGAGATTTTATAATCGTTCTTGGCTTTAAACTCTAAAAATCGTTCTTTAAAAAGCGTACTTGGCTTCGATTTAGGCTTGGGTTTGAGCAATTCGGCTTGGGTGATCAATTCAATCAAAAGCCAAGTCAAGAGTAAAAGTTTATATCAAAAACAGCTCTATCTAAGCGTTTTAAGCATTCTATTTACTTTATTAGTCTTATAAAAGCATTTATCTCATCAAAAAAGTCGTTTTCTTTATTTCTCAAGTTAAAGGGGGGTATTAATCGCGGCCGGGTGACGATAAAAATTTTTTTACGGCAACCACCTGTTTTTTTATTTTAATATCGCTGATTTTATTATAAAAAGAATAAAAATCACCCGGCTAGAGTGATTTGATGGGTTTACAAATTTTTGGAGACACTGCAAGGCTTGGAGAAAAACAAGATCGTCACTCATCAGACACCTCAGCACAGTCTAGATCGATTGAGTTTTAGTTGCAGATAAATTTAAAAACAAAATAAAAAGCACAAAAAGTAATAAAAATAAATTGTTAATCTATAATTCTTCCTCTTGCTCACTTTCATCTTCGCTCAAGTACAGCAGTTCGGCTCAAGTACAGCAGTACAAATCGGCTTCCTATCTTATCAATTTCCAGCGCATCTTCACCAAAAGTGACTGGATCTCCTCCATCGTAGGACGTCTTCAGCGCTTTGATTGACACAATTAGATCTTTTTTCATTTGTAGTCGCTTATGGTTTTAGTTTTCTCAAATAGGTGCCTTTTAGCTGAGGTGTCTGATGAGTGACGATCTTGTTTTTCTCCAAGCCTTGCAGTGTCTCCAAAAATTTGTAAACCCATCAAATCACTCTAGCCGGGCGATTTTTATTCTTTTTATAATAAAATCAGCGATATTAAAACAAAAAAACAGGTGGTTGCCGTAAAAAATTTTTTATTGTCACCCGGCCGCGATTAATACCCCCTTTAACGAAATTTTCATCAACGCAAAAAAACGCTTTTCTTTAAGCCTGAACATCAAAAGAACTCAAAAAAAGCACCAAAAAGCCTTTGAAATATAAAATTAGCATAAGAAATATAGAATATAGAAACTGAATTGAATATTTCGATTAGAAGCCTTGTTTTGTGATTTGAAAGAGTAAAAGACTGGTAAAAAGTTGAAACAAGCTATTGCTAATAACACTAAAAAACGAATTAAAGCTAACATTCTGCCATTAGGCATTTCCATTGCATTTACACAACTCAGAGTTGATATTTTGAATGTTTTATCAATAATTTAAAGCAAAAGAGAGCAAAGACTTCAAATAGAGTTAATATTTTCGAAAATTAATTAAATTCTTACTCGTCTACTTCTCTTGCTCGATCGAGATCGCTAGAGAGAGATGCACTTATTATTCATTCGATTATTATTCTTAAATTATTCACTTTCTGAAAATGAATCAAAATTCTCTTTCACGTTTCACCTCTCTTTTCACCAGCCCATCTCTTTCTCTTTCACGCGCTCTTTGTGCACTCTTTGTGCGCTCTTTGCATGTGATCGCCGTAATCGTATTCCATCTGGCATCCGCTCTTTCCATAACCCACACCCCTTCCCCCCAATAAACTTACCTGGCTGGGGGGCTCTCGTGATCATCAAGACGGGACCCCCATGGCGAGGCTGGGCCATTGCACTTTAGGCTGGGTTGACCTGTGTGGCAGTCCCGAGTTGGGATTCGCTAACAGCTAAATTTTTGCGTGAGGGGCTGCGTCCGCGCGGCCCTGCTAAAGAAAGCCGATAGTGATGGGGGACATTTCCGCTGATCCTTAAAGATAGCCATTTCTCGCCAAAAGCCAAACATAGTCATTTCTCGAAACAAACAAAGGATAGATTGGTCAATTTGAGAGATCATCGAGATTTAGCCTCCTTTTTTTGCAGAGCTTTCGAATTTTTGCATCTTCATGGAATTATCCATTGGGTAAAAGAAAAAATATAAATTATTGCTTTTAGAATTTAGCTTCAAAAATATTGAGATGAATCGAGCGATTTTGAAATAAAATGCTGATTTTGCTGCTCGATTTTGGGTGTCTAGCAAGTTTTACTCGGATCAACCAGATGTGAAAACGCATGATAGCTCCGTATAGCTCAATGATCCCACCAGGCTGCTAGCTCGGGTTAAAGACTAAGCAATGCTTAACTTAGTCCGGATATCTGGTTGATCCTACCAGGTTGTCACCCTAGGCTAAAAGACTAAGCCATGCATATCTTAGTTCGGATATATGGTTGATCCCACCAGGCTGCTAGTTCGGGTTAAAGGCTAAGCCATGCTTATCTTAGTTCGGATATCTGGTTGATCCCACCAGACTGCTAGCTCGGGTTAAAGACTAAGCCATGCTTAGCTTAGTTCGGATACATTGTAATGATGCAAAATGATCAATTTAGTTAATTTGCTTTTACTTTATTAGGATATACGCGCAAAGTCGCAACCCTTTTCAAATGATTAATTCAGATTACAGATTTATATCCTGATTTTTGTAGTTTTCAAAAGTTGGCATCTTTTAGAAAACTTTGATTTAATTGGTTGACCAAATTAAAGCCTCAGCCAAATTGACCACTTGGTTGACCGAAAGCTTTATTGTTAGCAGAAATCTAGCTAGCTGAATAAACTTTATTACATTAAAACTGCCTTGTCTTGGCAACAATAGTCTTAGCAATTGAATTTATCAAGATTTATCTTCTAATTCAATTCAATATCATGCACTTTCTTTGAGACTTCGCTTTCCGAATATTGATAACAGAGGAAAACGCAGATGAATAGTAAAGTCATGAAGAAAAGTGTCGACAAAGCGCTCATCAGAATTAAGCCATCGAATTTGTGCATTTCCCATTCGATTGCAGTTGTGGCTTCTGAAAATCAAAAAAGCTGAATATTTTTGCATTATAAAAGCCTTTGTTTACTGTCCTACTTGTCTTTGTTTATCCTAAAGCTTTTTCTAAAATGTTCGCTCGGCAAAAAGCTACCGGAATCTTAGATTAAGCCTTGAGTGTACCAGCAAGGATGCATTTCATTACAAACATTACAAACTTTTGACACAAAGGACACCAGTGGCCGCGCACTTTGTGACTGTTACGTCCGATCTAGAAGTCTGTCCGACCTAGACTGATTCTAGATCGGCGTCCGACCGGGGTCGTTTTTAGGGTCGTAGAATCTATTGGTTGGGCTTATTTTAAGCCTTTGTCTCAAGAAAAGTCCCAAGAGAATCGATAGGGTCTTGGGTTATGGATATGATCTCTTTTCACAATGAAAAGATCCTGATTTCTGAGTGGAAGCGCTTTTCCGTATGTTTTACATCGAGTACATCAAAAAAAGCGTGCATTTCTCAAAGAAGCTTTTACCAAAATTCTCGTCTTGAATCTGCAGCCCGTGCCAGGTCAATGAGGATCGGTTTTGAGTCTGAAAAAGTCGGTTTTAATTTAGTAGAAGTTTATGGTTAATTTTTTAGCATTATAACCTATATCTTTACGTTTTTCTCTTAATTCGTAATTCTTTTATGCTCAAAACTTACATAATTCTTTATTTCGTGGAAAATTCTTTCCTCGATCGTGATTCCAGTGTCCATGTTTTGCCGACCCGGTTTATGATATCCACCTAGGAAAATTGATCAACATTATCGGTCATTATTGACTTTATATTGTATTCTAAAAGTTTATATTGCTTTTTTTCATGGTTTATATGGTTAGATTGTTAGATCGTTTTATTATTTATAGGCTTTATATAGTTTTTTTCATGGCTTTATTCATAAAATTATTGAATTTCTGAGCATTGCCTGTGATTTCGCGTCATTCTGCTTTCCTGACAGCGAGCAGGCAGTGAACAGAATCCAAATCCTAGATCTAGTCCGACAGCGAGCAGGCAGTGAACAGAATCCAAATCCTAGATCTAGTCCGACAGCGAACAGAATCCAAATCCTAGATCTAGTCCGACAGCGAACAGAATCCAAATCCTAGATCTAGTCCGACCGAACAGAATCCAAATCCTAGATCTAGTCCGACAGCGAACAGAATCCAAATCCTAGATCTAGTCCGACAGCGAACAGAATCCAAATCCTAGATCTAGTCCGACAGCGAACAGAATCCAAATTCTAGATCTAGTCCGACAGCGAACAGAATCCAAATCCTAGATCTAGTCCGACAGCGAACAGAATCCAAATTCTAGATCTAGTCCGACAGCGAAGAGAATCCAAATTCTAGATCTAGTCCGACAGCGAAGAGAATCCAAATTCTAGATCTAGTCCGACAGCGAACAGAATCCAAATTCTAGGTCTAGCCCGACAGCGCAAAGAATCCAAATCCTACTTCCAATCGTCTACATTACTGCTAAAGCTAATGTGTAGTGTGTGTAAGAAAAAAGTAAAATTTATTCTTTAGAAAAAAAAATCTCGAAATATTTGCCATTATATACAAGCATAAACTTGAAAGATTTTTCTTTTGATATAAAAATTTTCAAGAAACACCGGTAATAGAAAGATTGCGGTGCTTTAAAGTGCTTTTTGCTCAACAGAATGATAAAATTTGAGCACAAAACAGCATAGAAAATAGAGAGAATTTCAAATTTCTAAATGCAATTGACAAAATCGAAAAAAACAAAAAAGACAAGATCACAGTTTTTTTGACCAAATAGCAAAAGTTATTCGAAAAATGTAGGGATATTTTATTTTAAAAGGATTGTTTGACTAAAGAAGGGTTCTAGCGAAATACATAGAATTGTTAAAGTAAAAAAAATCTCATTATTTTTAATGCTTAAAAGTTTACAGTAAGTTAATTAACTTACTTAAGGTTTTGATAAGATTTAGATAAGATTTCTCAAGATTTTCCAGCTACCGCATTTTCTCTAATAGTAGTGCACCGGCGAGCCGACTTGTTGACTATTTTACCGTTTCCAATTTTTCCCAGAAGCTCAACACTCTAATCATTGTCAAGATGTCATTGTCAGCTACATTTCCCAATCCCATATCGATAGGTTCTGATAAGCGGTTCTCGAGATTTCAAGGAATTTAAGCGAAGCGGGAATTAGGGAAAGCAATGAACCGAAAGTTGCGTTTTGACTAAACAAAATCCAAGTTTTGTTGATTGATCGAGTTCTTAATGTTAGCTGAGCTAAGAATCTTTTAGCTGAACTGAGCTAAGAATTTGCTACTTAAGCCCCGCCGTTTTTTAAAAATAGACCCAAAACTCAGATTCTCCATAGCCGAAAACCCGTGGGAGCGCGCGCAAAGCTGAATACTTTATCCTCTCTAATAGTAGTGCCCCCCGGCGAGCCGAGTTGATGCCCATTTTACAGTTTCCAATTTTTCCCAGAAGCTCAACACTCTAATCATCGTCAAGATCTTATTGTCAGCTACATTTTCCGCCCCCACATCAATAGGTTCTGATAAGCGCTTCTCGAGATTTCGAGCAATTTAGGCGACACTCTGGGTCCACTACTATTAGAGAAAATACGGTATATCCAGCTCTGGTAAATCTATGTAAAAAGTTTGCGACAATTCGATAGGTCTATAAACATTTAGTGACCTCAATAAGTACTTCTACAAAAGAAGGTGAAAAAAAAGCACAATGTCTAAATGTTTCTAACTGTTTAAGGAATTGGATTGGATTTTTGGATATTGTAGAATATGTATTTCGATATCTTAATCTCAGACTCAAGGATTTGGCCTTTTCCCCTTATTCTGTGCAGCTCTCGTTTGCCTCATCCTTCTCACCAAACAGCAAATCAGCACAAACATTATAATCAAAAGAGTCGAAACGATCAAGATTCCATAAACGAGAATCAGCGTTTTCGTCGCCCCGTTGTCAATCGGTTTCTTTTGTGTGCCGTCATTTGGTGCACTCGGTACGCTCACCGAGGAGACACTAAAGTTGAATTGAAAGTTGGATACAGTAGAATGATATTGTCGCATCTTACTCGCAATAAAACTCTTGCTTTCAACAGAATTGGCTACAGTTGAATAGCTATGCAAGCTGACCTAGTTATCTAGAGTTGCAACAAAGTTGGCTACAGTAGGATGCGTAGATAAGGCGTAATTTGCGTATATAAGTCGTAATCTGCGTATATAAGGCGTAATCTGCGTATATAAGTCGTAATCTGCGTATATAAGGCGTAATATGCGTGTATAAGGCCCAATATGCCTATAAGGCGCAATATACATATATAAGGCGGACTATGCGTATATAAGGCGCACTATGCGTATATAAGGCGCAATATGCGTATGTAAGGCGAACTATGCGTATATAAGGCGGACTATGCGTATATAATGCGTAATCTGCTTATATAAGGCGTAATGTGCGTATATAAGGCGCTGGGGTTTGTCTATGAGATTTAGGCTAGAAGTGTACAAAATGTCTGCTCAAATCAAATCTTGGATAAAATTCGGGGTTTTCCCCGAAGCCAAAAACAGGACTTAACAAGACCCAATTTTCTAGACCAGGCCAAACCAAGCCCGGAATTCGGGCCCTGTTCTGTCTATGACTTTCTTTCCTAAGATTGGATTTGGATACTTGTGATATTGTATCAAAGCTGTAAATTGTGACAATTGATTGTTCAAGTTCAATTTGAGCTCAAAGTTATGGCAATGGGAAAAGGGGCGGGGCGCGTGCGTATAAAAGGTCGCCTCGCCCCTTTTGCGATTGACAATCAGCTCAAATATCTTGGCGTTGGGCTGTCCAATTTCTATAGTTTTTATACTAATCGATAGAGAAAGACTTGGCGCATCTAATGATACCAAGAAGATTTAAATTACACAGCACAAAACCAAAAAATTTGAGCTTAAAGTCAGATTGCTGATGGCAGATTGGATTAGATTGCTAATGGCAGTCTCAAATATCCCAAAATCGACTAAATCAAGCATACCCTGGATCATTGACAAAAACTTTGGCCGCAATTGGTTTCGATTGTGAGTCCGATGAAGGAGGCTCGTTCGAGGAGTCGGAGCTGGACTTGAAACGATTTGGATCGATCATTGGACCTGAAATTCGACTTGGCACTACTTGGATTACTTGGAGCAAAACTGTAACTCGTTCACGTATTGCCAAAAACGTTTACACTCACCCAATCGCACCGCAGCTTTTTCTTGAGCTTTTTCGTGTTCTATTGTCGCTGTTTCTTCATCATTTCCAATAACAACGGTTTTTTGGTCATAGTTCTCAAAATCGTGCTCAATTTTTGTCGCTGTTGTTGTTGTAGCTGCACTCGTTCCCATCGTCGACGGAGTTGTTCTTTTATTGTTCAAATTCACGTCTTCCTCATCCTAAAGGTTTAGATTTACAAAAACGTACAAATCCAAAAGAATTACAAATTTACAAATCAAATTCCATTCCAAATTCCATTCAAATTTCATTTTACTCACCAATTGAATCTCTTCTGGTAGATATTCATAATCGGGAATCGGGTCAGCGCTATGTTCCTGAAGATCGACATAGTTTGGAGACGAGGGACTTTCTTCTTCGGCTAAACTGATCATTTTATTTTAATTCTTACAAGGGAACGTTCCAAAGAGGATATGAGACTTTTAAACGGCGATGAGATGTAAACGCCTATCGGATATGACGAATCCGATGCTGTATTTAGTTTTCTCCCGTGTACAGTCGCGTAGTCGCAAAAGTTGTTTAGTATTTCATTGTTTTTCAAAGCGCCCGTACTTTCAAAAAACGCGTTTTTGGTATGAAAAAATAGCCTTGAATTTCAGCTATTTTTTGATACCTAAACGAGCATTATAGCATAAACCAGTGTCGAGAAAAACTCGTTCAAAGCTAGACTACGCAACACTCCGCACCGTCATTATGGCGGTGGGGTACTATTACAGTATTTACGGTAGGTTTTACTGTACTTGAGAGTTTCACAAGCTCCTATTTTCAAGATCGGTTTGAAAACAGCATAAAGTTAGAAACAACATCATTTCACTTGCTTACCTCGATTCTCGGAACTCCTCTCGAACATCGGTCTGATTTTCTTCACGAACACTTTTTGCATGTGGAATAATGGAGTGTTTGCTGTTGGTGAAGATTCGCTAAAAAGATTTATATGAAAATATGCCTGAAATCCTCAAACGTTTTCTTCTTGTTCTTCTTCGCTTTGTATCGAATCGTTGTTGTGGGCACTTTCTCCAAAAATCGATCATCGTGATTGGGAGGGATGAAGATTTCAGTGGAATCGAAGGGATGCGTCGAGGTTTGCTGGAAATACTTCCTTTTCCATCCTTTTTTTTGTTACTATCTAAGCTAACGATTTCTATGTATATGCAAATCTCCTGGGCTTTCAATTCATTAGCTTTTCACTCACCCGTCCATTTGGTCCATTCGTGAACTTTTTCTTGACGACTATTCTCCTCGTTGTCACACCGTCTTTCAAAAATGTTTCCTAAACATCGAAAATAGTTGGCTCTTTTTCATTTTCCAGGGTTTACAGTAGAGTTCAGCAAACAAAACCAAAACCAAAACCAAAACCAAAACACCAAAACAAACCAAAACTCAATTTGCATATAAATTAACATGTAAATTTAAAATTGTAAAATGCAAATTTGCCTTTCACTTTTTCTCACTCCACAAAATCTCGTCGCCGAAAAAAGGACCAAAACACGACCTCGAAATTTCGAAACAAAAAATAGCCTATGGGATAGATTTTTGGATGCTGATTTCAAATCTGCAAACAGATTTTCGCTATCCCCTCCCAGTCGCGAGATATTGGCGAGTTTTGGTTAGTTTTGGTTTTGCTTTTGGTTTTGGTTTTGTTATGGCTTTGGTTTTGGCTTTGGTTAAGTTTTGTTTTCCGAATTCTAGTTTACAGTATCTTTAATGGCATTTTTTCTTATAATAGTATGGTTTTAGGTCTCAAATCACATTGTTCTATCTGTTTGAATCTTTAACCAACAAGGATCCTCAGAAAACGGACATTTTACATGAGAAATGGAAGCCTTTTATACGCGAGGAGTATGCCAGATGGCAAGCGATTAGGCGGCCGCACAAAGAACATCTCGCATTTTTCGGGAATTTCGAACACGGGAATTTTTCTTTTCTTTTCTAGATGATAAAAAAAGATATTCAGCTGTAAATTTGTATCCAGGGGTTTTCAGGGTCGGCGAATCGATTGGTGATATTCAGAGAACATCTAAGCCCCATTTCTGGTTTTTTAGATGATTAAATAAGCTGAATAATGCGATAAATAAGCAGAACAATGCGATAAATAAGCAGAATAATGCGATAACTTTCAAACCCCGGAATTGGTCAAGAGCCAGCTAGTTTATTAAGATAAATTTACATATTTTTTAACTTTCATAAAAACTCACAATAGTCGTGTAGAGTCGGAAAGTCGGTGACCTTTGTGTGGTGGTCATCGGTGAAGTAGCATCTTTGTATGGATTTGTGAAATTCGATGAATAATACCACCACCTAAAAATGAAATTTTTCTAAATTTCTTTAAAGTTTACTAAAGGATAATAAAAAAGCGAAGAGTTTTCTAAGGGATTTCTATAAAATCTCTATCATATTCCAATCTAAACCACCCACATGCCAACGTTTAGCAAAGAAAACGTTCGTTTCCTGCTAGAAATGAAAGACAAAAAAAAGAGTTGATATATTAAAATCAGTAAAAGTAGTTTTCTTAGAGTTAGATCTCAATTTTTTTGATTGATTTATCCGATTAGTTATGGTCTAAACAAAGCTCTAAACAAAATCCCTGTAAATCAATCAGATCGAAAGAAATTGACCTAATAGTAAGCCTCTTTTGGAAAGCAATTGTAAAGTTAAAGAAAAATCACACTTAGAAACTTGTTTGCTCGTTTATCAGATAAAAATTTTCATTTTAGAATGTCCATTTTTGGAATTACCCATTTTCGGAACAAGAGAAGGCCTCAAAAGCACTTCAGACCAGGCCTAGACCAGGTCTAGACTTAGCTTCTGATCTTATTTGGTTTAAAAGTTTAAACCTATAGCTCGATTTAGAACATTTCTAATCCTGAGTCAGTATTACGAGGCTTGATTATCAAGCTGATACTAAAAAAAATATTAATCTGAGATCAGATCCAAACGTATTGGGTTAATGCATTGAAAATGGGCTATCAGGGCAAAGTTTGCTTTTGAACTAACTAATACACCAATTAAAATACGGCTTTTTTTTCAATAAAAAAACATTACTTGTTAGTTTTCGGTAATTTTCAAGCAAATTAGGACCCTTTTTGAAGAAAAATTCAGCTGAAATTTGTGTTTTTTTTCATGAAATTCGTAAAATAAGCATATGGCGAATCGAATTGAACCAATCGAGTCGAAAATTTCGCTGCTTGCATAACTTTTTATGCTCTATCTTTTTTCTATTTACAGGGTGCGTCAGAATTACTCATGCTCACTCTGGAGGGCGTAGCTCAGTCAAAAGATAACCAATTCCCACAAAAATTTTACAGATAAATGTTGAGTGAGTCTCCTATAGCGGTGCCTATTATCTAACCGGTTTATCTAAGCTCACAAACTACAGTCATGGACAAAAGTCTTTACCCCTACCGAGGTCAGCTTTTAAAACGCAAAATTTTTCAACTTTTTAACAAGTTTTAAAAATTGTTTTCAAAGTATTTTGTAGCATTTTTACTCTAGTTTTTATATCCCATAACCAAAAGAAACAACGATTTATTTTAGGCAACAAAGAACGACGTTAACAAAAAAAAACCCTCAAAACAGGTGGACAAAAGTCTTTACCCCTTTTCAACTTTTTATTTTCTTGCTGTTGTTTCGTTATTTTTCACATAACAATGCTTTATTATTTTTTAATTCTAGTGATGCCTGGAGCCTATCTGACCACTCCCGACAAAGAAAAGATTGTGGAAGCAAGGAAACGAGGCGACAAAGTAAAGGATGTTGCGAGCGTATTCAAATGCAGCCCCGAAACGGTGAAAAAGCTTTGCAAGAAAGAAAAACGACTGGAATTCTTCACCGAGCATTCAAAACAGGTCGTTCACCCGTCACAACACGACAAGGTTCTAATTTTGGCCCACAAAAAGGATCCAAATCTTAATGCTTCCGATGGAGTCAGATTAATCAAGCATCAATTTAACAAGGACATCAATCGAAAGACAGTAAGCAGACGTTTGATTCATGCAGGATTGATGACTAGAAGACCTGCCAAGAAGCCCCTGATGGTCGCCAAACACCGGAAGATTCGACTCGACTTTGCCGAGAAGTATCAAAGTTGGACAAGCAACGACTGGGCCAATGTCATCTTCACCGATGAATCGAAGATCAACTTTTTCAATCCCGACGGCAATCATTTGATCCGGAGACCTGTCGGACAACGATATAGCACCAAATACCTTCGTGCGACAGTCAAATTTGGTGGCGGATCAATCATGTTGTGGGGTAAGAAACTTTTATCTTTATGCCTATTGACTTTTTTTCAGGAGCGATGACTAGAAGTTCACCAGGTCCGCTCGTTCTTCTCAATTCAACTTTGGACGCTCAACGATACAAGGTGATTTTGGAGAAAGATCTTCTTCCATTTGCGACCACAAAAATTGGACAAGGATGGTTGCTGTACCAGGACAACGCTCCATGTCACAAGTCGCAACTGCTAATGGGACGAGTTGTTCGCCTTGCCAACGGTGGTAGAGCTCGTCTACCCGGATGGTTCCGATCGAATGGA
The DNA here is from genome assembly GCA_958450365.1 of Mesorhabditis belari. Lineage (NCBI taxonomy): Eukaryota > Metazoa > Nematoda > Chromadorea > Rhabditida > Rhabditidae > Mesorhabditis > Mesorhabditis belari. Next base: position 573,824 of record CAUEEP010000921.1, read on the forward strand.
GTTCAGCTCGTATCTGCTCCTCCCTACAGTCCGGATTTGAACGTTATCGAACATTTGTGGGCGTTTTTGAAGCAGAAATTGAAGGGAAAACGCTTCAATACCAAGATTGAGCTATGGTACTTCATTCGACACGTCTGGACAAAGATCGGTCCTCAAATTTTACAGGATTTGGTCGACTCGATGCCGAGAAGGATTCAAGCAATAATTTCATCAAAAGGAGGCCCTACCAAATATTAAAAATACTCGGTTTTTTCTCACTTTTTGTTCGAGGGGTAAAGACTTTTGTCCACCTGTTTTGAGGGTTTTTTTTTGTTAACGTCGTTCTTTGTTGCCTAAAATAAATCGTTGTTTCTTTTGGTTATGGGATATAAAAACTAGAGTAAAAATGCTACAAAATACTTTGAAAACAATTTTTAAAACTTGTTAAAAAGTTGAAAAATTTCGCGTTTTAAAAGCTGACCTCGGTAGGGGTAAAGACTTTTGTCCATGACTGTATTATCTAAGCTCACAAACTTTTCAAACAAGCTCTCAAAGTTGGGAATCGCACTTAGCCTGGCGCGCGACCTAGTTTTGGGGTTTTTGAGGCGACATTGAAAGCCGATTGGGAAATTTTTGCACCAAATTTTCAGAAACGTGTTTTACAACCTTCGATCATCGTTTACGGGAAAAATCTCACAAATGATAATGAACAAAACCCTGCTTATTTATGATTTTCGTCATGTAAATCCGGGCCGAGAGGTGTTTAAAAAGTTGAGAAAGAAAAGCGAACTGTCTAATCGTTTGGTAATTATTAGTTGTTAAAATTCATATCTGAACATGATTGATTGAAAACTAACAAAAACTTAGCTCCTCTCAGTAAGCAGCTGATTTTTCAAAAACCCTAAAACTAGGTCGCGTGCCAGGCTAAGTGACTACTCTCAACTTTGAGAGCTTGCTTGAAAAGTTTGTGAGCTCCAACCGGTTAGATAATGGGCACCGCTACAGGAGACCGACTCAACATTTACCTGTAAAATTTTTGTGGGAATCGGTTTTCTTTTGACTGAGCTACACCCTCCAGAGTGAGCATGAGTAATTCTGGCGCACCCTGTACACTAGAAAAAAGATAGAGCACAAAAAGTTATGCAAGCAGCGAAATTGTCAACTCGATTGGTTACACTAGAATAGGTTTCTGTGGTAGAAAGTGCCCAAATTGAAACATCAAATTCTTGCCACTTTTTAACAATCTGGCTTCTCGTCTATGAAAAGTCTCGAAAACAAAAGTGTTTTCAAATCTTTTAAAACTCATTTTATAGAAATTTAATGGATCTTTCTACTAAAATAATTTCTACTCTTTGATTGGTGAATTGGGGATTTTAAAAAATGACTTTAAAACTACAGCCCATTTCCAATGCCTAAACCCAATAGAACGTACCAGCGTTCTTTTACTTGGCTCATTGATCTACAACAGTACTCAACTTTATCTAGTACTAACTATAAGCCTTTTCTTGCAATAAGTACAGTATCTTCTCTCATTTAAAGCATCACTTACTGATATTCCTTTGGAATCAATCCGATTCGATACGTTGAATAATGAAAATTCGGCGGCGTGATCTCGAAATCTTCGTCTGATGAGAACAACTTTTTGCGGGTTGTTTTCGCGATCGGATTCTCGGTGACGCCTAAAGTAAAGAGTAAATAGTAAAATAGTCAACTGAGTAAAACAAAATAAGCATAAGCATAAAACCAAGCGACAAGCAACTAAAAACACGAACAAACTAAAAAAAAGCAAAAAGAAAAAGCGTGTCTCTTCATGCATAAAAAGTAAACCAAAAAGTCAACTAGTACAGCTGGATTTAACCAAAAAAAAGTCAACAAAGAGATTTTAAGCGAATTGGAAACATTTTTCTGGATAAAAACGGCTTGCTAAGGTAAATATGAATAGCCAAACGATTGAGATTTTCTAACGATTTCAGTTGTTTCAGTTGTTTCAATTGCTTCGATTGAAAGCTTTTTTTAAAAACGCAACTTGTGAAATGAAAACTTTTCAAGCATTTTAAACCGAATTAGCAATTTCAAGCAAACTAGCAAAGCAAATTAGCAAAGCAAATTAGCAAAGCAAATTTTAAGCAGCAAATTTCAAGCAAATCCCACCTTCAGTCGCCTTCTCGGAGCTGGTGAATTCTTGTTTTGTGGTCGATGTCTCCGTGTTGTATTGGGATCGAGTCTCGGCCGAAACCGGGATATAAACTGTTGAAGTCTCTCGGGAGATGTCCTCGAGTTCCCTGAGAATCGAAATTATATTCTATTCAAATCTTTACAAGAACAATTCTTGTTTGTGTTAGAAAAACTCACTTATCTCCCTCAATCGTGGTCGTTTCTTTCTCGCCAGCTGGCTCTCTAAAAAAGGAAAAGATTAAAACGAGTTTTTCTGGAATTTCAAAATACAATATTGGATCTAGAAATATTGTAGTATTACTTTCAAACTAATTTCTCACCTCTCCACCTCCGTTGTTCCCATTTCCTCGTCTCCAGTCGGCAGCACCACAATCTTTTCCATGTTGACTTCTGAAAAACTTTTGATTAAGCAAAACTTTTAGCCTTTCTTTTTTTAAGCTTTTATCACTGTATCACTGTCAACAACTTAGAATTTTATTACATTTAAGAGCTTTTTTTCGAACTCATAGTCAGCTCTAAAGCGGGCCTCGACTACCGTTACCCTCTAATCTATATGTTAATGTAGTCCTTAGACTAGCTGGGTTACCGTAACCTAGCCACACTTTAGAGTGCCTATCCGAGTCGATTAAAATATTCGATCAACATAACAAACCTGTAGAAGTCTGTGGTTTCTCAATAACTGTATCTTGGAAAGATTTCTCAAAGGTTTTCCCATCATTTCCTATTTCTTGACTCATGATGAATTCAACGTCGAGATCATCCGGGGAAATTGATTGAGAAGAAGAAATGGTTGATGTCTGGAATTTGACAAAATTAAATTTGTTCAAAAACGAAGGATACAGTACTGAAACAAAAGTTCTTTACAGACCTAAAAGATCAGTTACATTAGTCAATACCAGTGCTGTTTCTAGACAAAAATTTCTAGATCAGGCCAAGCCAAGCCACTTTTCATTGTGGCTTGATTTTACCTGACTGAACCGTGGCTTTCCGATTTCATCAAGCCAGCCAAAGCCAGGACACACCGGTGGCTTTGGTTTGGCTTGGCCTGGCTTAGTCACGGCTTTTGGCTTTTAGGAACAGAGTCTAACCTCAAGCTCCGTATCGAGATCATCAATCGTGGTTGATTGAGACAAGAGGGTCGATGTCTGAAATTTGACTTAAATTATGAAAATTTGACCTGGGTTTAAGCTTGAGTTATGCTCCTACTTTAAAACTGGCATTAGCACTTAGATTTAGATTTAACCTAATGTCAAAAACAAATATCAATTTGAGAAGATGGCAAAAAGTGCCTTTAGATTTTGCTTTGATAGTCTTGGTGAAGATGTAATTCTCACCTCGATCTCATCGAGATTCACAAATCCCGAAGCTCTCTGCGTGGTGATTTTTGATTGATCAGAGTTTCTCGGAATGATCACTTCGCTGCCCGTTGTCTCTGTTCTTCCTGTTGTTCTCAAAGTAGGTTGGATGGTAGCTAAAAGATCTGTTTTCCTGTAGCCAACGAAACGCTTACCCAAAGTCGAAGTCTTTGGAATTAGCTCTGGCTTTTCGGTGGTCGTTCCATCCGTCCAAATCTAATAATAAATGAATAAATACAGGATATTTAAAAATCTAATTGTGCCCCCCAGGGTTGTTCCACGGCTAGACCAAAAGCTATAGGTTCAATCAGACCTGGACCTAGTTGACTTCAAGCTCCGCCTGAGGCTGCCTCTAGCCTAATCTGGGCCTACATGCTCTTTCTAATATACTCACCTCAGTGATCACCACTTCTTTCCCAGAAACTGTTGTTGCCTGCGTCGTACTCATTGTCTCATTTCCCTCTTTTTCCTTCTTCTCTTTTTTCTCATCTTCTTCATCTTTTTCCTTTTCTTTCTCATCTTGTCGTTCTTTTTGCGCTTTCATCATGTCCCCAATTGCCTCGATCTGAACAAAGAAATTTGACACTAAAGTTGTTTGAAGTTGGCTTAATTGGCCAAGTTCTAAAACTGGAACTTCTAGGCTTACAAAACTGGCTTTAGAATTTAAATTTGCTCACTTTTTTCTCATCTTCTCTTTCCTTTGACTCTTCCTGTTTTCCCTTGCCACGACCTCGATTTCGGTTTCGCGGAGTGGTTCGACCACTGAAAAATTCCAGTTATAATGGCTTAAGCTATAATTTTGCTTCACTTGACTTTAACTGTTTAACTTTAACTGCATAACTTCATTTATTTTACCGTATCAAGTCCTGTGCCGTGTAGTGAATTCTTGGATTGATCGTCGGGAAAAGAGTCGTGCTTCTCGTCATCTTTCTCGTTGTGAGCGTCACGCTTTGTGTATCCTAAAGTGCTTCATAGTTCATTTTCTAAAAGACACCTCTTTTGGAAAGCTACCGTAATGCAATTTGGGATCTAATTTGAAAAACTACCGTGATCCAACCACCAGCTCACATCCAATCAGCCCAATTTTGAGCTCATTGACTGAGCCTTGTGATTCCCTCATCGAATGATACCAAAATTCGGCTGATCGAATGAAAACTAGCGGCTTAATTACGGTAGTTTTTCAAAAGAGGTGTCTTTTAGAAAATGGACAAAAATTAAGCTAAAACTGTACCTGCGCTTTCGTTGTACTCGATTCGTTCTCTTCTTTCGATTCCCCATTGATTTCCCTATCCATTTCCTCCAATTGTCGATCGATTTCGGCTATATTTCGGTCAATGACTAAAATCGAAGTTGAATTGAAGCTAAAAATCGAAAATTTTCTAGCATTTACCCGTTTTCGTTGTCGTTTTCCGTTGTTTCGTAGTTGATCCCCAAGTGGACGTCTCAACCGAGTTCTCTTCGTGATTTCTAAAAGAATCATTTCATTTTGAGAATTCCCTATGTTCAAATGAAATGATTTCTTATATGCAGAATGAAATATGTAGAATTAACTCTTATTCAACTATTCAAATAGTCGTTTTTTCGCTGGACAATGATTTTGAGGAGCTTTCAACTTATGATTCTCAACTTGTCTCCAACTTCGTCTCAGATATGACACTTACAACTTGAATGGTCATTTAAGAAAATCCCAATTCGCGAATACGAAAATGAATTGAATACTAATTAAATTTAAAGACTGAATTCTAATTCAGCTATTCAGCTATTCAGATAGTCGTTGTGTCCACCGGATGATCAAGCGATAAATCTTGAAAAAATAAGATTTTCTTGTTCTTTAGTGGTTTCTCTGAATTGTTCAAGTGAAAACCGACCATATTAAGTGAGCTTTGGTGACATTTTTTATTTATTTAATATCTCTACTCTCATATTTTTCAAAACCCACTTTTCTTTCAATAACTCCAGCTCGTGATCAAGGAAAGTGGCGGTGGCGAAACTTTTCGTGTACGGAGCAATAGTTGACGCTGTCGGGGAGTAGAGTTCATCAACCTTGAAAATTTGAATCATATAGACTTTCTGCAAGCCAATCAGTAGATCTATCTTGCCATTTGGCTACTTTAGCCCGGCTGATGTTTTAAACGCAAACGCACCCTTTCTGGTGCACTCAGTTCATATTTTTTCGCGATAGCAAATCAGAAAAATAAGGAATTCAGTGCCCAGAAGGGGTGTGTTTACGCGATCACAAAGTACATCCAAAAACAAGGCACTTACCGACTGTTCAGCTGTTGGAGCAAATGTGGAGTGTGGAAAGATTGGCTCAACGAAATCATAAACCTAAAAGAGTTTTGTAGATAGAAAAAGCTATCAAAGTATTTGTAAAAATGCTTCAGCATTACAATTGATATTCTAGAAACTGTCAAAATTGGAATATTTCCAATTAAACTTCTCTTTACATTTATTTCTACTCAAACAATTCTTCTTTTGTTATCTGATGATTGCATTCGCTTCTAACACGTAACTTATTCCATTTTCTTTCAAAATGAGCAAAATTTTAGCCCAAGAACACCTTGCCAGTCATTTACAGTGATTTCCCTTGTCCTGTAAATGATTTCCAAATGAGAATTCAGTTAAAATTTGGGCCCCGGGGTCGTAGAACCTATTGGCGGAGTTATTTTAACCCTTTGTCCCAAGAAAAGTCCCAAGAGAATCGAATTGGCTTTGGGCTTTGCATATGATAGCTTTCACGATGAAAAGTCCCAAATTTGCGAGAAGAACCAATATTTTTTGCTTTTGCTTATAAGCGTAACCAAAATTTACCTGACAAGTATTTAAATCCTCATCATCGAATAAACTGTCATCGCCGGGTACAATGAAATTGAGGAAATAGTCACGAAAGTTCAAACTAAAGTGTAAATTTGGCATTTTAACGTAATGAAAAAATTACCGAGAAAACACGCGCTCTGCGTCGGGGCAATGCGAAAGCACTGCGTTCTCCAAACATAAAGCATTTAGATGAACGTATCTAAAGTAAAAGAAATCAATAGAAAGTACAGGGATTACTGTTACTTTCACTATAATAATTGAGTTATAGTTTACGGTGCGCTAGCCGCAAACTATAACCTAAAGTTTGCCGTAATTCAAACTGTTCTATTCAAACCAATTTCAAAAGCACTAATTTTACATTACTTTCCGAAAAATTAGCTCACATAAAGTTTAAATACTGTCAAAACTCAAATAAAGCTACAGTAGATTAAATAAAGTAGATTGTAAATAAAGTAGATTGATAAATAAAGTAAATTGAACCTGCAAGTTTCCTGATCCGGCGTGAAGTGAGGTCCGACGCGACGTCGCAATCGAACCGCTTCCTAAAATAAATCATTTTTTCAAGTTTTGGTCTAATGAAAAACTTTCAACAATTCATTTACCCAAATTTCCTTAAATATTAAGTTTACAAAGCGTTTTACAAAGCGTAAAAACTAGCTAAAAACCAATATAAAGTCACTCACTTTCATGAAAGACGAGCATCGCACCTCCACAAACGTGTGATAACGAGAGATGCAATTCAGTTGGGGATGCAGATCTGAAAGTTTTCGTAATGAGTGACTAACAAAATAACGAGTAAATATTAAACCGTAAATCCTCTACCTACCTAATAATAGACCAGCATGTCAATCTATTTTTCGATATCTTTTTGAGTGCCGATTTAATGTTCGGAATTTAATGAACCAAAATAAACCAAATCAAACCTCTTTGGATCACCACAAAAAAAATTTTCGACCAATAAAAGATGAACTTCTGATTTTATGTAAACAACAAAACAAAGATAAAAACATGATAAAGTACCTAACTAATCAATAAACTCTAATGGTGCATCAAAATCAAGGTCGCATTCATCAGTTTCGATGGTATCTAGGGGCCACAACTTCTTGATCCATTTGAGCATTCTTCAGCTTTTGATATCTTTTGATATAGCCTTTAATATGAATAGGTTCACTCCTTTGGAAACAATGAACGAGCTGGTCTTTCGATCGATTGCTGTAGTGATTCAATTGTTTGAATGAATCCGCCAAATGCTGTCTAACGCCATTGACCCGTTCCCGTTTTTTCCCAGTTGTTTGAGAAGTTTTTGTTTTCTCCAATCTTGAATCAACGATCGTGATACTCCAAAATGTTTAGCAGCTCCTTGGTTTGAGTTCTACTTAGCGTATTCGATCACTTCGAGCTTGAATTTTACGCTAAAGGCCCGCTTTGCTCCTCTTGCACTCGTCAAATCCTCGGCTTCATTTGCATCTTCCTTTCTTCGTTCGATCGTTTCTCTCGCTTTCCTTATCTTCTCCGCCTTCACTTCCATCGTCATCGAAGCTCTTGTTTAATCCTTGTTCATAATCCCGATGAACACAAAATTCGGTAAAAGCATCGCTCATTTCATCCAACGATCGCTCTAGTGATTGTTGTTGCTCCAGTGATTGCTTGTTGCTCGAGTGATTGCTTATGGCTCGAGTGATTGCTTGTTGCTTGAACGATTGCTTGTTGCTTGAACGATTGTTTGTTGCTTGAACGGTTGCTTGTTGCTCGAATGATTGCTTGTTGCTCGAACGATTGCTTGTTGCTCGAATGATTGATTGTTGCTCGAATGATTGCTTGTTGCTCGAATGATTGTTGTTGCTCGAGTGATTGCTTGTTGCTTGAACGATTGCTTGTTGCTCGAGTGATTGTTGTTGTTCGAACGATTGCTTGTTGCTCGAGTGATTGCTTGTTGACACCTTTAATTGACTTCTCGAAACCTAAAAAGAAAATATTAATAAATGTAGCATAAAGTTAAAAAAAAAAAGAAATACGTTAAGTTGTCAGTAAAAAAAAGCAGAATCAAACGAAGTCGGAAACAAAAGATATTCAGTCATGGAATTGGAGGCTTTGAAATATAGGTAATGTTAATTTGGGGCTCTATTTTTCGATACCCTTTTTTGTGGTGGTCCAATAGAGGATATTGGTATTTCCATCATTTCTCCACTCACCACTCATCACATCTTTGCACTGCCGCAGAGTGTACGTGATGAACTTGTCGAAATCTTTTGGTTGATCATCACAATGGGTCATGCAATCGAAAAGATCATAGAGGCGCCTAAACGAGTCAACTTTGATACTCTTTTCTATTTTAGATTAGTTTTTAGACTAAACCCAAGCTCAGATTCGAATCCTGTCTTGCTTAAAATGTTTGGTTTCACTATTGAAGAGTCAAAACTGATCCAAGAGAGCTTGAGAGAGGCGTTTTTGACGTTTTTCTATTTTAATATTAATTTTGAGCTTGCCAATGAGTCTCAAAAAGCTAAATCTCAAAAATTTCGATATTTCCATGTGCTTTTTTTCCCGTCACTCAAATTCCCTTCAAAAAAATGATTGTTTTGTTGTTTGTGAGCGTGTGACAGATGGCACTTTACGATGCTCAATGGGATCAATTTCTCGCAAGAAATCGGAAAATTCTTTTTTTGCAAATATTTTCCTTATCTTACTCGCAAGAATTTACACCTAAAGCTTTGTAATTTGAGCTCAAGTTTTTGTGAATGAAATGCTCGAACACCAAAAGCTGAACAAAGCTGAACAACATATGTTTTCCAAAGAGGAAAGAGTTTAGAAATCGGAAACTAAGTTGTTTTTGAGATGCTTTAAATAGAAACACACCTTTCTGGTGCACTGTATGCTTCAATTTCGCTTCAATTTCCCTTCATTTTCTCACAGAATTAACTCAATCTCACGAAAAATCGAATGCAAAAGAAAAAGTGGCCTTTTGAAGTAAAAAGTGCTCTTCCTAATGACAACAAGTTTCAAATTAAGTCAGTAAATTGCTTTTGTTTTGTTATAAAGATCATTATTGATAAGTTTTAAGTTAGTTATCGATAAGTTTTAAGTTAGTTAGTTAGTTTTAAAGTTAAATAGCCTTAATCTAATTAAAGCTAAGCTTAAAAGCTTAGCTTTAAGCTTTCCAAAAAGTCTTTTCTTTCCTTTTCATACTTTTGTTGAAAAATCAAAAATTCACCAATTAATCTATAGTTTTTTCTATTTCTTTTTCTATTTCTATTTCTTTTTCTATTTCTTTTTCTAAGTTTTCTCTATAAGTTTTCTCTAAAAGTGTTTCTTGTTAAAATTTCTATCTTTTAAAGTCAATTTTCGCTCAATTACAAGCAAATTCAAGAGTGAAAACCATGTTTTTTCTGAAAGATCTATCAAAAAACACCTCTACGAAGCATTGGGTGAATGAATGAATGAAAATGAATGAATGAAAAAGGTGAATCTCCGAAAATTTCGCTATATACTAAACTTTTTATGCTCTATCTTTTATCTATTGACACAAAGATAGGTTTCTTTAGTCAAAAAGTGTCTAAAGCGAATCATCGAGTCGAGCTTTTTGACTAAAGACTAACTCGACTTCAGGCTCTCAAAAAAATGCAGAAATAAGTCATTTTAAACCCGTTTTAATCGTATTTTGCAGAGTGATCTTTCTAATGAAAAAAAACCGATAGTTTAATTGGTGCATTTGTTGGTTTTAAACGGAAGTAGAAAAAGGAAAGAAAAGACTTTTTAGATTAATACAAATTTCCACTCACCAACAAGCGTCTCGCAGTTTGCCGGCCGGCTTTTGACGATCGAGCAAGCTCGTCAGGGTGACTCTAAAGATTTTAATGCTAAAAATCGGTAATGAAGCTTCAAGTTGCTGAAAAATGATTGGATACAATGGGCATGGTCGTCATGGCCGACTGGCTAAGTGCTCTGTATCTTAGTCGAGAGGTTAGGAGGTCAAGAGTTCAATTCCGTTGGCTTTTTTTTGTGGCCTTTTTTGATATATATGTCGTAGCCATTACGAATCATTCGTAAACGGTTACGACATATAAATACCGTAAATACTGTAATAGTACCCCAGCCCCATAATGACGGTGCGGAGCGTTGCGTAGTCTAGCTTTAAACGAGTTTTTCTCGACACTGGTTTATGCTACAATGCGCGCTTAGGTATCAAAAATAGCTGAAATTCAAGGCTATTTTTTCATACCAAAGACGCATTTTTTGAAAGTACGGGCGCTTTGAAAAACAATGAAATACTAAAAAACTTTTGCGACTACGCGACTGTACGAGCGGGACACTATTACAGTATTTACAGTATGGGCTTTTTGTTTCCCTACACTTAAGGCTTAACGATTGTGCTTGTGTATTCTTGTGTACTATATTATTCGTGTGAATAAATGTCTTTTGTGTTCCTTTTTTTCTTATTATACGCCAAAAGCACGTATTTGGATGGGGGGTGGGACAAATGCTACCTTTTTTGCGCACCTGGACATTTGCGCACCTTTTTTTTGCTGGAAAAGGTCTTGGGCAAGGCCGTAGAGCTTCGAAAATATTTCCATATAAGGGAATCGTATGCGTAGATTCCGAATTTCGACAAATCAGACCTCGCTGACACGTCAAATTTGGGCTAAAAGGCAAAAACTACGCAACTTAACACTTTTCCGCAGTTTTTGCCTTTTAGCCCAAATTTGACGTGTCAGCGAGGTCTGATTTGTCAAAATTCGGAATCTACGCATACGATTCCCTTGTATGGAAACATTTTTGAAGCTCTACGGCCTTTCCTAAAGTCTTTTCCAGCAAAAAAAGGTCGCATTTGTCCCACCCCCGTTTGGATGATCAAAACGAGCTGACTATGAGAGTGAAGGTTAAATTACGGTAAAAGTTTTGCAAATTACGCTATTATATCTAACTTTTAAGCAAGAAATCGGTAAAAAACGAGAAATATCGAGATTTTAAAAGTTAACTTACGATATAGCCAATTTTCCAATTTTCCCCATCACTTACCTCGCCAAATCGACTCTTTGCAGTGATCGATCGTGTAAACGATAGCATCTCGATTTGCATGGATCCTAAAATGGAAATTTAAAGAAATTTACTGAAAGAATTGCAATTTTAGCAAAAGAATTGCAATTTTAGCAGATTGCTGAAGAAAAACTAAAGATTTCAACGAAAATTTTGGGAAAACTGAGAATGCTTTGGCAAAACGTGGAAAAAAAAACGCCTCGAACCTGTGGTCGATCGGATAAATATTGGAGTTTATTCCTTCGCTGAAAAAAAATATGACTGTGTTTGATATGAAATGAAATATAGTTTTGTTTAGGCTTTCAATTTAAACTTGTTCTTTGTGATGTACAGGGTGTCCCAAAATTATGGTTACGAAATAACGTAAAAGTTTTCGACTTTATTTACATAGCAAAAATCAGCTGATAAGGAAAAATTTATTCTAAACAATTTAATTAACAATAAAAACAACATTTAAATCTCAAAATGGCCTCCTTTAGCAGCTATGCATTTCCTTAATCGTTTTGGAAAGTCATTAATGGCCTTTTCAATGGTAGACAAAGGAATCTCGTTCCAAGCTTTGATCAAATCCTTTTTCAATGAGTCAATTGTTGTGTGAGCTTTTGCACAAGCTTTGCTTTCAAGAATGGACCAGATAGAATAGTCTAAGGGGTTTAGGTCAGGGCTGTTTGAAGGCCATTCGCCCGGACGTTGTTGGCTGATATCCACTGTGATCCAGTCAGGAAAGTTGTTTGAGATCCATTCTTGTGTAACAGCTGCTTTGTGAGATGGAGCTCCATCCTGTTGATAAGTCCAGCTATTGGCGCCAAAATGAGCTTGAGTCCAGGGCAAAACATTATTTTTGAGCATATTGATATAAGCGATTTTATCGATTTTGACTCCTGGTGGAATGAAGATCAAAGGAGTTTTTCCGCTGTGAGTTACTCCGGCCCATATCATAACTTGTTGCGGCTTTTGTTGTCTTGACACAATTCTATCATAAAGAGGTGGTGGATCCTTTGACCAAACACGATCGTTTTGATGGTTATGGGCTTGCTCAATATCAAACCACTTCTCGTCTGTGAAGGAATTCCTTGATGGCGATTTGAGCCAAAGCGTCTCAGAAGCTGCTTGCACCGGGAAAATCGTTTTGCTTTCATAAGGTCCGTCAATAAATGGCCTCTGGCTTTCATGCCGGCTGTTTTGAGCATACGATGAACAGAACTCTTGCCGATTCCGACATATTGCGCGAGTTTTCGAACGGAGTTCTTGGACGACTTCGGACTTCTTTTGAGCCGTTTAAAAACTTTTCGTCGTTTTGCAGAAACATTGGCAGTCTTCTTTCGACCGCGTCCCGAGCGATCTTCATTTGATCCCGTTTCCTTGTATGCGCGGGACACATTCATTTTCCCCTCCTGCAAGATTCGCGAAATTTCAGCGTTGGTTTTTTCCCGTTGGTGGAGGGAAATTATAGCTGGTCGAAGGTCCTTCTTCGATTTCATACCTGAAAATAGATAAATTAGTACAATGAAACCAAAAAGTAAGAAAAAAAACCAGTAAAATGAAAAAAAAGGCAAATAGAGTGCACGTAACCATAATTTTGGGACACCCTGTACTTTGTGCTCTGTAAACGAATCCTTTCTGGTGCAATAGGTTCTTCAATTTCTTTGAGAGTTCAGTGCACCAGAGAGGTTGCGTTTCTATTTACAGAGCACAAAGTACAGATCCAGAAAGACACTAGATGTCTGCGGAAGTTCGCAGACAGTTCGGAAGCTCGGTTAAAAGGCTTCTCTCGGGCGACGCTCGTGTCAGCTGGTGGCGCAGTGGATAAAGGGCCAGGATACAAGACGGGGATACAGTTTTTGCTTGAGTTCGAGTCCTCACTTAGCAATTCTTTTTTACTTTTTAACAAAACTAACAAGGGAAGGTCAACTGGATAGGCCACATGAGCTATAGATCATTCGACGCCGAATTCAACGCCAATTCCGAATCTGCTTTCTGTTTCTCCCATGGAGCACTCTATCAAAAGTTCTACGTGTTTAAAGTTTTGTAAGTAGTTTCAAAAACCAAACCTTAAAACCGAGGTTTTCACGGTTTTACGAACTTAAGTAAAAGTTAAATGGCCTGCCTTGTATGCTGGCTTCTTACCCACTGCGCCACCAGGTCATCTTCTCGTGGCGCGAAAGAAGCTTTTTAAGCGAGATGTCGCATGTAGTGTGGCTCCTGTGATTTGGACCTTGTACCCTGGACCTTGTACCCTGGACCTTGTACCCTGGACCTTGTACCCTGGACCTTGTACCCTGGACCTTGTACCCTGGACTTTGTACCCTGGACCTTGTACCCTGGACCTTTTATCCTGGACCTTGTACCCTGGACCTTGTACCCTGGACCTTGTACCCTGGACCTTGTACCCTGGACCTTGTACCCTGGACCTTGTAATTAACTTTTCTTTTCGATAGCATTTGAAACGGGGCTTTGCTGTTAAAATCTCGAAGCTGGCTAAGCGACATTGCACTGTGATTACGGAAGAAATGAAAGAAATGAAAAAAAAGATTTTCTGTCTTATGCAAATTCTTGAATGTTTTAGGGGAAAAATGCCCAATTTTCATTTCAATTTTTTTCAATTTTTTCCCTAATATTAGGCTGGGGGAGAAACAGCAAAAATATCTTTTATTCTACCTTTTTTTCAGTTTTTAAACCTCTCATTAAACTATCCAAAATCCTAAAGATTTTTGCTCTTTTTTGCGTCTCGCAAAAAGTGATTTTCAATCACATTTGTCTCTTTTTATAGCGAAACAAAAATGCAGTAAACCTCAAGAAAATCCACTCAATCAAATGTGTTTTTTGTCTAGGTTTTTTTTTTGCTTGGTTTCAAATGTTTTTTAATGTTTTTTGTTATCAAAGAAGCACATGTGCCAACTCATCAAAACCCAAAATAAAAAGCAAAATCATTACACTCATTGAAATCTGTAATTTTCTTTAATTTTCAAAGTTTTTACTGAATTTTACTGAATTCATTCTAAACTTTTTTCAAGAAACTTGTCAAAATCGAAAGATTCAAAAGTGTACTGTTACACCAACGCCGCCTTATCATTGATTTAGTGGAATGCTTTAAAATTGTTAAAGGCATTCATCCCGACCCCCCTTTTTTTTAGTCTCTTTGAATTCGGCTCTCTACGGGCGCCTCGAGTAGCGCCATACGCCAACCTTCCGCCAACTCATACGCCAACCTTCCGTTTCCAACCGCTAACCTTCTGGGTAGCACAGAAAACGTCAAGAATCCACTAGAGCTTCAAGAACAAGATCATCTACAGATGGCCAAGATCATCTACAGTTAAAGGCATTCATCTCGACCCTTTTTTTCTGGTCTCTTTGAATTCGGCTCTCCTCCAGAAGGTAGCTCTTACGCACGCCTCCAGAAGGTAGCTCTTACACACGCCTCCAGAAGGGAGCTCTTATGCACGCCTCCAGAAGGTAGCTTAGCTTTTACGCACGCCTCCAGAAAGGAGCTCTTACGCACGCCTCCAGAAGGGAGCTCTTACGCCAACCTTCCTTTTCCTCTAAAGCCCCCACAGTTTCTTTTTTAATCGAGTTATTAAATTCTGGAGTCTTTTACCCCCTCATGTTCGTGATATTCCCACCTTGGCTAGATTTAAAGCCGCAATTTCGGCAATTGATTTGACTGCTCTGTGATTCTTTCTTGAGGTATCTTTTTGTCTTTTTATCTTTTTGGGTGTGTTTTGAATGGTGTCCCGGGTAATTATTGTGATTTTGTTTTGTCGCTATTCAACTGAATAAAGCATATATATCAAAGAAGCAAATGTGTCAACTAATCAAAAACAAAAAGCAAAATCATTACACTCATTGAAATATGAAATTTTCTTTAATTTTCAAAGTTTTTACTGAATTCATTCCAAACTTTTTTCAAGAAACTTGTCAAAATCTAAAGATTCAAAAGTGTGCTGTGCTGTGCTTTGTGCTCAAAATGCTTTCTGGTGCACTGAATTCTTCATTATGATGAGATCTCAGTGCACTAGAAAGGATGCGTTCACAGAGTTGACTGTGTACTTTTTCCTGTAAACAAATACTTTTGAGTGGACTCATTTCGTCAATTTTCTTACAACAATCATTTGATTTCGCAAGAATTCTAGAGAATTGAGTGCGCCAGAAAGCGTGCGTTTACAAAGTCGGACTTAAAGTAACTCGGGAAAGTACAAATAGGAGTTTAAAGTTAGTAATGTTTTTCAGAAAAATTTAGAACTTTTCCACTCACCTCAGCCACCACCAAAAAGGGTAATAACAGGAGGAAACAACTCAATCTTTTCATCAAATCCATCGCTCATTCATTCGACGTTTTTCCCTCTTTTCATAGCTTTTGTTTTTCCTAAAAATCGTTGAACAGATCAGGGAAAAAAATTGAATAGATAAAGGTTTAAAAAAAAAAAGGAAAGCTATTAAAACATTGTTTATAAAGCTAGAAAACTAAAGAAAACTATAAAAGTTTGTTTATAAAACTATAAAACTTTACTTACAAGCTATAAAACTAAGTAAAACTATAAAACTTTGTTTATAAAACTCAGTAAAACTATAAAACTTTATTTATAAAACTATAAAACTAGGTAAACCCATAAAACTTTACCTAAAAGCTCTAAAAATTGCCTTAAAAGCTAAAAAACTTTGCTTACAAAACTATAAAACTAAGTAAAACTATAAAACTTTATTTAAAAGCTTTAAAACTTTGCTCAAAAGATATAAAACTTTACTTGCAAGCTATAAAACTAAGTAAAACTATAAAACTTTGTTTATAAAACTCAGTAAAAGTATAAAATTTTATTTATAAAACTATAAAACTAGGTAAACTTATAAAACTTTACTTAAAAGCTGTAAAACTTTACTTGCAAGCTCTAAAAATTTGCTTACAAGCTGTAAAACTATAAAACTTTACTTAAAAAAGCTATAAAACTTTACTTGCAAGCTATAAAACCCAGTAAAACTATAAAACTTTACTTATAAAACTATAAAACTTTACTTGCAAGCTATAAAACTCAGTAAAACCATAAAACTTTCTTTATAAAACGAAACAAAACTATCAAATTTCGCTTACAAAACTATAAAACTTTACTTACAAAACTATAAAACTGCTTTTACAAAAATACAAAGATTTCTTTTTACATTTGAAAAGTTCAAAAACCTATGCCTAATTCTTCTAGCCAAATCTTGTTAAGATAAAATCGATAATATTTAATCATCAAAGAAAAAAAAGCAATCTAGCAAAGTATTGCAAAAAAAATGAGGAGAAAAGTGGAGGAAATCCGTCAAAGTCTCGGGGATGAGACCCAATATTTCACACTCTAACAAGAGGGGGAAAAGGGGAGGATCGAGTTGAGTCTTTGAGAAAGAAAAGAAGAAACAAATATGAAAAGAATGGGAAAGAATGGGAAAGAAAATGCGGAGATAAGTTGATAGATTTAGGGAGAGGATTGGCCAGGTGTGGCCCAGATTTTAGACCTGGTTTAGACTTGGTTTAGACCTGGTTTAGACTTGGTTTGGACTTGGTTTAGACCTGGTTTAGACTTGGTTTAGACTTGGTTTAGACCTGGTTTGGTTTAGATTTAGATAGACTTGGTTTAGACTTGGTTTAGACTTGGTTTAGACCTGATGAACTTGGTTTTCTTGAATTGAAAAGAGTTTTATCAAAAGTATTGTTATCAAAACAATCAATATCAAGTGTTATCACAAACTTTGAGTCTAATTTTTAACTAAGAGATTATCCCTGGTCAGATTGGGCGAATCGTTATAGCTTTATCTTATAGCTATCGTTATAGCTATCGTTATAGCTTTATTTTGGAATAGTCTCACTTCCGGCAAGATCTTAGTTACCTGATGGATTTGGTGATCTGAATTCACTTGTGAGCCTAGATATGGACCTGGTAGGTATTGGATTTCATTTTGATTTCAGATTTAGCCGAATCAAACCTATGTGGGATTAAAATCTACTAGTGTAGGCTAGATTGAGAAAAATGAGCCTCGTTATCCGTCCTGACTTGATGTCACGAGAAAAACGATGAATTTAATCCACTAAAGGGAATGCGTTTACGTTTTTGAGCACAACAGTACATTCAATTGTTCTTTGTGGCTTGTAATTGCGCGTAAAAACAACCTTTCTGCCAAACTCGATTCCTTGATGTTTTTTTGTGACATTGTTCACACAAAAACACAATCAATCACGCACGGGGTTTCAGCGGAAAGGAGATCCATCATCGAATCCCGATGGGAGATGGAAAATATTTGAAATGAGCCGCAGGACAAGGCTGAAGAGAGCCCAAAAGGCACAGGATTACTCGAAACGCGTGGACACTTTGGCTGACAAATTGCCCTTTTGGCGGTGCTTGATCACTGAGGGAGAAGCTGGAAGAAAGACAAAGTAAGGTTTAGAACCGCAGAGATCTGCGTGAAATTTTTGGAGTAAAAAGTAAAAGAATTGGCGGCAGAGGCAGTCGAAGAGGAGGGAGGAGTTCGACTCGGGCAAGAGGAGTGTCTGTCTATCTGACAGATAGACAGACAGACAGACAGACTCGGGCAAGAGGAGTCGAACCCGAACCTCTCTCTTCCGTTCGTTTGAGAGATGCGCGCGTTAACCACTCGGCCGATAAATGGCGCAGTGCGAGCGCACTTGTCTCTAGCCTACACGATCCGAGTTCGACTCAGGCGCGCGTCGGCAAGTTTGGTTTTTTGAAAATTTCAAAAGATGCTGAACAACTACATGGAATTCAAAGCCAAACGAACTATAAGTTATTTGAAATGGCCAACTGGATGAGGAGGAGTGCACACAGACAGACAGATAGATAGACAGACAGACAGGCAAACAGACAGACAGACACAGCTCTTTTATATATAGTAGATTATCTATTATTATCTATTATCTACCCATTATCTCTTTAAGAATATTAGTTAAATTATCTAAAAGAGTTTCTCGAAAGTGTTGCGAGAAAAATGAAGAATTCAGTGCTCAAGAAAGATTCGTCTATTTGAGCACAACAATAACAGTAAAAGAGTAATACGACAAAGACTAATCAATTTGAATTTACAAGCCTATTCTACAAGTTACAAGAAACAAAAATCAAGCGGTAGTAGCTAGAAAGAGAGGCTGAAGGGTAAGAGATTTTTGTGGGGGTCTCTGGGTGTCCCTTGGGGGGTTTATGTAAAGCAAAAAGGCGTGTGAAGTGGCTTTGCTGTGTTGTCAAAATTCTCTTATAAAAACGTCTCAAAACATATCTCCATAAGTTTCTCTCATCGAACATTGCTCTTGAGTGGGGAATTCAGAAAAAAATCAAGTACTGCTTGAAGGAAAAAAGTTATGAGAATCGATTTGAGAGTTTTGAGAGTTCAGAAAGTGTTTTGTATTGAATTATGCATCATTAACAACAGCAATTTAGCCAAACAATTTAAGAAAATCCATTCAGTTTTGGTTTTCACAAGGAAAGCCACTCTCTTTCTCTTTCGCTTTCTCTTTCTCTTTCTCTTTCTCTTTCTCTACTCCTTTTCTCAAGTATGAATCAAGAGTGACTTCTCTACCCTATCTATATTATATTTTTTAAATCTCTGGGCTAAGGTAGTTAGCCTACTAATTCGCTATACGGTTTACCCAAATTTGACTTGATCTCTACTCAAAGTAGTGGGCCAAATGCTGCTTTTAGAAAAGGAGGAGAAAGAAAGAACGCAGAAATTAGTCTTTTTCCTGGTTATAAGCTGGTTTTTTAGATAGCGAAAGATAAAGAAAGATAAAGAAGATAAAGAAAGATAAGGAAAGATAAAGAAAGATAAGGAAAGATAAAGAAAGATAAGGAAAGATAAAGATAACATCAGATCCCTTACCTTTTATAGAACTATCGTAGCTAACAAGTACAAGAACTATCGTAGCTAATAAGCAGTAAAGATTTGCAGCTCTTAAATCAAATCTAGAGCTAATTCTAGTCTCATCCAAATCCAATTCTTCTTGCTTTTTGTTCAAATAAATCTATTCTTCAAAATTAAACGATTCAAAGTTCTCTAGCTCAACTTTTTGCTCAAGAAAAAGGCTCACTTTCTGACGCACTTAATCCCCCATTTTTCCAGCAACAAAATAAGGAATTGAGTCAAAAGGAAAAAGCTTGAAAGCTATTGGATTGGTGAATTGAAAACTGCGGGCTATTGTCATATGTGGCAGTTTGAGCACTTTCTTCAAAAGAAACCCATTCTGGTGTCAATAGAAAAGTTGTAGAGAATCAAAAATTAAGCTTATATCCAAATTTTCAGAACGATTCAAAAACTGGTTTTCAAGAAATGGCAAATTTACGAATCTTCACAAAACTTGCAACAAAACTTGCATTTTAAGCGAAACTACTAAGCGTATCTTTTTGGAAATTTGGTTATAAGCCTAATTTTTGATTCTCTACAACTTTTCCATTGACACCAAAATGGGTTTCTTTTGAAGAAAGTGCTCAAATGCTCAAACTGGGACATCTCGACATCTCCAGTCCTCCATTTTTGAGTCTCACACTTGTCTCACACACAAACCAGAATCCTACTACGAAAGAGGAATCCTTAAATTGCCTATAAAATGAGCAGAAGTCGTCAATAATAATGGAAATTATTTGGAATGAATTGATGGTTTTATGTTGAATAAATTTTAGTTCAAAGTCCGGCAGTTTTCAATTCACCAACCCAATAGATTGTAAAAGTCGAAAAACAAGTGACCCAGCTACGGATTGACGGATTTTCTATGTTTAGTGTAGTTTCAAAAACCCTATGAGCTAACTACAGGCTATTAAAGGGTTCTTGTCAAGGGCACTTATCCAAAGGAAAGATCGATCTAGATCTATCTAGATCACTTAGCTTATCATGTCTAGATCAAAGAAAATCGAAAACAATAGATGAAAAGGATTAAAATCTAAAAAAAGATCTAGAGTAAATCTGACAATCATCACATAGCCGGCAGTTTTCAACTCACCAACCCAATAGTTTTCTTCAGTAAAGTCAAGTACAAAAAGTTTTAGAGCTTTTAGAGCTTTCAGACAAAACAAGAAAAGCAGCAAAGAACAAGAAAAGCAATTTTGAATCTAAAAATAAGCAATAAGCATAGATTACGTTCTTCAATTAAGAGTAAACTTTCTTTTTTCATAAAGAATTTCTCAGTGAAAAGCATGGGAAACTCGGGAAATGTTGTCAAGAACGGAAGGGCAAGAAAATTAAGCCTTTTTCTGAAAAAAGAAAGAAATTACAAGGAAAAGAGTTTTCTTTTTGCATAGAGCTCTTAAAATTCACTCAAATAAACAAACAAAAAGCAAAAATTTGGAGAAAATTTGTCGAAATTAGTGATATACGGAAAGTTATTTGTGTATGGAAAGTTATTTGTGTTAAAATAAACGAAAGCTAGTGTACTTTGTGTCGAAATTTCTAAACGCATCTTTCTAGTGCACTGAAATACTCATTTTTTATTGATTTACATGATTATACAATTTGTTAATTGTTAATTAGCTTCCTATTTTGATCTAATACGGCTCCAATACGGTTCCAACACGCTTCCAATACGGTTCCAATACGGTGCCAATACGGTTCTAATACGCTTCCAATACGGCTCCAATACGGTTCCAATACGGTGCCAATACGGTTCCAATACGCTTCCAATACGGTTCCAATACGGTTCCAATACGGTTCCAATACGGTGCCCATACGGTGCCAATACGGTTCTAATACGCTTCCAATACGGCTCCAATACGGTTCCAATACGGTTCCAATACGCTTCCAATACGGTTCCAATACGGTTCCAATACGGTTCCAATACGGTGCCAATACGGTGCCAATACGGTTCCAATACGCTTCCAATACGGTTCCAATACGGTTCCAATACGGTTCCAATACGGTGCCAATACGGTGCCAATACGCTTCCAATACGGTTCCAATACGCTTCCAATACGGTTCCAATCCAAATCTAGAATTGGCAATCTAGAATTGGCAATCTAGAACTGGCAATCTAGAATTGGCAATCTAGAATTAGCAATCTAGAATTGGCAATCTACGAATTTTGCTTGTATCTTAGCTGGATTTGATGAAAAAAACGTCGAATTTACCTTCAGTCGACTAGAAATCAAATTTTCTATCGAATGAAAGTAAACGCAAGTTTCTTTAGAACAAAACTGGATAAGAGACGAGCAAAATTCGTAGATTGCCAATGGCAAATGGACGGGAAAAGGCACGGAGTTGGTAGTAAATCGTTTTCATCAAATTTCATCTATAATGATTTCAAAACTTCCTCATTCATTAAATACTTTTATTATTTACTTCTTTACTTATCCTTTACTTATTCTTTACTTCTTTACTTGTTCTTTCTTATTCTTTACTTATCCTTTTCTTATCCTTTTCTTATCCTTTACTTACTTATTACTTACTTATTACTTATCTTTTACTTATCTTTTACTTATCCTTTACTTATCCTTTACTTATTCTTTACTTACTTATTACATATTTTCACTGTTTCTTTTCCTCTTTCAAAGGTGAGACGAAAAAAGAGAAAAAGATCTGTCACTCATATTTCTAAGAGAAAAGAAGCTTTAAAAAAAACGTAAAAGCTCAAAAAACTTGAACAACTGTTGATCTTTGGAAAAGAAAATTATCGTTAAAACGTGAAAATTTCCAAAAAGACTAAACCTAAAAAAATCTTGGCCATTTTTTGTGTTTTGTCTAATGGTTGTGGTTATTTGAGAAGGGTTAGGGTAGATTTTTTTTTGCTTTTTCTCCGAAAAATTCTCACAAACGTTTACTGAAATTTGTGAGCGCATTGGGTTTAGCATTTTGAATCGAATAAAAGCTTCAATTAAGCCTTTTAACACAAGCGACAATGGGCGTAAAGTCGCGTAGTCGTTACTGTTTTACTGATGATGAAAATTCAAAGACAAATTCAAAGATAAATTCAAAGATAAACTCAACTATTATAGTCATTCGATAGCGTTGAATTTCTTCTTGAAAACTAGTATAAAGTTACAAGAACTTTCTACCAAATAAATAACAAAAATGCAGGAAATAACAGAATAACAGAACAAAAAATAATAAAAGTTGAGTTGAGACTAAAAAAATCGTCATTAGTAAAGCACAGCGATCATTGGATCGTCGTGAATGTGTTAGGTAAATGGTTTTAAATATGTTAATAAAATTTGCGATGTCATCATAAGCTTTTACACTATTAGGTTGATGCATAAGTCTTTTCGTTTTTTTCGTACTTCTGTTAAAAAGTAACAAATTCACCAATTAATCTATAGTTTGCTCTATAAAAAAAGTGTTTTTTTTGTTCAATTTGCATCTTTTTAAATGAATTTCGGTTGACTTTCAAGCAAATTCGAGAGTGAAAAACGCCTTTTTCGTAAAAATCTATAAAACAACTCAGAGATGGCGTAATTCCGTTTTCAGCTCGTTATCCTTTGATTTTCAATGAGAAAAACTACAGCGATGTATTCAACGAATGGCTTTGTTAGAGGATGCACCCAAAAGAAACGGTGTTATTTGGCAAAATTTGAAGTGTTCTCCATCTAAAGCTTCTATTAGGTTGATGCATAAGTCTTTTTCATTTGTTTCGTACTTCTGTTAAAAAGTAACAAATTCACGAATTAATCTATAGTTTGCTCTATAAAAAAAAGTGTTTTTTTTGTTCAATTTGCATCTTTTTAAATGAATTTCGGTTCACTTTCAAGCAAATTCGAGAGTGAAAAACGCCTTTTTCGTAAAAATCTATAAAAAAACTCTACGGAAAAATTGGCTGAATGAATTTCTCTGAAAATTTGGCTATACACCTAACTTTTTGTGTTCTATCTTTTATCTATTGACACGAAGATAGGTTTTCTTTAGCTAAGGTGTCTAAACCGCATCATCGAGTTAGCCCTTTTTGACTACCCGACTTCATACTCTCAAGAAAATCCAGGCATTAAATATTTTTAAACCCGTTTTAATGTTATTTTGCAGAAAAATAATTGCTTTTTCTAATGAAATCAACCGTAGTTTAATTGGTTTAATTGGTGCATTTGTTGGCTTGAAACGGCAGACGAAAAAGAACAAAAACACTTATGCATCAACCTAATAATTCAAGTAGCGCTAAAGATTCAAGAAGGCCAAAAAAAACCGGGCCGAGTTTCAATTTTCAATTCTAAACCCGATTTAAAAGGACGAATCAATCTCCAGATCGATCACAAAACATTACATGAGTTTTAAATATTATATACAGTGCCGCTCGAAGGTAATGACCCCCTCAAACTTTTCAGGTTTGTCATATAAAACAAATGCACAGAGTAATATGTTTAAAAACAAAATGTAGATTTTTCATAAACATGCATAAATATTTTGGTTTCAGCTCATTTTGAATGCTTTCTAAAATATGGCATAAAAAAAGAAAAAAGTAAGGTCGCTCAAAAGTAATGACTCCCCTAAGCGTTTGTGTTGAACAACTTTCATAAACGTTAAACGAGGATTCGATTTACTTTCGAGAACGAGCCTTCTGTCATATCTTTCTTGACATTACCTTTGAGCGGCACTGTATATTATCAATGCTTCAAAAATCTTAAATATGAGTTTAAAATATTAAATTACAAGCAGTTTTCAGCTGCGTTAGCGTTAAAGACGTTTTCATACCGGAATTCCTCAGAATTTCTGGTGGCTAGAGAGCTGGAAAGGGGCAGGACCTGGAAAGGGGCAGGACCTGGAAAGGGGCAGGACCTGGAAAGGGGCAGGACCTGGGGCAGGACCTGGAAAGGGGCAGGACCTGGAAAGGGGCAGGACCTGGAAAGGGGCAGGACCTGGAAAGGGGCAGGACCTGGAAAGGGGCAGGACCTGGAAAGGGGCAGGACCTGGAAAGGGGCAGGACCTGGAAAGGGGCAGGACCTGGAAAGGGGCAGGACCTGGGGCAGGACCTGGAAAGGGGCAGGACCTGGAAAGGGGCAGGACCTGGAAAGGGGCAGGACCTGGGGCAGGACCTGGAAAGGGGCAGGACCTGGAAAGGGGCAGGACCTGGAAAGGGGCAGGACCTGGGGCAGGACCTGGAAAGGGGCAGGACCTGGAAAGGGGCAGGACCTGGAAAGGGGCAGGACCTGGAAAGGGGCAGGACCTGGAAAGGGGCAGGACCTGGGGCAGGACCTGGAAAGGGGCAGGACCTGGGGCAGGACCTGGAAAGGGGCAGGACCTGGAAAGGGGCAGGACCTGGAAAGGCTCAAGCCCTGGAAAGGGGCAGGACCTGGAAAGGCTCAAGCCCTGGAAAGGGGCAGGATCTGGAAAGGGGCAGGATCTGGATAGGCTCAAGCTCTGGAAAGGTTCAAGATCTGGCCTTAAAATTTTACTTTTGGCCTAGTTCTGTTTAAGTAAAGATTTTACTAATAAGCATTTTAATTTAGGCAATATTTGCACAGCACTTATGTTGCACGTCTTTTCTTCAACTCCAAAAATAGTTCAAGGATACTTTTAAATAAGGATTATTGTTATGTTTGTTGTCTAGTTACCAAGCTAGAGTGAGTGTTTGAATGACTCGAAATGTTCAGTCGATGGATTTGGAAAAGAGAGAAAAAGGGGAAAGGTAATAAAGACTGAACGGGCTTTCTCCTTTTCCCCATTTCGCCATCCATGAAAATTCCCACTCAAAAAAAAACCCGAAAGCCCAAGAAATCGGCCTAAGAATCGAGAATGGGTTTTGTGTTTTAAGAAAAATAAAAAATAAATCAGTTTTCGTTTTTAGCTTGTGAATTTGAAGCTTTTCAAAGAATCAGAGAAAATGAGTGCGCTAGAGAGGGTGCGTTTACAATTTTTGAGCTCGTACATGGCAAAATAAACTCTAAATATGCTTAATATCAACACTAGAACAATAATATAAATATAATAACAATAATTCGGCTCAAAATTGAGAAACTCATTGAGGAAGGGATCAAAAGCCAATAGGAAAAAGGCAATAGGACAAAGCACGGACTAAATGGTGGACATAATTGCAGTAGACTCACAGACATAGTTAAGAGCTACTACTGGCCAAAATGAGTGTAGCTTGTGGTCAAATAATTTTCAAGATATAAACTTGTTTTATGCTATTGATAAGTAGGCTTGAACAAGCCTTCACAAGCCTTCAAAAGCCTTCACAAACCTGCACAAGCCTCCACAAACCTTCAAAAGCCTTCATAAACCTTCACAAGACTCCAGAAGCCTTCACAAGACTCCAGAAGCCTTCACGAGCCTTCACGAGCCTTCAAAAGTCTTCACAAGCCTTCAAAAGCCTTCACAAGCCTTCACAAGCCTTCACAAGCCTTCACAAGCCTTCACGAGCCTTCACGAGCCTTCACGAGCCTTCAAAAGCCTTTACAAGCCTTCACAAGCCTTCAAAAGCCTTCACCGGGCCTTCAAAAGACTTCAAAATCCTTCAAAAGACTTCAAAAGCCTTCAAAAGCCTTCACCGGGCCTTCAAAAGACTTCAAAAGCCTTCACAAGCCTTCAAAAGCCTTCACCGGGCCTTCAAAAGACTTCAAAATCCTTCAAAAGACTTCAAAAGCCTTCAAAAGCCTTGACCGGGCCTTCAAAAGACTTCAAAAACCTTCAAAAGCCTTCAAAAGCCTTAAACTAATCCGAGTAATCATAAAAACGTGCAATTCTTAGAGATTTACAGATCTTGATCTGAATTCGAGTGATTAGCACTGAAATTGCACTTATTGCACTGAAATTTTGCAAAGACACTCTCCCTGAAGCACTCATTTCTTCTTTTTTCCTTGTCATACAATATTGAAGAATCAGTGGGCCAGAAAGGCTGCATTTTCAAAGCTGAGCACAAAGTACACAAAGCACAAA